>JAQNBH010000008.1:47678764-48278764 GCA_028752905.1 Cladorhizidae sp. MBARI D1340-BT2 | reverse complement strand
TGGACACGGCATCTTACGTGACATGGTTAAACATTCACACCTTATGCAAGCCAGCAAGAGAGACATTTGCATGTCTTGACAAATTGGAATCTTATTTCTGGCTGTGTCTTGTTCGCATTGACTCTGTTAGTGTGCTTCTCTGCTGACTGTGTTATAGGGTGCTTCACTGCTGGCTATGTGTTGGTTCACACTGACTGTGTTATAGGGTGCTTCTCTGCTGGTTGTGTGTTGGTTCACACTGACTGTGTTATAGGCTGCTTCACTGCTGGCTATGTGTTGGTTCACACTGACTGTGTTGTAGGGTGCTTCACTGCTGGCTGTGTGTTGGTTCACACTGACTGTGTTATAGGGTGCTTCACTGCTGGCTATGTGTTGGTTCACACTGACTGTGTTGTAGGGTGCTTCTCTGCTGGCTATGTGTTGGTTCACACTGACTGTGTTGTAGTGTGCTTCACTGCTGGCTGTGTGTTGGTTCACACTGACTGTGTTGTAGTGTGCTTCACTGCTGGCTATGTGTTGGTTCACACTGACTGTGTTGTAGGGTGCTTCTCTGCTGGCTATGTGTTGGTTCACACTGACTGTGTTATAGGGTGCTTCACTGCTGGCTATGTGTTGGTTCACACTGACTGTGTTATAGGGTTCTTCTCTGCTGGCTGTGTGTTGGTTCACACTGACTGTGTTGTAGTGTGCTTCACTGCTGGCTATGTGTTGGTTCACACTGACTGTGTTATAGGCTGCTTCACTGCTGGCTATGTGTTGGTTCACACTGACTGTGTTGTAGTGTGCTTCACTGCTGGCTGTGTGTTGGTTCACACTGACTGTGTTATAGTGTGCTTCACTGCTGGCTATGTGTTGGTTCACACTGACTGTGTTATAGGATGCTTCACTGCTGGCTGTGTGTTGGTTCACACTGACTGTGTTATAGGCTGCTTCACTGCTGGCTATGTGTTGGTTCACACTGACTGTGTTATAGGGTGCTTCTCTGCTGGCTATGTGTTGGTTCACACTGACTGTGTTGTAGTGTGCTTCACTGCTGGCTGTGTGTTGGTTCACACTGACTGTGTTATAGGGTGCTTCTCTGCTGGCTATGTGTTGGTTCACACTGACTGTGTTGTAGTGTGCTTCACTGCTGGCTATGTGTTGGTTCACACTGACTGTGTTATAGGATGCTTCACTGCTGGCTATGTGTTGGTTCACACTGACTGTGTTATAGGATGCTTCTCTGCTGGCTATGTGTTGGTTCACACTGACTGTGTTATAGGGTGCTTCACTGCTGGCTATGTGTTGGTTCACACTGACTGTGTTATAGGGTGCTTCTCTGCTGGCTATGTGTTGATCACACTGACTGTGTTGTAGTGTGCTTCACTGCTGGCTGTGTGTTGGTTCACACTGACTGTGTTATAGGATGCTTCTCTGCTGGCTGTGTGTTGGTTCACACTGACTGTGTTATAGGCTGCTTCTCTGCTGGCTGTGTGTTGGTTCACACTGACTGTGTTATAGGGTGCTTCACTGCTGGCTGTGTGTTGGTTCACACTGACTGTGTTGTAGGGTGCTTCACTGCTGGCTATGTGTTGGTTCACACTGACTGTGTTATAGTGTGCTTCACTGCTGGCTATGTGTTGATCACACTGACTGTGTTGTAGTGTGCTTCACTGCTGGCTGTGTGTTGGTTCACACTGACTGTGTTATAGGATGCTTCACTGCTGGCTATGTGTTGGTTCACACTGACTGTGTTATAGGATGCTTCACTGCTGGCTGTGTGTTGGTTCACACTGACTGTGTTGTAGGGTGCTTCTCTGCTGGCTATGTGTTGGTTCACACTGACTGTGTTATAGGATGCTTCACTGCTGGCTATGTGTTGGTTCACACTGACTGTGTTATAGGGTGCTTCACTGCTGGCTATGTGTTGGTTCACACTGACTGTGTTATAGGGTGCTTCACTGCTGGCTATGTGTTGGTTCACACTGACTGTGTTATAGGGTGCTTCACTGCTGGCTATGTGTTGGTTCACACTGACTGTGTTATAGGGTGCTTCACTGCTGGCTGTGTGTTGGTTCACACTGACTGTGTTATAGGATGCTTCTCTGCTGGCTGTGTGTTGGTTCACACTGACTGTGTTATAGGATGCTTCTCTGCTGGCTGTGTGTTGGTTCACACTGACTGTGTTGTAGGGTGCTTCTCTGCTGGCTATGTGTTGGTTCACACTGACTGTGTTGTAGGGTGCTTCACTGCTGGCTGTGTGTTGGTTCACACTGACTGTGTTATAGGATGCTTCACTGCTGGCTATGTGTTGGTTCACACTGACTGTGTTATAGGGTGCTTCTCTGCTGGCTGTGTGTTGGTTCACACTGACTGTGTTATAGGATGCTTCTCTGCTGGCTGTGTGTTGGTTCACACTGACTGTGTTATAGTGTGCTTCACTGCTGGCTATGTGTTGGTTCACACTGACTGTGTTGTATTGTGCTTCTCTGCTGGCTATGTGTTGGATCACACTGACTGTTATACCATGAGAATCTGGGGGCAGTGTGTGTGTATATGTATGTAGAATAGAACTTATGATGGTTTCTCATATCTTTGTGTCGGTGCCTCTCTGCAGGGACGTAGTCACATTTTCAAGATCCATGCTGCCAAGATGAGCGTGGAGAAGGACATTCGCTTTGAACTGCTGGCTCGCCTCTGTCCCAACAGTACAGGTGAAGAAGACCTCTCATCTTATGTCTCGTCCATTCCCTCCATCCTCCCTCTGTTTTTCCTCCCCTCTACCTTTCCTCCCCCCTTCTTTCATTCCTCTAATTTGTTTTGGCCATGTCCCTCCTTGCCTTGAAACAACACAGATATGTGCATGGAATTCATACCCTGTGCAATCATTATTATGTGATGCACATTCCCTCCGGCTTCCTTGTGAGACTGCTGGGCCTTCACAGAGTGTTCCTTCCCTCCTGGCATCAGTGTGTCTGCTGACTGGTGGGCTCTGTCCCTTCTGGCATCAGTGTGTCTGCTGACTGGTGGGCTCTGTTCCTCCTGGCATCAGTGTGTCTGCTGACTGGTGGACTCTGTTCCTCCTGGCATCAGTGTGTCTGCTGACTGGTGGGCTCTGTCCCTCCTGACATCAGTGTGTCTGCTGATTGGTGGGCTCTGTTCCTTTCCTCCTGGCGTCAGTATGTTTTCTGTCTGATGGGCTCTCACAACGTTCCTTTCTCTCCTGGTGCCAGTGCGTCTGCCGTCAAGCAGGCTCTCATACAGCGTTCTTTGTATACACAAGTATAGCTTATGTTCTCATACATTGTGCATGCCTGAGGGCATTCTTCCTGATAATGTAGTGGGTGTAAAATTGTGTTGTTGTATCTTAATCTCATTCTTACCTAATCCAGTTAGAGTGACTAACTGGAACTTGTAGACAAGAACTGTTTTCTCTCCCCAACCCCCCCAACCCTGGTACTGCTAATTATGTATGCACGAAGGTGTGTAGGAGGTTGTGTGGTGGATGCATGAGTGTATTGGCAGGGTGTGGTGGCAGAAGTGTAGTGGCAGGGTGTGGTGGTGACAAGTGTAGCGTGGTGACAAGTGTAGTGATATGGGGGTGTCAGAGACACAAGTATATGGCAGGGTGTGGTGGCAACAAGTGTAGTGGCAGGGTGTGGTGACAGGGTGTGGTGGTGACAAGTGTAGTGGCAGGGTGTACTGACAGGGTGTGGTGGCAAAAAATATAGTGGCATGATGTGGTGGACACAAGTGTAGTTGCAGGGTGTGGTAGGAGAGAAGGGGTGTAGAGGAGGGTGTGTAGAGGAGGGTGTGGTAGGGGAGAAGGGGTGTAGAGGAGGGTGTGTAGAGGAGGGTGTGGTAGGGGAGAAGGGGTGTAGAGGAGGGTGTGGTGTAGAGGAGGGTGTGGTAGGGGAGAAGGGGTGTAGAGGAGGGTGTGGTGTAGAGGAGGGTGTGTAGAGGAGGGTGTGGTGAACTAAAGAGGCACAGTTATGGTCGAATGTGCATCCTCAAGGCTGAGTTGTGCTGCTGAGGCTAAACAAATGAATACACAGAGATGGACCTCGATGTCAGAGCATGGCATGTTCTCCATCAGGGTGGAGATGCAGAGATGGACCTCAATGTCAGAGCATGGCATGTTCTCCATCAGGGTGGAGATGCAGAGATGGACCTCAATGTCAGAGCATGGCATGTTCTCCGTCAGGGTGGAGATGCAGAGGTGGACCTCAATGTCAGAGCATGGCATGTTCTCCATCAGGGTGGAGATGCAGAGATGGACCTCAATGTCAGAGCATGGCATGTTCTCCGTCAGGGTGGAGATGCAGAGGTGGACCTCAATGTCAGAGCATGGCATGTTCTCCATCAGGGTGGAGATGCAGAGCTGGACCTCAATGTCAGAGCATGGCATGTTCTCCATCAGGGTGGAGATGCAGAGATGGACCACAATGTCTGAGCAGACTAGGTTCTCCATGAGTGTGGAGGTTTGAGAGGAGGGGCCCAGCCTATGAATATGACATGTGGAGGTGACAACTCTGCGAATAGCATCAATTGGCAGTTTGTCTGGTGTACTTGACCTTGAACTGGTCAGTGTAGACTTACTTAGTGTTAGTGCAGGCTAGTCTCAGTGTAGACTTACTTAGTGTTAGTGCAGGCTAGTCTCAGTGTAGACTTACTTAGTGTTAGTGCAGGCTAGTCTCAGTGTAGACTTACTTAGTGTTAGTGCAGGCTAGTCTCAGTGTAGACTCACTAAGTGTTAGTGCAGGCTGGTCTCAGTGTAGACTTACTTAGTGTTAGTGCAGGCTAGTCTCAGTGTAGACTCACTAAGTGTTAGTGCAGGCTGGTCTCAGTGTAGACTTACTTAGTGTTAGTGCAGGCTAGTCTCAGTGTAGACTTACTTAGTGTTAGTGCAGGCTAGTCTCAGTGTAGACTCACTAAGTGTTAGTGCAGGCTGGTCTCAGTGTAGACTTACTTAGTGTTGGTGCAGGCTAGTCTCAGTGCAGACTCACTAAGTGTTGGTGCAGGCTGGTCTCAGTGTAGACTTACTTAGTGTTGGTGCAGGCTAGTCTCAGTGCAGACTCACTAAGTGTTGGTGCAGGCTGGTCTCAGTGTAGACTCACTAAGTGTTGGTGCAGGCTGGTCTCAGTGTAGACTCACTAAGTGTTGGTGCAGGCTAGTCTCAGTGTAGACTCACTAAGTGTTGGTGCAGGCTAGTCTCAGTGTAGACTTACTAAGTGTTGGTGCAGGCTGGTCTCAGTGCAGACTCACTAAGTGTTGGTGCAGGCTGGTCTCAGTGTAGACTTACTAAGTGTTGGTGCAGGCTGGTCTCAGTGTAGACTCACTAAGTGTTGGTGCAGGCTGGTCTCAGTGCAGACTCACTAAGTGTTGGTGCAGGCTGGTCTCAGTGTAGACTCACTAAGTGTTGGTGCAGGCTGGTCTCAGTGTAGACTTACTAAGTGTTGGTGCAGGCTGGTCTCAGTGTAGACTCACTAAGTGTTGGTGCAGGCTGGTCTCAGTGTAGACTTACTAAGTGTTGGTGCAGGCTGGTCTCAGTGTAGACTCACTAAGTGTTGGTGCAGGCTGGTCTCAGTGCAGACTCACTAAGTGTTGGTGCAGGCTGGTCTCAGTGTAGACTCACTAAGTGTTGGTGCAGGCTGGTCTCAGTGTAGACTCACTAAGTGTTGGTGCAGGCTGGTCTCAGTGTAGACTCACTAAGTGTTGGTGCAGGCTGGTCTCAGTGTAGACTCACTAAGTGTTGGTGCAGGCTGGTCTCAGTGCAGACTCACTAAGTGTTGGTGCAGGCTAGTCTCAGTGTAGACTCACTAAGTGTTGGTGCAGGCTAGTCTCAGTGCAGACTCACTAAGTGTTAGTGCAGGCTAGTCTCAGTGCAGACTCACTTAGTGTTGGTGCAGGCTAGTCTCAGTGCAGACTTACTTAGTGTTGGTGCAGGCTAGTCTCAGTGCAGACTCACTAAGTGTTGGTGTAGGCTGGTCTCAGTGTAGACTTACTAAGTGTTGGTGCAGGCTAGTCTCAGTGCAGACTCACTAAGTGTTGGTGCAGGCTAGTCTCAGTGCAGACTCACTAAGTGTTGGTGCAGGCTAGTCTCAGTGCAGACTCACTAAGTGTTGGTGCAGGCTAGTCTCAGTGTAGACTCACTAAGTGTTGGTGCAGGCTGGTCTCAGTGTAGACTCACTAAGTGTTGGTGCAGGCTAGTCTCAGTGCAGACTCACTAAGTGTTGGTGCAGGCTAGTCTCAGTGTAGACTCACTAAGTGTTAGTGCAGGCTAGTCTCAGTGTAGACTCACTAAGTGTTGGTGCAGGCTAGTCTCAGTGTAGACTCACTAAGTGTTGGTGCAGGCTAGTCTCAGTGTAGACTCACTAAGTGTTGGTGTAGGCTGGTCTCAGTGTAGACTTACTTAGTGTTGGTGCAGGCTAGTCTCAGTGCAGACTCACTAAGTGTTAGTGCAGGCTGGTCTCAGTGTAGACTTACTTAGTGTTGGTGCAGGCTGGTCTCAGTGTAGACTTACTTAGTGTTGGTGCAGGCTAGTCTCAGTGTAGACTCACTAAGTGTTGGTGCAGGCTGGTCTCTGCAGACTCACTAAGTGTTGGTGCAGGCTGGTCTCAGTGTAGACTCACTAAGTGTTGGTGCAGGCTAGTCTCAGTGTAGACTCACTAAGTGTTGGTGCAGGCTAGTCTCAGTGTAGACTTACTAAGTGTTGGTGCAGGCTAGTCTCAGTGCAGACTCACTAAGTGTTGGTGCAGGCTGGTCTCAGTAGTGCAGACTCACTAAGTGTTGGTGCAGGCTGGTCTCAGTGTAGACTCACTAAGTGTTGGTGCAGGCTGGTCTCGGTGTAGACTCACTAAGTGTTGGTGCAGGCTAGTCTCAGTGTAGACTCACTAAGTGTTGGTGCAGGCTAGTCTCAGTGTAGACTCACTAAGTGTTGGTGCAGGCTAGTCTCAGTGTAGACTCACTAAGTGTTGGTGCAGGCTGGTCTCAGTGCAGACTCACTAAGTGTTGGTGCAGGCTGGTCTCAGTGCAGACTCACTAAGTGTTGGTGCAGGCTAGTCTCAGTGTAGACTCACTAAGTGTTAGTGCAGGCTGGTCTCAGTGTAGACTTACTTAGTGTTGGTGCAGGCTAGTCTCAGTGCAGACTCACTAAGTGTTGGTGCAGGCTGGTCTCAGTGTAGACTTACTTAGTGTTGGTGCAGGCTAGTCTCAGTGCAGACTCACTAAGTGTTGGTGCAGGCTGGTCTCAGTGTAGACTCACTAAGTGTTGGTGCAGGCTGGTCTCAGTGTAGACTCACTAAGTGTTGGTGCAGGCTAGTCTCAGTGTAGACTCACTAAGTGTTGGTGCAGGCTAGTCTCAGTGTAGACTTACTAAGTGTTGGTGCAGGCTGGTCTCAGTGCAGACTCACTAAGTGTTGGTGCAGGCTGGTCTCAGTGTAGACTTACTAAGTGTTGGTGCAGGCTGGTCTCAGTGTAGACTCACTAAGTGTTGGTGCAGGCTGGTCTCAGTGCAGACTCACTAAGTGTTGGTGCAGGCTGGTCTCAGTGTAGACTCACTAAGTGTTGGTGCAGGCTGGTCTCAGTGTAGACTTACTAAGTGTTGGTGCAGGCTGGTCTCAGTGTAGACTCACTAAGTGTTGGTGCAGGCTGGTCTCAGTGTAGACTTACTAAGTGTTGGTGCAGGCTGGTCTCAGTGTAGACTCACTAAGTGTTGGTGCAGGCTGGTCTCAGTGCAGACTCACTAAGTGTTGGTGCAGGCTGGTCTCAGTGTAGACTCACTAAGTGTTGGTGCAGGCTGGTCTCAGTGTAGACTCACTAAGTGTTGGTGCAGGCTAGTCTCAGTGTAGACTCACTAAGTGTTGGTGCAGGCTGGTCTCAGTGTAGACTCACTAAGTGTTGGTGCAGGCTGGTCTCAGTGTAGACTCACTAAGTGTTGGTGCAGGCTGGTCTCAGTGCAGACTCACTAAGTGTTGGTGCAGGCTAGTCTCAGTGTAGACTCACTAAGTGTTGGTGCAGGCTAGTCTCAGTGCAGACTCACTAAGTGTTAGTGCAGGCTAGTCTCAGTGCAGACTCACTTAGTGTTGGTGCAGGCTAGTCTCAGTGCAGACTTACTTAGTGTTGGTGCAGGCTAGTCTCAGTGCAGACTCACTAAGTGTTGGTGTAGGCTGGTCTCAGTGTAGACTTACTAAGTGTTGGTGCAGGCTAGTCTCAGTGCAGACTCACTAAGTGTTGGTGCAGGCTAGTCTCAGTGCAGACTCACTAAGTGTTGGTGCAGGCTAGTCTCAGTGCAGACTCACTAAGTGTTGGTGCAGGCTAGTCTCAGTGTAGACTCACTAAGTGTTGGTGCAGGCTGGTCTCAGTGTAGACTCACTAAGTGTTGGTGCAGGCTAGTCTCAGTGCAGACTCACTAAGTGTTGGTGCAGGCTAGTCTCAGTGTAGACTCACTAAGTGTTAGTGCAGGCTAGTCTCAGTGTAGACTCACTAAGTGTTGGTGCAGGCTAGTCTCAGTGTAGACTCACTAAGTGTTGGTGCAGGCTAGTCTCAGTGTAGACTCACTAAGTGTTGGTGTAGGCTGGTCTCAGTGTAGACTTACTTAGTGTTGGTGCAGGCTAGTCTCAGTGCAGACTCACTAAGTGTTAGTGCAGGCTAGTCTCAGTGTAGACTCACTAAGTGTTGGTGCAGGCTGGTCTCAGTGTAGACTCACTAAGTGTTGGTGCAGGCTGGTCTCAGTGTAGACTCACTAAGTGTTGGTGCAGGCTAGTCTCAGTGTAGACTCACTAAGTGTTGGTGCAGGCTGGTCTCAGTGTAGACTCACTAAGTGTTGGTGCAGGCTGGTCTCAGTGTAGACTCACTAAGTGTTGGTGCAGGCTGGTCTCAGTGCAGACTCACTAAGTGTTGGTGCAGGCTAGTCTCAGTGTAGACTCACTAAGTGTTGGTGCAGGCTAGTCTCAGTGCAGACTCACTAAGTGTTAGTGCAGGCTAGTCTCAGTGCAGACTCACTTAGTGTTGGTGCAGGCTAGTCTCAGTGCAGACTTACTTAGTGTTGGTGCAGGCTAGTCTCAGTGCAGACTCACTAAGTGTTGGTGTAGGCTGGTCTCAGTGTAGACTTACTAAGTGTTGGTGCAGGCTAGTCTCAGTGCAGACTCACTAAGTGTTGGTGCAGGCTAGTCTCAGTGCAGACTCACTAAGTGTTGGTGCAGGCTAGTCTCAGTGCAGACTCACTAAGTGTTGGTGCAGGCTAGTCTCAGTGTAGACTCACTAAGTGTTGGTGCAGGCTGGTCTCAGTGTAGACTCACTAAGTGTTGGTGCAGGCTAGTCTCAGTGCAGACTCACTAAGTGTTGGTGCAGGCTAGTCTCAGTGTAGACTCACTAAGTGTTAGTGCAGGCTAGTCTCAGTGTAGACTCACTAAGTGTTGGTGCAGGCTAGTCTCAGTGTAGACTCACTAAGTGTTGGTGCAGGCTAGTCTCAGTGTAGACTCACTAAGTGTTGGTGTAGGCTGGTCTCAGTGTAGACTTACTTAGTGTTGGTGCAGGCTAGTCTCAGTGCAGACTCACTAAGTGTTAGTGCAGGCTGGTCTCAGTGTAGACTTACTTAGTGTTGGTGCAGGCTGGTCTCAGTGTAGACTTACTTAGTGTTGGTGCAGGCTAGTCTCAGTGTAGACTCACTAAGTGTTGGTGCAGGCTGGTCTCTGCAGACTCACTAAGTGTTGGTGCAGGCTGGTCTCAGTGTAGACTCACTAAGTGTTGGTGCAGGCTAGTCTCAGTGTAGACTCACTAAGTGTTGGTGCAGGCTAGTCTCAGTGTAGACTTACTAAGTGTTGGTGCAGGCTAGTCTCAGTGCAGACTCACTAAGTGTTGGTGCAGGCTGGTCTCAGTAGTGCAGACTCACTAAGTGTTGGTGCAGGCTGGTCTCAGTGTAGACTCACTAAGTGTTGGTGCAGGCTGGTCTCGGTGTAGACTCACTAAGTGTTGGTGCAGGCTAGTCTCAGTGTAGACTCACTAAGTGTTGGTGCAGGCTAGTCTCAGTGTAGACTCACTAAGTGTTGGTGCAGGCTAGTCTCAGTGTAGACTCACTAAGTGTTGGTGCAGGCTGGTCTCAGTGCAGACTCACTAAGTGTTGGTGCAGGCTGGTCTCAGTGCAGACTCACTAAGTGTTGGTGCAGGCTAGTCTCAGTGTAGACTCACTAAGTGTTAGTGCAGGCTGGTCTCAGTGTAGACTTACTTAGTGTTGGTGCAGGCTAGTCTCAGTGCAGACTCACTAAGTGTTGGTGCAGGCTGGTCTCAGTGTAGACTTACTTAGTGTTGGTGCAGGCTAGTCTCAGTGCAGACTCACTAAGTGTTGGTGCAGGCTGGTCTCAGTGTAGACTCACTAAGTGTTGGTGCAGGCTGGTCTCAGTGTAGACTCACTAAGTGTTGGTGCAGGCTAGTCTCAGTGTAGACTCACTAAGTGTTGGTGCAGGCTAGTCTCAGTGTAGACTTACTAAGTGTTGGTGCAGGCTGGTCTCAGTGCAGACTCACTAAGTGTTGGTGCAGGCTGGTCTCAGTGTAGACTTACTAAGTGTTGGTGCAGGCTGGTCTCAGTGTAGACTCACTAAGTGTTGGTGCAGGCTGGTCTCAGTGCAGACTCACTAAGTGTTGGTGCAGGCTGGTCTCAGTGTAGACTCACTAAGTGTTGGTGCAGGCTGGTCTCAGTGTAGACTTACTAAGTGTTGGTGCAGGCTGGTCTCAGTGTAGACTCACTAAGTGTTGGTGCAGGCTGGTCTCAGTGTAGACTTACTAAGTGTTGGTGCAGGCTGGTCTCAGTGTAGACTCACTAAGTGTTGGTGCAGGCTGGTCTCAGTGCAGACTCACTAAGTGTTGGTGCAGGCTGGTCTCAGTGTAGACTCACTAAGTGTTGGTGCAGGCTGGTCTCAGTGTAGACTCACTAAGTGTTGGTGCAGGCTAGTCTCAGTGTAGACTCACTAAGTGTTGGTGCAGGCTGGTCTCAGTGTAGACTCACTAAGTGTTGGTGCAGGCTGGTCTCAGTGTAGACTCACTAAGTGTTGGTGCAGGCTGGTCTCAGTGCAGACTCACTAAGTGTTGGTGCAGGCTAGTCTCAGTGTAGACTCACTAAGTGTTGGTGCAGGCTAGTCTCAGTGCAGACTCACTAAGTGTTAGTGCAGGCTAGTCTCAGTGCAGACTCACTTAGTGTTGGTGCAGGCTAGTCTCAGTGCAGACTTACTTAGTGTTGGTGCAGGCTAGTCTCAGTGCAGACTCACTAAGTGTTGGTGTAGGCTGGTCTCAGTGTAGACTTACTAAGTGTTGGTGCAGGCTAGTCTCAGTGCAGACTCACTAAGTGTTGGTGCAGGCTAGTCTCAGTGCAGACTCACTAAGTGTTGGTGCAGGCTAGTCTCAGTGCAGACTCACTAAGTGTTGGTGCAGGCTAGTCTCAGTGTAGACTCACTAAGTGTTGGTGCAGGCTGGTCTCAGTGTAGACTCACTAAGTGTTGGTGCAGGCTAGTCTCAGTGCAGACTCACTAAGTGTTGGTGCAGGCTAGTCTCAGTGTAGACTCACTAAGTGTTAGTGCAGGCTAGTCTCAGTGTAGACTCACTAAGTGTTGGTGCAGGCTAGTCTCAGTGTAGACTCACTAAGTGTTGGTGCAGGCTAGTCTCAGTGTAGACTCACTAAGTGTTGGTGTAGGCTGGTCTCAGTGTAGACTTACTTAGTGTTGGTGCAGGCTAGTCTCAGTGCAGACTCACTAAGTGTTAGTGCAGGCTGGTCTCAGTGTAGACTTACTTAGTGTTGGTGCAGGCTGGTCTCAGTGTAGACTTACTTAGTGTTGGTGCAGGCTAGTCTCAGTGTAGACTCACTAAGTGTTGGTGCAGGCTGGTCTCTGCAGACTCACTAAGTGTTGGTGCAGGCTGGTCTCAGTGTAGACTCACTAAGTGTTGGTGCAGGCTAGTCTCAGTGTAGACTCACTAAGTGTTGGTGCAGGCTAGTCTCAGTGTAGACTTACTAAGTGTTGGTGCAGGCTAGTCTCAGTGCAGACTCACTAAGTGTTGGTGCAGGCTGGTCTCAGTAGTGCAGACTCACTAAGTGTTGGTGCAGGCTGGTCTCAGTGTAGACTCACTAAGTGTTGGTGCAGGCTGGTCTCGGTGTAGACTCACTAAGTGTTGGTGCAGGCTAGTCTCAGTGTAGACTCACTAAGTGTTGGTGCAGGCTAGTCTCAGTGTAGACTCACTAAGTGTTGGTGCAGGCTAGTCTCAGTGTAGACTCACTAAGTGTTGGTGCAGGCTGGTCTCAGTGCAGACTCACTAAGTGTTGGTGCAGGCTAGTCTCAGTGTAGACTCACTAAGTGTTGGTGCAGGCTAGTCTCAGTGTAGACTCACTAAGTGTTGGTGCAGGCTAGTCTCAGTGTAGACTCACTAAGTGTTAGTGCAGGCTGGTCTCAGTGTAGACTTACTTAGTGTTGGTGTAGGCTAGTCTCAGTGTAGACTCACTAAGTGTTGGTGCAGGCTGGTCTCAGTGCAGACTCACTAAGTGTTGGTGCAGGCTAGTCTCAGTGTAGACTCACTAAGTGTTGGTGCAGGCTAGTCTCAGTGTAGACTCACTAAGTGTTGGTGCAGGCTAGTCTCAGTGTAGACTCACTAAGTGTTGGTGCAGGCTAGTCTCAGTGTAGACTCACTAAGTGTTGGTGCAGGCTAGTCTCAGTGTAGACTCACTAAGTGTTGGTGCAGGCTGGTCTCAGTGCAGACTCACTAAGTGTTGGTGCAGGCTGGTCTCAGTGTAGACTCACTAAGTGTTGGTGCAGGCTAGTCTCAGTGTAGACTCACTAAGTGTTGGTGCAGGCTAGTCTCAGTGTAGACTCACTAAGTGTTGGTGCAGGCTAGTCTCAGTGTAGACTCACTAAGTGTTGGTGCAGGCTGGTCTCAGTGTAGACTCACTAAGTGTTGGTGCAGGCTGGTCTCAGTAGTGCAGACTTACTAAGTGTTGGTGCAGGCTAGTCTCAGTGTAGACTTACTAAGTGTTGGTGTAGGCTGGTCTCAGTGCAGACTTACTTAGTGTTGGTGCAGGCTAGTCTCAGTGTAGACTCACTAAGTGTTGGTGCAGGCTGGTCTCAGTGCAGACTTACTTAGTGTTGGTGCAGGCTAGTCTCAGTGTAGACTCACTAAGTGTTGGTGCAGGCTGGTCTCAGTGTAGACTCACTAAGTGTTGGTGCAGGCTACTCTCAGTGTAGACTCACTAAGTGTTGGTGCAGGCTAGTCTCAGTGTAGACTCACTAAGTGTTGGTGCAGGCTAGTCTCAGTGCAGACTCACTAAGTGTTGGTGCAGGCTGGTCTCAGTGTAGACTCACTAAGTGTTGGTGCAGGCTGGTCTCAGTGTAGACTTACTAAGTGTTGGTGCAGGCTAGTCTCAGTGTAGACTTACTTAGTGTTGGTGCAGGCTACTCTCAGTGTAGACTCACTAAGTGTTGGTGCAGGCTAGTCTCAGTGTAGACTCACTAAGTGTTGGTGCAGGCTAGTCTCAGTGTAGACTCACTAAGTGTTGGTGCAGGCTAGTCTCAGTGTAGACTTACTTAGTGTTAGTGTAGGCTAGTCTCAGTGTAGACTCACTAAGTGTTGGTGCAGGCTAGTCTCAGTGTAGACTCACTAAGTGTTGGTGCAGGCTGGTCTCAGTGTAGACTTACTAAGTGTTGGTGCAGGCTGGTCTCAGTGTAGACTCACTAAGTGTTGGTGCAGGCTAGTCTCAGTGTAGACTCACTAAGTGTTGGTGCAGGCTAGTCTCAGTGTAGACTTACTTAGTGTTGGTGCAGGCTGGTCTCAGTGTAGACTCACTAAGTGTTGGTGCAGGCTGGTCTCAGTGTAGACTCACTAAGTGTTGGTGCAGGCTAGTCTCAGTGCAGACTCACTAAGTGTTGGTGCAGGCTAGTCTCAGTGTAGACTCACTAAGTGTTGGTGCAGGCTGGTCTCAGTGTAGACTCACTAAGTGTTGGTGCAGGCTAGTCTCAGTGTAGACTCACTAAGTGTTGGTGCAGGCTGGTCTCAGTGTAGACTTACTTAGTGTTGGTGCAGGCTAGTCTCAGTGTAGACTCACTAAGTGTTGGTGCAGGCTAGTCTCAGTGTAGACTCACTAAGTGTTGGTGCAGGCTGGTCTCAGTGTAGACTTACTTAGTGTTGGTGCAGGCTAGTCTCAGTGTAGACTCACTAAGTGTTGGTGCAGGCTGGTCTCAGTGCAGACTCACTAAGTGTTGGTGCAGGCTGTATGTACTCTTGGGTGGCTCTATGTGTGTAGGTACTCTTGGGTGGCTCTATGTGTGTAGGTATTCTTGGGTGGCTCTGTGTGTAATATGTACAACAAATCCAGTACTTGAGTTTGCTTGTACAAACTTGATCACGTTGAATATGCGTAAGCTCTGATACACAAGCTATTGTTCTGGCAATATTCCTGAAGATGCCCTCAAACTAGTTTTCTTATTTTAGTGCCTGTCTAGACGATGGTGACTTTCCAGGGTGGCATGTTCATTTTGGTCTCTGTCCACTTTCCTGGTCTCTTACGCCTCCTCACTCCTCCAGGACAAGCGAGAATGCGCACCTGAGGGTACTTGGTTTCCTTGTATGTAAAAATAATAATTAGGGAATGCGCGCTCAGACGCTGACAGTCGCCATCACCATGTCTCAGGCAGCAGAGTTCTCAGGCAGCAAAGTGCTGAGACAAAACAATGTCTGTGGTGAGTGGCCCTCTGTGTTCTACATGCACTGCATACACTAGTTGTGTATATTGCCTGTTCACTTTTGGTGGGGTAATTAATAATTACTGGTTAGCCAAGCAGCCAAAGTTAGCTGCAGCCAAAGTCAGGAACTTGTAGTCACTGGAGGAAGCAGCATGCCTACAGATGTAATTGCCTAATTGTTGTGGTGTTAATTACTATAAATTGAATACAAGACTACTTGTCATGTTGGACCTCTTTGGGCATTTATTCTCTTAGTAGTGCAGCAATTAGGCATTGGGTCCAGCCCTTTTAATTATTATAATTCCATTGTGTAACATGCTTGCTGTTGGAGGTATGTGTTTATGTAGCAGACCCAATTAGAGTGATCAGGTGCTGGCTGTGACAGTCCCCAAACAGCTCAAGTATTTTGGTGTATCTATGTTTTTAACATATTCATCCACAAGTAAATGCATGGTCATGCTGAGCACGTGCAGTATCCTTGTGCCAACTACCGCTAGGTATTATCGTTACCCATGGCACTAGATGTCCACATTGCATCTTGGTACCCTGGGTTCTCTGTGGCCCAAGCCGGCCTCTATATGGTGCATGTATTATTAGAGCATTCTATTGCCCTGCAGTTGTTTCTAAATAGTCTGCACAAGCTTCCAGTTCTTAATTAATTAGTACCTCTGTGCACATACATACTTGTAAAGGTGGCGCCAGTTCACACATTTAAATTCCTGCCAGAGTGCCCCGACATAATGTCTGGGCCAAGTTTAGTTGACAGAGGTGAGCTAGGTACGTGCTGAATTATCACAGGACAATCTATTCTTCCAATCTCATCCTGTTGCACTCCCTAGACCTGGGTGATGTCGAAAAATTATTCCTGATGAAGGCTAGCGCATCTAGTCGAAACGTCCAATGAATACAATTTGAAGTTGATTATTGAGGTGATTTCAAAATTATGCTTTATCTTTGCTGCATTGATGGCACCTTTGACCCTGCAACCACCTAGTTGCCTTTGAGCAAGGCCTACCATGCATGCCCCATTGTGTATATGTGCATGTGTGTGTGGTGTGTGTGGTATGTGTGGTGTGTTGTGTGTGTACACGCGTGTGTGTGTTTACATACTGCATTATCATATTATCTTTGTTGGTGTTAACCAAGTTCGGTGTCTCTGTATACAAACACACCAGCTCCCAGCACAGGTCATTAGTGCTGGAGGCGACCGGCACAAGTGAGCAGGTGCAATGTTGATAGTTATCGCAGCGACCACCAAACAGAGCTCATACAAGGAAAGGCTGCACTTTAGATGCATGTGATTTTATCAAGAGTGGGAGTGGGTGGGGCGGGAAGGGGGAAGGGCAGGTAATGTGAGATGGCACGGAAGGGACGAGGGCTTTGGCAGCTGCTCGTTAAACTCAACATAATGCATCAGCGAAGATGCTTAACCAGGGAGGTGCACATTCCTCGGACCTTTTAATTTGATTGTGGCTCTCCTTCACGTTGGATACTACTCGGTTCAGTTTATGGAGTGATTTGGTTGTATGTCTGCCCTTATTATCAACATATTACTATTCTATTATTATTGGACCTATTGTAGTGCAACAAAGCTGATGGGAGTAGTGTAAGGGAATTCCTACATAGCCCAGAGACAGCTCTCCCAGTGTGAGCAACAGAGAAAGATGAGGCTACGAAGTCTTTAAAGAGAAAACTTTCATGCATTCGGTATGTGTTTCATTAGAGAGGGAGCTGCCATTGCTGATTGAATGTTCAGCAACAGTAGATGGTTCCAAAGGTCAGTTGCTTGTAAACACATAAACAACAGCAACAACAAACTTTTTTATGTCTGTCTTCAAGATTCCAATGCAGCTAAGCTGTGCCTTTACTTTCCTTCTGCTTGCTAGCTAAGAACATGTGTCTAAGAGTTTGGTGTCAGACTATGCAGTGCCTGGCAGTGGTACTTTCACAGCCAACACGTTGTCTCTCTACATGACAGGTAGGTATCTAATAAGCAGCACATGCATAGCCCTTGACTGTCTACAGTACATATATTATTATGCCAGGGCCTGTGTCACAGCAATTCTGGAGTGTATTTGCTCAATCTTGTTGCTTGACAATTGTCAATCCAAAGTTCCATCAGAGTCCATCTCATAATTATTTAAGGTAAGCCTCCATTCCTTTGAAGCATGCTTCAAGAAGCACAACTTTCCTTCTTCCTTCCCCAAAGCAAAAGCCTAAACAATGAGCACCACGAGTGGAAGACTTTGCAGTATTATCATTTCTCTAAGGCCGCTGCCACAAGTGCCTCTGCCACGAGTGCCGCTGCCACGAGTGCTGCTGCCACGAGTGCCACTGCCACGAGTGCTACTAAATAGCACACCCAGTAGAGTTTTGTTGATCCCAGGTGACTTGCGGTAGCTTGGATCCACTTGAACTCTCTCACTGACTCTCTCGCTGTCAACTTGTAAGGACTTAGCTGCGGAATATTCACATCCAGGCCCTCCTTGGCTACCAATATAATGGCAACTGTACACATAGTCAGCCTGTCGAACAGCTCACATCCAGGCCCTCCTTGGCTACCAATATAATGGCAACTGTACACATAGTCAGCCTGTCGAACAGCTCACATCCAGGCCCTCCTTGGCTACCAGCAACTGTACCAGCAGAATCTGACGCTTTCCAGATCAGCATCGATGCTCTCTTAGACATTTCCCCCCTGCTCAGCCGCTTCTTATATGAAAGAGCTCTTGTGGAACAGCTCTAGCATTTACACATTGTACTAGTGATGCTTAGTTGCTCTGCAGACAGGGCTAGGGGCCTTCCCTGCAGCGAGAGAAAGACACACCCTCAACTGCCTCAGATCTCTGCAGGTCAAGTTCTCCTTGTCCACTCTGTGTACCAGCAGCTGTTTAGCCACACCCTTATCCACTTGTGTTCCAGCAGTTCTCTTTAACCACACCCACGTCTATTCCGTTTACCAGAAGCTGTTCGGCCACACCTTTATCCACTCCTGTTCCAGCGGCTGTGTTTAGCCACACCCATGAATATATATGGAAGGTGTTAGGAGGTATGTACTACCTGTCTAGATATCTTGTGCATCACTGCACACTCATCCAGACATTGATACCTTGGGCTGTTTAAAGTCGTGATGTCTCCTACCTTCGGTTCGGAGCCCCTCGTATTCCTGCCAGTTCGGAGCCCCTCCCAGTGTCCAGGTATTCCTGCCAGTTTGGAGCCCCTCCCAGTGTCCAGGTATTCCTGCCAGTTCGGAGCCCCACCCAGTGTCCATGTTATTATGTCAACTGCGAGTTCATTGAGAATAATAGAGAGAAATAAAACATGCACATACAGGTATTCCTGCCAGTTCGGAGCTCCTCCCAGTGTCCAGGTATTCCTGCCAGTTCGGAGCCCCTCCCAGTGTCCAGGTATTCCTGCCAGTTCGGAGCTCCTCCCAGTGTCCAGGTATTCCTGCCAGTTCGGAGCCCCTCCCAGTGTCTAGGTATTCCTGCCAGTTCGGAGCCCCTCCCAGTGTCCAGGTATTCCTGCCAATTCGTACCTTTTTTGTTTTTGTTCTGCACATCAGCATCGCCATGGAAACATGGTTGGACAGTCACATGTGACTAATTCTTGCTCTTTCAAAATGAAAAGAACAGCAGCTGCGCTGGAGCATGTTACTTGAGTTGGGCGTCGACAAGCTGGCACTGACTGAATGAGCATGCAATGACCAATGAGGCGTCACAAGTACGTATGTACAAGGAAGCGTACAGTAACACCTGGGCGTCGACCTGAATGAGCATGTCAGCTTGATTAGAATTATAATTATTATTTAGTCCCAGCGATGTGTAGCTATTGTATGTGTAGCACAATGTGTTGCTGTGTGTGTATGTGTAGCACAATGTGTTGCTGTGTGTGTGTGTAGCACAATGTGTTGCTGTGGGTGTGTGTGTAGCACAATGTGTTGCTGTGTGTGTAGCACAATGTGTTGCTGTGTATGTGTGTGTGTGTAGCACAATGTGTTGCTGTGTGTGTAGCACAATGTGTTGCTGTGTGTGTGTGTGTAGCACAATGTGTTGCTGTGTTGCTGTATGTGTAGCACAATGTGTTGCTGTGTGTGTGTGTGTAGCACAATGTGTTGCTGTGTGTGTGTATGTGTAGCACAATGTGTTGCTGTGTGTGTGTGTGTAGCACAATGTGTTGCTGTGGGTGTAGCACAATATGTTGCTGTGTGTGTGTGTGTAGCACAATGTGTTGCTGTGTGTGTGTATGTGTAGCACAATGTGTTGCTGTGTGTGTGTATGTGTAGCACAATGTGTTGCTGTGTGTGTGTGTGTAGCACAATGTGTTGCTGTGTGTGTGTATGTGTAGCACAATGTGTTGCTGTGTGTGTGTATGTGTAGCACAATGTGTTGCTGTGTGTGTGTGTAGCACAATGTGTTGCTGTGGGTGTGTGTGTAGCACAATGTGTTGCTGTGTGTGTATGTGTAGCACAATGTGTTGCTGTGTGTAGCACAATGTGTTGCTGTGTGTGTGTGTGTAGCACAATGTGTTGCTGTGTGTGTAGCACAATGTGTTGCTGTGTGTGTGTATGTGTAGCACAATGTGTTGCTGTGTGTGTGTGTGTAGCACAATGTGTTGCTGTGTGTGTGTATGTGTAGCACAATGTGTTGCTGTGTGTGTATGTGTAGCACAATGTGTTGCTGTGTGTGTGTATGTGTAGCACAATGTGTTGCTGTGTGTGTGTATGTGTAGCACAATGTGTTGCTGTGTGTGTATGTGTAGCACAATGTGTTGCTGTGTGTGTATGTGTAGCACAATGTGTTGCTGTGTGTGTGTGTAGCACAATGTGTTGCTGTGTGTGTATGTGTAGCACAATGTGTTGCTGTGTGTGTGTATGTGTAGCACAATGTGTTGCTGTGTGTGTGTGTGTAGCACAATGTGTTGCTGTGTGTGTGTATGTGTAGCACAATGTGTTGCTGTGTGTGTGTGTGTAGCACAATGTGTTGCTGTGTGTGTGTATGTGTAGCACAATGTGTTGCTGTGTGTGTGTATGTGTAGCACAATGTGTTGCTGTGTGTGTGTGTGTAGCACAATGTGTTGCTGTGTGTGTGTATGTGTAGCACAATGTGTTGCTGTGTGTGTGTGTAGCACAATGTGTTGCTGTGTGTGTATGTGTAGCACAATGTGTTGCTGTGGGTGTAGCACAATGTGTTGCTGTGTGTGTATGTGTAGCACAATGTGTTGCTGTGTGTGTGTGTGTAGCACAATGTGTTGCTGTGTGTGTAGCACAATGTGTTGCTGTGTGTGTATGTGTAGCACAATGTGTTGCTGTGTGTGTGTGTGTGTGTAGCACAATGTGTTGCTGTGTGTGTGTATGTGTAGCACAATGTGTTGCTGTGTGTGTGTGTGTAGCACAATGTGTTGCTGTGTGTGTGTATGTGTAGCACAATGTGTTGCTGTGTGTGTGTATGTGTAGCACAATGTGTTGCTGTGTGTGTGTGTAGCACAATGTGTTGCTGTGGGTGTGTGTGTAGCACAATGTGTTGCTGTGTGTGTATGTGTAGCACAATGTGTTGCTGTGTGTAGCACAATGTGTTGCTGTGTGTGTGTGTGTAGCACAATGTGTTGCTGTGTGTGTAGCACAATGTGTTGCTGTGTGTGTATGTGTAGCACAATGTGTTGCTGTGTGTGTGTATGTGTAGCACAATGTGTTGCTGTGTGTGTGTATGTGTAGCACAATGTGTTGCTGTGTGTGTGTGTGTAGCACAATGTGTTGCTGTGTGTGTGTATGTGTAGCACAATGTGTTGCTGTGTGTGTATGTGTAGCACAATGTGTTGCTGTGTGTGTGTGTGTAGCACAATGTGTTGCTGTGTGTGTGTATGTGTAGCACAATGTGTTGCTGTGTGTGTGTATGTGTAGCACAATGTGTTGCTGTGTGTGTATGTGTAGCACAATGTGTTGCTGTGTGTGTATGTGTAGCACAATGTGTTGCTGTGTGTGTGTGTAGCACAATGTGTTGCTGTGTGTGTATGTGTAGCACAATGTGTTGCTGTGTGTGTGTATGTGTAGCACAATGTGTTGCTGTGTGTGTGTGTGTAGCACAATGTGTTGCTGTGTGTGTGTATGTGTAGCACAATGTGTTGCTGTGTGTGTGTGTGTAGCACAATGTGTTGCTGTGTGTGTGTATGTGTAGCACAATGTGTTGCTGTGTGTGTATGTGTAGCACAATGTGTTGCTGTGTGTGTGTATGTGTAGCACAATGTGTTGCTGTGTATGTGTAGCACCATGTGTTGCTGTGTGTGTGTGTGTAGCACAATGTGTTGCTGTGTGTGTGTGTGTGTGTAGCATAATGTGTTACACTACATAGCATATGATACTGTCTAGATCCTCAGCTGTGTAGGGGCTATACTGACCTAAACCAACAAGACTAACTACCATTGTACGTTGTCAGGGGATAAGTGTTTCTGCCTCATATCCTGTGCTTCTGGGCATCCCGTCAACTGTGGTCACCTTCGTACCCGGACATTCAACACTTGCCTATTAAAGAGATGTTACCCCCTTGGACTGCAACACTTGCCTATTAAAGAGAGATTACCCCTCGGACTGGCTCACCATTCAACACGTACTTGTCAGCACCGCAACCAGTGCATTATCTAAACCACATCTCGACACACTAGCTGTATGTGTGTGTGTGCATATGTACCGTTTCACACTTGCCTCCAGCCTCAACAGCAATGGCTTCTTCCAGCAGCTGCCCTGCACTGCTTCCTTGCTTGCCTCTGACTGCATTGGAGACATGAACGCACAAGGGCTGCTGCTGGTGGGCTGCTTGCTGGTGGGCTGCTTGCTGGTGGGCTGCTTGCTGGTGGGCTGCTGCTGGTGGGCTGCTGCTGGTGGTGCTTGTTCGTTGGTTTGTTTTGCCTTATTTTGTTGTTGTTTTGTTTTGCTTCATTTTGTTGTTTTATTTTGTTGTTGTATTTTGTTGTTGGTTTGTTTTTGCCTCATTTTGTTGTTGTTTTGTTTTATTTTGTTGTTGTTTTGTTTTGCTTCGTTTTGTTGTTTTATTTTGTTGTTGTATTTTGTTGTTGGTTTGTTTTTGCCTCATTTTGTTGTTGTTTTGCATTTTGTTGTTGTTTTGTTATATTTTGTTGTTGTTTTGCCTCATTTTGTTGTTGTTTTGCTGTTGTTTTGTTTTATTTTGTTGTTGTTTTGTTGTTTTGTTTTGTTTTATTTTGTTGTTTCATTGTGTTGTTTTGTTTTTGTTTTATTTTGTTGTTTTTTTGGCCTCATTTTGATGTTGTTTTGTTTTGCCTCATTTTTTCCCTCCTTTTTTTTCCCCTCATTTTTTCCCTTTTTTCGTGAGCATTCTAAATTTAGCTGCTGTTCTAAATTGGACTCTGAACATTCACAAATGTACTTGTGCTTTGAACTTTATTGCTCATCAATATTTTGTTAACTAGATTATAATGAAGTCAAACAAGCAGCTAGCCATCCGAGCAGCAGCTAACAGCATGGAGACAGTAGTTCCAGCCCACCGAACTTGTTTTTGTACTGAGACAACACCCACTTTGATGAGGACACATTTTAACATCCACAAGTATGGCATCCACTGGTTTTAGTATCCACAAGTATGGCACCCACTGGTTTTAGTATCCACAAGTATGGCACCCACTGGTTTTAGTATCCACAAGTATGGCACCCACTGGTTTTAGTATCCACAAGTATGGCACCCACTGCTTTTGGTATCCACAAGTATGGCACCTACTGGTTTTAGTATCCACAAGTATGGCACCCACTGGTTTTAGTATCCACAAGTATGGCACCCACTGGTTTTGGTATCCACAAGTATGGCACCCACTGCTTTTGGTATCCACAAGTATGGTACCCACTGGTTTTAGTATCCACAAGTATGGCACCCACTGGTTTTAGTATCCACAAGTATGGCACCCACTGGTTTTGGTATCCACAAGTATGGCACCCACTGCTTTTGGTATCCACAAGTATGGCACCCACTGGTTTTAGTATCCACAAGTATGGCACCCACTGGTTTTGGTATCCACAAGTATGGCACCCACTGGTTTTAGTATCCACAAGTATGGCACCCACTGGTTTTGGTATCCACAAGTATGGCACCCACTGGTTTTAGTATCCACAAGTATGGCACCCACTGGTTTTAGTATCCACAAGTATGGCACCCACTGATTTTGGTATCCACAAGTATGGCACCCACTGGTTTTAGTATCCACAAGTATGGCACCCACTGGTTTTAGATTTTAAAGGCTTCCCTGCACAACCTCAATTTGCATGCACACAGTTTGCATGCTCGTAGCTGCACATGGTCAGTTCCATGTGCTCAGTTTGCAAGCATTCAGTTTACACATGCTCTCAGTTTGCACGTACTCTTGTATGCATTCAGTTTCCAAGCACTCAGTTTGCACACACTCTCAGCTCATTGTCTCTTCCCAGACACTGGATGGTGTGTGCACTCAGGATACTACGTGCCTGGATGGTGTGTGCACTCAGGATACTACTACGTGCCTGGATGGTGTGTGCACTCAGGATACTACGTGCCAGGATGGTGTGTGCACTCAGGATACTACTACGTGCCTGGATGGTGTGTGCATTCAGGATACTACGTGCCTGGATGGTGTGTGCACTCAAGGATACTACGTGCCTGGATGGTGTGTGCATTCAGGATACTACGTGCCTGGATGGTGTGTGCATTCAGGATACTACGTGCCTGGATGGTGTGTGCACTCAGGATACTATGTGCAGAGAGTTAGTTCAAAGTAGTAATGCACTGAAGCATGGCTGAGCCCCTAATCAGGATGGAGCTGCTGGTCAGGATGGAGCTGCTGGTCAGGATGGAGCTGCTGGTCAGGATGGAGCTGCTGGTCAGGCTGGAGCTGCTGGTCAGGCTGGAGCTGCTGGTCAGGATGGAGCTGCTGGTCAGGATGGAGCTGCTGGTCAGGATGGAGCTGCAGGTCAGGCTGGAGCTGCTGGTCAGGCTGGAGCTGCTGGTCAGGATGGAGCTGCTGGTCAGGATGGAGCTGCTGGTCAGGATGGAGCTGCAGGTCAGGCTGGAGCTGCAGGTCAGGATGGAGCTGCTGGTCAGGATGGAGCTGCTGGTCAGGATGGAGCTGCAGGTCAGGCTGGAGCTGCAGGTCAGGATGGAGCTGCAGGTCAGGATGGAGCAGCTGGTCAGGATGGAGCTGCTGGTCAGGATGGAGCTGCTGGTCAGGATGGAGCTGCTGGTCAGGATGGAGCTGCAGGTCAGGCTGGAGCTGCAGGTCAGGATGGAGCTGCTTGTCAGGATGGAGCTGCTGGTCAGGATGGAGCTGCAGGTCAGGCTGGAGCTGCAGGTCAGGATGGAGCTGCAGGTCAGGATGGAGCAGCTGGTCAGGATGGAGCTGCTGGTCAGGATGGAGCTGCTGGTCAGGATGGAGCTGCTGGTCAGGATGGAGCTGCTGGTCAGGATGGAGCTGCTGGTCAGGATGGAGCTGCTGGTCAGGATGGAGCTGCTGGTCAGGATGGAGCTGCTGGTCAGGATGGAGCTGCAGGTCAGCTGCAGGTCAGGAGATGGAGCTGCAGGTCAGGATGGAGCTGCTGGTCAGGATGGAGCTGCTGGTCAGGATGGAGCTGCTGGTCAGGATGGAGCTGCAGGTCAGGCTGGAGCTGCAGGTCAGCTGCAGGTCAGGAGATGGAGCTGCAGGTCAGGATGGAGCTGCTGGTCAGGATGGAGCTGCTGGTCAGGATGGAGCTGCTGGTCAGGATGGAGCTGCTGGTCAGGATGGAGCTACTGGTCAGGATGGAGCTGCTGGCCAGGATGGAGCTGCTGGTCAGGATGGAGCTGCAGGTCAGGATGGAGCTGCTGGTAAGGATGGAGCTGCTGGTCAGGATGGAGCTGCTGGTCAGGATGGAGCTGCAGGTCAGGCTGGAGCTGCAGGTCAGGAGATGGAGCTGCAGGTCAGGATGGAGCTGCTGGTCAGGATGGAGCTGCTGGTCAGGATGGAGCTGCTGGTCAGGATGGAGCTGCAGGTCAGGCTGGAGCTGCAGGTCAGCTGCAGGTCAGGAGATGGAGCTGCAGGTCAGGATGGAGCTGCTGGTCAGGATGGAGCTGCTGGTCAGGATGGAGCTGCTGGTCAGGATGGAGCTGCTGGTCAGGATGGAGCTGCTGGTCAGGATGGAGCTGCTGGTCAGGATGGAGCTGCTGGTCAGGATGGAGCTGCTGGTCAGGATGGAGCTGCAGGTCAGGATGGAGCTGCTGGTCAGGATGGAGCTGCTGGTCAGGATGGAGCTGCTGGTCAGGATGGAGCTGCAGGTCAGGATGGAGCTGCTGGTCAGGATGGAGCTGCTGGTCAGGATGGAGCTGCTGGTCAGGCTGGAGCTGCTGGTCAGGATGGAGCTGCAGGTCAGGATGGAGCTGCTGGTCAGGATGGAGCTGCTGGTCAGGATGGAGCTGCTGGTCAGGCTGGAGCTGCTGGTCAGGATGGAGCTGCAGGTCAGGATGGAGCTGCTGGTCAGGATGGAGCTGCTGGTCAGGATGGAGCTGCTGGTCAGGCTGGAGCTGCTGGTAAGGATGGAGCTGCAGGTCAGGATGGAGCTGCTGGTCAGGATGGAGCTGCTGGTCAGGATGGAGCTGCTGGTCAGGATGGAGCTGCTGGTCAGGATGGAGCTGCTGGTCAGGATGGAGCTGCTGGTCAGGATGGAGCTGCAGGTCAGGATGGAGCTGCAGGTCAGGATGGAGCTGCTGGTAAGGATGGAGCTGCAGGTCAGGATGGAGCTGCAGGTCAGGATGGAGCTGCTGGTAAGGATGGAGCTGCTGGTAAGGATGGAGCTGCAGGTAAGGATGGTCTTTTTTTGGCCTGATTTTTTTGGTAGAAATGTGCCTCCTGTCTGAGGGGACACCTCCCCTTCTTGCACCCTCCCCAGCTTAATTCAGCAAGCTCCATCCTTTCAAAGTAATAATGAGTTGGATGAGCATGGACTGCTGGGTGAGTTGACAAGAGATGGGCATGGCAAGTAAAGTAGCCAACAGTTGCAGGCTTTGATGTGATTCCAGACGTGTACAAATCTGTAGGACACATTCCTCTAGTTTGAAACAAGGAGGGTTGTCATGGTGGTAGCTGCCTATGGCATAAATTAATTGGTCGTATTTTTTGTTGTTGCAAGCACAACAGTAATATCCTGTCTAACTTCAAGGCCATAGCGCCATGTTAGGTTACATCAAAAGTTAGAAGTATTTGAATTATGGCATGCAAATTCTCTCTGGATGAGGTGCTGGCAGCAGGACTGGACAATGGCGTGCAGGTTCTCTCTGGATGAGGTGCTGGCAGCAGTGCTGGACAATGGCATGCAGGTTCTCTCTGGATGAGGTGCTGGCAGCAGTGCTGGACAATGGCGTGCAGGTTCTCTCTGGATGAGGTGCTGGCAGCAGTGCTGGACAATGGCGTGCAGGTTCTCTCTGGGTGAGGTGCTGGCAGCAGTGCTGGACAATGGTGTGCAGGTTCTCTCTGGATGAGGTGCTGGCAGCAGTGCTGGGACAATGGCGTGCAGGTTCTCTCTGGATGAGGTGCTGGCAGCAGTGCTGGACAATGGCGTGCAGGTTCTCTCTGGATGAGGTGCTGACAGCAGTGCTGGGACAATGGCGTGCAGGTTCTCTCTGGATGAGGTGCTGGCAGTAGTGCTGAACAATAATAACTTTGGTGTGTTTGTGTGTATGTATGAGTATGGTGAAGGGCAAGAGAGATACTTTGGCCCTCACTGATGGTGCAGCAGTTCCAGGCTTAATCAAGTGACGAGTGACGTAGCTAGCTGCACAGATATAGAGCTTCACAGGTTGGTGACTCAGCCTCTCACCCAGATAGTGCAGTGGTTCAGAGGGAAATGTTCATCTCAAATCACCTTTGGCCTTAGTTTGATAACGATTCTGCTACACTACAAAATATTTTCTGTTAGTTGTTTTGCCAGAGCAGAGATGGCCCAATGTAGCATTGAGGAAATCCTAATTATATTCATCATCTGCTCGGCAGTTGTAGCATGACCACATGCTTGTGCACCAAGTAGATGTGGCTGATTAAATGAGGAGGTAAAAATAATCATCTCATCTGGCCCCAGAGTGGTGAGCGAGAGGCTGATTACCTATCACAGTTTGTAGGTTGATTACCTATCACAGTTTGTAGGTTGATTACCTATCACAGTTTGTAGGTTGATTGCCTATCACAGTTTGTAGGTTGATTGCCTATCACAGTTTGTAGGTTGATTGCCTATCACAGTTTGTAGGTTGATTGCCTATCACAGTTTGTAGGTTGATTGCCTATCACAGTTTGTAGGTTGGTTGCCTATCACATGTTGCCTGTCACATTTTGTAGGCTGGTTGCCTATCACATTTTGTAGGTTGATTGCCTATCACATTTTGTAGGTTGGTTGTCTTGTAGGTTGGTTGCCTGTCACATTTTGTAGGTTGATTGCCTATCACATTTTGTAGGTTGATTGCCTATCACATTTTGTAGGCTGGTTGTCTATCACATTTTGTAGGCTGGTTGCCTGTCACAGTTTGGTTGCTGGTGCTGACGACCACTTGGACAGTCACTAGTGCTGGGGTTCCTCATTTAATTAATGGGCAAGGTGCACCTATGACATATGTTAGGTGGTTGGGACTTGATCCTGATTCATGCAGATTCACTCCACCTCTCCTCCCCATACTTTTCTAAGGCGTTTCCCTAATGGTTGAAGTGAGCCTCCCTCCACCACTGGTTTGAATTTTTTTTTAATAATAGATTTTTTTTTGTGGGGGTATACTTCTATTTATTTATTCTAACTATAATTATTGGGGCAGTGTTCTGTGGTTGTTCTAATCCCTCATCACTTGCTAGGTGCACAGGAATGCTGGGCACACAGACCTGGCCTTTGAAGCAGCTGCTGCTGACTTTTACTCAGACCTTTCTTTAGGAATACAGCCACAAGCTGTATATTCGGGTGACCAGTATTGGGAGACTCAATTACATGGCTAGCACCACCAACAATTGGTCTGGTAATTGCAGTGCTCTTACATCATGCACCAGCAATGATTGGCCTGGTCATTGCATGGGCTCTATACCATTCACCACACCAACGGGCTAGAGATCTTGCTAAGAGCAGCAAAGATGTTTCCCAGCTTGTGCAGAATTTCCCCAGCTTGTGCAGAATGTCCATAAGTGGGTGGGAGGAAGAGACACACAGTCTGTTGTACAACCCAATGAAACCACACCATCCTGTTGCAGTCATCTCAGCAGTGTGTGTGTGTGTGTGTGTGTGTGTGTGTGTGTGTGTGTGTGTGTGTGTGTGTGTGCGCGCGTGCTGCACATCATTCAGAGTCTGCTGCCCTGCATGGACTCGAAAGTGGCATTCTTGGAATTAGTACGTGGCAATAGAGCTGCCCCCATAATTAAGTGGTGAAAATTATGTGCTTTAATGATGAGCTGGTGTGCTCTACAACCAGTCGAGGGTGACTTAATTCATAGAGGGCAGCTTCTTTCCAGGTGTGGCAACATCTCTGTACGTCAGCCAGTGGGCCTTCTCTACGCAACCATTCTTTCCAGGTGTGGCAACATCTCTGTACGTCAGCCAGTGGGCCTTCTCTATGCAACCACAAGTATGTGCTCCGTAAATAAACCAGTTAGCTTCCCTGTGGAAGTGAGTCTGAAAAGAATTGGCAACAAGCTCACAGGTGAGCCAACTTTGGCACGAACTCAAGGATTTCCGTTCTCTGTATTTCATTAACAAGTTCATCTGGTGAGCATGGGGGAGGAGATCAGGCAAAATTCCATTCTTGTGGCCCCATCCCAGCTAGCTGTAGGGACACGCACCACCAGACTATTGGGTTATTTGCAATAGTTACTGGCGCCAGTTGCCTAGTAGCTCTCTGACTAATTGATCTTGTGGTCAGTGACCATACCAACAGTTTGCGGCTTGCATATCAGCTCATCTTGCAAGCCAGTGTTTGCACAAAGAAGGAGGGGGGAGGGGAGAAGAAGGGAGAAACTATGTCTGTGGCCAGGCTTTGGTGAGCTCTGAGAATGATGTCCCAATTGTGTTAGTGATGAACATGAAAAGGTATAGAATGTGTTTAATTAAGAAACCTCACAGAGTATGGCTCATGGCATCCAGTCTTGCATCAGCAAGGAAGGATGGGAACAAAGAGGAAAGGGAGGATGCAAGTATATCGCTGGGACAGGATTTGCTGCTCTTCCTGCATGCGAGCCAAAATGTCTGGTTGCAAGGCTACATATAAAATATGGCTTCTTGATCCAACATAAATGCATCAGAGGAGGAGTAGCAACAGTAGCTCTCAGCAAGATTATAACATGAGAATCTGTCAAACAGGATCTGTGGTGATGTGACTTGCAGTTTGTAGTAAACTGCAAGGACAGTTGTCAGAGCTAGCACGGTGAGGCCTGCCAAGGATAGTTGTCAGAGCTAGCACGGTGAGGCCTGCCAAGGACAGTTGTCAGAGCTAGCATGGTGAGGCCTGCCAAGGACAGTGTCAGAGCTAGCTAACATGGTGAGAAAACATTGTCTTTGTGTGTAATTAGGTACCTACATCAACTAGGCATGAACTGGAACTGCCTATTTCTATTGTCCCAGCATGATGTGATGTGCAGCACAGTGTTGCCTAGGTAACCACAACAGCCCAGCTAAGTACCTCTATTATTCTCACTTGTAAAGATTCGGAGCAAGGGATGACCTATCTGTGACCCTGCAGAATGTTAAAGGCACACTGTAATGGGTAGCCCAGAGTGTGCCAGAGAAACCCTTCAGTGGTCTTCTCTGAGGTTGGCTATGATGGCAAGAATAATTTCTTGGGGGGGAGGGGGGGGGGGGGAGTTTTACCATGCTGTAGGGAGATAGAGACTGCGATGAAGAAGGTGTCTAATTGGTTGTGTGAGGAGCTACACTTGAATATATCCAACTTTAAATGTTTCCTTATTTCCTGGATAGTGCCCAGTGTGCGAGTAGTATCTAGTTGATTTTTAACAACAGCATGGTTATAATCGCTGATCTAATAGAAATCTAATTATGACCACAGTGTTTGTCAACAGTACCACTATCTTGAAAATTAGGGCTATCATGGACGCAGTGCATTTGTGTAGACATTTCCTGTGTGAATTCAAGGGTGATAAGGTCAATATGTGTGCTTATATGTTCAGTGGTGCCTACCATACGTCCTAGAATATATACCATGACTATTTGTCCTCTGGGGGGGACTCCACTCCCCCTGCCCCCTTTCTCCTAGATCCACCCTGAGCTGCATTGTATTTCGGTGCTGGTATTTGCCTTAGTTTGGCTGTTATGACTGTTTGGGGGGCATGGCAGTGGCCAGTGGGCGTAAAGACCAAAAACCATCCAAACCTTCAAAGGTCCGATATTTCCAGTTTTGTGGGACACGTATTGCAGGCCTAAAGTTTGGATACTAGAGTTTAAATGATAGTTTACCTTCAGTAGCATGCTAAAGTTTGGATACTAGAGTTTAAATGATAGTTTACCATGCTAAAGTTTGGATACTAGAGTTTAAATGATAGCTTATCCTTCAGCAGCATGCTAAAGTTTGGATACTAGAGTTTAAATGATAGTTTACCTTCAGTAGCATGCTAAAGTTTGGATACTAGAGTTTAAATGATAGTTTACCTTCAGTAGCATGCTAAAGTTTGGACACTAGAGTTTAAATGATAGTTTACCTTCAGTAGCATGCTAAAGTTTGGACACTAGAGTTTAAATGATAGTTTACCTTCAGTAGCATGCTAAAGTTTGGACACTAGAGTTTAAATGATAGTTTACCTTCAGTAGCATGCTAAAGTTTGGATACTAGAGTTTAAATGATAGTTTACCTTCAGTAGCATGCTAAAGTTTGGACACTAGAGTTTAAATGATAGTTTACCTTCAGTAGCATGCTAAAGTTTGGATACTAGAGTTTAAGTGATAGCTTATCCTTCAGCAGCATGCTAAAGTTTGGATACTAGAGTTTAAATGATAGCTTATCCTTCAGCAGCATGCTAAAGTTTGGATACTAGACTTTAAATGATAGTTTACCTTCAGTAGCATGCTAAAGTTTGGATACTAGAGTTTAAATGATAGCTTATCCTTCAGCAGCATGCTAAAGTTTGGATACTAGAGTTTAAATGATAGTTTATCCTTCAGCAGCATGCTAAAGTTTGGATACTATAGTTTAAATGATAGTTTACCTTCAGCTACCTGGTCCAATATTCGATAATTGTTATTATATTGCCACATGTTGGCATTTTTTTGATGAACCCCCCTCTCTAAATCAACCTGTGACGACTGTATTTGCCCTAGTTTGCCCTAGGTTGATGTCTGTTGTAAAGGTTTGAGGGCATGGCATGGCCAGGGGGCAGGGAAAATATAAGTTGCTGACAGTGCCTGTAAACTATCAACATGAGAATCAAATGTTGCAGTGTCTTGGATAAGCTCTTCTTGTGCAAAGTGAAGGACAGAGCACTAGAAGGCATTGGCCACATTATAATGTGCAGTCTACAAAGCTGCAATACTCTGAAACTGTTCTGTTAATAATCCGGAGCTCTCCCATCAATATTTAGGACCTGGTTAAACTGGTTAAACTGGTTGCCCTGGTTAAACTGGTTGCCCTGGATGGCTAGTCGCCTGAATGACGAGCTAAAGGTGTGGCTTGCCAGAACCACTTTGTATGGCACCCACTGGTTTTGTCTAATGACACATGAAGAAGAGGACTGTGGGCAGCTCCATCAATACCCTGGATCTGGAGTAGTTCCCATCAATACCTTGGATCTGGAACAGTTCCATCAATACCTCTTGATCTAGAGCAGTCCCATCAATACCCTGGATCTGGAGCAGTTCCCATCTCAATACCCTGGATCTGGAGCAGTTCCCATCAATACCCTGGATCTAGAGCAGTCTCATCAATACCCTGGATCTGGAGCAGTTCCCATCAATACCCTGGATCTGGAGCAGTTCCCATCAATATCCTGGATCTGGAGCTGTTCCCATCATTACCTTGGATCTAGAGCAGTTCCCATCAATATCCTGGATCTGGAGCTGTTCCCATCATTACCTTGGATCTGGAGCAGTCCCATCAATACCTTGGATCTGGAACAGTTCCCATCAATACCCTGGATCTGGAACAGTTCCCATCAATACCCTGGATCTGGAGCAGTTCCCATCTATACCCTGGATCTGGAACTGTTCCCATCAATACCCTGGATCTGGAGCAGTTCCCATCAATACCCTGGATCTGGAGCAGTTCTCATCATTACCTTGGATCTGGAGCAGTCCCATCAATACCCTGGATCTGGAGCAGTTCCCATCAATACCCTGGATCTGGAGCTGTTCCCATCAATACCCTGGATCTGGAGCAGTTCCCATCAATACCCTGGATCTGGAACTGTTCCCATCAATACCCTGGATCTAGAGCAGTCCCATCAATACCCTGGATCTGGAGCAGTTCCCATCAATACCCTGGATCTGGAGCAGTTCCCATCTATACCCTGGATCTAGAGCAGTCCCATCAATACCCTGGATCTGGAGCAGTTCCCATCAATACCCTGGATCTGGAGCAGTTCCCATCAATATCCTGGATCTGGAGCTGTTCCCATCATTACCTTGGATCTAGAGCAGTCCCATCAACACCCTGGATCTGGAACAGTTCCCATCAATACCCTGGATCTGGAGCAGTTCCCATCAATACCCTGGATCTGGAGCAGTTCCCATCAATACCCTGGATCTGGAGCAGTTCCCATCTATACCCTGGATCTGGAACTGTTCCCATCAATACCCTGGATCTGGAGCAGTTCCCATCAATATCCTGGATCTAGAGCAGTCCCATCAATATCCTGGATCTGGAGCAGTTCCCATCTATACCCTGGATCTGGAGCAGTTCCCATCAATACCCTGGATCTGGAGCAGTTCCCATCAATACCCTGGATCTGGAACTGTTCCCATCAATACCTTGGATCTAGAGCAGTTCCCATCAATACCCTGGATCTAGAGCAGTCCCATCAATACCCTGGATCTGGAGCAGTTCCCATCAATACCCTGGATCTGGAACTGTTCCCATCAATACCCTGGATCTAGAGCAGTCCCATCAATACCCTGGATCTGGAGCAGTTCCCATCAATACCCTGGATCTGGAGCAGTTCCCATCAATACCCTGGATCTGGAGCAGTTCCCATCAATATCCTGGATCTGGAGCTGTTCCCATCATTATTGGATCTAGAGCAGTCCCATCAACACCCTGGATCTGGAACAGTTCCCATCAATACCCTGGATCTGGAGCAGTTCCCATCAATACCCTGGATCTGGAGCAGTTCCCATCAATACCCTGGATCTGGAGCAGTTCCCATCTATACCCTGGATCTGGAACTGTTCCCATCAATACCCTGGATCTGGAGCAGTTCCCATCAATACCCTGGATCTGGAGCAGTTCCCATCAATACCCTGGATCTGGAGCAGTTCCCATCTATACCCTGGATCTGGAGCAGTTCCCATCAATACCCTGGATCTGGAACTGTTCCCATCAATACCCTGGATCTAGAGCAGTCCCATCAATACCCTGGATCTGAAGCTGTTCCCATCAATACCCTGGATCTGGAGCAGTCCCATCAATACCCTGGATCTGAAGCTGTTCCCATCATTACCTTGGATCTGGAGCAGTCCCATCAATACCCTGGATCTGGAGCAGTTCCCATCAATTACCCTGGATCTGGAACAGTTCCCATCAATACCCTGGATCTGGAGCAGTTCCCATCAATACCCTGGATCTGGAGCAGTTCCCATCAATACCCTGGATCTGGAGCAGTTCCCATCAATACCCTGGATCTAGAGCAGTTCCCATCTATACCCTGGATCTGGAACTGTTCCCATCAATACCCTGGATCTGGAGCAGTTCCCATCAATACCCTGGATCTGGAGCAGTTCCCATCAATTACCCTGGATCTGGAGCAGTTCCCATCTCAATACCCTGGATCTGGAGCTGTTCCCATCAATACCCTGGATCTGGAACAGTTCCCATCAATACCCTGGATCTGGAGCAGTTCCCATCAATACCCTGGATCTGGAGCAGTTCCCATCAATACCCTGGATCTGGAGCAGTTCCCATCAATACCCTGGATCTGGAGTAGTTCCCATCAATACCTTGGATCTGGAGCAGTTCCCATCAATACCCTGGATCTGGAGCAGTTCCCATCAATACCCTGGATCTGAAGCTGTTCCCATCAATACCCTGGATCTGGAGCAGTTCCCATCAATACCCTGGATCTGGAGCAGTTCCCATCAATACCCTGGATCTGAAGCTGTTCCCATCAATACCCTGGATCTGGAACAGTTCCCATCAATACCCTGGATCTGGAGCAGTTCCCATCAATACCCTGGATCTGGAGCAGTTCCCATCAATACCCTGGATCTGAAGCTGTTCCCATCAATACCCTGGATCTAGAGCAGTCCCATCAATACCCTGGATCTGGAGCAGTTCCCATCAATACCCTGGATCTGGAGCAGTTCCCATCAATACCCTGGATCTGGAGCTGTTCCCATCAATACCCTGGATCTGAAGCTGTTCCCATCAATACCTGGATCTGGAGCAGTTCCCATCAGTAATCTGGAACTGTTCTATACTCATGTCACAGTTGCCTATTAGGTTACCGCTACTTCATATTTTGCATGTCCTGATGCTAGCATTTTAATTCCAGGCAAGTAGTTGTATAGTTACTTGAATGCTCAGCCCGGCTGCTATCAAGTTTGAGAATGGGTGAGTGTGCCATGTTCCAATGAGGGCAAACGCTCTCATTCAACCCAGGGCACTAGTGAATGCTAGTTGTCATTGTTTAGACGAAGCACCTCCAGTGGAACTGGAAGACAGGCTGCCTTCTCTCAGCTACTGCCACCACTCCAGCAAGCCCCTGCTGAGCCGGCATAATTATGGACTGTGCATGTGCTGAGCACTGCACAGTCCACATTGAGATGTATAAATATGAATAACTGACGTGAGGCCAACTAGTTGAGGGTGTGGCTAGCAGTTAACTAAAGTGAATGCAGCTATGCAGTGGACACTGCATGTTAATTGGTAGCATGGAGGAGTCCACTCTACAGCTAGTGTGTAGCATGGAGGAGTCCACTCTACAGCTACTGTGTAGCATGGAGTCCACTCTACAGCTAGTGTGTAGCATGGAGTCCACTCTACAGCTACTGTGTAGCATGGAGTCCACTCTACAGCTACTGTGTAGCATGGAGTCCACTCTACAGCTAGTGTGTAACATGGAGGCCACTCTGTGTAGCATGGAGTCTACTCTACAGCTAGTGTGTAGCATGGAGTCCACTCTACAGCTAGTGTGTAGCATGGAGTCCACTCTACAGCTAGTGTGTAGCATGGAGTCCACTCTACAGCTACTGTGTAGCATGGAGTCCACTCTACAGCTACTGTGTAGCATGGAGTCTACTCTACAGCTAGTGTGTAGCATGGAGTCCACTCTACAGCTAGTGTGTAGCATGGAGTCCACTCTACAGCTAGTGTGTAGCATGGAGGAGTCCACTCTATGGCTAGTGTGTAGCATGGAGTCCACTCTACAGCTACTGTGTAGCATGGAGTCTACTCTACAGCTAGTGTGTAGCATGGAGTCCACTCTACAGCTACTGTGTAGCATGGAGTCCACTCTACAGCTAGTGTGTAGCATGGAGTCCACTCTACAGCTAGTGTGTAGCATGGAGTCCACTCTACAGCTAGTGTGTGCAGGCCAGTACAAACACTGAGGCCAACTCAGACCACCAAGTTAGCGAAAAGCATTCATATTTAGAATTTCCGCGAGCTTGGGAGCTTCCAGCCAGTTGCTGAGACCTTCCTAATAGATTAACAAAGCTGTTCAGAGCTTTAATGGCAGACAGCCAATCGGTGAGGTGCATCTTCAACTGACCATGAATGTCCCCTCCTCCTTAATTAGGAGTGTATTAGCACGATTGTTTTCAAAAGTTTAGTAACTTGACTGTGAGCATGCTTGAGTGAACTTTGAACTTTAGTGGTTGTCACATATTGACCGTCGGCATTTTTTTAACTTCTCATAATGGAATCAGCGAGGAGTGGGTAGCCTTTTGTAGCAGGCAGGTTATGAAGAAACAAAAGTTGGTGTGTAAGAAGACTTGCCCTGGGCTGTCTACACGTCTCAACTTTGATGCCTGGGTTTTGGTGACCTTGGAGTGGAATCACACGACTGTTTATAATTATGTTCTTGCTCCCTCTTCCTTGTTCCTCAGCCCCTCCTCCATTTTAAACTTTCTCCATCACCTTCTCCCTCTCTCTCTCATCTCCTCCCTCCCTCCCTCCATTATCTTCTCTCGACCTCTCTTCATTATCTTCTCTCATCCTCAATCATCTTTCTCCCTCTGTCCATTATCTTCTCTAGTCCTCTCTGCACCATCTTTTCTCACCCTCTCTCCATCATCTTCTGTCGCCCTCAATCATCTCTGTCCATCATCTTCTCTAATCCTCTCTGCACCATCTTTTCTCACCCTCTCTCCATCATCTTCTCTCACCCTCAATCATCTCTCTCCCTCTGTCCATCATCTTCTCTAATCCTCTCTGCACCATCTTTTCTCACCCTATCTCCATCATCTTCCCTCTTCCTCTATCTATCATCTCTTCCTCTCTCCATCATCTTCTCTCCAACCTCATCAAAGTTCTCTGTTCCTTTCTTAGGAGCTGACATAAGAAGTGTTTGTACTGAGGCTGGGATGTTTGCCATTCGTGCCCGCAGAAAGGTACTAGTGTAGAAGATGTCCTATATCTTGCCTTGGTCCCTCTCCCTATCTGCCATCCTGATATTGAAGTTGTCATGTGCTAGTGTCCAATGTTATCTTACTGCTGGACAGATAATTTCAGATGTACAAATTGAGTGATAACAAGCCAAAAACATTGTGATCTCGGCCTACAATTTCACTGCAACCAGAGCTCTGACATACAGAGCCACCATGCCTTGGCTAAGCAAAAACTACAGTGCAGAGCTCTGACATACAGAGCCACCATGCCTTGGCTAAGCAAAAACTACAGTGCAGAGCTCTGACATACGGAGCCACCATGCCTTGGCTAAGCAAAAACTACAGTGGCAGAGCTCTGACATACAGAGCCACCATGCCTTGGCTAAGCAAAAACTACAGTGCAGAGCTCTGACATACAGAGCCACCATGCCTTGGCTAAGCAAAAACTACAGTGCAGAGCTCTGACATACAGAGCCACCATGCCTTGGCTAAGCAAAAACTACAGTGCAGAGCTCTGACATACAGAGCCACCATGCCTTGGCTAAGCAAAAACTACAGTGCAGAGCTCTGACATACAGAGCCACCATGCCTTGGCTAAGCAAAAACTACAGTGGCAGAGCTCTGACATACAGAGCCACCATGCCTTGGCTAAGCAAAAACTACAGTGCAGAGCTCTGACATACAGAGCCACCATGCCTTGGCTAAGCAAAAACTACAGTGCAGAGCTCTGACATACAGAGCCACCATGCCTTGGCTAAGCAAAACTACAGTGGCAGAGCTCTGACATACAGAGCCACCATGCCTTGGCTAAGCAAAAACTACAGTGCAGAGCTCTGACATACAGAGCCACCATGCGCCTGGGCTAAGCAAAAACTACAGTGCAGAGCTCTGACATACAGAGCCACCATGCCTTGGCTAAGCAAAAACTACAGTGCAGAGCTCTGACATACAGAGCCACCATGCCTTGGCTAAACAAAAACTACAGTGCAGAGCTCTGACATACAGAGCCACCATGCCTTGGCTAAGCAAAAACTACAGTGCAGAGCTCTGACATACAGAGCCACCATGCCTTGGCTAAGCAAAAACTACAGTGCAGAGCTCTGACATCACCATGCCTTGGCTAAGAAAAAACTACAGTGCAGAGCTCTGGGATGCTGAAGCTACTGTTGCAGCTATGCTTGGAATTGCAATACAGTGAGGAGATTGCGGTCGGTCACAGGACAAAGTATGTAGACTGATCTTTCTATAGTTAGCATAGCTTTGTTTGCTGGCCTCTGACAACTCCATTTTAAGCAATATTATTCTGTATTGTCTGAATTTTTTTTAATCGTTTATTTTTATGGAGTAAGCTTCGTTTAAAAGTATCAACACTTCCAAGGAGGAAAACTCTTGTGCATCAGCTGACCCTTGTTCATCACATCCACTATCACTCAGAAGTCTGTGGTGCTCAGTCAGTGAGCACCGCAGTGGCCATGACCTCTGCCACTTCTCTCAGCCAGTCTGTCATCAGCTGTCATCAAGAACCAAGCAACATAAATTATACGCATGCAAGCCCTGCAAATGCCAGTCAAAGATGGACAAGCATTAGCATGCACTTCCACAACATTCCACGTGCACTGTAGTAGCAGATAATGGCCAGATAATGGCCACAAGCAACCCTGCCCTGATGATGTATATAGCTGCCTGATGATGTAGCTGGAATATTTCCAAGGAGGGTCTAATTTTGTTGTTTGCTGTAAGCTGTCCATTTCCTGAAAATAGTTGCTGAAATCAAGTGACCTTGTCTGACCTCTGATTTCTTTGTTGGGCTTCCCTAGAATTTCTCTCCCTACTCTTGTATACCCACAGCTGCTGCTTGACCTCAGTGACCTTCCTTCCATGACTGCGCCAACAGAAGGCTGCACTCCACTCACTAGCATGCTCCATGGTATTCCACCTCAAAACTAGGCCAACTGCATATTTTGCAAGAAGACCGTGATAGTTTACATTGGGTCTGGTGATTATTAGTTTACGCATCTCATTACAGCACTTCCTGTATGCTTAGCTATGCATAAAAAGGAGGATTAATTAGATTTGCCAAAACTATTGGCTGTGCAGTTGCCACAACTTCTTGTGTGGAAAGCTAGAGGTGTATATAGACATTGCTTAATTATTATTATTATTATTGAATTTTTATCTTGTTTTGCTAATGTGTTTCTTCAGGTTGCTACAGAGAAGGATTTCATTGATGCTGTCAATAAAGTAATCAAAGCCTATGCCAAGTTCAGCTCCACACCAAGATATATGACTTACAATTAGACGCTGATATTCTTGTAATAATTATTGCATCCCATAGTTATTGCATTACGGTGTCTCTATTGATTAAATTATGGACACCAAATTAAGTGAGTGGGCGGTCCCACGGAAAGTTTATAAATAAAGCTGTTGCATAGCACTGCGGTAGAAAATCGCTCGATTTGAGATTTGAGTTTCTTTTCTAGAGGAGACTTAGCTCTTTCGTGAGGAGATTAACTGTTGAAGAGACCAGCGGGTTGTTTACTCGCGAGTTATAAAAGCGCGCAGCAGCTGCAAATCGACCTCTTGTGCAGTTTACAGGTGGCTCTAGTTCCAACTTCAGCGGACTCTGCTTCTCTCTTGTAAGTGATTTAATCTAGCTTTTATTAGTGATTTTGCTAGCAACTGAGCTTATATGTATTGTCAACAATGTAGTAAGTTCTGCTTATCCTTTTACAACCAACTTCTGCAGTTACAGCAAACAGCTCTTTTGTGAACCTCAAGTGCACTTGTAGGATTATTGCAGTGATGGACGGGTCTAAGGCAAGATTTCTTCGTGGCCAGTCTCTAATGCACGTTGTCGTGTTTATGCTAGCAACTCATTTGATGGTGGACAGTGTTTCTGGAGGCATATGGTGGTAAGTTGCTTTACTGAGTGATTAATAAAGATGAATTAATAATGTATTTTATTACTTGTAAAAAATGTGATTGCTGCTAAGTTGCCTTTAACTCAGCACCTCTCTCACTTGAAACACTAAAAACCCTTTGAAGTCCATCTGTTAAGTTCCTCAAGGGAATCAGTTATTTAGCACCGTTCCTTTAACTCTTTATGGGTACCTGGTTGGCTAGCAACAATTTTGCATTAATCAATGGCACAATGGGGAAATTGGAGAATCATAATTTAAAAAAATGCATTGAGTTTGTTCATTAGCATGGATCTCTGTGTAGGCCCTGATACAAGTGTACTGTGCAAATCATCAATCACAGTCTGCTTTTGATAGTCTCTATTGTCACTGGTGTTGGCTCGAAAACATTTCTCGGAGTTCATATTGCATTCATTCACTTCATGTGATAACCACAAAACATGTCAACTAAATGCCTTGTGTGTGTGTGTGTTGAATGTCCAGTCTTTGTGTGTGACTGCATTGATAGTACCTAGGGCAAGTCCATTTTCGGGTGTGCTGCGTGTTAGTCCATCTATATACAACAACTGGTTATAGAGTGGATAGGATGTCATCTTGAGGAAGTGGCTCACTGTTTTTGCTGGTGTGGAGTGTATGGTCTAGAACAATAGGTGGCTATCTCCCAATAAGAAGTGGTGAAGGAGGAGAACCCACTGGGGCGGGGAGGGCCTCTGGTGTCATCTCTGCAATACTCACCTGATACCTAGGGTTGTGACGATGGATGTGTTAAGTGTTAAGAAAAGATTGTTCTCACAATTTGGCTTCTCTTACCAAGTGTACACTAGTCTTCTTCTTGAGAACTTCTTCTAGGCCTTTCCAGAAAATGTGACATTTCAAGTGCAGATGGTAGCGCGCTCGCTAAGGAATTAATATTGGCGGTAGAGTAGGTATGGCCTCATTGAAGCTAAGCCTGGAACAGTTTTGGTTGTGAGAGGCCTCCATATAAGACTACCTTATAGATATTTGAACAAAGACTTCATAGCTGATCTCTGCAGTAATATTCCCATGAATGATGATCAACATGCATACATGTGGTGTGGTGGTGTGTGTGTGTGTGTGGTTGTTTTGTTGTTTAAAATTAAAAAAATCTTTTTTTTTTGGCAGTTATGGTCTTTAGCCAGCAATGTGTCAAAGTTAGTTCTGCATCATATTGCGGGATCTCCGGTCATCCTGGTACTGTGGAGGTCTCTTGTGGTTGGCACGTGAGTACTCATGTGAGACTCGCCACTTTTTAAAGGGGTCATGCTTTCTGTTGACAAGTAACAGCAAGGGCTGTCTTTGGAAAAGAAAAGTGGTTGCTGGTCACAGGGTAAGTGGTGGTGGTCTCTGAAGAGAGGAGGAATGCATTGTGATATACTCTCCTCTAACTACTGCCTCAGAAGTGAACAGGTGTAGACATGCTAGGCCAGAGAGAAACAAATTGCCCATCTTTAAGAGGAAATTGCAACATGAGTGAACAGCAACAGCTAATCTCAGTGAAGTGGTTAGCATGCACATCCTGTCATTAAGTCACATCCTCATCTGAATTGTCTTCCCCTCGGGCAGTCGGACTCCTGAGAGGGATCTGTGTGACCGAGTGGTACCTCTCATCCAATTAGCCGTTGTGGTAATTTGTCATGTCATGGAGGAGTAGGATGTTGGCCAATCCTTTGTCATCCTATTAATTTGTGGTCCTATCGGAGTGGCTGTGGAATGGCAGGAACGCAGGGCTCAAACAGCCAGGCAGGTCGGCGTGAAAGAAACACAGAGACTCCAGGAATGAGTTTCTGACATGATGTGCATCAGACGCTCTGCATGGCATGTCAGGTGTTGTGTATGTCTGCAACATAGAGAGATGTGGTGACTAATATTCATGCAGCACTGCCATCACTCAATGCAAGTGCTGCCATCACTCCACTGGCTGCAACCCTGTGTGCCGGTCTTGTCACATCTATCTCCCTACCCACCAGCACAAGGCACACACAGGCAATCTTGTAATTGATATGCATGCAAAAAAGGGGAGGGGCTGAGAAAAGGTGTTGATTTTCTCATTAAGCTTGAGCACTGATAGGTGAAGATATATTGAAGATATATATATATCCATTACAACCAAGACTACATTGTCAAAAATATACATGGTTCAGCCTTGGGGTTAAACATGGCTGATTTTGGTTAATTCAGTGGGGCTGATTTTGGTCAATTCAGCAGGGCTGGTCAATTCAGCGGGTCTGGTCAATTCATTGAAAAATTGGTCCAAAACCAGCTTTAGACAGAAAATGATGTTTACATGTTACACTTCTCACAAAACATATTATGTATAATTATACTGGAAATGTCCAGGGGGTGCATTCAGACAATGAATTAATTGCTGTATCCAGCGGGGCTGATTTTGGTTAATTCAGCAGGGCTGATTCAGTGGGGCTGATTTTGGTCAATTCAGTGGGGCTGATTTAGCATAGCATCTGAACACTGCCAATGTACTGAGAAGCAAAATACATTAGTGGCATTCTCCTACTAGACTGCTAGGACCTCCTACAGAGCTAAGTGGCATATCCAATTAAGCTAAGCAGCTCCTAAGTAGACCACAAACATTTTCTGATAGATTGGCCCATTAAGAGGTTGGCAATTGTCCAGGCAATTTGAAAATGCTTTCTTGCTTGGCCTAGAAGAATTCCAGTGTCCTCTGGAGCCACTGTTCTTTATCTATTATCTTCTAATTGGTTCTGTGGTCCAACCTTCACAGAGCCTCCTCTTGATAAGCCATTGTTCTTTACCAAACAGGGAAACTTGTCTGGCTAGATATAAAGTTAGCTTGCGACTACCTGTGTTAGAGGGGGTTGAGCCTCACTTGCAAGATAGCACTGTGCTGTGTACCTGTGCAAATCTTAATTAGTAGCATAAAGTATGACCTCACTGCCTTGATGAATCTAGTTTTTGTTTCTTCCTCTGCTTTATCAGGTCTCTAGGAGTGAGTACTTGTGGTCTGAGAAACACAAGGGGTGGATATGTGTGTCCCAGCTGTGCTTCCTGGTTAGATGAAAATATCCTCACCGCAAGTCAGGAGACCACGTGTCGGAACGAACCCCGCGTGATAGAGTCCATTTCCAGAGGAGCTAGACATGCTATCATCGACTGTCAACGCAGATTTGTAAACTCGCGCTGGAACTGCTCCACACTGTATGGCCCGTACCTCTTCGGAAAATTTATATCTGAAAGTAAGTCCTTCAACATTTGTTGCTTGTGGTCTACTTAGGGTGTTATAAGACCCAATGTCCGAGGGAGGGATGGCACAAGTCATGGCTAACCAAACATGCAAACCCTCTGCTGGGTTTGAGATGATGTGGTGAAGTTCTCAACACCACACTAAAGCCACCCACTTCTCATGTATGCAAGATCCTATAGCATGCCACTGGTTTGCAGTCAGCCAGGGTTGGTGGTGGGCATGGCTGAATACCTGGCTTGCTCAGGGTTGGTAGGTGGCATGGCTCAATACCTGGCTTGCTCAGGGTTGGTGGTGGGCATGGCTGAATACCTGGCTTGCTCAGGGTTGGTAGTGGGCATGGCTGAATACCTGGCTTGCTCAGGGTTGGTAGTGGGCATGGCTCAATACCTGGCTTGCTCAGGGTTGGTAGGTGGCATGGCTCAATACCTGGCTTGCTCAGGGTTGGTGGTGGGCATGGCTGAATACCTGGCTTGCTCAGGGTTGGTGGTGGGCATGGCTGAATACCTGGCTTGCTCAGGGTTGGTAGTGGGCATGGCTGAATACCTGGCTTGCTCAGGGTTGGTAGTGGGCATGGCTCAATACCTGGCTTGCTCAGGGTTGGTAGGTGGCATGGCTCAATACCTGGCTTGCTCAGGGTTGGTGGTGGGCATGGCTGAATACCAGGCTTGCTCAGGGTTGGTAGTGGGCATGGCTGAATACCTGGCTTGCTCAGGGTTGGTGGTGGGCATGGCTCAATACCTGGCTTGCTCAGGGTTGGTAGGTGGCATGGCCAATACCTGGCTTGCTCAGGGTTGGTAGTGGGCATGGCTGAATACCTGGCTTGCTCAGGGTTGGTGGTGGGCATGGCTGAATACCTGGTTTGCTGTCACTCATGCTGGATTAATAATAGACGTGTGACTCAATTTGTGGTTTTTATGACTATTATATTTGTTAAAATCACCTTCCCAATAATCAACTTCAATTTAAAGTTGATTATTGAGAAGGTGATTTTAATGATATTATGTCAACTGAGAGTTCATAGAGATATTTGTTGCTAAGTTGCTAATACATGCACCTTTAATACTTTTTTTCCTATTAATTTTTTTTTAATAATAAAAAAAGTATTAATCTAAATTCAGTTTTGCTATAAGAACCGGCTTTGTTGTGAGATAGACCAACAAGGGATATGCGAGGCTCATCTAAAACAAGAAGAGGCTTATTTAGGAGAGCCTCCTTTCTCAAGAGCATTTGAAGGGATTCAGAAGTTGTTCTCACAGGCAGCCTTCCTCAGTAGAAGAGCTTCCAGAAGTAGCAGTCAAGGCCTGGACCAGGTTGTTCATGATGGTAGTTGCAATTGTCAGACTTTTCTTAATTTTTTAATTTTTATTTGTTGCTCACCCTGTTATATTGGAAGTCTGGCATAGGGGGGCGTAGGGGGGGGGGCGAGGGGATGTTGAGTGTATGCAGTCCTTGTGTTTTTTTATTTTATTTGTTTTTTTTTAACGATGTCTGAGTGCACTTCTAAGCTCTAATTATCCACATACAGTTCCCTGTTAATGACATAGCTGTTGTGTAGTAGCCTCAGCTACTGCTCTGTTTAAATATTAAATTAGAGCTGCCTGTGTACATTAGAGCTTATTGGTGTTGCTGATTGGCTAATTTTAAAGAATAATCTCTTCCTCTTATTAGAATGTCAAGCCTGTTGTTAAGTTGGTTGTTACTAGAGCTGCCTGTGTATTATTAGAGCCTGCATTAGAGCTTATTGGTGTTGCTGATTGGCTATGAAGTTCTGCATTGCATGGTTGTATAGGTTGCTAAACATAATATTAGAGTCATATAATATGCTGGGTCTGTTTAGACAGACTTCCACCGAGTTAGTGTGTACTGTGTTTGTTGTTAATTTGGTTGTGGTGTGCATGTGAATAGTGAGACTGTGTCCATCAGCACTGAGCTCAACCTAGCTGTCTAGTTTTTCTAGCTGCCAGTGTTGATCTGTTCCTCCTTACAGATTACACCAGAGAGACTGCAGTGCTCACCAGCTACTTCATCGCAGGTGCCATCTGGGGGATAGCCAGCGACTGCCACGACCAGAGGATCGCAGGGTGTGTATGCAACCAATCTATTCAAGGTGGAAGAGATGAGAATGGGTCGCTTATTCTTACCGACTGCGATGCGGATGTCGACTATGCCAGAAACTACATTCAAAATTTCGTGATAAATGCTATCCCCAACAACACTTTACGAGGCGAGATCGAGAAGCATAACATCAACATTGGAGAGTTGGTACGGTGAAGCACATTCACACTTAGACTGCAGCTCTATGCTACCCTTCTGACAGGGCTGGCTCAGTTAGTGGTGGTAGGATCATGCTATCTCTCTAACAGGACTGGCTCAGTTAGTGTTGGGATGACCTCTACCTCTCTAACAGGGCTGGCTCAGTTAGTGGTGGGATGGGACCTTGATGCTACCTCCTAACAAGGCTGGCTCAGTTAGTGGTGGTGTAACTTTCAATTATTGTAGGGGGCGGGGGGGGGGGGGGGGGAGGAGGGGGTGATAATGTTCATGTTTGCACAACTAGCCTTGTCCAGAACTGAGTTTGCAGTTGGGGTGGGTCATATAGTGTGGGCTGCAGGGTGCACACAACAACAGTCTGTTCTAGCTGCAGGACTTGACTGCTTGGCCAGCTCACCTGGTATATGTTTCAGAGTGGCTAGCCATTGCTCTGAGGTTGTGCAGTGGCTGTCAGAGACAGCCAGAAGGAAGGGAAGCAGCAAGTTTGTAGGCTCTTGTGTTAGGGATGCATACCTCGTACTGGTCAGTTGTCCTATTTACCTGGGCATTGCTGATGTAGGGACACGATTGGTTTAGGAGTGTGTGTGGACACTTTTGACAGTTGCTACTCGTCTATTTCAGATTACGGGAAATAGAGAACCTGTGTGTCGTTGCCATGGCATTTCCGGCACGTGCAGTGTTCAAACTTGCTATCTATGGACAGAAGAAGTGAAAGACATCGGGAGCAAGTTGTATGAGGCGTACGGTGGTGCACAACAGGTCAACACCATAGCCCAAGTGAATGGCAACGAGATGAACAAGACTCTGGTCTACAGTGAGTACTCACCTGATTTCTGTTCCCGTAACGATACCATAGGCACCACAGGAGTTGCATTCAGACAGTGCAGCACCAACTCCAATGATCCGGATGCATGCTCGACCATATGTTGTGACCACGGATTCCACCCCACAACAAAGGTGGTTCCCGTGGAGGAGTGCAAGTTTGTGTGGTGTTGCAAAATTGAGTGCGTTAATACTAAGAATATCACCGTCATTGACCATTGGTGCAATGCTGAGAAACCAGTTGGACAATAAATAGTCAGACTTCTACCAACCAACCACCCTCCCCCCTTATTGTTTTGTGTTTGCCGTGATGCGCACCAAATTGATGGCCTATCAATGTTACTTACACACACTTCATACTTAATGAACAAACATATATATCTATATAATGATGCCTGCATTATACATGTCACGAACAATATATAGTCGTATACCTCGTCATATATAAATACACACAGCATCTTGACTACCCAATCATTATTATTATTTATCATTATTATTATTATTATTATTTGATTATTATTATTATCATTATTATTATTATTATCATTATTATCATCTGTATATTGTATGATGAAAATTACTGTTTCTACGACTTGTCACTGCTAGACCACCAGGCCCAGATAATCCTCCATCAATGACCCCACTGCAAACTGCATGGTAACCACAAGGAAAAAAGGACAATTGCCATCAGCTTCAAATGGCCAAGATATCTGGGGGGGGGGGGGGGGGGGGGGGGGACAGACATATATACCTCCCACCCTTGACTCCCTCCCTACCCTACATGAGTTAGTGTTGTTTTGACAAGATGTCTAGTCTTTTGAGGTGCACATTTAGTACTAGGTTGATATACCATTGCTGTGTGTTGAAGACTAGTACTTGCTGTGGCTAACATGTGCTGCCACTAGACAGACAAAATCTCTGCTGCCAATTGTGCCAAGCAGTTCAATAATAATCCTAATTAGAGACCAGCTGTCAAGAATAGAGCAATCTGATTGGTCAGTGTGAGGATTTCTAAATAAAAAGCACAACTGGGAAGATGCACTACTTAGTAGCCACACCCTTCTTGCACTTAATGAAACATTGATGTGGAAAACATTTGCTCATGAAGGATATAATTATGTGTATAAATAGAGTGTGTTTTGGGTTGTTTTCTAAATATATTTATTTTTCAAGGGATTTAAAATCGTCAGGAGTTTTATAGTTTATTGCCTTTATTGCCCTTGATAATCTTAATAGTTTTAATGGGGGGTATTTCCTTTTTGGGGGAAGATGTGGTAAAGGGGGATATTATATTTCAAGAATGACCATGGATTTGGGTATAAGATTGAAATGGCAGGAACAAACATTATTAGTCTTCTACTAATGAGGAGCACACATTAAATATTGATGGCCACTAATAGCAGTGCTCACCTGCACAGGTAATCCTACTAATGAGGTGCACACATTAAATATTGATGCCACTAATAGCAGTGCTTCACCTGCACAGGTAATCCTACTCATGAGGTGCACACATTAAATATTGATGCCACTAATAGCAGTGCTCACATGCACAGGTAATCCTACTCATGAGGTGCACACATTAAATATTGATGCCACTAATAGCAGTGCTCACCTGCTCAGGTAATCCTACTAATGAGATGCACACATTAAATATTGATGCCACTAATAGCAGTGCTCACCTGCACAACTAATGAGGTGCACACATTAAATATTGATGGCCACTAATAGCAGTGCTCACCTGCACAACTAATGAGGTGCACACATTAAATATTGATGGCCACTAATAGCAGTGCTCACCTGCACAGGTAATCCTACTAATGAGATGCACACATTAAATATTGATGCCACTAATAGCAGTGCTCACCTGCACAGGTAATCCTACTAATGAGGTGCACACATTAAATATTGATGCCACTAATAGCAGTGCTCACCTGCACAGGTAATCCTACTAATGAGGTGCACACATTAAATATTGATGCCACTAATAGCAGTGCTTCACCTGCACAGGTAATCCTACTAATGAGGTGCACACATTAAATATTGATGGCCACTAATAGCAGTGCTCATCTGCACAGGTAATCCTACTAATGAGGTGCACACATTAAATATTGATGCCACTAATAGCAGTGCACAGGTAATGCTACTAATGAGGTGCACACATTAAATATTGATGCCACTAATAGCAGCTACTAATGAGGTGCACACATTAAATATTGATGCCACTAATAGCAGTGCTCACCTGCACAGGTAATCCTACTAATGAGGTGCACATATTAAATATTGATGGCCACTAATAGCAGTGCTCACCTGCACAGGTAATACTACTAATGATACTACTAATGAGGTGCACACATTAAATATTGATGGCCACTAATAGCAGTGCACACCTGCACAGGTAATCCTACTAATGAGGTGCACATATTAAATATTGATGGCCACTAATAGCAGTGCTCACCTGCACAGGTAATCCTACTAATGAGATGCACACATTAAATATTGATGGCCACTAATAGCAGTGCACACCTGCACAGGTAATACTACTAATGAGGTGCACACATTAAATATTGATGGCCACTAATAGCAGTGCTCACCTGCACAGGTAATCCTACTAATGAGGTGCACACATTAAATATTGATGGCCACTAATAGCAGTGCTCACCTGCACTAATGAGGTGCACACATTAAATATTGATGGCCACTAATAGCAGTGCTCACCTGCACAGGTAATCCTAGTAATCCTACTAATGAGGTGCACACATTAAATATTGATGGCCACTAATAGCCTGCACAGGTAATCCTACTAATGAGGTGCACACATTAAATATTGATGGCCACTAATAGCCTGCACAGGTAATCCTACTAATGAGGTGCACACATTAAATATTGATGGCCACTAATAGCCTGCACAGGTAATCCTACTAATGAGGTGCACACATTAAATATTGATGGCCACTAATCGCCTGCACAGGTAATCCTACTAATGAGGTGCACACATTAAATATTGATGCCACTAATAGCAGTGCACACCTGCACAGGTAATACTACTAATGAGGTGCACACATTAAATATTGATGCCACTAATAGCAGTGCTCACCTGCTCAGGTAATCCTACTAATGAGGTGCACACATTAAATATTGATGCCACTAATAGCAGTGCTTCACCTGCACAGGTAATCCTACTAATGAGGTGCACACATTAAATATTGATGCCACTAATAGCAGTGCACAGGTAATGCTACTAATGAGGTGCACACATTAAATATTGATGCCACTAATAGCAGCTACTAATGAGGTGCACACATTAAATATTGATGCCACTAATAGCAGTGCTCACCTGCACAGGTAATCCTACTAATGAGGTGGTAGACACATTAAATATTGATGGCCACTAATAGCACAGCCATCCTTAGCTGTCTGGAAGAGGGGGGTGGGGTTTCATTATGACATGAAATTGCTGACCTGGAGGTGGATGCAGCATTTGTCATGGGAGTGTAGAGAGTAGGGCAAGCAGGACAAGGTCAACACACCATTGCTTGCAAGTGCCTGCCCTGCCATTGGCTGGGTTTTTAGCCCAGATTTAGGCTGTTTACACGTCACCAAGTCAACTAGAACCCAGCAGGAATCGTGGGTAAAGGCCTCTTGGAAACACGGTTTAAAAAGCTTTTTTTATTTTTTATGAGGGAGGTATCTACTAATGATGGAGAGCAACCCAAACACATCAACAGTAACAAGAGGGTTAACTATATCTCTGTAACGAGATGTCTGAAGTTCTTGTCAGCTTCTGCATGTCTACTCCTTCAGAGCTCTGACAAGACTCTGAGCCAGCAAGTACTGCCTGGTGACTAGTGTGCTTCCATCTTCTGGGGAAGCTGGTGACTAGCGTGCTTCCATCTTCAGGAGAAGCTAAGCACTGCCTGGTGACTAGTGTGCTTCCATCTTCTGGGGAAGCTAGTGACTAGTGTGCTTCCATCTTCTGGGGAAGCTAAGGACTGCCTGGTGACTAGTGTGCTTCCATCTTCAGGGGGAGCTAAGCACTGCCTGGTGACTAGTGTGCTTCCATCTTCAGGGGGAGCTAAGCACTGCCTGGTGACTAGTGTGCTTCCATCTTCAGGTTAACTAAGTATTGCCTGGTGACTAGTGTGCTTCCATCTTCAGGAGAAGCTAAGCACTGCCTGGTGACTAGTGTGCTTCCATCTTCAGGGGGAGCTAAGCACTGCCTGGTGACTAGTGTGCTTCCATCTTCAGGTGAACTAAGTATTGCCTGGTGACTAGTGTGCTTCCATCTTCAGGAGAAGCTAAGCACTGCCTGGTGACTAGTGTGCTTCCATCTTCTGGGGAAGCTAAGCACTGCCTGGTGACTAGTGTGCTTCCATCTTCTGGGGGAGCTAAGCACTGCCTGGTGACTACTGTGCTTCCATCTTCAGGTGAACTAAGTACTGCCTGGTGACTAGTGTGCTTCCATCTTCAGGAGAAGCTAAGCACTGCCTGGTGACTAGTGTGCTTCCATCTTCTGGGGAAGCTAAGTACTGCCTGGTGACTAGTGTGCTTCCATCTTGCTAAGCACTGCCTGGTGACTAGTGTGCTTCCATCTTCAGGGGAAGAAGCTGCCAAGGAAACCCTCATCTCTCAGCCATACTTCCAAAGTTAGATTTCCATACCAGAACCAGAAACTTGTGGAAGTCATCAGCCGAAGATCTTTGTTTTACAAATCAGCCTTGGTTTTTTTGAGGGGTGCCAAGCTTAAACCTAATGCTTTATTACAAGAAACATCTACGTAGGGCATTTATTAATGAAGTCTGCTGCTAATCGCCCTGCAACCTTGCACCAGTTGGAATTCTGTAAGGAACATGATATATTTATATATATATACAGTTGTTAGCTATTTTCCCATGTCACAATCACATTACATCATCCACATTACATCATGATGACAACATCTATCAGTACTGGATTAGAGGGCAGGGCAATGGCTAGAGCAATGCAATCTAACAATGCTGGGGCAGTAGCTAGGGCAATGCAATCTAACAATGCTGGGGCAGTAGCTAGGGCAATGGCTAGAGCAATGCAATCTAGCAATGCTGGGGCAGCAGCTAGGGCAATGCAATCTAACAATGCTGGGACAGTAGCTAGGGCAATGGCTAAAGCAATGCAATCTAACAATGTTGGAGCAGTAGCTAGGGCAATGCAATCTAACAATGCTGGGGCAGTAGCTAGGGCAATGGCTAGAGCAATGCAATCTAACAATACTGGGGCAGTAGCTAGGGCAATGGCTAGAGCAATGCAATCTAACAATGTTGGGGCAGTAGCTAGGGCAATGCAATCTAACAATGCTGGGGCAGTAGCTAGGGCAATGGCTAGAGCAATGCAATGCTAGGATTCTGCCTGGATTGCATAGCCACGCAGCTTAGAGTGGCTAAGATACTTCGAGCTGATTTGAAGACCAAGTTAAGTTTTGTGAGCTTCTCCCTCGCATGCTCACTTTTATAGTGAATTCCACAAGACTGTTTTAGAAGGTGATTTTAACTCAATATTTACTTTTTAATCAGCTGAGATAAGTTGATAAGCCAACATTTAAACTAACTAATCAGCCAGTGTTTAATTAAGTGCACCTCCCCAGCCAGTGTTTCTAGGGCACCTCCCCAGCCAGTGTTTCTAGGGCACCTCCCCAGCCAGTGTTTCTAGTGCACCTCCCCAGCCAGTGTTTCTAGGGCACCTCCCCAGCCAGTGTTTCTAGTGCACCTCATCAGCCAGTGTTTCTAGTGCACCTCCCCAGCCAGTGTTTCTAGTGCACCTCCTCAGCCAGTGTTTCTAGTGCACCTCACCAGCCAGTGTTTCTAGTGCACCTCACCAGCCAGTGTTTCTAGTGCACCTCCTCAGCCAGTGTTTCTAGTACACCTCCTCAGCCAGTGTTTCTAGTGCACCTCCTCAGCCAGTGTTTCTAGGGCACCTCCCCAGCCAGTGTTTCTAGTGCACCTCCCCAGCCAGTGTTTCTAGTGCACCTCCCCAGCCAGTGTTTCTAGGGCACCTCCTCAGCTAGTGCAGCTCCCCAGCCAGTGTTTCTAGTGCACCTCCTCAGCCAGTGTTTCTACGGCACCTCCCCAGCCAGTGTTTCTAGTGAACCTCCCCAGCCAGTGTTTCTAGGGCACCTCCCCAGCCAGTGTTTCTAGTGCACCTCCTCAGCCAGTGTTTCTAGTGCACCTCCCCAGCCAGTGTTTCTAGTGCACCTCCCCAGCCAGTGTTTCTAGTGCACCTCCCCAGCCAGTGTTTCTAGTACACCTCCCCAGCCAGTGTTTCTAGGGCACCTCCTCAGCCAGTGTTTCTAGGGCACCTCCCCAGCCAGTGTTTCTAGTGCACCTCATCAGCCAGTGTTTCTAGTGCACCTCCCCAGCCAGTGTTTCCAGAGCACCTCCTCAGCCAGTGTTTCTAGTGCACCTCCCCAGCCAGTGTTTCTAGTGCACCTCCCCAGCCAGTGTTTCTAGCACACCTCCCCAGCCAGTGTTTCTAGGGCACCTCCCCAGCCAGTGTTTCTAGTGCACCTCCCCAGCCAGTGTTTCTAGTGCACCTCCCCAGCCAGTGTTTCTAGGGCACCTCCTCAGCCAGTGTTTCTAGTGCACCTCACCAGCCAGTGTTTCTAGTGCACCTCCCCAGCCAGTGTTTCTAGTGCACCTCCACAGCCAGTGTTTCTAGTGCACCTCCCCAGCCAGTGTTTCTAGTGCACCTCCCCAGCCAGTGTTTCTAGTGCACCTCCTCAGCCAGTGTTTCTAGTGCACCTCCCCAGCCAGTGTTTAAGTACACCTCCCCAGCCAGTGTTTCTAGCACACCTCCTCAGCCAGTGTTTCTAGTGCACCTCCCCAGCCAGTGTTTCTAGTGCACCTCCTCAGCCAGTGTTTCTAGTGCACCTCCCCAGCCAGTGTTTCTAGGACACCTCCTCAGCCAGTGTTTCTAGGACACCTCCCCAGCTAGTGCACCTCCCCAGCCAGTGTTTCTAGTGCACCTCCCCAGCCAGTGTTTCTAGTGCACCTCCTCAGCCAGTGTTTAAGTGCACCTCCCCAGCCAGTGTTTCTAGGACACCTCCCCAGCCAGTGTTTCTAGTGCACCTCCTCAGCCAGTGTTTCTAGGTCACCTCCCCAGCCAGTTTTCTGGTGCACCTCCCCAGCCTCCCTAAAAAGGAAGTGCTCACATGGCTATAATTAAATGTGTGTTGTGTTGTCTTATATACTTACATATATGTGTGTGAGTGTGTGTGCCATTTGCAATAGTTGATGACCATTTTGTTTATGGATGTACCTTATGCACGTGCTGCCACTAACTACACTGGTTAATTAGAGTTAGCATAGCCACAAACTACACTGGTTAATTAGAGTTAGCATAACCACAAACTACACTGGTTAATTAGAGTTAGCATAAACACAAACTACACTGGTTAATTAGAGTTAGCATAACCACAAACTACACTGGTTAATTAGAGTCAGCATAACCACAAACTACACGGTTAGAGTTAGCATAACCACAAACTACGCTGCTTATGTTAGAGTTAGCATAATCACAAATTACACTGGTTACATTAGTTAGCATAACCACAATCTACACTGGTTACATAAGAGTTAGCATAACTACAAAATACACTGGTTATGTTAGAGTTAGCATAACCACAAACTACACTAGTTATAATTAGAGTTAGCATAACTGCAAACTACACTAGTTACATTAGAATTAGCATAACTGCAAACTACACTAGTTGCATTAAAGTTAGCATAACTCAAGCAGCTTGTTAGCGACGCTACCTCTAAAAAAGCATTGCACTTGCTGAAACATCATCTAGAGAGGAACTATCGTCATCGACAGGTTCAACATACATTTAGAAAAGAGTGGCCTCACTAGGGAGGTACATAGACCCACACTCTGCTACATGGACAACCAGCTACTAGGCACAGCTGCAACACAGTGTGTCTGCATGTGTATGGGGACACTGCTAGTTGTCCAGGCAATACAGGGTGTCTTGTGGACACTGCTAGTTGTCCAGGCAACACAGTGTGTCTGCATGTGTATGGGGACACTGCTAGTTGTCCAGGCAATACAGGGTGTCTTGTGTGTGTATGGGGACACTGCTAGTTGTCCAGGCAACACAGTGTGTCTGCATGTGTATGGGGACACTGCTAGTTGTCCAGGCAATACAGGGTGTCTTGTGGACACTGCTAGTTGTCCAGGCAACACAGTGTGTCTGCATGTGTATGGGGACACTGCTAGTTGTCCAGGCAATACAGGGTGTCTTGTGTGTGTATGGGGACACTGCCAGGCAACACAGGGTGTCTTGTGTATGGGGACACTGCTAGTTGTCCAGGCAATACAGGGTGTCTTGTGTGTGTATGGGGACACTGCTAGTTGTCCAGGAAACACAGGGTGTGTTGTGTGTGTATGGGAAACACAGGGTGTCTGTGTGTGTGTGTGTACAGGGAAACTGCTAGAACAATCCTAATAATTGGACACTTGAGACCTGGGACCTGTGGTATTTAGAGATTCTGAAGGCCCTGGGCGCACATGGCCTGAGGGTCTCTAAATACTGTACAGGTATCAGTGTCTAACTGATTTAGAGCAACCGTAACCTAGCAACATCATTCAGCAATAGTGACCTAGCAACATCATTCAGCAATAATAATCTAGCAACATCATTCAACAATAGCAACCTAGCAACATCATTCAGTAATAGCAACCTAGCAACATCATTCAGCAATAGTGACCTAGCAACATCATTCAGCAATAATAATCTAGCAACATCATTCAGCAATAGCAACCTAGCAACATCATTCAGCAATAGTAACCTAGCAACATCATTCAGCAATAGCAACCTAGCAACATCATTCAGCAATAGCAACCTAGCAACATCATTCAGCAATGGCAACTTAGCAACATCATTCAGCAATGGCAACCTAGCAACATCATTCAGCAATAGCAACCTAGCAACATCATTCATCAATAGTAACCTAACAACATCATTCAGCAATAGCAACCTAGCAACATCATTCAGCAATAGCAACCTAGCAACATCATTCAGCAATAGCAACCTAGCAACATCATTCATCAATAGTAACCTAACAACATCATTCAGCAATAGCAACCTAGCAACATCATTCAGCAATAGCAACCTAGCAACATCATTCATCAATAGTAACCTAACAACATCATTCAGCAATAGCAACCTAGCAACATCATTCATCAATAGTAACCTAACAACATCATTCAGCAATAGCAACCTAGCAACATCATTCAGCAATAGCAACCTAGCAACATCATTCATCAATAGTAACCTAACAACATCATTCAGCAATAGCAACCTAGCAACATCATTCATCAATAGTAACCTAACAACATCATTCAGCAATAGCAACCTAGCAACATCATTCAACAATAGTAACCTAACAACATCATTCAGCAATAGCAACCTAGCAACATCATTCAGCAATAGCAACCTAGCAACATCATTCAGTAATAGCAACATCATTCAGCAATAGCAACCCAGCAACATCATTCAGCAAAAGCAACCTAGCAACATCATTCAGCAATGGCAACCTAGCAACATCATTAAGCAATAGTAACCTAGCAACATCATTCAGCAATAGCAACCTAGCAACATCATTCAGCAAAAGCAACCTAGCAACATCATTCAGCAATAGTAACCTAGCAACATCATTAAGCAATAGTAATCTAGCAACATCATTCAGCAATAGCTAGCAAGAAGGATTTTTTCCTTCCCAGCAGGTTTCTGGAATCTAGCGTAACTGAGAGTGATGAGTGTAACTAGCTCAGGAGCTAACTCAATAAGTGGGCATGGCCGAGGATGTCGAGTTGCATTAGCTCCTGAGCTAGTTCTCCGTTACTTGTCTGCTCATTTCCAGCAACCAATTAGTGTCGCTAGAGGAAGACACCTCTGGACTGTCACATTCATCACTCTCAGTTATGCAGCAACCTGCTGGGAATTCCTTCACTAAAGAAAAAATTCATCTTGCCAGCTATTGCTAACAAATGTAATTGCTAGTAGCTACTAGTTCATAATAATCATAAAAAATCAAGCTACTAAGCCACACTCCTAGCCTCACAGACATAACTGCTACTAAGCCACACTCCTAGTCTCAGAGACATAACTGCTACTAAGCCACACTCCTAGTCTCACAGACATAACTGCTACTAAGCCACACTCCTAGTCTCACAGACATAACTGCTACTAAGCAACACTCCTAGTCTCACAGACATAACTGCTACTAAGCCACACTCCTAGTCTCACAGACATAACTGCTACTAAGCCACACTCCTAGCCTCACAGACATAACTGCTACTAAGCCACACTCCTAGTCTCAGAGACATAACTGCTACTAAGCCACACTCCTAGTCTCACAGACATAACTGCTACTAAGCCACACTCCTAGTCTCACAGACATAACTGCTACTAAGCAACACTCCTAGTCTCACAGACATAACTGCTACTAAGCCACACTCCTAGTCTCACAGACATAACTGCTACTAAGCCACACTCCTAGTCTCACAGACATAACTGCTACTAAGCCACACTCCTAGTCTCACAGACATAACTGCTACTAAGCCACACTCCTAGTCTCAGAGACATAACTGCTACTAAGCCACACTCCTAGTCTCGGAGACATAACTGCTACTAAGCCACACTCCTAGTCTCACAGACATAACTGCTACTAAGCCACACTCCTAGTCTCATAGACATAACTGCTACTAAGCAACACTCCTAGTCTCACAGACATAACTGCTACTAAGCCACACTCCTAGTCTCAGAGACATAACTGCTACTAAGCAACACTCCTAGTCTCACAGACATAACTGCTACTAAGCCACACTCCTAGTCTCACAGACATAACTGCTACTAAGCCACACTCCTAGTCTCACAGACATAACTGCTACTAAGCCACACTCCTAGTCTCACAGACATAACTGCTACTAAGCAACACTCCTAGTCTCACAGACATAACTGCTACTAAGCCACACTCCTAGTCTCACAGACATAACTGCTACTAAGCCACACTCCTAGTCTCACAGACATAACTGCTACTAAGCCACACTCCTAGTCTCACAGACATAACTGCTACTAAGCCACACTCCTAGTCTCACAGACATAACTGCTACTAAGCCACACTCCTAGTCTCACAGACATAACTGCTACTAAGCCACACTCCTAGCCTCACAGACATAACTGCTACTAAGCCACACATAACTGCTACTAAGCAACACTCCTAGTCTCACAGACATAACTGCTACTAAGCAACACTCCTAGTCTCACAGACATAACTGCTACTAAGCCACACTCCTAGTCTCACAGACATAACTGCTACTAAGCCACACTCCTAGTCTCACAGACATAACTGCTACTAAGCAACACTCCTAGTCTCACAGACATAACTGCTACTAAGCCACACTCCTAGTCTCACAGACATAACTGCTACTAAGCCACACTCCTAGTCTCACAGACATAACTGCTACTAAGCAACACTCCTAGTCTCACAGACATAACTGCTACTAAGCCACACTCCTAGCCTCACAGACATAACTGCTACTAAGCAACACTCCTAGTCTCACAGACATAACTGCTAGTAAGCCACACTCCTAGTCTCACAGACATAACTGCTACTAAGCCACACTCCTAGTCTCACAGACATAACTGCTACTAAGCCACACTCCTAGTCTCACAGACATAACTGCTACTAAGCAACACTCCTAGCCTCACAGACATAACTGCTACTAAGCCACACTCCTAGTCTCACAGACATAACTGCTACTAAGCCACACTCCTAGTCTCACAGACATAACTGCTACTAAGCCACACTCCTAGTCTCACAGACATAACTGCTAGTAAGCCACACTCCTAGTCTCACAGACATAACTGCTACTAAGCCACACTCCTAGCCTCACAGACATAACTGCTACTAAGCAACACTCCTAGTCTCACAGACATAACTGCTAGTAAGCCACACTCCTAGTCTCACAGACATAACTGCTACTAAGCAACACTCCTAGCCTCACAGACATAACTGCTACTAAGCCACACTCCTAGTCTCACAGACATAACTGCTACTAAGCAACACTCCTAGTCTCACAGACATAACTGCTACTAAGCAACACTCCTAGTCTCAGAGACATAACTGCTACTAAGCCACACTCCTAGCCTCACAGACATAACTGCTACTAAGCAACACTCCTAGTCTCACAGACATAACTGCTACTAAGCCACACTCCTAGTCTCACAGACATAACTGCTACTAAGCCACACTCCTAGCCTCACAGACATAACTGCTACTAAGCAACACTCCTAGCCTCACAGAAATAACTGCTACTAAGCAACACTCCTAGTCTCACAGACATAACTGCTACTAAGCCACACTCCTAGTCTCACAGACATAACTGCTAGTAAGCCACACTCCTAGTCTCACAGACATAACTGCTACTAAGCAACACTCCTAGCCTCACAGAAATAACTGCTACTAAGCAACACTCCTAGTCTCACAGACATAACTGCTACTAAGCCACACTCCTAGTCTCACAGACATAACTGCTACTAAGCCACACTCCTAGTCTCACAGACATAACTGCTACTAAGCCACACTCCTAGTCTCACAGACATAACTGCTAGTAAGCCACACTCCTAGTCTCACAGACATAACTGCTACTAAGCCACACTCCTAGTCTCACAGACATAACTGCTACTAAGCCACACTCCTAGTCTCACAGACATAACTGCTACTAAGCCACACTCCTAGTCTCACAGACATAACTGCTACTAAGCCACACTCCTAGTCTCACAGACATAACTGCTACTAAGCCACACTCCTAGTCTCACAGACATAACTGCTACTAAGCAACACTCCTAGTCTCACAGACATAACTGCTACTAAGCCACACTCCTAGCCTCACAGACATAACTGCTACTAAGCCACACTCCTAGTCTCGGAGGAAAGGTCCTTAACAGCGATACATCTTGGAGACAGCAACTAAGTTTGTTTGACGTTTAAAATGCAAATGTTGGGTGTGGCACATGTGGGATCGATTGTCTGGGGTTGCTACTAGATACATAGGTAGGTAGATCTCCAGTTGATGGCCAGTGAGTTCTGCATCAACTTTTTGCGCTGAACTCCTCCATGACTGCACACATGGAGACAATCTGCTTATAAAGGTCAAGGAATGCAGTGTGGAAGGTTTTCACTCGGAGTTATGAAGACTTGTAAGAGCTCAATGAAGCAGGTCACCATTACAGGGTCACAATCACTACATGTAGGTCACCATCACTAGGTCACCATTACCAGGTCACCATCACTAGGTCACCATTACCAGGTCACCATCACTAGGTCACCATCACTGGCAAGTATCATTGCCTTGTTCTCTGAATCTTCATGGCTATAATAGACACTCAAGCAGGTTGATAAGAGCCTGCACATCCAGCCATCGTTCCATAATCAACCACCCACCTGCTGGTTATGGCCAAGAGTTGATGCAGAAAACCACAAGGATCATCTCCTCTCAACCTTAGGCCAACCAATGCCCAACATTTACACTTCAAATAAGTCGTAGTGCGTATTCCATGTCGCTCAAGAGTGACTACGTATCTTCAACCTGTGGGATAGAACACTAGAAACAAACGCCAGATATTGGTCCATTCCTTGCCGAGTCGCTTACTTTGGCCAACTGGCTGGAGCAAGGCTTCGATGACATGACTGCATCTTTCCACTTACCTTGGCTGTGCATCTAGTGGCAAAGGCTTTGAGGAGATACTTGTGTCTGACCATTACTTCATCTTTGCAAGCTGAAGCACCTTGCCACGCCTCTTGTTGCCATGCCGCTTGTTTCCTGCCTTTTTACTTGTTGATTGTATACACACTGGGCCTGCAACACACTGGGCCTGCAACACACTGGGCTGGCTGCACTACCTGATGCCCTAACAACACACTGGGCTGGCTGCACTACCTGATGCCCTAACAACACACTGGGCTGGCTGCACTACCTGATGCCCTGCAACACACTGGGCTGGCTGCACTACCTGATGCCCTGCAACACACTGGGCTGGCTGCACTACCTGATGCCCTGCAGCCACACTGGGCTGGCTACACTACCTGATGCCCTAACAACACACTGGGCTGGCTGCACTACCTGATGCCCTAACAACACACTGGGCTGGCTGCACTACCTGATGCCCTGCAACACACTGGGCTGGCTGCACTACCTGATGCCCTAACAACACACTGGGCTGGCTGCACTACCTGATGCCCTGCAGCCACACTGGGCTGGCTGCACTACCTGATGCCCTAACAACACACTGGGCTGGCTGCACTACCTGATGCCCTAACAACACACTGGGCTGGCTGCACTACCTGATGCCCTAACAACACACTGGGCTGGCTGCACTACCTGATGCCCTAACAACACACTGGGCTGGCTGCACTACCTGATGCCCTAACAACACACTGGGCTGGCTGCACTACCTGATGCCCTAACAACACACTGGGCTGGCTGCACTACCTGATGCCCTGCAACACACTGGGCTGGCTGCACTACCTGATGCCCTAACAACACACTGGGCTGGCTGCACTACCTGATGCCCTAACAACACACTGGGCTGGCTACACTACCTGATGCCCTAACAACACACTGGGCTGGCTGCACTACCTGATGCCCTAACAACACACTGGGCTGGCTGCACTACCTGATGCCCTAACAACACACTGGGCTGGCTGCACTACCTGATGCCCTAACAACACACTGGGCTGGCTGCACTACCTGATGCCCTAACAACACACTGGGCTGGCTGCACTACCTGATGCCCTAACAACACACTGGGCTGGCTGCACTACCTGATGCCCTAACAACACACTGGGCTGGCTGCACTACCTGATGCCCTGGGCTGGCTGCACTACCTGATGCCCTAACAACACACTGGGCTGACTGCACTACCTGATGCCCTGCAGCCACACTGGGCTGGCTGCAGCACTCAGACTGCTAAGAAGCAGCCCAGCAATTCCAGTGAACTTATGAGATTCCCCTTTTCTTGTGTGTGTGTGCGTGTGCGTGTGTGAGTGTGTGTGGGCGTGTGAGTGTTTTAGGTGTTATCATATTGTAGATGTGGCCAACCAACACAGGAAGTGCTACGGCATATAATGGTAATGCAATGTGCCAAACTTGGACCACAAGTCAGATTTGACGAGCGTTGCCCCTTGAGGTGCAGGTGTGATAACCTTGTGCAGTGTGTGGTCAGCAAAGTCGAGTAATTGTGTCTATCCATTGCAATAAGATAAGTAGATAGATGTACGTTTGCAAATAATGGTGAAGACACTCTCTCCTGTCTCCATTACAGGCTCACAATGTCGCCTAACCACGTACATTAGTCTTTGAGTCATTTCACTTCTGTCACAATAGCTATTAAGAGTATTTAACACTCTCCATCTAGCCAACCAGATCAATAGAACAAGTTCCCTCCAAGGTGGAGTCCTAATTCCCTATAATTGTTCAGGGCAGGTGCACGCAACACTGTGAGTTGTGTCCTTCCAAGTCACCAATGGAGTAGATGATAAAGGTTTAGAATTTAGTTTGGTCAGTTTCAGTACGGCACTCCAAGTGAGTAGAACAAGACAAGGGGGAGGGAGACAAGAACAATAGAGCATCAGGGGAGACAAGGGAAAAGACTAAAGAAGCCTTCTCTACTACTAAGTGTTTTAGGTGTGCCTCTTAAAGTCAAGGTTAGAGTTCAAAGAAACAATGTTATCAGGGAAAGCACTCCACAAGGGAACACATTCGCGTTCACTTGTCCACTGGCAGAGCATGGCTTATGAATATTCATAGTATTTTGGATTTTTTATAATCACATAATTGTGGTTCTCATGCTCAGCACTAGCTGGCAACGTTTTGTATGCAGTGAGCATGTGCAGATTTGCTAAAGCACTCTTAAAGTGAAGCTGGAGGATTAGTAGGAGAGTGGCATACTTGGTTCAGGAGTACACACAAAAGTGAACTCATGAGGACTACATTGGTTTATCTGCTGACCTTGCCTTAACTGTGCCATACCCTAACTAAGGGCCTAATTCAGTACTGTTCTGTACAGTGTTGATGTCATGATGATGATGGTCATAGGCTGAGATTGTGACTTGAAGAAGCAACCATACGATGATTAGTCAACTTTCCTGTAAGCAAGTGCATACACCAGTACATGTGTATGTGTATAGCAGAATAATGTCCAAGAAGAAGAGGTGGTGTCAGTGATGGTGGCAAAGGTTGGGAAGACAACTGGTCAAAATGTACGCCTAACATCACAGTTGGTTGAAGTACATCGTCACACATGTGAGAGTCCTTCAAGGAAGAGAAGAGGAGGAGAGAGTCAGCCATGGGAGAAGAAGTGAATGCTTGAGTATGGAGATGAAGACAACTAGGCTAGGAAGATATGATGGATAGAATTGTGATACAGAATGCACCACAAGACCTCACAGGAAGTACAGGGCCAGAACAAAATGAGAGAGGAACTCACAGTGAACCCTAAACCTTGCACAAACCACTTGTCTCAAGACATGGACCCTGAACCTTGCACACACCCACACCTGGACTTGACTAGGTTATCTCAAGAATGAACCCTGAACCTTGCACACACCCACACCTGGACTTGACTAGGTTATCTCAAGACATGGACCCTGAACCTTGCACACACCCACACCTGGACTTGACTAGGTTATCTCAAGACATGGACCCTGAACCTTGCACAAACCTACACCTGGACTTGACTAGGTTATCTCAAGACATGGACCCTGAACCTTGCACACACCCACACCTGGACTTGACTAGGTTATCTCAAGACATGGACCCTGAACCTTGCACACACCCACACCTGGACTTGACTAGGTTATCTCAAGACATGGATCCTGACCTTCTAGACATTGTTCTCCTCTCCATGAAGTTCACAAGTGCTGCCGATATGCACACGTGTACTGAGTACGAGGCAGTGGATCAGGTGGAGACCCAACCAGTTTAAAACTGCAGAGGCAGAGCTCTCTCTATCTCCGTCTTTGGGGTGTAGACCGGCTGTCTAATTACTTGCACACCCAAACATTCCCCTCTACTTCTTCCCAAACATTTCCCTCTACTTCTTCCCAAACATTTCCCTCTACTTCTTCCCAAACATTTCCCTCTACTTCTTCCTGTTCTTTACCGTTACTGCACTCAACATGATATTGTTATTGCCCCCCCCCCCCACCCCCGCCCCCCCCTCCTCCCCCGCCTCTTCCTGCACGTTCAGAGGATAAGACAAAGCCTCGTACTTGTATTATATTACGAGTTCTACGATCTCCTTGGTTTCTATAATGTGCTTTTATTGGAATATACACATGTGCAGCTTGCCTATCCATGCATACAATTGCTTGTGGTGGGTGTGGCATGCATCCCTGTGCTTATGCAAGTGGAGACAAGCTTTTAGATTCTTACAACACATTGTGGTTGCAACTTTGGAGATCCATAGATACAGGATACTTCACCCTATCAACTTGATATATAGCTCAAAGGATAGCTCCCTCTGTCTGTTCTCTTTTGAATGTGACCTACCATGCCAGCAAAGTTATCTGCAGCTAAAGAGCGGTGCCTCAACATCTTAAATGCCCGAGTTGCTGCAAGTCGGAAAGTGCTATATAGACCTTATATTGGTATCTGTGGCAAGAGCAAGCTCTACTCCACAGGATGAGAGTTTCATTAGCGCAAGCTCTACTCCACAGGATGAGAGTTTCATTAGCACAAGTTCTACTCCACAGGATGAGAGTTTCATTAGCGCAAGCTCTACTCCACAGGATGAGAGTTTCATTAGCGCATGCTCTACTCCACAGGATGAGAGTTTCATTAGCACAAGTTCTACTCCACAGGATGAGAGTTTCATTAGCGCAAGCTCTACTCCACAGGATGAGAGTTTCATTAGCGCATGCTCTACTCCACAGGATGAGAGTTTCATTAGCGCAAGCTCTACTCCACAGGATGAGAGTTTCATTAGCGCATGCTCTACTCCACAGGATGAGAGTTTCATTAGCGCAAACTCTACTCCACAGGATGAGAGTTTCATTAGCGCAAGCTCTACTCCACAGGATGAGAGTTTCATTAGCGCAGGCGCTACTCCACAGGATGAGAGTTTCATTAGCGCATGCTCTACTCCACAGGATGAGAGTTTCATTAGCGCAAACTCTACTCCACAGGATGAGAGTTTCATTAGCGCAAGCTCTACTCCACAGGATGAGAGTTTCATTAGCGCAGGCGCTACTCCACAGGATGAGAGTTTCATTAGCGCAAGCTCTACTCCACAGGATGAGAGTTTCATTAGCGCAAGCTCTACTCCACAGGATGAGAGTTTCATTAGCGCATGCTCTACTCCACAGGATGAGAGTTTCATTAGCGCATGCTCTACTCCACAGGATGAGAGTTTCATTAGCGCAGGCGCTACTCCACAGGATGAGAGTTTCATTAGCGCATGCTCTACTCCACAGGATGAGAGTTTCATTAGCGCAAGCTCTACTCCACAGGATGAGAGTTTCATTAGAGCAAGCTCTACTCCACAGGATGAGAGTTTCATTAGCGCAGGCTCTACTCCACAGGATGAGAGTTTCATTAGCGCAAGCTCTACTCCACAGATGAGTTTCATTAGCGCATGCTCTACTCCACAGGATGAGAGTTTCATTAGCGCATGCTCTACTCCACAGGATGAGAGTTTCATTAGCGCATGCTCTACTCCACAGGATGAGAGTTTCATTAGCGCAAGCTCTACTCCACAGGATGAGAGTTTCATTAGCGCATGCTCTACTCCACAGGATGAGAGTTTCATTAGCGCAGGCGCTACTCCACAGGATGAGAGTTTCATTAGCGCATGCTCTACTCCACAGGATGAGAGTTTCATTAGCGCATGCTCTACTCCACAGGATGAGAGTTTCATTAGCGCATGCTCTACTCCACAGGATGAGAGTTTCATTAGCGCAAGCTCTACTCCACAGGATGAGAGTTTCATTAGCGCAGGCGCTACTCCACAGGATGAGAGTTTCATTAGCGCATGCTCTACTCCACAGGATGAGAGTTTCATTAGCGCAAGCTCTACTCCACAGGATGAGAGTTTCATTAGCGCAAGCTCTACTCCACAGGATGAGAGTTTCATTAGCACATGCTCTACTCCACAGGATGAGAGTTTCATTAGCGCATGCTCTACTCCACAGGATGAGAGTTTCATTAGCGCATGCTCTACTCCACAGGATGAGAGTTTCATTAGCGCATGCTCTACTCCACAGGATGAGAGTTTCATTAGCGCAAGCTCTACTCCACAGGATGAGAGTTTCATTAGCACAAGTTCTACTCCACAGGATGAGAGTTTCATTAGCACAAGCTCTACTCCACAGGATGAGAGTTTCATTAGCGCAGGCGCTACTCCACAGGATGAGAGTTTCATTAGCGCATGCTCTACTCCACAGGATGAGAGTTTCATTAGCGCATGCTCTACTCCACAGGATGAGAGTTTCATTAGCGCAGGCGCTACTCCACAGGATGAGAGTTTCATTAGCGCATGCTCTACTCCACAGGATGAGAGTTTCATTAGCGCATGCTCTACTCCACAGGATGAGAGTTTCATTAGAGCAAGCTCTACTCCACAGGATGAGAGTTTCATTAGCGCAAGCGCTACTCCACAGGATGAGAGTTTCATTAGCGCAAGCTCTACTCCACAGGATGAGAGTTTCATTAGCACAAGTTCTACTCCACAGGATGAGAGTTTCATTAGCGCAAGCTCTACTCCACAGGATGAGAGTTTCATTAGCGCTAAAAATGTGAGTATGTGGTCAAAAATTTAATAAAAAATGGCGGTGGAAGAAAATTAATTTCCAACCAGCAAGCCTCTCGACCAACTACTCTCATCGGTTATGGAAACCACAACACACTCATCTCATCGAGTATGGCTTCCTCTTGCCACAGATACAAATTTAAAAAAATCCTATCAGGCGCTGCAAACTCAGGCATTCAGCACCCCTCTTCAGCTGCAGATAACTTTGGCATGGTTATACCTGTGCAATATTTTTAGCATTGAAAGAGAGCACACATAGGGAGCTATCCTTTGAGCCATATGTCAAGTTGATAGGGTGAAGTGGGCATAATCTGTGAAGCTCCAAAGTCGTAACCACAAGATTTTGCAAGAATAATAATAAAATAAAAAATTAATGTTTAGCCCCCCCCTTTTAGTGCCTTCTATTGCCTTCTATAAAGCCAGGTAAAGAACCTCAGCACATGAGCAAAGCATGTTGGTGTTAGAAATTTAAGGAATGGATATTTAGGAAGTTAAGCAATTTTTCTTTAATACAAGTGGATACAAATGGACTTAAGTGATCACCAGACATGGCTGTAGCTCACCAGACATGGCTGTAGCTCACCAGACATGGCTGTAGCTCACCAGACATGGCCGTAGCTCACCAGACATGGCCGTAGCTCACCAGACATGGCCGTAGCTCACCAGACATGGCTGTAGCTCACCAGACATGGCTGTAGCTCACCAGACATGGCTGTAGCTCACCAGGCATGGCTGTAGCTCACCAGACATGGCTGTAGCTCACCAGACATGGCTGTAGCTCACCAGACATGGCCGTAGCTCACCAGACATGGCCGTAGCTCACCAGACATGGCCGTAGCTCACCAGACATGGCCGTAGCTCACCAGACATGGCCGTAGCTCACCAGACATGGCCGTAGCTCACCAGACATGGCTGTAGCTCACCAGACATGGCTGTAGCTCACCAGACATGGCTGTAGCTCACCAGACATGGCTGTAGCTCACCAGACATGGCTGTAGCTCACCAGACATGGCTGTAGCTCACCAGACATGGCTGTAGCTCACCAGACATGGCTGTAGCTCACCAGACATGGCCGTAGCTCACCAGACATGGCCGTAGCTCACCAGACATGGCTGTAGCTCACCAGACATGGCTGTAGCTCACCAGACATGGCCGTAGCTCACCAGACATGGCTGTAGCTCACCAGACATGGCTGTAGCTCACCAGACATGGCTGTAGCTCACCAGACATGGCTGTAGCTCACCAGACATGGCTGTAGCTCACCAGACATGGCTGTAGCTCACCAGACATGGCCGTAGCTCACCAGACATGGCCGTAGCTCACCAGACATGGCCGTAGCTCACCAGACATGGCCGTAGCTCACCAGACATGGCTGTAGCTCACCAGACATGGCTGTAGCTCACCAGACATGGCTGTAGCTCACCAGACATGGCTGTAGCTCACCAGACATGGCTGTAGCTCACCAGGCATGGCTGTAGCTCACCAGACATGGCTGTAGCTCACCAGACATGGCTGTAGCTCACCAGACATGGCTGTAGCTCACCAGACATGGCTGTAGCTCACCAGACATGGCTGTAGCTCACCAGACATGGCTGTAGCTCACCAGACATGGCCGTAGCTCACCAGACATGGCCGTAGCTCACCAGACATGGCTGTAGCTCACCAGACATGGCTGTAGCTCACCAGACATGGCTGTAGCTCACCAGACATGGCTGTAGCTCACCAGACATGGCTGTAGCTCACCAGACATGGCTGTAGCTCACCAGACATGGCTGTAGCTCACCAGACATGGCTGTAGCTCACCAGACATGGCTGTAGCTCACCAGACATGGCCGTAGCTCACCAGACATGGCCGTAGCTCACCAGACATGGCTGTAGCTCACCAGACATGGCTGTAGCTCACCAGACATGGCTGTAGCTCACCAGACATGGCCGTAGCTCACCAGACATGGCCGTAGCTCACCAGACATGGCCGTAGCTCACCAGACATGGCTGTAGCTCACCAGACATGGCTGTAGCTCACCAGACATGGCTGTAGCTCACCAGACATGGCCGTAGCTCACCAGGCATGGCTGTAGCTCACCAGACATGGCTGTAGCTCACCAGACATGGCTGTAGCTCACCAGACATGGCTGTAGCTCACCAGACATGGCTGTAGCTCACCAGACATGGCTGTAGCTCACCAGACATGGCTGTAGCTCACCAGACATGACCGTAGCTGAAAGATGTGATGCAACAGCAGCTTCAAGAAAGTCAGATCAACACAGGCATGAATATTTTTTACAAGTTTCTCGATAATCAAGTTAAATCTACTCACTCTGCATGTCAGCTAGATATACTCCAGGAATAATTCAATTATTCCTGATGAAGGTTAGAGCATCTGGCCAAATCATAAAGTGAGTAAATTTAAGCCAATTATCAAGAAAGTTGTCTACTATGTTAATTAATTGAGAGATCGTAGCGGTTTTATTATTATTATATTTGGGGGGGGAGAAAGGTTTATTTTGTTTCAGTATTCTTGTCGCTGTCTTGAGGTTCAGAGTGAACCTTGTGATGTCAACTGTTTGCTTCCTATTCCTGATCCATCCATCGCCCAGCCAACATCACCTTTAGCTGAGGCATTCCTGCACCTCTGTTTATGGCTTTGGTCCTCACTCTGGTATCTCACATTGACATCAGCTCCAGCCATTTAGAGAAGTCCGTAATTACATTTGGCCAGAAAAAATTTAGCGCTCTCATGTCTCAATACCCGTTACTGGAATGGAAGCCAGCCCAGTACGCACTGGCATCTGTCAGGAATGCTAGAATAGTGCAGTTGAGTCATGCACGTCCTACCTTAACGAGCCTTCCAGATGAACTGAGGAAATTACTGCTCCATGAACTCCTCTGCTAAAGGAAAGTGGAGATTGGCATCCGGCTCCAACTCCCATGGCTAGGCAGGGTTTGGCAACAGTAGCAGCAATCACCTCATGGCTAGGGCAAGCAGTCACCTCATGGCTAGGACAAGCAGTCACCTCATGGCTAGGGCAAGCAGTCACCTCATGGCTAGGGCAAGCAGTCACCTCATGGCTAGGGCAAGCAGTCACCTCATGGCTAGGGCAAGCAGTCACCTCATGGCTAGGGCAAGCAGTCACCTCATGGCTAGGGCAGTAGCAGTCACCTCATGGCTAGGGCAGTAGCATGGCTAGGGCAATAGCAGTCACCTCATGGCTAGGGCAGTAGCAGTCACCTCATGGCTAGGGCAAGCAGTCACCTCATGGCTAGGGCAAGCAGTCACCTCATGGCTAGGGCAAGAAGTCACCTCATGGCTAGGGCAGTAGCAGTCACCTCATGGCTAGGGCAAGCAGTCACCTCATGGCTAGGGCAAGCAGTCACCTCATGGCTAGGGCAAGCAGTCACCTCATGGCTAGGGCAGTAGCAGTCACCTCATGGCTAGGGCAAGCAGTAACCTCATGGCTAGGGCAAGCAGTCACCTCATGGCTAGGGCAAGCAGTCACCTCATGGCTAGGGCAGTAGCAGTCACCTCATGGCTAGGGCAAGCAGTCACCTCATGGCTAGGGCAGTAGCAGTCATCTCATGGTTAGGGCAGTAGCGTTACTTGATGGTGACGTTCTCCCTCATCCTCCCTGTGACACTCGCCCAGGGCAGGAGTCGTCAATACCATATATAGAAATGTTATCTATTTCTTTTCATTTTTCTTGGGCCTTCTAACATCAAGGGCCGAGGCTTGCAGACTAAAGGTAAACCCCCCCCCCCCCCCCCCCCCCTCCCTCCTTTTCCCCCTTCCCTGGAGCAAATGATGGCTTAGGATCTGGGCTCGGAGATCATCTAAAGATTTCTAGAAGTCAACATCTCCAGAAATAGCAAAGCAGTCGGTATTGTCAGCCATTTTGTTTAGGGCTGTCCCCACACGTGCATCTTCGCTGCCAACAACAGCTCATGCGGCTTGCTAGAGAGGCTGATCCCCGGAGCCTACAAGCAGTTTGTTAGCGAGGCTGATCCCGGAGCCAATGACGGCCTACACACAGTTTGTTAGCGAGGCTGACCCCCAGAGCCAATGACGGCCTACACACAGTTTGTTAGCGAGGCTGATCCCCAGAGCCAATGACGGCCTACACGCAGTTTGTTAGCGAGGCTGATCCCGGAGCCAATGACGGCCTACACGCAGTTTGTTAGCGAGGCTGACCCCCAGAGCCAATGACGGCCTACACACCGTTTGTTAGCGAGGCTGATCCCGGAGCCAATGACGGCCTACACGCAGTTTGTTAGCGAGGCTGATCCCGGAGCCAATGACGGCCTACACGCAGTTTGTTAGCGAGGCTGACCCCCAGAGCCAATGACGGCCTACACATAGTTTGTTAGCGAGGCTGACCCCCAGAGCCAATGACGGCCTACACACAGTTTGTTAGCGAGGCTGACCCCCAGAGCCAATGATGGTGGCTCAGATTTGGTCTCAATGATCGTCAAACGTGGCTACTACAAATCAGCATTTCCCTCTCAGGTTTCTCCGGCGAGCATAGCGAGAGAGAGGAATTCAAGTGAAGCAAATAGCCATTAGCTCAATCACTTCCTGTAGCCTTGCCATTACCTCAATCACTTCCTGTAGTAACACTCAGAGCCTTGTGGGCAATTGCTATGATATTTCAGTTAGACAATCAGAATGCAATTACACTTCTTTTCACTATAGTTGTTAAAAAGTGTAATCATGCTCTAATTTGTTGGTAATTAGCATTTGAAGACCACGTTGGTATGGTGATGAATGTTATTATTCTTGGCAAAGTATAGAAACTGATTGTGTATATGCTATTACATATGGCCAAGATATCCTTAGTTCAGAGGGAGAAAATAGTTCCATGAATGTATGTATGTGTGCGCTCGCTGTGTGCATACTATATATATATACACACAAGAAGATGCCATTTTCTCCTCTCTCTGTGTGACTGTGTTTATACACACACCACAAGAAGATGCCATTTTCTCCTCTCTCTGTGTGACTGTGTTTATACACACACCACAAGAAGATGCCATTTTCTCCTCTCTCAGTGTGACTGTGTATGCGTGATATGTAAAAACATATATTCTATGCTTAAAGGAACAAGATGTACCAATACTCTTGTAGGTATTGGCAAAGAAGTCCATATTCTTGTAGAAACTAATATCAGCAGTTAGGCAAAGTGCATCTCAAACAAGAGAGCCAGACTTCAGGTGAGCTGCAACAACTTCAAGTGTGTTTGCTACATGGCTACAGTCAGAATCTTCTTTGGAAGATAGCCTTGATGAGGAAGGGTTACAAAACCTGCTGAGAAACTTCAGCTAACAGGTCTGAGCTCTCACTCGTAATCATTGTCCGCATGTTAGACATACTGTGCAGTGTTTGCCGTGGCTTGATCAAACATGTCAGGAGTCCAGGCTATTGGATTCTTTATGAATTACATGTAATTTGCTGTTACTTGGACAAGAGCACAACAGGTATGTCTAGACTCAAAGTTTGATCATTCCTGGGCTCCAGAAGACTTCCCTTCATTGGTCAGTATTAGGCAAGATTATGCATTCGGTTGCTTACAAACACCTCATTAGTTGGCCTATAAACCTTATAAACCACTTAGCCAGTTCCTCAGCTGCCTTCCTAGTGAGTTGGGTGTAGTCACTCCACTAATGACTGTTTGCCTCGAGACATTCCCAGGAAGCTTCAATGCATCTTACAATGGCCACATCCTTCCATTAGAGAGCAGCTTCAGAGCTGCACCCATGGAGAAAAAGTCAGCGATCAGACATAGGAGACTACTTCCTAGTTACAACTCCTTCAACAGGACACTAGGGATTTCCATCAACAGGACACTAGGGACCTTCATCAATAGAGCTTCATCAACAGGACACTAGGGACCTTCATCAATAGGACACTAGGGATTTTCATCGATAAGACACTAGGGACCTCCATCAACAGGACACTAGGGACTTCCATCAACAGGACACTAGGGACTTCCATCAACAGGATACTAGGGACCTTTATCAATAGAACACTAGGGACTCCATCAACAGGACCTCCACCAATAGGACACTAACCTCCATCAACAGGACCTTCATCAACAGGACACTAACCTCCATCAATATGACACTAGGGACCTTCATCAACATGACTATAGACCTCCATCAATAGGACACTAGGGACTCCATCAACAGGACCTCCATCAATAGGACACTAGGGACCTTCATCAACAGGATACTAGGGACCTCCATCAACAGGACACTATCAACAGGACACTAGGGACCTCCTTCAATAGGACAGGAACCTCCTTCAACAGGACACTAGTGACTTCCATCAATAAGACACTAGGAGCCTCCTTCAATAGGCACCCCCTTCAATAGGATAGGGATCTCCTTCAACAGGACACTAGTGACTTCCATCAATAAGATATTAGTGATTTTCATCAATAGGGACCACCTTCAATAGATTACTAGGCAACAGTACACTAGGGACCACCTTCAATAGGATACTAGGCAACAGTACACTCGGGACCACCTTCAATAGATTACTAGGCAACAGTACACTAGGGACCACCTTCAATAGAACAGTAGGGACCTCCTTGAATCAGTAGTCAAGGAGGGAGAACTGGCTGCAGAGTTGGTGGAAGAGAGATAGTTTGGACCTGACCCTAGCTCACTTGCACCTGACACAGAACCACAACACATCAATAACCAGCTAATGTTTTGTCAACAATGGATTCAATAAACTAATAAAATCACTCACTGGTTTTGTAATAGACTTCCTTGACCTGGTTGTGGATGCTCTCTTTGCTGGGCTCAGCAAATATCTGCTCTATAGCATTTTAAGAGCAGCAGCAAAAATTATAAGCTAAGCACCTTGAATAACCACTCCACAGCCAGTGTTTCTAGGACACCTCCCCAGCCAGTGTTTCTAGTGCACCTCCCCAGCCAGTGTTTCTAGTGCACCTCCCCAGCCAGTGTTTCTAGTGCACCTCCCCAGCCAGTGTTTCTAGGGCACCTCCCCAGCCAGTGTTTCTAGTACACCTCCCCAGCCAGTGTTTCTAGTGCACCTCCCCAGCCAGTGTTTCTAGTACACCTCCTCAGCCAGTGTTTCTAGTGCACCTCCCCAGCCAGTGTTTCTAGTACACCTCCCCAGCCAGTGTTTCTAGTACACCTCCTCAGCCAGTGTTTCTAGGGCACCTCCCCAGCCAGTGTTTCTAGTTGACCTCCTCAGCTAAGTGTTTCTAGTACACCTCCCCAGCCAGTGTTTCTAGTGCACCTCCCCAGCCAGTGTTTCTAGTACACCTCCCCAGCCAGTGTTTCTAGTACACCTCCCCAGCCAGTGTTTCTAGTGCACCTCCCCAGCCAGTGTTTCTAGGGCACCTCCTCAGCCAGTGTTTCTGGCCAGCCAGTGTTTCTAGGACACCTCCCCAGCCAGTGTTTCTAGTGCACCTCCCCAGCCAGTGTTTCTAGTGCACCTCCCCAGCCAGTGTTTCTAGGACACCTCCCCAGCCAGTGTTTCTAGGGCACCTCACCAGCCAGTGTTTCTAGGACACCTCCCCAGCCAGTGTTTCTAGTGCACCTCACCAGCCAGTTAAGTACATGTGCAAGTCACATGCCTCACTGAGTCATATACTAATAGGGACAAATATAGATCACAGGGGTCTCACACGGGGGGGGGGGGGGGGGGGGGGGGGGGGGGAAGGGAGGAGGAGGAGGGGAGCAGAAGTGGCTTCCAGGCAAATGGTACACAATGCAACCATTTTCTCGATAATTAACTCACTTGATATTTCGGCTAGATACTCTAGCCTTCATTGGCATCCAGTGAGTAAATCTAAGTTAATTACCAAGAAGGTCGTGTACCTAGTACATGTATGTACTAACTGAGAGTTTGTTAGAATGATATTAGTACCTTCATCAGGGAGGTGATGTTTTCTCCAGTTTGTCAGGGATTATCAGAAAAAATTTGGATGGATTTTCATGATGTTATGTGGACAGGTTAGGCCTGGATCATGACACTACATGTATGTGGGCAGGTTAGGCCTGGATCATGACACTATGTGGGCAGGTTAGGCCTGGATCATGACACTATGTGGACAGGTTAGGCCTGGATCATGGGCAGGTTAGGCCTGGATCATGACACTATGTGGACAGGTTAGGCCTGGATCATGACACTATGTGGACAGGTTAGGCCTGGATCATGACACTATGTGGGCAGGTTAGGCCTGGATCATGACACTATGTGGACAGGTTAGGCCTGGATCATGACACTATGTGGACAGGTCAGGCCTGGATCATGACGCTATGTGGGCAGGTTAGGCCTGGATCATGACGTTATGTGGACAGGTTAGGCCTGGATCATGACACTATGTGGACAGGTCAGGCCTGGATCATGACGCTATGTGGGCAGGTTAGGCCTGGATCATGACGTTATGTGGACAGGTTAGGCCTGGATCATGACACTATGTGGGCCTGGATCATGACACTATGTGGACAGGTTAGGCCTGGATCATGACACTATGTGGACAGGTTAGGCCTGGATCATGACACTATGTGGACAGGTTAGGCCTGGATCATGACACTATGTGGGCAGGTTAGGCCTGCATGATACTATGTGCTATGTGGACAGGTTAGGCCTGGATCATGACACTATGTGGACAGGTTAGGCCTGGATCATGACACTATGTGGGCAGGTTAGGCCTGGATCATGACACTATGTGGGCCTGGATCATGACACTATGTGGACAGGTTAGGCCTGGATCATGACACTATGTGGACAGGTTAGGCCTGGATCATGACACTATGTGGGCAGGTTAGGCCTGGATCATGACACTATGTGGACAGGTTAGGCCTGGATCATGACACTATGTGGGCAGGTTAGGCCTGGATCATGACACTATGTGGACAGGTTAGGCCTGGATCATGACACTATGTGGACAGGTTAGGCCTGGATCATGACACTATGTGGACAGGTCAGGCCTGGATCATGACACTATGTGGACAGGTCAGGCCTGGATCATGACACTATGTGGACAGGTTAGGCCTGGATCATGACACTATGTGGACAGGTTAGGCCTGGATCATGACACTACATGTATGTGGGCAAGTTAGGCCTGGATCATGACACTATGTGGACAGGTTAGGCCTGGATCATGACACTATGTGGGCAGGTTAGGCCTGGATCATGACACTATGTGGGCAGGTTAGGCCTGGATCATGACACTATGTGGACAGGTTAGGCCTGGATCATGACACTATGTGGACAGGTAAGGCCTGGATCATGACACTATGTGGGCAGGTTAGGCCTGGATCAGGTGATACACCAGCTAGAAGCTACAGTTGCCAGAAATGGCACAGCCCTTGGTGGTGGCGGCCATTTTGTTTAGGAATATACTTGGGCATGCATATTTAGCATTGGCAATAATTATGCAACGTGGCAGCAATGTTTACACTAGTGATGCTTACACTAGCTATGTTAGAACAAGCAGTTTGGTAGTGAGGCTGGTCCCTGTAGCCACCCACTTCTTTAGTTGGAAAGTTAATCCAGTAGAGTTATGTTTTGAAAGGAGAGTTGCTGGGAGTGGCGGAGGTTAGCAATCTGATTGCAGGGAGTGGCAGAGTCTGATTGCTCCTGTTATTAGCATTTATATATATATGAAAATTAGAAAACGGTTTTAGGCATACCAAACATCACCCCCCCCCCCCCCCCCCCCCAACTCCAAAATAAAACTTACATCACTTAACTCACTGTGTAATGCAGTTATATATACATATATATATATAGGTGCATGTGCAGATCACATGACTCACTGTCACACACCATATATAAATGTATAGGTATATAAGTACATGTGCATATCACATGACTTACTGTATATATATAACTATATATAGGTACAGTATATGTGCAGGTCACATCCACGCAAATCACTGTCACACCGCTATATATATATATATATATATATATATATATATACAATGTAGGTGCATGTACAGGTCACATGACTCACTGTTACACAACATATATATATAGGTACATATACAGGTCACATGACTCACTATGTCATTGGCGTCTACTCTTATACCAATAATTCTCAGGCGTAGTGGGTCACTGGTCTGAATGATGGTTTCCTAAGGCGTGAGCAAGAGAGGGAGAGAGAGGGGAAGTAACGAGGAGTAAATGGAGGATGGGAGAGAGACCTAGGAGGACATCTCACCCCTAAACCTAAGGGAAGGCAAGGATGTTTTGGCTGAGCTTGCCAAACAGTACATGAGTGTGTGCAGTCTGCGTGATTCTGTGTTGGTTGTGGCAGGATTTCCTGCTGGCTGCTACCTAGACCTCCAGCTAAGTTGGCTCCTTGCGGCTCTTAGACCACCACAAGGTTCCATCTCTGCGCCAACAGAAAGTTGCATTTGACTCTCACGAGCATGCTCTGTGGTGGCTGCACTCTCACGAGCATGCTCTGTGGTGGCTGCACTCTCACGAGCATGCTCTGTGGTGGCTGCACTCTCACGAGCATGCTCTGTGGTGGCTGCACTCCACTCTCATGAGCATGCTCTGTGATGCGCTCCACTCTCACGAGCATGCTCTGTGATGGCATGTTTCAAGCAAAACACAAACTTGGCAAGTATATGACCATCACAATGTACTCTATGAATCCCATTGAGAATTTCCTGCAGCATACTTGTACACCTGTGCAATATCTCTGTTAACAAGACATCAGGGTTGTATACAGAAATTTTGCCAAGGGGGGGCGAACTTGAGATATGGAAAAATAAGGGGGGGCGGAGAGCCTGGATGGTGCGGAAAGGGGACGTGCACCCTGGGCTTCCGCGTGGAGTACGAAAGTGTTTTACCCACAGGTATTTTTGCAGTACTAACTGTATATATAGCTGCTACTTATGATGGCATGCACTTTTTCTAAAATCTTTAGTACAACATTCCATCTTAAATATTTGCTGAAGTTGCATGCTACGGCAATCAGCATATATAGATTAGATATAGTCACTTGTCACTCGTATAATGGAGGTGGGCTTTTGTGAAATCGAATTATGTTGCATTCCATGCATTTTCTTACAAAATCATGGACAACAGGTTTCATACACAATTTTTCTCTAGTTCTCTAGGGGGGGGGGGGGGGGGTGGAAATGGTTGGTCACTTGGTGCCCTAATTTTTGTTAATCTTTTCTTAACATGTTCATAAGTCGTAAAAGGGGGGTCTGGGGGGAAGATCCCCCCATATTTTTTTTGGCTTTTACAATGTCTGAGGATAGCTATTTTGACTGACTACCAATGGCATTATGCTATACCGAACTATGGCTAGACTGTATATATTTCTCATGATATTGTAGCTGCTTGGAAAAAGGAGAGCATGTGTCATGACACGATGACATCACACACCACCACGTGCTCTCCTTTGTAGGTTTGTCACTTCTTTTGTTTCTCCTTCTTTCCCACTCCCTCTCTCTCAGTATTTTTAACTCAGTCCATTATGTCATGGTCTTCAAGTCTAATCTTAGACATGATGTCATCACACGCCACCACGTGTTCTCCTTTGTAGGTTTGTCACTTCTTCAGTTCCCTCCTTCTTTCCCACTCTCTCTCAGTATTTTTAACTCAGTCCATTATGTCATGGTCTTAAAGTCATCACACACCACCACGTGTTCTCCTTTGTAGGTTTGTCACTTCTTCAGTTCCCTCCTTCGTTCCCACTCTCTCTCAGTATTTTTAACTCAGTCCATTATGTCATGGTCTTAAAGTCTCTATAAAAGAAACCTTACTAGCTGATTTCTCTTCATATTAATATGGATATTCGCTCATACTTTGCAAGTACTTCTCAAGCCTCTTCTCATGCTAATAGCAGCGATAGCGAAGATAGCAGAACAGATAGCTCTGAGCATGTCGAGGCATCTAGTCCTAGCCTTAGTCCTCCACCTTCAAAGAAAAGCAAGCAAAACAAACACCGCTCTTCTGTATCCACGAAGAGAAAATACTCTAAGAGCTGGGAGAAAGATTTCAGTTGGCTCTATTATGACGAGGATAGCGATGGTGCCTTTTGCAAGGTTTGCAAGCAATCTGGTCTGCAGCGTACTGGAGGAGTGTGGGTCACACAACCTTGCAGAAATTGGAAGAAAGCTGTTGAAAAAATGAAAGCTCATGCGAGAAGTGACTTCCATATCCATGCAACTCAAGCTCTTTTTGCAGCTAAAGGAGCAGCCAAAGGTGGAACAGTTGTACAGCAACTCCAGAATGTTTTAGCTCGCAAAAGAGCTCAGAACAGAGCTGCAGTGAAGTGCCTGATCCTACTCACTCATTTTCTTACGAAAGAACAAGTTGCACATTCGACAAAATTTGAGAAGCTGGTTGACGTGGTGGTTCGATGTGGCAGCCAACATTTGAAGCAATTCTTAGAAACTGCACCAAGAAATGCTGTGTACACATCAAGAGTGGCTGTGGTTGAATTCATCGAATCATTGGGGACATGGGTGGAGGAGTCGATTCTGAAGCGACTTCAAAAGGCACCTATGTACAGCCTCATGGCAGATGAGTGCACAGATGTCACCAACGTAGAAGAATTGTCTGTGTTTTGCCGCTGGGAGGAAGATGGTGTACCAGTAGAGTGCTTTCTGGAGCTTATTCCATTGAAGAAGGCTGATGCAGAGACCATCTATTCTAATCTCATCGATTGTTTAAAGAAGAAAGGTCTACAAGTCGGAAGAATAGTTGGATTGGGATTTGATGGAGCTGCAACTTTTTCTGGACGAAAGACCGGGGTTCAGGCACGTATCAAGAAACATACTCCTCACGCTCTGTTTATACACTGCCACTGTCACTTACTGCAGTTGGCTTGTGTGCAAGCTGCCAATAAAACTCCTGGAATTGCTCATGTTTACAGAACATTGACTACTCTTTGGAAGCATTTTCGCAATTCCCCCAAGCGAGCAGAGTGTCTGAAGGAGGTACAACACGTTCTTGAACTTCCAGAAATGAAAGTGATCAAGCCATCTGACACACGCTGGCTGGCACATGAAAGGTGTGTCAAAGCTGTCAAAGCAAGTTATTCTGCAATTGTAATCACCATTGGGAACATCTACGAGACGTCCCACGAGCCAGAAGCTCTTGGAATCCATGGTGCCCTCTGCAAATTGTCTACGATTGCAGCTATATATTTGCTTGATTTCACTCTACCACAAGTAGCCAAGCTCAGCAAAGCACTTCAGGCAGAGCAGCTTGACCTCTCGTTGATATCATTCCTTGTTGATGCTACTGTTAAATCCTTGGATGATGCAGTTTTGCCTGGAGCGAACTGGGTGTTGGAGCTTCTTGAAAACGTTGAAGACTTGAAGTCATCTACAAAGGTGTCTATTGACGCTGATAAAATACTTTCGTTCCAGAATGTTGTTGGTAAGCCTTTTGTTGCTGATTTAAAGGCCAACATAACAAGCCGATTTTCTTCATCCAACGCTGTTGTATCAGCATTGTCTATATTCGATCCACGGAAAGTTCCAAAACCAGATTCAGTATCTTTTCCCACTTATGGAGACACGTCTGTTGAGAAACTGATTGCTCACTACGGAGAAGATAGAGATGCAGAAACATTGGATGGAGAAGAAACAGTGAAGACAGCCATGATTTCCACTGAAATACTTACAGAGTGGAAAACATTCCGCCAGCTGTTAGTCAAGCAACCACGGGATACTACTGCATCACAGCTGAAAGAACTTGTTTCAAACGACATGCTCAAGGCCATGTTTCCCAATTTGCACAAGATTGCCTCCATCTGCTTATCGATTCCAGTTTCTACTGCTTCTGTGGAGAGAAGCTTCTCACAGATGAAGATGATCAAGACTCGTTTGCGTAATTCTCTAAGTGACTGCAGCCTTTCTCACCTTATGAGGATTGCTATAGAGGCACCAGAAGTACTCTCTGAGAGCGACCTTGAAGAGATTGTGGACGTATGGCAGAGAAAACCAAGAAGAACCTCAGTTTGACATTCCTATCATTTGAACCTGATATCATAAGCTTATTACACCTTTCTTGTATTACACCTTTCTTGACATTATTAAAAAAAAAATCTCTAATTTCAAGGGGGGGGGGCCAGAATGATACAAGGGGGGGCGAATACCCCCCCCCCGCCCCCCCCTAAATACACCCCTGGACATCATCTATAGGTCCTCAGCCACTTCAAGAATAAAGTCTCATCTAAAAACACCAGCTTAGTTGAACACTCCATCATCTCGACACTTCAGTAAAAGGAGATGTGATTTTTTTAAACGTTTTAAGCGGTTGGATGCCCAATCTGTTCTAGTCTATGTACCTAGAGATCGATGAACTGAATACCTCTGGGCTAGGAGAAATACTGGGCTCTGGGTGGTGGCCCCCAGATGCCTGGGCTAGGTGGAAATACTGGGCTCTGGGTGGTGGCCCCCAGATGCCTGGGCTAGGTAGAAATACTGGGCTCTGGGTGGTAGCCCCTAGATGCCTGGGCTACATGTAACTGGGCTCTGGGTGGTGGCCCCCAGATACCTGGGCTAGGTAGAAATACTGGGCTCTGGGTGGTGGCCCCCAGATGCCTGGGCTAGGTGGAAATACTGGGCTCTGGGTGGTGGCCCCCAGATGCCTGGGCTAGGTAGAAATACTGGGCTCTGGGTGGTAGCCCCTAGATGCCTGGGCTACATGTAACTGGGCTCTGGGTGGTGGCCCCCAGATACCTGGGCTAGGTAGAAATACTGGGCTCTGGGTGGTGGCCCCCAGATGCCTGGGCTAGGTAGAAATACTGGGCTCTGGGTGGTGGCCCCCAGATGCCTGGGCTAGGTAGGCTAGGTAGAAATATTGGGCTCTGGGTGGTGGCCCCTAGATGCCTGGGCTACATGTAACTGGGCTCTGGGTGGTGGCCCCCAGATACCTGGGCTAGGTAGAAATACTGGGCTCTGGGTGGTGGCCCCCAGATGCCTGGGCTAGGTAGAAATACTGGGCTCTGGGTGGTGGCCCCCAGATGCCTGGGCTAGGTAGGCTAGGTAGAAATATTGGGCTCTGGGTGGTGGCCCCCAGATGCCTGGGCTAGGTAGAAATATTGGGCTCTGGGTGGTGGCCCCCAGATGCCTGGGCTAGGTAGAAATATTGGGCTCTGGGTGTTGGCCCCCAGATGCCTGGGTTAGGCAGAAATACTGGGCTCTGGGTGGTGGCCCCCAGATGCCTGGGCTACATGTAGGTAGAAATACTGGGCTCTGGGTGGTGGCCCCCAGATGCCTGGGCTAGGTAGAAATACTGGGCTGGCCCCCAGATGCCTGGGCTAGGTAGAAATATTGGGCTCTGGGTGGTGGCCCCCAGATGCCTGGGCTAGGTAGAAATACTGGGCTCTGGGTGGTGGCCCCCAGATGCCTGGGCTAGGTAGAAATACTGGGCTCTGGGTGGTGGCCCCCAGATGCCTGGGCTAGGCTCTGGGAGAGAGGTGATGGTGAGAGGAGAAGAGAAAGACAGAGGGACAGGGGAAGCGAGGGAAAGAGGAGAGAGGAGGGACAGGGGAAGCAAGGGAAAGATGAGAGAGGAGGGACAGGACAGACTTGATGAAGAGAAGATGTTGACAGGAGAAGGCAGTGGGGAATCACAAGGAGAGCGAAGGAGAGATTAAATATGAATTACCGAGTCAGCAGTCCTGTAACAAGCCGGGGTCGAGTTGGGGTCAAACTCTAGTTCTGGAGGAATGCTCTGAGAAAAAGAGAGAAGAAAAAATGTCGGTGATCATTACTATGGCAACGGTAAAGGTCGGGTTCACAACATACAGTGATCATTACTATGGCAACGGTAAAGGTTGGGTTCACAACATAGTGATCATTACTATGGCAACAGTAAAGGTTGGGTTCACAACATACAGTGATCATTACTATGGCAACAGTAAAGCTCGGGTTCACAACATACAGTGATCATTACTATGGCAACAGTAAAGGTTGGGTTCACAACATACAGTGATCATTACTATGGCAACAGTAAAGGTCGGGTTCACAACATACAGTGATCATTACTATGGCAACAGTAAAGGTTGGGTTCACAACATACAGTGATCATTACTATGGCAACAGTAAAGGTCGGGTTCACAACATACAGTGATCATTACTATGGCAACAGTAAAGGTTGGGTTCACAACATACAGTGATCATTACTATAGCAACGGTAAAGGTTGGGTTCACAACATAGAGTGATCATTACTATGGCAACAGTAAAGGTCGGGTTCACAACATACAGTGATCATTACTATGGCAACAGTAAAGGTTGGGTTCACAACATACAGTGATCATTACTATGGCAACAGTAAAGGTTACAGTGATTGTTACTATGGCAACAGTAAAGGTCGGGTTCACAACATACAGTGATCATTACTATGGCAACAGTAAAGGTTGGGTTCACAACATACAGTGATCATTACTATGGCAACAGTAAAGGTTGGGTTCACAACATACAGTGATCATTACTATGGCAACAGTAAAGGTTGGGTTCACAACATACAGTGATCATTACTATGGCAACGGTAAAGGTTGGGTTCACAACATACAGTGATCATTACTATGGCAACAGTAAAGGTTGGGTTCATAACATACAGTGATCATTACTATGGCAACAGTAAAGGTCGGGTTCATAACATAGAGTGATCATTACTATGGCAACAGTAAAGGTTGGGTTCACAACATACAGTGATCATTACTATGGCAACAGTAAAGGTTGGGTTCACAACATACAGTGATCATTACTATGGCAACAGTAAAGGTTGGGTTCATAACATACAGTGATCATTACTATGGCAACAGTAAAGGTCGGGTTCACAACATACAGTGATCATTACTATGGCAACGGTAAAGGTCGGGTTCACAACATACAGTGATCATTACTATGGCAACAGTAAAGGTTGGGTTCACAACATACAGTGATCATTACTATGGCAACAGTAAAGGTCGGGTTCACAACATACAGTGATCATTACTATGGCAACAGTAAAGGTTGGGTTCACAACATACAGTGATCATTACTATGGCAACAGTAAAGGTTGGGTTCACAACATACAGTGATCATTACTATGGCAACGGTAAAGGTCGGTTTCAGAACATACAGTGATCATTACTATGGCAACAGTAAAGGTTGGGTTCATAACATACAGTGATCATTACTATGGCAACAGTAAGGGTTGGGTTCACAACATACAGTGATCATTACTATGGCAACAGTAAAGGTCGGGTTCACAACATACAGTGATCATTACTATGGCAACAGTAAAGGTTGGGTTCACAACATACAGTGATCATTACTATGGCAACAGTAAAGGTTGGGTTCACAACATACAGTGATCATTACTATGGCAACAGTAAAGGTTGGGTTCACAACATACAGTGATCATTACTATGGCAACGGTAAAGGTCGGGTTCACAACATACAGTGATCATTACTATGGCAACAGTAAAGGTTGGGTTCACAACATACAGTGATCATTACTATGGCAACAGTAAAGGTCGGGTTCAGAACATACAGTGATCATTACTATGGCAACAGTAAAGGTTGGGTTCATAACATACAGTGATCATTACTATGGCAACGGTAAAGGTCGGGTTCACAACATACAGTGATCATTACTATGGCAACAGTAAAGGTTGGGTTCATAACATACAGTGATCATTACTATGGCAACAGTAAAGGTCGGGTTCACAACATACAGTGATCATTACTATGGCAACAGTAAAGGTTGGGTTCACAACATAGTGATCATTACTATGGCAACGGTAAAGGTCGGGTTCACAACATACAGTGATCATTACTATGGCAACAGTAAAGGTTGGGTTCACAACATACAGTGATCATTACTACGGCAACGGTAAAGGTCGGGTTCAAAACATACAGTGATCATTACTATGGCAACAGTAAAGGTCGGGTTCATAACATACAGTGATCATTACTATGGCAACAGTAAAGGTCGGGTTCAGTGATCATTACTATGGCAACGGTAAAGGTCGGGTTCACAACATACAGTGATCATTACTACGGCAACGGTAAAGGTCGGGTTCACAACATACAGTGATCATTACTACGGCAACGGTAAAGGTCGGGTTCACAACATACAGTGATCATTACTATGGCAACAGTAAAGGTGGGTTCACAACATACAGTGATCATTACTATGGCAACAGTAAAGGTCGGGTTCACAACATACAGTGATCATTACTATGGCAACAGTAAAGGTCGGGTTCACAACATACAGTGATCATTACTATGGCAACAGTAAAGGTTGGGTTCATAACATACAGTGATCATTACTATGGCAACAGTAAAGGTTGGGTTCATAACATACAGTGATCATTACTATGGCAACAGTAAAGGTTGGGTTCACAACATACATTGATCATTACTATGGCAACAGTAAAGGTTGGGTTCACAACATACAGTGATCATTACTATGGCAACAGTAAAGGTTGGGTTCATAACATACAGTGATCATTACTATGGCAACAGTAAAGGTTGGGTTCACAACATACAGTGATCATTACTACGGCAACAGTAAAGGTTGGGTTCACAACATACAGTGATCATTACTATGGCAACAGTAAAGGTTGGGTTCACAACATACAGTGATCATTACTATGGCAACAGTAAAGGTTGGGTTCACAACATACAGTGATCATTACTATGGCAACAGTAAAGGTTGGGTTCACAACATACAGTGATCATTACTATGGCAACGGTAAAGGTCGGGTTCAGAACATACAGTGATCATTACTATGGCAACAGTAAAGGTTGGGTTCATAACATACAGTGATCATTACTATGGCAACAGTAAAGGTTGGGTTCACAACATACAGTGATCATTACTATGGCAACAGTAAAGGTCGGGTTCACAACATAAGTGATCATTACTATGGCAACAGTAAAGGTTGGGTTCACAACATACAGTGATCATTACTATGGCAACGGTAAAGGTTGGGTTCACAACATACAGTGATCATTACTATGGCAACAGTAAAGGTTGGGTTCACAACATACAGTGATCATTACTATGGCAACAGTAAAGGTTGGGTTCACAACATACAGTGATCATTACTATGGCAACAGTAAAGGTTAGGTTCACAACATACAGTGATCATTACTATGGCAACAGTAAAGGTTGGGTTCACAACATAGTGATCATTACTATGGCAACGGTAAAGGTCGGGTTCACAACATACAGTGATCATTACTATGGCAACAGTAAAGGTTGGGTTCCAACATACAGTGATCATTACTATGGCAACAGTAAAGGTTGGGTTCACAACATACAGTGATCATTACTATGGCAACAGTAAAGGTTGGGTTCACAACATACAGTGATCATTACTATGGCAACAGTAAAGGTTGGGTTCACAACATACAGTGATCATTACTATGGCAACGGTAAAGGTCGGGTTCAGAACATACAGTGATCATTACTATGGCAACAGTAAAGGTCGGGTTCACAACATACAGTGATCGTTACTATGGCAACAGTAAAGGTCGGGTTCACAACATACAGTGATCATTACTATGGCAACAGTAAAGGTCGGGTTCACAACAAACAGTGATCATTACTATGGCAACAGTAAAGGTTGGGTTCACAACATATAGTGATCATTACTATGGCAACGGTAAAGGTCGGGTTCACAACATACAGTGATCATTACTACGGCAACGGTAAAGGTCGGGTTCACAACATACAGTGATCATTACTATGGCAACAGTAAAGGTTGGGTTCATAACATACAGTGATCATTACTATGGCAACGGTAAAGGTTGGGTTCACAACATACAGTGATCATTACTATGGCAACAGTAAAGGTCGGGTTCACAACATACAGTGATCATTACTATGGCAACGGTAAAGGTCGGGTTCACAACATACAGTGATCATTACTATGGCAACGGTAAAGGTCGGGTTCACAACATACAGTGATTATTACTATGGCAACGGTAAAGGTTGGGTTCACAACATACAGTGATCATTACTATGGCAACAGTAAAGGTTGGGTTCACAACATACAGTGATCATTACTATGGCAACAGTAAAGGTCGGGTTCACAACATACAGTGATCATTACTATGGCAACAGTAAAGGTCGGGTTCACAACATACAGTGATCATTACTATGGCAACAGTAAAGGTTGGGTTCATAACATAGTGATCATTACTACGGCAACGGTAAAGGTTGGGTTCACAACATACAGTGATCATTACTATGGCAACGGTAAAGGTCGGGTTCACAACATACAGTGATCATTACTATGGCAACAGTAAAGGTTGGGTTCATAACATACAGTGATCATTACTATGGCAACGGTAAAGGTCGGGTTCACAACATACACTCTCGCATGCAAAGCATCAATTTAATATCATGAACATGAGGTCGCGTCGCATCACTTCGCTTGAATAGACTTTATTTCTATTCCAGTTCCAGTCGCGAAGTGTTGGTCCACACATGTTGGTGTGCTTTATTTGTGTTTATGCATGTTTCGCATTTAGAGATGACGAGGAAAAGTTGATAGAGGTGGTAAGGAAAGGTTGATAGAGGTGGTGAGGAAAGGTTGATAGAGGTGGTGAGGAAAGGTTGATAGAGGTGGTGAGGAAAGGTTGATAGAGGTGGTGAGGAAAGGTTGATAGAGGTGGTAAGGAAAGGTTGATAGAGGTGGTGAGGAAAGGTTGATAGAGGTGGTGAGGAAAGGTTGATAGAGGTGGTGAGGAAAGGTTGATAGAGGTGGTGAGGAAAGGTTGATAGAGGTGGTGAGGAAAGGTTGATAGAGGTGGTGGTAAGGAAAGGTTGATAGAGGTGGTGAGGAAAGGTTGATAGAGGTGGTGAGGAAAGGTTGATAGAGGTGGTGAGGAAAGGTTGATAGATGTGGTGAAGGTTGGTAGAGGTGATGAGGAAAGGTTGATAGAGATTGTAAGGAAAGGTTGACAGAGGTGGCGAGGAAAGGTTCATATAGAAGTGATGAGGAAAGATTGATATCAAGAGATGGGGAAAGGTTGATAGAAGTGGTGAGGAAAAGTTGATGGAGGTGATGAAGAAAGGTTTATAGAGGTGGTAAGAAAAGGTTGATAGAGGTGGTGAGGAAAGGTTTATAGAGGTGGCGAGAAAAGGTTGATAGAGGTGATGAGGAAAGGTTGATAGGTGGTGAGGAAAGGTTGATAGAGATGATGAGGAAAGGTTGATAGGTGGTGAGGAAAGGTTGATAGAGGTGACGAGGAAAGGTTTATAGAGGTGGTGAGAAAAGGTTGATAGAGATGAGGAAAGGTTGATAGGTGGTGAGGAAAGGTTGATAGAGGTGATGAGGAAAGGTTGATAGGTGGTGAGAAAAGGTTTATAGAGGTGTTGAGAAAAGGTTGATAGAGGTGGTGAGGAATTTTCCTAGTATACAATATGGCTGTATCCCACTAGTCAATGGGTGGAGTTCATAATGAAGGGGGGAGGGTGAAAGTTGCTTTATAACACCAAACTAACTCTTGATCACCTGTCCTCATCACCTATCAACCCCCTTTAGGATGTCCTCATCACCTGTCAACCCCTTTTAGGGTGTCCTCATCACCTGTCAACCCCCTTTAGGGTGTCCTCATCACCTGTCAACCCCCTCTGGGGTGTCCCGTAGTATTTTTCTTTTTGTTCTGAACATTATGTCTAATTGTCATCAGGACAAAGCTTTTCAACAATCGAGAGAGATGTGATGCGGCTGATATTATGAACTGCCTTAAGTGATCAATGTGGTGAGTGGTTGACTTACGGCATAGGAATATTTATAAGACCACAAGATCGACTCCCAGACCACTCCCACTACAACCCCAGACCACTCCCACTACAACCCAGACCACTGCCACTACAACCCACCACCAGACACAACACAGAAGGGAATGCAGTTTGTACAGCAGTACCACTCCTACAGATTAGGAGCACATGCACAGTCCACATGGCACCTGGACCACTCTGCCCAAGTGCGAGACACATTTCCTTCTTAACCACTGCCCAATGGGTCTAATCACCGCCCAAGAGTCGGCCCAATGTGGGTCTAATCACCGCCCAAGAGTCGGCCCAATGTGGGTCTAATCACCGCCCAAGAGTCGGCCCAATGTGGGTCTAATCACCGCCCAAGAGTCGGCCCAATGTGGGTCTAACCACCGCCCAAGAGTGGCCCAATGTGGGTCTAACCACCGCCCAAGAGTCGGCCCAATGTGGGTCTAATCACCGCCCAAGAGTCGGCCCAATGTGGGTCTAATCACCGCCCAAGAGTCGGCCCAATGTGGGTCTAATCACCGCCCAAGAGTCGGCCCAATGTGGGTCTAATCACCGCCCAAGAGTCGGCCCAATGTGGGTCTAACCACCGCCCAAGAGTCGGCCCAATGTGGGTCTAATCACCGCCCAAGAGTCGGCCCAATGTGGGTCTAATCACCGCCCAAGAGTCGGCCCAATGTGGGTCTAACCACCGCCCAAGAGTCGGCCCAATGTGGGTCTAATCACCGCCCAAGAGTCGGCCCAATGTGGGTCTAATCACCGCCCAAGAGTCGGCCCAATGTGGGTTCAAGCACCTCCCATATAGATCCCTTGGTCTAATTAGCACCCAGACATGGGTGCAATCACTTACGTACATGTTTGGAGATGAAGCAAGCAAGGGGCCCAATCTGAGTGAAGATGCCAACCTTGTTGATGCGTGTCACGTTTGCATCCAATACCTCGCCCTTGAACGGACGAAATACCACTGCCTAGAGATGATGGTGGACAGAGGGAAGAAGTGAGATGGAGAGGGGAGGAGAGAGAACTCAAGATCTTCACTCCATTAGTGACGACATACATGTGTGTCAGTATCAACCTTTGGGTGCCCACCCAAATGTGTCACTATCAACCTTTGACCTTTGGGTGCCCACTTAAGTTATATGTTTCAACCTAAGCTAAATGACATTAGATTTGGTAAAGGGTGATCCAAGCTGAATGCTACACAATCACTTGCCTCAATTCACACTTGGCAGCTTACTCACCGTGTTATATTATAATTGGGTAAAGGGTGTAAACTTACACACCTTGTATTTGATTGGGTAAAGGGCAAATCCTCTCCCTGGCTGCAGGGCTCCTAGTCCAATACTATCAATAGTTGTCACAGCGATCACAAACCCGCTCCTAACATCAACAAACAACAAACAAACAACAAACAAACAACAAACAAACAACAAACATGGTTTATTATCACCTTCTCAATAATCAACTTCAAATTGTATTCACTCAATGTATGCTCTAGCCTCATCAGGAATGGCATGCATACAGATAGAAGGCTTTGAAGCTGGGGTGTGTGGTACATTTGAGGTCAGCTCAGACCGGCATGGAGGTTGATCTAATGCATGACCCCATACACCTGCCGTCTAATCACACCTGATGGATGCAGCTCGTTGCCAAGCCATCCATTGCCGGCTCTTCAAAGGAGAGAAGACGACTTCAAGAAAATTTAACAGACAATAAATATTAAGTTTGAATAAAGAATACTCCAGACATTTCTCAAGTTCAGAACATGGTTCACTTACACCTGTCAAGCATACAGCAGGGGTGTTGGGTTGACCCATATGTCCATCAAGCGTACAGCAGGGGTGTGGGTTGACCCATATGGCAGACCACTCTCCTCCCTCAAAAATGGAGCTTATATCTCAGCTAAAACTTACTTTGGCAGCTTCTTGACAGCTTTAAGAAGTTCAAAACACTTCCAGCATGTCTTGAATATCACCCCACATAACTGGCAAGACTCCACCTACTATTCCCCCCACATAACTGGCAAGACTCCACCTACTATCCCTCACACATAACTGGCAAGACTCCACCTACTATTCCCCCCACATAACTGGCAAGACTCCACCTACTATTCCCCCACACATAACTGGCAAGACTCCACCTACTATCCCCTCACACATAACTGGCAAGACTCCACCTACTATTCCCCCACACATAACTGGCAAGACTCCACCTACTATCCCCTCACACATAACTGGCAAGACTCCACCTACTATTCCCTCACACATAACTGGCAAGACTCCACCTACTATCCCCCACACATAACTGGCAAGACTCCACCTACTATCCCCTCACACATAACTGGCAAGACTCCACCTACTATCCCCCCACACATAACTGGCAAGACTCCACCTACTATCCCCCACACATAACTGGCAAGACTCCACCTACTATCCCCTCACACATAACTGGCAAGACTCCACCTACTATCCCCCCACACATAACTGGCAAGACTCCACCTACTATCCCCACACATAACTGGCAAGACTCCACCTACTATTCCCTCACACATAACTGGCAAGACTCCACCTACTATCCCCCACACATAACTGGCAAGACTCCACCTACTATTCCCCCACACATAACTTGCATACAATGGGAAGCCATTAAAGTTCAGCTACCAAATAACTGCCACTACCAAGCTGTGTCTCGAGTAGAAGATGGGGTAAAGATCAAAAACTCATTCTCATGTGCATGCAAAATTGAGCCTAGTCGATCAGCACATTCAGGAGTGGCACGTTTTCCGGGCAAAGAAGTGAACAGAGAGTTGTGTACTAGAAGCTTACTCTGTGCAGTGAAGTTCCCAAGGGGGAAGGGGAGACAAAAATGGAGCTTGGTGAAATATGAGAGGGAGAAAAAGGGGAAAAGCTCATTCCATGAGCACCAGCCAAGCTATGAGGGGGTGGATGCTTAGTAAGACTCCATTACCTGGAAGGACAACAAAAGCTTTTGTTCCTATCTAGTCAGTATCCTTCACTTGGCTTTAGTTACACCTTGTAACCTCATAGATATGCCTTCACATGTAACCTCATAGATATGCCTTTACATGTAACCTCATAGATATAACTTCACATGTAACCTCATAGATAAGCTCTCACATGTAACCTCATGGATAAGTTCTCACATGTAACCTCATAGATATGATTTCACATGCAACCTCATAGATATGCCTTCACATGCAACCTCATAGATATGATTTCACATGTAACCTCATAGATATGCCTTCACATGTTACCTCATAGATATGCCTTCACATGCAACCTCATAGATATGATTTCACATGTAACCTCATAGATATGCCTTCACACGTAACCTCATAGATATGCCTTCACATGTAACCTCATATATATGACTTCACATGTAACCTCATAGATATGCCTTCACATGTAACCTCATAGATATGACTTCACATGCAACCTCATAGATATAACTTCACATGTAACCTCATAGATATGCCTTCACATGTAACCTCATAGATATGACTTCACATGCAACCTCATAGATATGACTTCACATGTAACCTCATAGATATGACTTCACATGTAACCTCATAGATATGCCTTCATATGTAACCTCATAGATATGCCTTCATATGTAACCTCATAGATATAACTTCACATGTAACCTCATAGATATGCCTTCACATGTAACCTCATAGATATGACTTCACATGTAACCTCATAGATATGACTTCACATGTAACCTCATAGATATGACTTCACATGTAACCTCATAGATATGCCTTCACATGTAACCTCATATGTAGATATGACTTCACATGTAACCTCATAGATATGACTTCACATGTAACCTCATAGATATGACTTCACATGTAACCTCATAGATATGCCTTCACATGTAACCTCATAGATATGCCTTCACATGTAACCTCATAGATAGGACTTCACATGTGACCTCATAGATAGGACTTCACATGTAACCTCATAGATATGACTTCACATGTGACCTCATAGATATGCCTTCACATGTAACCTCATAGATAGGACTTCACATGTAACCTCATAGATATGACTTCACATGTAACCTCATAGATATGACTTCACATGTGACCTCATAGATATGCCTTCACATGTAACCTCATAGACATGACTTCACATGTAACCTCATAGATAAGACTTCACATGTAACCTCATAGATATGACTTCACATGTAACCTCATAGATAAGACTTCACATGTAACCTCATAGATATGACTTCACTTGGGTGATGAAACTGACAAAAAATGTAGGCAAATCAGAAACAAAATGTCCCATGGCACTTCTTTACATGTGTGCGCTTGATTAGACAGCTTGACTAATGAGGGTGGGGGTGGAGGAAGGGGGGGGCGGTCATGCTCCAACAGAAAATATAAAATATCTGCTACTCAAAGATGTGACCTCATGAATAAATACCACACAAGATCTGATCCCTGGTGGAGAGGGCTGTAAATGACCGCTTAACGGTTTATGTGAGTGTGAAGCATGAACTCCTCTAGGGGCCTAGGGCCATGCTGGAAAATTTGAAATTTTCAATTTTCTGGGAGAAATTGGATCGCATGCTGAACAAGAGTTGGAAATCAAAAGAGTTTGACAATGTTTGCCATCAGAAAAGAAGGCTTCATGGAACTCTCCCTCGATCAGCCACTAAAATATATTTCCAAGAAGACACTTCAGATCTTAAGTAAGTTTGTTGTGTTGCCAGATCTGCTGACTTCTCACTCAGTAGAGACTGCAGATTGATGAAGAAGCCTTGCAATGTGATTATGCCACTTGGGGTTCTTTCAAGGAGCTAGAGTTTCATGAGGATTGCTGTAACAGAATTGCTTTGCAGAATAATTCTCAGAGTGTGGTCCCTTACCAGACCTTACTATTGCAGGGTTTAGTCCCTGAACAGACCTTATTATTGCAGGGTTTATTATTGCAGGGTTTAGTCCCTTACCAGACCTTATTATTGCAGGGTGTAGTCCCTTACCAGACCTTATTATTGCAGGGTTTAGTCCCTTACCAGACCTTATTATTGCAGGCCCTTATCAGACCCAGGGTTTAGTCCCTTACCAGACCCTATTATTGCAGGGTTTAATCCCTTACCATACCTTATTATTGCAGGGTTTAGTCCCTTACCAGACCTTATTATTGCAGAGTTTAGTCCCTTACCAGACCTTATTATTGCAGGGTTTAATCCCTTACCAGACCTTATTATTGCAGGGTTTAGTCCCTTACCAGACCTTATTATGTTTAGTCCCTTACCAGACCTTATTATTGACCAAATATAATTGGAATGCACAATTTTCACGTGTAGGGGATCAAGTCCACAAAAACCTCAAAATTTTAACTTCGAGAGAGAGAGAGAAGTGCTTCATGTACATAAAGTTTCCATCTTTGCTTGTTGCTAGTCTCGTGAGAAAAGTCTGACACACACCTGTAGCCACTTGCTGGTAGACTCTGCAAAATCCATACTAATGCAAAGTGCAAAGAGAACAAAACTGCCACAGGGAAGGGAGCTCCTGAGCCCCCAAGGAAACACTGTCTACAGGGAAGGGAGGGAGGGTGCCACTCCTGAGCCCCCAAGGAAACACTGTCTGCAGGGAAGGGAGGGAGGGGCCACTCCTGAGCCCCCCAAGGAAACACTGTCTGCAGGGAAGGGAGGGAGGGGCCACTCCTGAGCCCCCAAGGAAACACTGTCTACAGGGAAGGGAGGGAGGAGGTGCCACTCCTGAGCCCCCAAGGAAACACTGTCTACAGGGAAGGGAGGGAGGGGTGCCACTCCTGAGCCCCCAAGGAAACACTGTCTACAGGGAAGGGAGGGAGGAGGTGCCACTCCTGAGCCCCCAAGGAAACACTGTCTACAGGGAAGGGAGGGAGGGGTGCCACTCCTGAGCCCCCAAGGAAACACTGTCTACAGGGAAGGGAGGGAGGAGGTGCCACTCCTGAGCCCCCAAGGAAACACTGTCTGCAGGGAAGGGAGGGGGTGCCACTCCTGAGCCCCCAAGGAAACACTGTCTACAGGGAAGGGAGGGAGGAGGTGCCACTCCTGAGCCCCCAAGGAAACACTGTCTACAGGGAAGGGAGGGAGGAGGTGCCACTCCTGAGCCCCCAAGGAAACACTGTCTGCAGGGAAGGGAGGGGTGCCACTCCTGAGCCCCCAAGGAAACATTGTCTACAGGGAAGGGAGGGTGGGGTGCCACTTTTGAGCTCCCAAGGAAACGCTGTCTACAGGGAAGGAAGGGAGGGAGGTGCCACTCCTGAGCCCCCAAGGAAACACTGTCGAGCAATAATAAAAAGTTTCATAATGTTGTACTATCACTGTCACTATGGAGACTGAGATGGTGTCACCATAGTTACCAGCACACACCTCACAAACTCGGGCCAACCACTTCTGCTCCATTATGTTTGTGTATGCATGTTTAAAGACAAGGAGGCTATCCTCCACTTAAGTGTAGACAAGGAAGTTAGCCCGCACTTGTTGGCGTAGACAAGCATGCACTGCAGCCTCCCTCACTGGTGGTCTTCACCCTCCTGAGTGCACTGCGCAGCCTCCCTCACTGTTAGTCTTCACCCTACTGAGTGCACTGCAGCCTCCCTCACTGGTGGTCTTCACCCTCCTGAGTGCACTGCAGCCTCCCTCACTGGTGGTCTTCACCCTCCTGAGTGCACTGCAGCCTCCCTCACTGGTGGTCTTCACCCTCCTGAGTGCACTGCAGCCTCCCTCACTGTTAGTCTTCACCCTCCTGTCTGCACCACAGTCTCTACCACTGGTGGCATTTGTTGCTAGCAAGACTATGAGCATAAGTTGCAGTACTACAGTGTACATCTCTGTCCAAGCAAACAGCCACGTGAGTCGTGATGAAGACCCTCCTATTTAAGTCAGACATCCAGCACACTCAAACACCTCTAGAGATAGCTCGGGAAGGTTGTGGAAAGTATAGAAGATAATGGAAGGCCTAAGAATGAATCATTTCAAACCCTTTCAGTTTGAATTGGGTGGCTGTCTGTGCAAAACTAAGTACATGTACAAGCTCCCTCCTAGAATCAAGCTCAGAGAATATTCAACATTTCCCTGGGAGAACTATTCCCAGAACCCCTCAAGTGACATGCAGTGTAGACTGCATGTACCGTCATGCAGCAAAGCCATGCCCTCTCCTTTCAGCCATGTTGTCTACATTCATGATCTATGACTTGCCATGTCCCCTCCTTCCGGTCACATGTTTACACGCCTGATCGATCTTGCCAGGCCCCGCCTTGTCTACACTCATAATCTATGACTTACCACGCCCCCTACTTCCGGCTACGTCTCTACGCCCATCATCATATGATTGTCAAATAAGAAAAGGAACAGGAATTTTCAAATGTGTACTACACACATTTAGTTGACCCTTGACCTTTTAATATACTCTCAATGAACTCTCAGTTCACATAATATCATTCAAATCACCTTCTCAATAATCAATTTCAAATTGTATTCACTCGACGTTTCAACTAAATGTTCTAGCCCATCATTATTCCTGATGAAGGCTAGAGCATCTAGTCGAAACATCGAGTGAATACAATTTGAAGTTGATTATTGAGAAGGTGATTTTAATATTATACTGCTTTATCTGGTATGACAAAAAGGGTCCTCTAAAATGTTGCGGGTACAGACAGAGTTACTTCCTTACTTTTAGGGCAAGTGATCCAATAAATATAGTGTTGTTGTTCTTGTCTTGCAAGGGGACGCACAAAAAGAAACATTTTTGTGAATATGCCAAGTGAGAAATTCAATTGGTGGTTTAATGGAGGAACCAACAAATCCAATTCAGCCAATATTTTGTCATGATGTCATTGTTACCTGGTAGGTGGGGTCTGCTAATTTTCTCACGTTGCAAGAATAGCCTTGTCAGAGAGAGGCTTCCAACAAGCTTTTCTTCATTGCTAGGGAGAGAACAAGAGGCTGATAATCTTCCGAGGCACATACAGTAGTCAATGGTGATGTCCTTCACAAGCATCACTGCCACCATGGGAGGTGCATGTGTTTCTTCACAAGCATCACTGCCACCATGGGAGGTGCATGGTGGAAGGTGGTGTCCTACACAAGCATCACTGCCATCATGGGAGGTGCATGAAGGTGATGTTCCTTGTTTCAATCCCGAATCCGGAAAACCAGTTCTTATAGACCTTGACAGATCAGAGTCAAAGGATACCCAAATCACACACCTTGCTTATGGTTCCTCAACCATGTATTCACGTGGAAACAAAAAAAAAGATTGGACAGCAGAACATTCTGATTGGAGACAATTGGCTATAATGATCACAAGCATCACTGCCACCATGGGAGGTGCATGATGGAAGGTGGTGTCCTTCACAAGCATCACTGCCACCATGGGAGGTGCATGGTGGAAGGTGGTGTTCCTTCACAAGCATCACTGCCACCATGGGAGGTGCATGGTGGAAGGTGGTGTTTCTTCACAAGCATCACTGCCACCATGGGAGGTGCATGAAGGTGGTGTCCTTCACAAGCATCACTGCCACCATGGGAGGTGCATGGTGGAAGGTGGTGTCCTTCACAAGCATCACTGCCACCATGGGAGGTGCATGGTGGAAGGTGGTGTCCTTCACAAGCATCACTGCCACCATGGGAGGTGCATGAAGGTGGTGTTCCTTCACAAGCATCACTGCCACCATGGGAGGTGCATGGTGGAAGGTGGTGTCCTTCACAAGCATCACTGCCACCATGGGAGGTGCATGAAGGTGGTGTTTCTTCACAAGCATCACTGCCACCATGGGAGGTGCATGGTGGAAGGTGGTGTTCCTCACATCACTGCCACCATGGGAGGTGCATGAAGGTGGTGTCCTTCACAAGCATCACTGCCACCATGGGAGGTGCATGATGGAAGGTGGTGTTCCTTCACAAGCATCACTGCCACCATGGGAGGTGCATGGTGGAAGGTTGTGTCCTTCACAAGCATCACTGCCACCATGGGAGGTGCATGAAGGTGGTGTCCTTCACAAGCATCACTGCCACCATGGGAGGTGCATGATGGAAGGTGGTGTTCCTTCACAAGCATCACTGCCACCATGGGAGGTGCATGAAGGTGGTGTCCTTCACAAGCATCACTGCCACCATGGGAGGTGCATGATGGAAGGTGGTGTCCTTCACAAGCATCACTGCCACCATGGGAGGTGCATGTGGAAGGTGATGTTCCTCACAAGCATCACTGCCACCATGGGAGGTGCATGGTGGAAGGTGGTGTTCCTCACATCACTGCAACCATGGACAGTCGGCACCCTCTCTGCAATTCCTCATCTGGACTTGGATTCCAAACATTGTGATGGTCCAGACCCACACGCCCATCAGGATCTCACACTCCACGATTAGCACACCATTAAGAGGAGTTCACACTCCACGATTAGCACGCCCCCAAGAGGAGTTCACACTCCACGATTAGCATGCCCCCAAGAGGAGTTCACACTCCACGATTAGCACGCCCCCAAGAGGAGTTCACACTCCACGATTAGCACGCCCCCAAGAGGAGTTCACACTCCACGATTAGCACGCCCCCAAGAGGAGTTCACACTCCACGATTAGCACGCCCCCAAGAGGAGTTCACAGTCCACGATTAGCACGCCCTCAAGAGAAGTTCACACTCCACGATTAGCACGCCCTCAAGAGTTCACACTCCACGATTAGCACGCCCCCAAGAGGAGTTCACACTCCATGATTAGCACACCCTCAAGAGGAGTTCACACTCCACGATTAGCACGCCCCCAAGAGGAGTTCACACTCCATGAGGTACCAAACCACACCCATTAGGAGTTTACACGCCATGTGAGGTGTCTCATCGACACAAATTCACACCTGCCACTGCACTCGCTGTGGCCAAGACCTAGATGTGACCACACCTCTCATTGCAAACAACCCTCAACCATCCGCCAAACTTAAATCCATTAACTATAATTTCACAATGATGAGACCGATCCACCAAAAGCCAAATTTAATTCCCGCCGACTCAATTTGGTCGGAGTACTGTACATGTAGGTCCGAGTGGAGAGCACCTGTTGCTGCTAAGAGGATAGGGGAGGGGGGGTGCTTGTATGGATGGTAACTGAGTGAAACTTCACTACAGGAATAGGAGGGAGAGGTGCTTGTATGGATGGTAACTGAGTGAAACTTCACTACAGGAATAGGAGGGGGAGGTGCTTGTATGGATGGTAACTGAGTGAAACTTCACTACAGGAATAGGAGGGGGAGGTGCTTGTATGGATGGTAACTGAGTGAAACTTCACTACAGGAATAGGAGGGAGAGGTGCTTGTATGGATGGTAACTGAGTGAAACTTCACTGCAGAAATAGGATGGGGGGTGCTTGTATGGATGGTAACTGAGTGAAACTTCACTACAGGAATAGGAGGGGGGGGTGCTTGTATGGATGGTATTGGTAACTGAGTGAAACTTCACTGCAGAAATAGGATGGGGGGTGCTTGTATGGATGGTAACTGAGTAAAACTTCACTGCAGAAATAGGATGGGGGGTGCTTGTATGGATGGTAACTGAGTAAAACTTCACTGCAGGAATAGGATGGGGGGTGCTTGTATGGATGGTAACTGAGTGAAACTTCACTACAGGAATAGGAGGGGGGGGTGCTTGTATGGATGGTATTGGTAACTGAGTGAAACTTCACTGCAGGAATAGGATGGGGGGTGCTTGTATGGATGGTAACTGAGTAAAACTTCACTGCAGGAATAGGATGGGGGTGCTTGTATGGATGGTAACTGAGTAAAACTTCACTACAGGAATAGGAGGGAGAGGTGTGTGCTTGTATGGATGGTACTCACTACAAGAATAGAGCTAATGCCAGAATACAACTTGAACACTTTGCAGCTGGCTGCTGGAATAAGACCAGCTGCTCTCTGACTTCTGCATGATAATCAACTAGGGAAACCAAGGTCTCCACAGCTCATCCAAAGATTGAAGAATTAAGTAGCAATGTCAGGATTAAAACTTCAGATCTTTGCGCTGACAGCCACGTATAAACTATATAGATAGTTCTCACTCCTCTACTGACTATGCAGATGTGCTCAATCTTCCATGCAGCTAGTTCTCTTAACACCTTCTCTTTGTCAAGTCCACCATTTTTCTCATAACCCAATTTATTCACAAGGGTAAATAAACTTGTTCATATTTTTATGGGTGAACGTATACTGCATAGACAGATAGGTACCAAGACATGTGACTATGTGCAGCAATGCAAGACTTCATGGACCCCTCGCAATGAGACACACACTGTTGTTACATATGTGCAAATGTTGATGTCTTACTAGTAGGCAATATGCAAGTATGTCCAGACACTCTTCTCCCATGCAAGCATGCATTTGCACAAACAACTAGTGCCCTCCAACTAGCCTTGGCTTAACCCGAGGAAAGTGGCATTCACCAGATGACCGTCTTAATGCTTGCCAACAACAGACTTGGGGACAAGGGTGGAGAGAAGTGGGCAGAGGTAATAGTTCTGGCAGTTATTTAATAAGCACAAGTTTCTATGCTGCTCAAGGCATGCAATTATTAACCCCCGACTGCATGAAACTTGCAATTAACCCCTGACTGCATGAAGCTTGCAATTAACCCCCGACTGCATGCTATAAACCCCTGATTGCATGAAACATTCAATTATTAATAGTAGCACTCCTGCACTAATAATAGTAGCACTCCTGCACTAATAATAGTAGCACTCAAACCCTGACTGCATGAGGCATGCACTTATTAAGCCCTGACACCTTGCAATTAAACCCCGACTGCATGAAGCATGCAATTATTAACCCCTGACTGCATGAAACATACAATTAACTGACACCTTGCATTAAACCCTGACTGCATGAAGCATGCAATAATTATTATTAACCCCCGACTGCATGAAACATTCAATTATTAAACCAGGACTGCACAAGGCATGTATTAACTACCGAGTCCCAACCTGAACTGTCCTCATAAAGCTCTAGTATTATTATCCTCCTTCAAGTTATTGTCACATTGACCCCACAGAGGATGAGTGGCCCCTGGCCAGCTATACAAATGCAATTACTTACTTTCCCGTACATGTGCCTTCTACTTCCGTAAAAAGCTTTTTCTTTACTGCCTCCAGCAAATTGGGGCCAAAATAGCGTGGGTGTAGCAGAATATCTTGCTCCATACTGATCTGCAGGTTCACAAGGAACAATTTAGCGGGCTGCAATTAGAATTTTAGGAATACTTTCTCCACTTACATGAAAGAACATAGTTTAATTTTCCTTGTTGTTGTTGGGTTGTTGTTTTTTTACAGGGAGAGAGGAGGAGTAGTGCAAGTTGACGTCTACTACCCGCCTAGATGGTAAACCAATCCGCTTGACGATCCTACCCTAATGGTTTCTATGGTAGTGACGTTACGACTAACAAATAGAAATGGCGGAGAAGGAGTTGAATGAGTTGATATCTGAGGTGATTCTTAATAATATACTTAAGCTATGACTTTGTGTACATAGCATTGCCTAAAATCCAGTACTTGACAGCTCAAGGCTTCTCGCAAACTGTGGCTACTTTCAACACTGAGATAGAAACAAGAAAAAAATCACATCCAACCACAATAACGCTCATTGAGCCCCAGGGCAATGTTCAGGTAAGCCACAGCATCTCGCAGGTTTTGTAACGCGTGCTTGGTTTAGGAACTTGCATAACACAGAAGGGTCAGGGAGCCACTTGACACAATTTAATGTACTCTGGGAATATAACAAATAAGGGGGGGGTTAACCTTGAACCCCATGACCAGGTATGTGTTGTGTTTTGATCTGACAACCTCCTCCCCCACAAACTTGAAGTGGTGGCCGGTGTCCCATAGAATCCCAATAGCTAAGTATCTAGGCTGGGTCAATTTCCATAGAAAAATAGCTATTTCATGTGATTTGCTATTGCTTTGGTAATGCCAAGGTCCATTACATATGTATATATATATATGCATGCAGGCACAATTCCAGGAGATGTTGGAGCATGGTGAGAGCCAGGCTTTCTTCAAGCTCTGGAATAACCACATCCCTGTCCAGGTCCGCAGAGACCACATACTGTGTCAGCAGTTGGAGTGCCACATCAGTGCGTACTTTGCTGTGTATCCTCTGCGTACTGGGGTGAGTAGAGTACTGGGGTGAGTAGAGTACTGGGGTGAGTAGAGTACTGGGGTGAGTAGACGTAGCGGGGTTGAGAGTGGAGCGAGTGGAGCGAAAAAATTTATGAGCAGGACAGTCGTACCTTCCAAGGTATCCATGTAGATATCTGCATGTATCTATAGTGTGTGTGTCAGATGTGTGAGTGATGGTGGCTGGTGTGTGTGTCAGATGTGTGAGTGATGGTGGCTGGTGTGAGTGATGGTGGCTGGTGTGTGTGTCAGATGTGTGAGTGATGGTGGCAAGCTCGTGTGTGTCAGATGTGTGAGTGATGGTGGCTGGTGTGTGTGTCAGATGTGTGAGTGATGGTGGCAAGCTCGTGTGTGTCAGATGTGTGAGTGATGGTGACAAGCTCGTGTGTGTCAGATGTGTGAGTGATGGTGGCAAGCTCGTGTATGTCAGATGTGTGTGATGGTGGATGTGTGAGTGATGGTGCCATGAGAAGGAGCTTGCATTCTTGTGATTATCTTGAAATTTATCTCTAAAGCTAAAGCACAAAAAAAAATGAAAAAGTTGGTCAGAAATGATCGAGTGTGTGGATATTAATAACTGACTCCGAGTCATACGAGGGAAGAATTTTGTACCTTTTCAGAGTTCATGTGGTCCCTGTGTGCTCAACTCCTCACGTACAGCATTGCACCCACCCAATACCTACCACTTCCATGCTCTGACACATAACAGCCCAAGATCACGTCATCAAAACTCCATTCACTCTAGTGATGGCTCTGTGAGTAGTGGAAACCAAATGCACAACTGTAGGTACAAAAACTCCTTGTCAGAAATGATTGAAACTTTATTATTATTTATTCATTTATTATTGTTGTTATTGTTGTTGTCATTATTATATTAATTATTTTTCTTCTGATCTTTCATCATGCGTGACCTAGACTTAATATTCTGTTATCATGCATGGCCTAGACTTAATATTCTGGTATCATGCATGGCCTAGACTTAATATTCTGTTATCATGCATGGCCTAGACTTAATATTCTGTTATCATGCATGGCCTAGACTTAATATTCTGTTATCATGCATGGCCTAGACTTAATATTCTGTTATCATGCATGGCCTAGACTTAATATTCTGTTATCATGCATGGCCTAGACTTAATATTCTGTTATCATGCATGGCCTAGACTTAATATTCTGGTATCATGCATGGCCTAGACTTAATATTCTGATATCTGCATGGCCTAGACTTAATATTCTGTTATCATGCATGGCCTAGACTTAATATTCTGTTATCTGCATGGCCTAGACTTAATATTCTGTTATCATGCATGGCCTAGACTTAATATTCTGGTATCATGCATGGCCTAGATTTAATATTATCTGCATGTCCTAGACTTAATATTCTGTTATCTGCATGGCCTAGACTTAATATTCTGATATCTGCATGGCCTAGACTTAATATTCTGTTATCATGCATGGCCTAGACTTAATATTCTGATATCTGCATGGCCTAGACTTAATATTCTGATATCTGCATGGCCTAGACTTAATATTCTGTTATCATGCATGGCCTAGACTTAATATTCTGGTATCATGCATGGCCTAGACTTAATATTCTGATATCTGCATGGCCTAGACTTAATATTCTGATATCATGCATTACCTAGACTTAATATTCTGGTATCATGCATTACCTAGACTTAATATTCTGGTATCATGCATGGCCTAGACTTAATATTCTGATATCTGCATGGCCTAGACTTAATATTCTGGTATCTGCATGGCCTAGACTTAATATTCTGATATCTGCATGGCCTAGACTTAATATTCTGTTATCATGCATGGCCTAGACTTAATATTCTGGTATCTGCATGGCCTAGACTTAATATTCTGTTATCATGCATGGCCTAGACTTAATATTCTGATATCTGCATGGCCTAGACTTAATATTCTGGTATCTGCATGGCCTAGACTTAATATTCTGTTATCATGCATGGCCTAGACTTAATATTCTGTTATCATGCATGGCCTAGACTTAATATTCTGTTATCTGCATGGCCTAGACTTAATATTCTGTTATCATGCATGGCCTAGACTTAATATTCTGTTATCTGCATGGCCTAGACTTAATATTCTGATATCTGCATGGCCTAGACTTAATATTCTGTTATCATGCATGGCCTAGACTTAATATTCTGATATCTGCATGGCCTAGACTTAATATTCTGGTATCATGCATGGCCTAGACTTAATATTCTGATATCTGCATGGCCTAGACTTAATATTCTGTTATCTGCATGGCCTAGACTTAATATTCTGGTATCTGCATGGCCTAGACTTAATATTCTGTTATCATGCATGGCCTAGACTTAATATTCTGATATCTGCATGGCCTAGACTTAATATTCTGGTATCTGCATGGCCTAGACTTAATATTCTGGTATCATGCATGGCCTAGACTTAATATTCTGATATCTGCATGGCCTAGACTTAATATTCTGTTATCTGCATGGCCTAGACTTAATATTCTGGTATCTGCATGGCCTAGACTTAATATTCTGTTATCATGCATGGCCTAGACTTAATATTCTGATATCTGCATGGCCTAGACTTAATATTCTGTTATCATGCATGGCCTAGACTTAATATTCTGATATCTGCATGGCCTAGACTTAATATTCTGGTATCTGCATGGCCTAGACTTAATATTCTGTTATCATGTATGGCCTAGACTTAATGATATCTGCATGGCCTAGACTTAATATTCTGGTATCATGCATGGCCTAGACTTAATATTCTGGTATCATGCATGGCCTAGACTTAATATTCTGTTATCTGCATGGCCTAGACTTAATATTCTGATATCTGCATGGCCTAGACTTAATATTCTGGTATCATGCATGGCCTAGACTTAATATTCTGGTATCATGCAGGGCCTAGACTTAATATTCTGGTATCTGCATGGCCTAGACTTAATATTCTGTTATCATGCATGACCTAGACTTAAGGGGGGACTATACGTCAAAACCACAAAACAGTTGTACCCATTTCTAATTGCCATAACTTTTTTTCTCTTTCGTCTACACAGGTAATTATGGTACCAATATTCTGTGTATGTTTTTATAAAATGTTAAATATTTCTATATGTAGACAAAATTTTCTCAGGAGATACATGCACAATCATCGAGGTGACTCCAAGATATTTGTGGCAGACCTAGCTGCCTAACGATTTGAAGTCATATACTCATAATATGTGTGTGGCTTGCTAAGGAGTGTCTCAGTGATTTCCATGGACCAAAGTTACCATATGTTGTCATGTTGATTAGTTACACACTACAGAGTCTAAAAAAACTAGAGGTCACCTCTTCTAACCACCATCTATCTCTTGGCAATCCTTGCAGTAAACAAAATATCTGATTCATGGAAATCACAGAGTACTAAAAGAGCTCTCAAATGACATACACAGCCAAAAAAATGAGCAAACGGTTTTAAAGTTATTCTCGCCACAAGAAATATTTCCTTTAATTGTGGGAATAAGCAGTCCAAGTTTGGAAAACGAAATGTTTGAGTTAGCAGTGAAATAACTTGACAAAATATGTTCTTTTACAAGTTTTAGCAATTCCTTGATCTGTTTTTTTTACTTCCATGACTTTCTTGACTTTTTCTGTGCCTGTATCTACATGTAACAAAGAAAAATATGATGAAAATTGTTAGATGTATATGTGGAATTTTCCTTTACAGCTGTTTCCTTTACAGCTGAATGTTTGTACATGTCAAAGAAATGTATGATGAAGTCGATCCACCATAACTTTGAAATGAAGCATCCTATGTCTCTAAAACTTTGGAAATAGCAAGTAGATAGATGCAACAACAGTTTGAACTTAAAATATAATCATAAAATAAAATATTTTTTTTTGTGTATTCCCCCCGGGGTGTGTGTGTGGGGGGGGGGGGGACGTCAGCACCACCAAAGTATTATAAATCGCCATAACTTTTGTTGTATACACACTCTATGCATATACACTCTATGCAGGTAATTTTATTCCCTATTTCCTTATGCTTTGTGCTTCCTAATGATATATTGAATGTCTCTGCAGACATATTTTCTCGGTAGATACATCAAGATCCCTAAAAAAAGTTGACATATCTTGCAGTAAAGACCCTAATTATCAAGACCAAAGTCCTAGATTTGGTCAGCTGATAGAGGAGGCCCTAATCTGCAATATATGAACAGATTATCAATAAATGTAGTGGTTTTTGAGTGGCAGGCCACCGCTTTGGCAACTGGAAAACACCAGGAAAAATCCCAAACCTCACCACTTCAAATCACCATAACTTTCTAGTAATTAAAAAGTTGGTACGTACATTAAACAGATAATTAGACGAGCTATCCAGTGATATACATTTTATAGTGAAGTGTAGGAAAGTTATGAGCTTTACGGGGGGGGGGGGGGGGAAAGAAGAAAAAATTTAACAAGAAAAATATAGTTCAAGTTAGGGCAAATATCATGCAAGATGTGTTCTCTTTGTAATTCTTGATCTGTTACATAGACAAAAAATTGAAAGAAGAAAGAAGGGGGGGGGATGTCTATTTTTTTACGTATAGTCCCCCCTTCTGGAATCATGCATGGCCTAGACTTAATATATTCTGGTATCTGCATGACCTAGACTTAATATTCTGTTATCTGCATGGCCTAGACTTAATATTCTGTTATCTGCATGGCCTAGACTTAATAATAATATTCTGTTATCATGCATGGCCTAGACTTAATATATTCTGGTATCTGGACTTAATATTCTGTTATCATGCATGACCTAGATGCCTCTGCTTGAGATTTAAGATTTTTAGCCTCAAAACTTCACAGCAAACTTGAGCAATGATCAGATGTCTAGAATGCCACTCAGACTGAGCTGAGTGTAGTTGCCTCCCCCTCCAGAGGTTATCAAGTTTGGCTTATAAACATTATGTATGTAACAGCCCCTTAGAGGCAGAGGCAGAATCTGCTGCTTGTACATGAGCTGCATGGACAGTGACCTGTCATCTCTGTATGTACATGGGTGTGTCATGTCCACCTGGTAGAGCACGAGTTGTGAGTGAGCGTGTGTGTGTGTGTGAAAGTACTGGAGTGAGTGTATGTGTATGTTTGAGTGTTGGTGTGTGTGTGTGTGTGTATGTTTGAGTGTTAGTGTGTGTGTGTGTGTATGTTTGAGTGTTAGTGTGTGTTTAAGTGTTAGTGTGTGTTTGAGTGTTAGTGTGTGTGTGTTTGAGTGTTAGTGTGTGTGTATGTTTGAGTGTTTGAGTGTGTGTGTGAGTGTGTGTGTGTTTGAGTGTTAGTGTGTGTTTGAGTGTTAGTGTGTGTGAGTATTAGTGTGGGTATGTCTGAGTTTTAGAGTGTGTGTGTGTGTGTTTGAGTGTTAGTGTGGTGTGTATATTTGAGTGTGTGTGTGTGTGAAAGAGAGATAGTGTCAGTGTGTGTGTGTGTGTGTGTTTGGGTGGTGGGAGGTTGAAATGTGTTGAGTGTCATTGAATGTGTGTGTGTGTGTATGTTTGAGTGTCAGTATGTGTGAGTGTCAGTATGTGTGAGTGTCAGTGTGTGTGTACGTGTGAGTGTCACAAGTGTGTGAGTGAGCATGTGAGTGTTGGGTATCAGTATGCAAGTGGGTGAGTTGTTAGTTGTTGCATTAGCTAGCACAAGTATTATTATATTTATAAAGAAGGAGAGAGTGGATGGGAAGTGAGTGTGTTATGCATTCCTCAGGTTGGTGACAAGGCGAAGATGATGCATGAATTTCGCACCTACCTTGAGGATCGCGGTCCAATCATATCGCAGAATCAGGAGCTGGCGGCCTACTTTGCTCTGCCATATATCCCAGATCCCTCCAAACACCCGTCATTTCGCAATCTCTTCTTGGTCAGCAAGTACTAACTTACTGTCCTGCCATGACAGAGGCGGTGTGGGTGTGCCTGCTGGGCCTCCGTCAGTTAATGAGCACGTGTAATGGGTAGAGTGGACTTTCGCGGCTCCTATATCATCCACAAAACATCCACAAATGAGCAATCATATAAGTGGGTGTGGTCTAGAGTAGCAGCCTCCTAACTACAGTATATAGTTAAGCCTGGCCTCACTGGCACATGGGGCCTGCTCAAAGTCTGGCCTCACTGGCACACTAATAGTAGTAGTAGTAATGACAGTCTAGTACTATTATTACACTATACAGTTATCTACTACTACTATTATTATTACCTACTACTGTTACTTTTCTGCTACTACTACTACTACTATACTGCCACTATTACTATACTATAGAGCTACCACTACCACTACTACCACTACTGTTTACTACTATATTACTGCTGCTGCTATTATCATGCACTAATAAAGCTGTCACTTTTACCATACAGTGTGTAGTCTTTGCTGGTAGTCATGACATCATATGACATCACATACCATCACATGACATCACATACCATCACATGACATCACATGACACTAACAATAATTTAATGCCAAGCCACACTGTAGAAGACGTGGATTGAGGAGGTGCAGTCTCATCTGGCACAGTTCCTGAAGGAGATCCTCCCCTCGTCCCCTCCCTCCAGCCCCACCCTGCTCTCCCTCTACATCCAGGTGGCTGTGCAGTACGAGTAGACCATACCTATATATGGACATATAGAGTCCAATACATGGACATGTAGTCATATGTATAGCCATGGAGTCCTATTTATATAAACATATAGAGTCCAATACATGGACATGCAGTCATGTATATAGCCATAGAGTCCTATTTATATAAACATATAGAGTCCAATACATGGACATGTAGTCATATGTATAGCCATAGAATCCTATTTATATAAACATATAGAGTCCAATACATGGACATGTAGGTCATATGTATAGCCATAGAGTCCTATTTATATAAACATATAGAGTCCAATACATGGACATGTAGGTCATATGTATAGCCATAGAGTCCTATTTATATAAACATATATAGAGTCCAATACATGGACATGTAGTCATATGTATAGCCATAGAATCCTATTTATATAAACATATAGAGTCCAATACATGGACATGTAGTCATATGTATAGCCATGGAGTCCTATTTATATAAACATATAGAGTCCAATACATGGACATGCAGTCATGTATATAGCCATAGAGTCCTATTTATATAAACATATAGAGTCCAATACATGGACATGTAGTCATATGTATAGCCATAGAATCCTATTTATATAAACATATAGAGTCCAATACATGGACATGTAGGTCATATGTATAGCCATAGAATCCTATTTATATAAACATATAGAGTCCAATACATGGACATGTAGGTCATATGTATAGCCATAGAGTCCTATTTATATAAACATATATAGAGTCCAATACATGGACATGTAGTCATATGTATAGCCATAGAATCCTATTTATATAAACATATAGAGTCCAATACATGGACATGTAGTCATATGTATAGCCATGGAGTCCTATTTATATAAGCATATAGAGTCCAATACATGGACATGCAGTCATGTATATAGCCATAGAGTCCTATTTATATAAACATATAGAGTCCAATACATGGACATGTAGTCATATGTATAGCCATAGAGTCCTATTTATATAGACATATAGAGTCCTATTTATATAAACATATAGAGTCCTATACATGGACATGTAGTCATGTCTATAGCCATAGAATCCTATTTATATAAACATATAGAGTCCAATACATGGACATGTAGTCATATGTATAGCCATAGAGTCCTATTTATATAAACATATAGAGTCCAATACATGGACATGTAGGCATATGTATAGCCATAGAGTCCTATTTATATAAACATATAGAGTCCAATACATGGACATGTAGTCATATGTATAGCCATAGAATCCTATTTATATAAACATATAGAGTCCAATACATGGACATGTAGGTCATATGTATAGCCATAGAGTCCTATTTATATAAACATATAGAGTCCAATACATGGACATGTAGGTCATATGTATAGCCATAGAGTCCTATTTATATAAACATATATAGAGTCCAATACATGGACATGTAGTCATATGTATAGCCATAGAATCCTATTTATATAAACATATAGAGTCCAATACATGGACATGTAGTCATATGTATAGCCATGGAGTCCTATTTATATAAGCATATAGAGTCCAATACATGGACATGCAGTCATGTATATAGCCATAGAGTCCTATTTATATAAACATATAGAGTCCAATACATGGACATGTAGTCATATGTATAGCCATAGAGTCCTATTTATATAAACATATAGAGTCCAATACATGGACATGTAGGTCATATGTATAGCCATAGAGTCCTATTTATATAGACATATAGAGTCCTATTTATATAAACATATAGAGTCCTATACATGGACATGTAGTCATGTCTATAGCATAGAATCCTATTTATATAAACATATAGAGTCCAATACATGGACATGTAGTCATATGTATAGCCATAGAGTCCTATTTATATAAACATATAGAGTCCAATACATGGACATGTAGGTCATATGTATAGCCATAGAGTCCTATTTATATAAACATATAGAGTCCAATACATGGACATGTAGGTCATATGTATAGCCATAGAGTCCTATTTATATAAACATATATAGAGTCCAATACATGGACATGTAGTCATATGTATAGCCATAGAGTCCTATTTATATAAACATATAGAGTCCAATACATGGACATGTAGGTCATATGTATAGCCATAGAATCCTATTTATATAAACATATAGAGTCCAATACATGGACATGTAGTCATATGTATAGCCATAGAGTCCTATTTATATAAACATATAGAGTCCAATACATGGACATGCAGTCATGTATATAGCCATAGAGTCCTATTTATATAAACATATATAGAGTCCAATACATGGACATGTAGTCATGTATATAGCCATAGAGTCCTATTTATATAAACATATAGAGTCCAATACATGGACATGTAGTCATATGTATAGCCATAGAATCCTATTTATATAAACATATAGAGTCCAATACATGGACATGTAGTCATATGTATAGCCATAGAGTCCTATTTATATAAACATATAGAGTCCAATACATGGACATGTAGGCATATGTATAGCCATAGAATCCTATTTATATAAACATATAGAGTCCAATACATGGACATGTAGTCATATGTATAGCCATAGAGTCCTATTTATATAAACATATAGAGTCCAATACATGGACATGTAGTCATATGTATAGCCATTAGAGTCCTATTTATATAAGCATATAGAGTCCAATACATGGATAGCCATAGAGTCCTATTTATATAAGCATATAGAGTCCAATACATGGACATGTAGTCATATGTATATATGTATAGCCATAGAGTCCTATTTATATAAACATATAGAGTCCAATACATGGACATGTAGTCATGTCTATAGCCATTAGAGTCCTATTTATATAAACATATAGAGTCCAATATATGGACATGTAGTCATATGTATAGCCATAGAATCCTATCCAATACATGGTCATGTAGTCATGTGTATAGCCATAGAGTCATATGTATATTGCATACCTAATAGGCCCTCTGGTCTTCTATGAATGGCCAAAAAATCATATTCCTGGTGTGTACATGCCAGATAACTATACTCACTGGTCTCTCCCCCCTCTCCTCTTCCCTTCTCCACCTCCCCTCACCCCTCCCCTCACTCCTCCCCTCCCCCCTCCCCTCACCCCTCCCTTAACCCCCCCTCCCCCTCCCTCTTTCCCTCCCCTTTTCACCTGCAGAGTAAGAACAGATTTGGAGCAGAATTACAGGAAGACTGTCTAAGGAAACTTGGTGAAGTGCAGGTGAGCTGTATATAGAATGTTGTGGAGTGGAGACAGCAGTGGCCGCCAGCCAAGTCATAGGCCAGGACACACACACACACACACACACACACACACACACACACACAGCTACTGTGGGTTCATGTATATAGGCAGCATTTTGAGTGGTATGCAATTACACTACCTCCTGAGTGTGGACCAGGCAAGTAGTGAGTGTGGTAGGACCAGGCAAGTAGTGAGTGTGGTAGGACCAGGTAAGTAGTGAGTGTGGTAGCCTACCAGGCAAGTAGTGAGTGTGGAGGACCAGGCAAGTAGTGAGTGTGGTAGGACCAGGCAAGTAGTGAGTGTGGTAGGACCAGGCAAGTAGTGAGTGTGGTAGGACCAGGCAAGTAGTGAGTGTGGTAGGACCAGGCAAGTAGTGAGTGTGGTAGGACCAGGCAAGTAGTGAGTGTGGTAGGACCAGGCAAGTAGTGAGTGTGGTAGCCTACCAGGCAAGTAGTGAGTGTGGTAGGACCAGGCAAGTAGTGAGTGTGGTAGGACCAGGCAAGTAGTGAGTGTGGTAGGACCAGGCAAGTAGTGAGTGTGGTAGGACCAGGTAAGTAGTGAGTGTGGTAGCCTACCAGGCAAGTAGTGAGTGTGGAGGACCAGGCAAGTAGTGGGTGTGGTAGGACCAGGTAAGTAGTGAGTGTGGTAGGACCAGGCAAGTAGTGAGTGTGGTAGGACCAGGCAAGTAGTGAGTGTGGTAGGACCAGGCAAGTAGTGAGTGTGGTAGGACCAGGCAAGTAGTGAGTGTGGTAGCCTACCAGGCAAGTAGTGAGTGTGGTAGGACCAGGCAAGTAGTGAGTGTGGTAGGACCAGGCAAGTAGTGAGTGTGGTAGGACCAGGCAAGTAGTGAGTGTGGTAGGACCAGGCAAGTAGTGAGTGGGGTAGGACCAGGCAAGTAGTGAGTGTGGTAGCCTACCAGGCAAGTAGTGAGTGTGGTAGGACCAGGCAAGTAGTGAGTGTGGTAGGACCAGGCAAGTAGTGAGTGTGGTAGGACCAGGCAAGTAGTGAGTGTGGTAGGACCAGGTAAGTAGTGAGTGTGGTAGGACCAGGCAAGTGGTGAGTGTGGTAGGACCAGGCAAGTAGTGAGTGTGGCAAGTAGTGGGTGTGGTAGGACCAGGCAAGTAGTGAGTGTGGCAAGTAGTGAGTGTGGTAGCCTACCAGGCAAGTAGTGAGTGTGGTAGGACCAGGCAAGTAGTGAGTGTGGTAGGACCAGGCAAGTAGTGAGTGTGGTAGGACCAGGCAAGTAGTGAGTGTGGTAGGGGACCAGGCAAGTGGTGAGTGTGGTAGGACCAGGCAAGTAGTGAGTGTGGTAGGACCAGGCAAGTAGTGAGTGTGGTAGGACCAGGCAAGTAGTGAGTGTGGTAGGGGACCAGGCAAGTAGTGAGTGTGGTATGACCAGGCAAGTAGTGAGTGTGGTAGGACCAGGCAAGTAGTGAGTGTGGTAGGACCAGGCAAGTAGTGAGTGTGGTAGGACCAGGCAAGTAGTGAGTGTGGTAGGACCAGGCAAGTAGTGAGTGTGGTAGGACCAGGCAAGTAGTGAGTGTGGTAGGACCAGGCAAGTAGTGAGTGTGGTAGGACCAGGCAAGTAGTGAGTGTGGTAGGACCAGGCAAGTAGTGAGTGTGGTAGGACCAGGCAAGTAGTGAGTGTGGTAGGACCAGGCAAGTAGTGAGTGTGGTAGGACCAGGCAAGTAGTGAGTGTGGTAGCCTACCAGGCAAGTAGTGAGTGTGGTAGGACCAGGCAAGTAGTGAGTGTGGTAGGGGACCAGGCAAGTAGTGAGTGTGGTAGGACCAGGCAAGTAGTGAGTGTGGTAGGACCAGGCAAGTAGTGAGTGTGGTAGGACCAGGCAAGTAGTGAGTGTGGTAGGACCAGGCAAGTAGTGAGTGTGGTAGGACCAGGCAAGTAGTGAGTGTGGTAGGACCAGGCAAGTAGTGAGTGTGGTAGGACCAAGCAAGTAGTGAGTGTGGTAGGGGACCAGGCAAGTAGTGAGTGTGGTAGGACCAGGCAAGTAGTGAGTGTGGTAGGACCAGGCAAGTAGTGAGTGTGGTAGGACCAGGCAAGTAGTGAGTGTGGTAGGACCAGGCAAGTAGTGAGTGTGGTAGGACCAGGCAAGTAGTGAGTGTGGTAGCCTACCAGGCAAGTAGTGAGTGTGGTAGGACCAGGCAAGTAGTGAGTGTGGTAGCCTACCAGGCAAGTAGTGAGTGTGGTAGGACCAGGCAAGTAGTGAGTGTGGTAGGAGCAGGCAAGTAGTGAGTGTGGTAGGACCAGGCAAGTAGTGAGTGTGGTAGCCTACCAGGCAAGTAGTGAGTGTGGTAGGACCAGGTAAGTAGTGAGTGGACCAGGCAAGTAGTGAGTGTGGTAGGACCAGGCAAGTAGTGAGTGTGGTAGGACCAGGCAAGTAGTGAGTGTGGTAGCCTACCAGGCAAGTAGTGAGTGTGGTAGGACCAGGCAAGTAGTGAGTGTGGTAGGACCAGGCAAGTAGTGAGTGTGGTAGGACCAGGCAAGTAGTGAGTGTGGTAGGACCAGGCAAGTAGTGAGTGTGGTAGGACCAGGCAAGTAGTGAGTGTGGTAGGACCAGGCAAGTAGTGAGTGTGGTAGGACCAGGCAAGTAGTGAGTGTGGTAGGACCAGGCAAGTAGTGAGTGTGGTAGGGGACCAGGCAAGTAGTGAGTGTGGTAGGACCAGGCAAGTAGTGAGTGTGGTAGGACCAGGCAAGTAGTGAGTGTGGTAGGACCAGGCAAGTAGTGAGTGTGGTAGGACCAGGCAAGTAGTGAGTGTGGTAGGACCAGGCAAGTAGTGAGTGTGGTAGGACCAGGCAAGTAGTGAGTGTGGTAGGACCAGGCAAGTAGTGAGTGTGGTAGGACCAGGCAAGTAGTGAGTGTGGTAGGACCAGGCAAGTGGTGAGTGTGGTAGGACCAGGCAAGTAGTGAGTGTGGTAGCCTACCAGGCAAGTAGTGAGTGTGGTAGGACCAGGCAAGTAGTGAGTGTGGTAGGACCAGGCAAGTAGTGAGTGTGGTAGGACCAGGCAAGTAGTGAGTGTGGTAGGACCAGGCAAGTAGTGAGTGTGGTAGGACCAGGCAAGTAGTGAGTGTGGTAGGACCAGGCAAGTAGTGAGTGTGGTAGCCTACCAGGCAAGTAGTGAGTGTGGTAGGACCAGGCAAGTAGTGAGTGTGGTAGGACCAGGCAAGTAGTGAGTGTGGTAGGACCAGGCAAGTAGTGAGTGTGGTAGGACCAGGTAAGTAGTGAGTGTGGTAGCCTACCAGGCAAGTAGTGAGTGTGGAGGACCAGGCAAGTAGTGGGTGTGGTAGGACCAGGTAAGTAGTGAGTGTGGTAGGACCAGGCAAGTAGTGAGTGTGGTAGGACCAGGCAAGTAGTGAGTGTGGTAGGACCAGGCAAGTAGTGAGTGTGGTAGGACCAGGCAAGTAGTGAGTGTGGTAGGACCAGGCAAGTGGTGAGTGTGGTAGGACCAGGCAAGTAGTGAGTGTGGTAGGACCAGGCAAGTAGTGAGTGTGGTAGGACCAGGCAAGTGGTGAGTGTGGTAGGACCAGGCAAGTAGTGAGTGTGGTAGGACCAGGCAAGTAGTGAGTGTGGTAGGACCAGGCAAGTAGTGAGTGTGGTAGGACCAGGCAAGTAGTGAGTGTGTAGGACCAGGCAAGTAGTGAGTGTGGTAGCCTACCAGGCAAGTAGTGAGTGTGGTAGCCTACAAGGCAAGTAGTGAGTGTGGTAGGACCAGGCAAGTAGTGAGTGTGGTAGGACCAGGCAAGTAGTGAGTGTGGTAGGACCAGGCAAGTAGTGAGTGTGGTAGGACCAGGCAAGTAGTGAGTGTGGTAGGACCAGGCAAGTAGTGAGTGTGGTAGGACCAGGCAAGTAGTGAGTGTGGTAGGACCAGGCAAGTAGTGAGTGTGGTAGGACCAGGCAAGTAGTGAGTGTGGTAGGGGACCAGGCAAGTAGTGAGTGTGGTAGCCTACCAGGCAAGCAGTGAGTGTGGTAGGACCAGGCAAGTAGTGAGTGTGGTAGGACCAGGCAAGTAGTGAGTGTGGTGACCAGGCAAGTAGTGAGTGTGGAGGACCAGGCAAGTAGTGAGTGTGGTAGGACCAGGCAAGTAGTGAGTGTGGTAGGACCAGGCAAGTAGTGAGTGTGGTAGCCTACCAGGCAAGTAGTGAGTGTGGTAGGACCAGGCAAGTAGTGAGTGTGGTAGGACCAGGCTAGTAGTGAGTGTGGTAGGACCAGGCAAGTAGTGAGTGTGGAGGACCAGGCAAGTAGTGAGTGTGGTAGGACCAGGCAAGTAGTGAGTGTGGTAGGACCAGGCAAGTAGTGAGTGTGGTGGGACCAGGCAAGTAGTGAGTGTGGTAGCCTACCAGGCAAGTAGTGAGTGTGGTAGGACCAGGCAAGTAGTGAGTGTGGTAGGACCAGGCAAGTAGTGAGTGTGGAGGACCAGGCAAGTAGTGAGTGTGGTAGGACCAGGCAAGTAGTGAGTGTGGTAGGACCAGGCAAGTAGTGAGTGTGGTAGGACCAGGCAAGTAGTGAGTGTGGAGGACCAGGCAAGTAGTGAGTGTGGTAGGACCAGGCAATTAGTGAGTGTGGTAGCCTACCAGGCAAGTAGTGAGTGTGGTAGGACCAGGCAAGTAGTGAGTGTGGTAGGACCAGGCAAGTAGTGAGTGTGGTAGGACCAGGCAAGTAGTGAGTGTGGTAGGACCAGGCAAGTAGTGAGTGTGGTAGGACCAGGCAAGTAGTGAGTGTGGTAGGACCAGGCAAGTAGTGAGTGTGGTAGGACCAGGCAAGTAGTGAGTGTGGTAGGACCAGGCAAGTAGTGAGTGTTGTAGGACCAGGCAAGTAGTGAGTGTGGTAGGACCAGGCAAGTAGTGAGTGTGGTAGGACCAGGCAAGTAGTGAGTGTGGTAGGACCAGGCAAGTAGTGAGTGTGGTAGGACCAGGCAAGTAGTGAGTGTGGTAGGACCAGGCAAGTAGTGAGTGTGGTAGCCTACCAGGCAAGTAGTGAGTGTGGAGGACCAGGCAAGTAGTGAGTGTGGTAGGACCAGGCAAGTAGTGAGTGTGGTAGGACCAGGCAAGTAGTGAGTGTGGTAGGACCAGGCAAGTAGTGAGTGTGGTACATGTAGGACCAGGCAAGTAGTGAGTGTGGTAGGACCAGGCAAGTAGTGAGTGTGGTAGGACCAGGCAAGTAGTGAGTGTGGTAGGACCAGGCAAGTAGTGAGTGTGGTAGGACCAGGCAAGTAGTGAGTGTGGTAGCCTACCAGGCAAGTAGTGAGTGTGGTAGGACCAGGCAAGTAGTGAGTGTGGTAGGACCAGGCAAGTAGTGAGTGTGGTAGGGACCAGGCAAGTAGTGAGTGTGGTAGGACCAGGCAAGTAGTGAGTGTGGTAGGACCAGGCAAGTAGTGAGTGTGGTAGGACCAGGCAAGTAGTGAGTGTGGTAGGACCAGGCAAGTAGTGAGTGTGGTAGGACCAGGCAAGTAGTGAGTGTGGTAGCCTACCAGGCAAGTAGTGAGTGTTGTAGGACCAGGCAAGTAGTGAGTGTGGTAGGACCAGCAAGTAGTGAGTGTGGTAGGACCAGGCAAGTAGTGAGTGTGGTAGCCTACCAGGCAAGTAGTGAGTGTGGTAGGACCAGGCAAGTAGTGAGTGTGGTAGGACCAGGCAAGTAGTGAGTGTGGTAGGGCCAGGCAAGTAGTGAGTGTGGTAGGACCAGGCAAGTGGTGAGTGTGGTAGGACCAGGCAAGTAGTGAGTGTGGTAGCCAACCAGGCAAGTAGTGAGTGTGGTAGCCTACCAGGCAAGTAGTGAGTGTGGTAGGACCAGGCAAGTAGTGAGTGTGGTAGCCTACCAGGCAAGTAGTGAGTGTGGTAGGACCAGGCAAGTAGTGAGTGTGGTAGGGGACCAGGCAAGTAGTGAGTGTGGCAAGTAGTGAGTGTGGTGACCAGGCAAGTAGTGAGTGTGGTAGGACCAGGCAAGTAGTGAGTGTGGTAGGACCAGGCAAGTAGTGAGTGTGGTAGGACCAGGCAAGTAGTGAGTGTGGTAGCCTACCAGGCAAGTAGTGAGTGTGGTAGGACCAGGCAAGTAGTGAGTGTGGTAGGACCAGGCAAGTAGTGAGTGTGGTAGGACCAGGCAAGTAGTGAGTGTGGTAGGACCAGGCAAGTAGTGAGTGTGGTAGGACCAGGCAAGGGGTGAGTGTGGTAGGACCAGGCAAGTAGTGAGTGTGGTAGGACCAGGCAAGTAGTGAGTGTGGTAGGACCAGGCAAGTAGTGAGTGTGGTAGGACCAGGCAAGTAGTGAGTGTGGTAGGACCAGGCAAGTAGTGAGTGTGGTAGGACCAGGCAAGTAGTGAGTGTGGTAGGACCAGGCAAGTAGTGAGTGTGGTAGGACCAGGCAAGTAGTGAGTGTGGTAGGACCAGGCAAGTAGTGAGTGTGGTAGGACCAGGCAAGTAGTGAGTGTGGTAGGACCAGGCAAGTAGTGAGTGTGGTAGGACCAGGCAAGTAGTGAGTGTGGTAGGACCAGGCAAGTAGTGAGTGTGGTAGGACCAGGCAAGTAGTGAGTGTGGTAGCCTACCAGGCAAGTAGTGAGTGTGGTAGGACCAGGCAAGTAGTGAGTGTGGTAGGACCAGGTAAGTAGTGAGTGTGGTAGGACCAGGCAAGTAGTGAGTGTGGTAGGACCAGGCAAGTAGTGAGTGTGGTAGGACCAGGCAAGTAGTGAGTGTGGTAGGACCAGGCAAGTAGTGAGTGTGGTAGGACCAGGCAAGTAGTGAGTGTGGTAGGACCAGGCAAGTAGTGAGTGTGGTAGGACCAGGCAAGTAGTGAGTGTGGTAGGACCAAGCAAGTAGTGAGTGTGGTAGGGGACCAGGCAAGTAGTGAGTGTGGTAGGACCAGGCAAGTAGTGAGTGTGGTAGGACCAGGCAAGTAGTGAGTGTGGTAGGACCAGGCAAGTAGTGAGTGTGGTAGGACCAGGCAAGTAGTGAGTGTGGTAGGACCAGGCAAGTAGTGAGTGTGGTAGCCTACCAGGCAAGTAGTGAGTGTGGTAGGACCAGGCAAGTAGTGAGTGTGGTAGCCTACCAGGCAAGTAGTGAGTGTGGTAGGACCAGGCAAGTAGTGAGTGTGGTAGCCTACCAGGCAAGTAGTGAGTGTGGTAGGACCAGGTAAGTAGTGAGTGGACCAGGCAAGTAGTGAGTGTGGTAGGACCAGGCAAGTAGTGAGTGTGGTAGGACCAGGCAAGTAGTGAGTGTGGTAGCCTACCAGGCAAGTAGTGAGTGTGGTAGGACCAGGCAAGTAGTGAGTGTGGTAGGACCAGGCAAGTAGTGAGTGTGGTAGGACCAGGCAAGTAGTGAGTGTGGTAGGACCAGGCAAGTAGTGAGTGTGGTAGGACCAGGCAAGTAGTGAGTGTGGTAGGACCAGGCAAGTAGTGAGTGTGGTAGGACCAGGCAAGTAGTGAGTGTGGTAGGACCAGGCAAGTAGTGAGTGTGGTAGGGGACCAGGCAAGTAGTGAGTGTGGTAGGACCAGGCAAGTAGTGAGTGTGGTAGGACCAGGCAAGTAGTGAGTGTGGTAGGACCAGGCAAGTAGTGAGTGTGGTAGGACCAGGCAAGTAGTGAGTGTGGTAGGACCAGGCAAGTAGTGAGTGTGGTAGGACCAGGCAAGTAGTGAGTGTGGTAGGACCAGGCAAGTAGTGAGTGTGGTAGGACCAGGCAAGTGGTGAGTGTGGTAGGACCAGGCAAGTAGTGAGTGTGGTAGCCTACCAGGCAAGTAGTGAGTGTGGTAGGACCAGGCAAGTAGTGAGTGTGGTAGGACCAGGCAAGTAGTGAGTGTGGTAGGACCAGGCAAGTAGTGAGTGTGGTAGGACCAGGCAAGTAGTGAGTGTGGTAGGACCAGGCAAGTAGTGAGTGTGGTAGGACCAGGCAAGTAGTGAGTGTGGTAGGACCAGGCAAGTAGTGAGTGTGGTAGGACCAGGCAAGTAGTGAGTGTGGTAGGACCAGGCAAGTAGTGAGTGTGGTAGCCTACCAGGCAAGTAGTGAGTGTGGAGGACCAGGCAAGTAGTGAGTGTGGTAGGACCAGGCAAGTAGTGAGTGTGGTAGGACCAGGCAAGTAGTGAGTGTGGTAGGACCAGGCAAGTAGTGAGTGTGGTACATGTAGGACCAGGCAAGTAGTGAGTGTGGTAGGACCAGGCAAGTAGTGAGTGTGGTAGGACCAGGCAAGTAGTGAGTGTGGTAGGACCAGGCAAGTAGTGAGTGTGGTAGGACCAGGCAAGTAGTGAGTGTGGTAGCCTACCAGGCAAGTAGTGAGTGTGGTAGGACCAGGCAAGTAGTGAGTGTGGTAGGACCAGGCAAGTAGTGAGTGTGGCAGGACCAGGCAAGTAGTGAGTGTGGTAGGACCAGGCAAGTAGTGAGTGTGGTAGGACCAGGCAAGTAGTGAGTGTGGTAGGACCAGGCAAGTAGTGAGTGTGGTAGGACCAGGCAAGTAGTGAGTGTGGAAGCCTACCAGGCAAGTAGTGAGTTTGGTAGCCTACCAGGCAAGTAGTGAGTGTGGTAGGACCAGGCAAGTAGTGAGTGTGGTAGGACCAGGCAAGTAGTGAGTGTGGTAGGACCAGGCAAGTAGTGAGTGTGGTAGGACCAGGCAAGTAGTAGTGAGTGTGGTGACCAGGCAAGTAGTGAGTGTGGTAGGGACCAGGCAAGTAGTGAGTGTGGTAGGACCAGGCAAGTAGTGAGTGTGGTAGGACCAGGCAAGTAGTGAGTGTGGTAGGACCAGGCAAGTAGTGAGTGTGGTAGGACCAGGCAAGTAGTGAGTGTGGTAGGACCAGGCAAGTAGTGAGTGTGGTAGCCTACCAGGCAAGTAGTGAGTGTTGTAGGACCAGGCAAGTAGTGAGTGTGGTAGGACCAGCAAGTAGTGAGTGTGGTAGGACCAGGCAAGTAGTGAGTGTGGTAGCCTACCAGGCAAGTAGTGAGTGTGGTAGGACCAGGCAAGTAGTGAGTGTGGTAGGACCAGGCAAGTAGTGAGTGTGGTAGGGCCAGGCAAGTAGTGAGTGTGGTAGGACCAGGCAAGTGGTGAGTGTGGTAGGACCAGGCAAGTAGTGAGTGTGGTAGCCAACCAGGCAAGTAGTGAGTGTGGTAGCCTACCAGGCAAGTAGTGAGTGTGGTAGGACCAGGCAAGTAGTGAGTGTGGTAGCCTACCAGGCAAGTAGTGAGTGTGGTAGGACCAGGCAAGTAGTGAGTGTGGTAGCCTACCAGGCAAGTAGTGAGTGTGGTAGGACCAGGCAAGTAGTGAGTGTGGTAGGGGACCAGGCAAGTAGTGAGTGTGGCAAGTAGTGAGTGTGGTGACCAGGCAAGTAGTGAGTGTGGTAGGACCAGGCAAGTAGTGAGTGTGGTAGGACCAGGCAAGTAGTGAGTGTGGTAGGACCAGGCAAGTAGTGAGTGTGGTAGGACCAGGCAAGTAGTGAGTGTGGGAGGACCAGGCAAGTAGTGAGTGTGGACCAGGCAAGTAGTGAGTGTGGTAGGACCAGGCAAGTAGTGAGTGTGGTAGGACCAGGCAAGTAGTGAGTGTGGTAGGACCAGGCAAGTAGTGAGTGTGGGAGGACCAGGCAAGTAGTGAGTGTGGACCAGGCAAGTAGTGAGTGTGGTAGGACCAGGCAAGTAGTGAGTGTGGTAGGACCAGGCAAGTAGTGAGTGTGGTAGGACCAGGCAAGTAGTGAGTGTGGTAGGACCAGGCAAGTAGTGAGTGTGGTAGGACCAGGCAAGTAGTGAGTGTGGTAGCCTACCAGGCAAGTAGTGAGTGTGGTAGGACCAGGCAAGTAGTGAGTGTGGTAGGACCAGGCAAGTAGTGAGTGTGGTAGGACCAGGCAAGTAGTGAGTGTGGTAGCCTACCAGGCAAGTAGTGAGTGTGGTAGGACCAGGCAAGTAGTGAGTGTGGTAGGACCAGGCAAGTAGTGAGTGTGGTAGGACCAGGCAAGTAGTGAGTGTGGTAGGACCAGGCAAGTAGTGAGTGTGGTAGGACCAGGCAAGGGGTGAGTGTGGTAGGACCAGGCAAGTAGTGAGTGTGGTAGGACCAGGCAAGTAGTGAGTGTGGTAGGACCAGGCAAGTAGTGAGTGTGGTAGGACCAGGCAAGTAGTGAGTGTGGTAGGACCAGGCAAGTAGTGAGTGTGGTAGGACCAGGCAAGTAGTGAGTGTGGTAGGACCAGGCAAGTAGTGAGTGTGGTAGGACCAGGCAAGTAGTGAGTGTGGTAGGACCAGGCAAGTAGTGAGTGTGGTAGGACCAGGCAAGTAGTGAGTGTGGTAGGACCAGGCAAGTAGTGAGTGTGGTAGGACCAGGCAAGTAGTGAGTGTGGTAGGACCAGGCAAGTAGTGAGTGTGGTAGGACCAGGCAAGTAGTGAGTGTGGTAGGACCAGGCAAGTAGTGAGTGTGGTAGGGGACCAGGCAAGTAGTGAGTGTGGTAGGACCAGGCAAGTAGTGAGTGTGGTAGGACCAGGCAAGTAGTGAGTGTGGTAGGACCAGGCAAGTAGTGAGTGTGGTAGGACCAGGCAAGTAGTGAGTGTGGTAGGACCAGGCAAGTAGTGAGTGTGGTAGGACCAGGCAAGTAGTGAGTGTGGTAGGACCAAGCAAGTAGTGAGTGTGGTAGGGGACCAGGCAAGTAGTGAGTGTGGTAGGACCAGGCAAGTAGTGAGTGTGGTAGGACCAGGCAAGTAGTGAGTGTGGTAGGACCAGGCAAGTAGTGAGTGTGGTAGGACCAGGCAAGTAGTGAGTGTGGTAGGACCAGGCAAGTAGTGAGTGTGGTAGCCTACCAGGCAAGTAGTGAGTGTGGTAGGACCAGGCAAGTAGTGAGTGTGGTAGCCTACCAGGCAAGTAGTGAGTGTGGTAGGACCAGGCAAGTAGTGAGTGTGGTAGCCTACCAGGCAAGTAGTGAGTGTGGTAGGACCAGGTAAGTAGTGAGTGGACCAGGCAAGTAGTGAGTGTGGTAGGACCAGGCAAGTAGTGAGTGTGGTAGGACCAGGCAAGTAGTGAGTGTGGTAGCCTACCAGGCAAGTAGTGAGTGTGGTAGGACCAGGCAAGTAGTGAGTGTGGTAGGACCAGGCAAGTAGTGAGTGTGGTAGGACCAGGCAAGTAGTGAGTGTGGTAGGACCAGGCAAGTAGTGAGTGTGGTAGGACCAGGCAAGTAGTGAGTGTGGTAGGACCAGGCAAGTAGTGAGTGTGGTAGGACCAGGCAAGTAGTGAGTGTGGTAGGACCAGGCAAGTAGTGAGTGTGGTAGGGGACCAGGCAAGTAGTGAGTGTGGTAGGACCAGGCAAGTAGTGAGTGTGGTAGGACCAGGCAAGTAGTGAGTGTGGTAGGACCAGGCAAGTAGTGAGTGTGGTAGGACCAGGCAAGTAGTGAGTGTGGTAGGACCAGGCAAGTAGTGAGTGTGGTAGGACCAGGCAAGTAGTGAGTGTGGTAGGACCAGGCAAGTAGTGAGTGTGGTAGGACCAGGCAAGTGGTGAGTGTGGTAGGACCAGGCAAGTAGTGAGTGTGGTAGCCTACCAGGCAAGTAGTGAGTGTGGTAGGACCAGGCAAGTAGTGAGTGTGGTAGGACCAGGCAAGTAGTGAGTGTGGTAGGACCAGGCAAGTAGTGAGTGTGGTAGGACCAGGCAAGTAGTGAGTGTGGTAGGACCAGGCAAGTAGTGAGTGTGGTAGGACCAGGCAAGTAGTGAGTGTGGTAGGACCAGGCAAGTAGTGAGTGTGGTAGGACCAGGCAAGTGGTGAGTGTGGTAGGACCAGGCAAGTAGTGAGTGTGGTAGGACCAGGCAAGTAGTGAGTGTGGTAGGACCAGGCAAGTAGTGAGTGTGGTAGGAACAGGCAAGTAGTGAGTGTGGTAGGACCAGGCAAGTAGTGAGTGTGGTAGCCTACCAGGCAAGTAGTGAGTGTGGTAGCCTACAAGGCAAGTAGTGAGTGTGGTAGGACCAGGCAAGTAGTGAGTGTGGTAGGACCAGGCAAGTGGTGAGTGTGGTAGGACCAGGCAAGTAGTGAGTGTGGTAGGACCAGGCAAGTAGTGAGTGTGGTAGCCTACCAGGCAAGTAGTGAGTGTGGTAGGACCAGGCAAGTAGTGAGTGTGGTAGGACCAGGCAAGTAGTGAGTGTGGTAGGACCAGGCAAGTAGTGAGTGTGGTAGGACCAGGCAAGTAGTGAGTGTGGTAGGACCAGGCAAGTAGTGAGTGTGGTAGGACCAGGCAAGTAGTGAGTGTGGTGTGGTAGGACCAGGCAAGTAGTGAGTGTGGTAGGGGACCAGGCAAGTAGTGAGTGTGGTAGCCTACCAGGCAAGCAGTGAGTGTGGTAGGACCAGGCAAGTAGTGAGTGTGGTAGGACCAGGCAAGTAGTGAGTGTGGTGACCAGGCAAGTAGTGAGTGTGGAGGACCAGGCAAGTAGTGAGTGTGGTAGGACCAGGCAAGTAGTGAGTGTGGTAGGACCAGGCAAGTAGTGAGTGTGGTAGCCTACCAGGCAAGTAGTGAGTGTGGTAGGACCAGGCAAGTAGTGAGTGTGGTAGGACCAGGCAAGTAGTGAGTGTGGTAGGACCAGGCAAGTAGTGAGTGTGGTAGGACCAGGCAAGTAGTGAGTGTGGTGGGACCAGGCAAGTAGTGAGTGTGGTAGCCTACCAGGCAAGTAGTGAGTGTGGTAGGACCAGGCAAGTAGTGAGTGTGGTAGGACCAGGCAAGTAGTGAGTGTGGAGGACCAGGCAAGTAGTGAGTGTGGTAGGACCAGGCAAGTAGTGAGTGTGGTAGCCTACCAGGCAAGTAGTGAGTGTGGTAGGACCAGGCAAGTAGTGAGTGTGGTAGGACCAGGCAAGTAGTGAGTGTGGTAGGACCAGGCAAGTAGTGAGTGTGGTAGGACCAGGCAAGTAGTGAGTGTGGTAGGACCAGGCAAGTAGTGAGTGTGGTAGGACCAGGCAAGTAGTGAGTGTGGTAGGACCAGGCAAGTAGTGAGTGTGGTAGGACCAGGCAAGTAGTGAGTGTTGTAGGACCAGGCAAGTAGTGAGTGTGGTAGGACCAGGCAAGTAGTGAGTGTGGTAGGACCAGGCAAGTAGTGAGTGTGGTAGGACCAGGCAAGTAGTGAGTGTGGTAGCCTACCAGGCAAGTAGTGAGTGTGGAGGACCAGGCAAGTAGTGAGTGTGGTAGGGGACCAGGCAAGTAGTGAGTGTGGTAGGACCAGGCAAGTAGTGAGTGTGGTAGGACCAGGCAAGTAGTGAGTGTGCTAGGACCAGGCAAGTAGTGAGTGTGGTAGGACCAGGCAAGTAGTGAGTGTGGTACATGTAGGACCAGGCAAGTAGTGAGTGTGGTAGGACCAGGCAAGTAGTGAGTGTGGTAGGACCAGGCAAGTAGTGAGTGTGGTAGGACCAGGCAAGTAGTGAGTGTGGTAGGACCAGGCAAGTAGTGAGTGTGGTAGCCTACCAGGCAAGTAGTGAGTGTGGTAGGACCAGGCAAGTAGTGAGTGTGGTAGGACCAGGCAAGTAGTGAGTGTGGCAGGACCAGGCAAGTAGTGAGTGTGGTAGGACCAGGCAAGTAGTGAGTGTGGTAGGACCAGGCAAGTAGTGAGTGTGGTAGGACCAGGCAAGTAGTGAGTGTGGTAGGACCAGGCAAGTAGTGAGTGTGGAAGCCTACCAGGCAAGTAGTGAGTTTGGTAGCCTACCAGGCAAGTAGTGAGTGTGGTAGGACCAGGCAAGTAGTGAGTGTGGTAGGACCAGGCAAGTAGTGAGTGTGGTAGGACCAGGCAAGTAGTGAGTGTGGTAGGACCAGGCAAGTAGTAGTGAGTGTGGTGACCAGGCAAGTAGTGAGTGTGGTAGGGACCAGGCAAGTAGTGAGTGTGGTAGGACCAGGCAAGTATTGAGTGTGGTAGGACCAGGCAAGTAGTGAGTGTGGTAGGACCAGGCAAGTAGTGAGTGTGGTAGGACCAGGCAAGTAGTGAGTGTGGTAGGACCAGGCAAGTAGTGAGTGTGGTAGCCTACCAGGCAAGTAGTGAGTGTGGTAGGACCAGGCAAGTAGTGAGTGTGGTAGGACCAGCAAGTAGTGAGTGTGGTAGGACCAGGCAAGTAGTGAGTGTGGTAGCCTACCAGGCAAGTAGTGAGTGTGGTAGGACCAGGCAAGTAGTGAGTGTGGTAGGACCAGGCAAGTAGTGAGTGTGGTAGGGCCAGGCAAGTAGTGAGTGTGGTAGGACCAGGCAAGTGGTGAGTGTGGTAGGACCAGGCAAGTAGTGAGTGTGGTAGCCTACCAGGCAAGTAGTGAGTGTGGTAGCCTACCAGGCAAGTAGTGAGTGTGGTAGGACCAGGCAAGTAGTGAGTGTGGTAGGGGACCAGGCAAGTAGTGAGTGTGGCAAGTAGTGAGTGTGGTGACCAGGCAAGTAGTGAGTGTGGTAGGACCAGGCAAGTAGTGAGTGTGGTAGGACCAGGCAAGTAGTGAGTGTGGTAGGACCAGGCAAGTAGTGAGTGTGGGAGGACCAGGCAAGTAGTGAGTGTGGACCAGGCAAGTAGTGAGTGTGGTAGGACCAGGCAAGTAGTGAGTGTGGTAGGACCAGGCAAGTAGTGAGTGTGGTAGGACCAGGCAAGTAGTGAGTGTGGTAGGACCAGGCAAGTAGTGAGTGTGGTAGGACCAGGCAAGTAGTGAGTGTGGTAGCCTACCAGGCAAGTAGTGAGTGTGGTAGGACCAGGCAAGTAGTGAGTGTGGTAGGACCAGGCAAGTAGTGAGTGTGGTAGGACCAGGCAAGTAGTGAGTGTGGTAGGACCAGGCAAGTAGTGAGTGTGGTAGGACCAGGCAAGTAGTGAGTGTGGTAGCCTACCAGGCAAGTAGTGAGTGTGGTAGGACCAGGCAAGTAGTGAGTGTGGTAGGACCAGGCAAGTAGTGAGTGTGGTAGGACCAGGCAAGTAGTGAGTGTGGTAGGACCAGGCAAGTAGTGAGTGTGGTAGGACCAGGCAAGTAGTGAGTGTGGTAGGACCAGGCAAGTAGTGAGTGTGGTAGGACCAGGCAAGTAGTGAGTGTGGTAGGACCAGGCAAGTAGTGAGTGTGGTAGGACCAGGCAAGTAGTGAGTGTGGTAGGACCAGGCAAGTAGTGAGTGTGGTAGGACCAGGCAAGGGGTGAGTGTGGTAGGACCAGGCAAGTAGTGAGTGTGGTAGGACCAGGCAAGTAGTGAGTGTGGTAGGACCAGGCAAGTAGTGAGTGTGGTAGGACCAGGCAAGTAGTGAGTATGGTAGGACCAGGCAAGGGGTGAGTGTGGTAGGACCAGGCAAGTAGTGAGTGTGGTAGGACCAGGCAAGTAGTGAGTGTGGTAGGACCAGGCAAGTAGTGAGTGTGGTAGCCTACCAGGCAAGTAGTGAGTGTGGAGGACCAGGCAAGCAGTGAGTGTGGTAGGACCAGGCAAGTAGTGAGTGTGGTAGGGGACCAGGCAAGTAGTGAGTGTGGTAGGACCAGGCAAGTAGTGAGTGTGGTAGGACCAGGCAAGTAGTGAGTGTGGTGACCAGGCAAGTAGTGAGTGTGGTAGGACCAGGCAAGTAGTGAGTTTGGTAGGACCAGGCAAGTAGTGAGTGTGGTAGGACCAGGCAAGTAGTGAGTGTGGTAGGACCAGGCAAGTAGTGAGTGTGGTAGGACCAGGTAAGTAGTGAGTGTGGTAGGACCAGGCAAGTAGTGAGTGTGGAGGACCAGGCAAGTAGTGAGTGTGGTAGGACCAGGCAAGTAGTGAGTGTGGTAGGACCAGGCAAGTAGTGAGTGTGGTAGCCTACCAGGCAAGTAGTGAGTGTGGTAGGACCAGGCAAGTAGTGAGTGTGGTAGGACCAGGCAAGTAGTGAGTGGACCAGGCAAGTAGTGAGTGTGGTAGGACCAGGCAAGTAGTGAGTGTGGTAGGAGCAGGCAAGTAGTGAGTGTGGTAGGACCAGGCAAGTAGTGAGTGTGGTAGCCTACCAGGCAAGTAGTGAGTGTGGTAGGACCAGGCAAGTAGTGAGTGGACCAGGCAAGTAGTGAGTGTGGTAGGACCAGGCAAGTAGTGAGTGTGGTAGCCTACCAGGCAAGTAGTGAGTGTGGTAGGACCAGGCAAGTAGTGAGTGTGGTAGGACCAGGCAAGTAGTGAGTGTGGTAGGACCAGGCAAGTAGTGAGTGTGGTAGCCTACCAGGCAAGTAGTGAGTGTGGTAGGACCAGGCAAGTAGTGAGTGGACCAGGCAAGTAGTGAGTGTGGTAGGACCAGGCAAGTAGTGAGTGTGGTAGGACCAGGCAAGTAGTGAGTGTGGTAGGACCAGGCAAGTAGTGAGTGTGGTGACCAGGCAAGTAGTGAGTGTGGTAGGACCAGGCAAGTAGTGAGTGTGGTAGGACCAGGCAAGTAGTGAGTGTGGTAGGACCAGGCAAGTAGTGAGTGTGGTAGCCTACCAGGCAAGTAGTGAGTGTGGTAGGACCAGGCAAGTAGTGAGTGTGGTAGGACCAGGCAAGTAGTGAGTGTGGTAGGACCAGGCAAGTAGTGAGTGTGGTAGGACCAGGCAAGTAGTGAGTGTGGAGGACCAGGCAAGTAGTGAGTGTGGTAGGACCAGGCAAGTAGTGAGTGTGGTAGGGGACCAGGCAAGTAGTGAGTGTGGTAGGGGACCAGGCAAGTAGTGAGTGTGGTAGGACCAGGCAAGTAGTGAGTGTGGTAGGACCAGGCAAGTAGTGAGTGTGGTAGGACCAGGTAAGTAGTGAGTGTGGTAGGACCAGGCAAGTAGTGAGTGTGGTAGGACCAGGCAAGTAGTGAGTGTGGTGACCAGGCAAGTAGTGAGTGTGGCAAGTAGTGAGTGTGGTGACCAGGCAAGTAGTGAGTGTGGTAGGACCAGGCAAGTAGTGTGTGTGGTAGGACCAGGCAAGTAGTGTGTGTGGTAGGACCAGGCAAGTAGTGAGTGTGGTAGGACCAGGCAAGTAGTGAGTGTGGTAGGACCAGGCAAGTAGTGAGTGTGGTAGGACCAGGCAAGTAGTGAGTGTGGTAGCCTACCAGGCAAGTAGTGAGTGTGGTGACCAGGCAAGTAGTGAGTGTGGTAGGACCAGGCAAGTAGTGAGTGTGGCAGCCTACCAGGCAAGTAGTGAGTGTGGTGACCAGGCAAGTAGTGAGTGTGGTAGGACCAGGCAAGTAGTGAGTGTGGTAGCCTACCAGGCAAGTAGTGAGTGTGGTGACCAGGCAAGTAGTGAGTGTGGTAGGACCAGGCAAGTAGTGAGTGTGGTAGGACCAGGCAAGTAGTGAGTGTGGTGACCAGGCAAGTAGTGAGTGTGGTAGCCTACCAGGCAAGTAGTGAGTGTGGTGACCAGGCAAGTAGTGAGTGTGGTAGGACCAGGCAAGTAGTGAGTGTGGTAGGACCAGGCAAGCAGTGAGTGTGGTAGGACCAGGCAAGTAGTGAGTGTGGTAGGACCAGGCAAGTAGTGAGTGTGGTAGCCTACCAGGCAAGTAGTGAGTGTGGTAGGACCAGGCAAGTAGTGAGTGTGGTAGGACCAGGCAAGTAGTGAGTGTGGTAGGACCAGGCAAGTAGTGAGTGTGGTAGGACCAGGCAAGTAGTGAGTGTGGTAGGACCAGGCAAGTAGTGAGTGTGGTAGGACCAGGCAAGTAGTGAGTGTGGTAGGACCAGGCAAGTAGTGAGTGGACCAGGCAAGTAGTGAGTGTGGTAGGACCAGGCAAGTAGTGAGTGTGGTAGGACCAGGCAAGTAGTGAGTGTGGTAGGATCAGGCAAGTAGTGAGTGTGGTAGGACCAGGCAAGTAGTGAGTGTGGTAGGACCAGGCAAGTAGTGAGTGTGGTAGGACCAGGCAAGTAGTGAGTGTGTAGGACCAGGCAAGTAGTGAGTGTGGTAGGACCAGGCAAGTAGTGAGTGTGGTAGGACCAGGCAAGTAGTGAGTGTGGTAGCCTACCAGGCAAGTAGTGAGTGTGGTAGCCTACCAGGCAAGTAGTGAGTGTGGTAGCCTACCAGGCAAGTAGTGAGTGTGGTAGGACCAGGCAAGTAGTGAGTGTGGTAGGACCAGGCAAGTAGTGAGTGTGGTAGGGCCAGGCAAGTAGTGAGTGTGGTAGGACCAGGCAAGTGGTGAGTGTGGTAGGACCAGGCAAGTAGTGAGTGTGGTAGCCTACCAGGCAAGTAGTGAGTGTGGTAGCCTACCAGGCAAGTAGTGAGTGTGGTGACCAGGCAAGTAGTGAGTGTGGTAGGACCAGGCAAGTAGTGAGTGTGGTAGGACCAGGCAAGTAGTGAGTGTGGACCATGCAAGTAGTGAGTGTGGTAGGACCAGGCAAGTAGTGAGTGTGGTAGGACCAGGCAAGTAGTGAGTGTGGTAGGACCAGGCAAGTAGTGAGTGTGGTAGGACCAGGCAAGTAGTGAGTGTGGTAGGACCAGGCAAGTAGTGAGTGTGGTAGCCTACCAGGCAAGTAGTGAGTGTGGTAGGACCAGGCAAGTAGTGAGTGTGGTAGGACCAGGCAAGTAGTGAGTGTGGTAGGACCAGGCAAGTAGTGAGTGTGGTAGGACCAGGCAAGTAGTGAGTGTGGTAGGACCAGGCAAGTAGTGAGTGTGGGTAGGACCAGGCAAGTAGTGAGTGTGGTAGGACCAGGCAAGTAGTGAGTGTGGTAGGACCAGGCAAGTAGTGAGTGTGGTAGGACCAGGCAAGTAGTGAGTGTGGTAGGACCAGGCAAGTAGTGAGTGTGGTAGCCTACCAGGCAAGTGGTGAGTGTGGTAGGACCAGGCAAGTAGTGAGTGTGGTAGGACCAGGCAAGTAGTGAGTGTGGTAGGACCAGGCAAGTAGTGAGTGTGGTAGCACCAGGCAAGTAGTGAGTGTGGTAGCCTACCAGGCAAGTAGTGAGTGTGGTAGGACCAGGCAAGTAGTGAGTGTGGTAGGACCAGGCAAGTAGTGAGTGTGGTAGGACCAGGCAAGTAGTGAGTGTGGTAGGACCAGGCAAGTAGTGAGTGTGGTAGCCTACCAGGCAAGTAGTGAGTGTGGTAGGACCAGGCAAGTAGTGAGTGTGGTAGGACCAGGCAAGTAGTGAGTGTGGTAGGACCAGGCAAGTAGTGAGTGTGGTAGGACCAGGCAAGTAGTGAGTGTGGTAGGACCAGGCAAGTAGTGAGTGTGGGTAGGACCAGGCAAGTAGTGAGTGTGGTAGGACCAGGCAAGTAGTGAGTGTGGTAGGACCAGGCAAGTAGTGAGTGTGGTAGGACCAGGCAAGTAGTGAGTGTGGTAGGACCAGGCAAGTAGTGAGTGTGGTAGCCTACCAGGCAAGTGGTGAGTGTGGTAGGACCAGGCAAGTAGTGAGTGTGGTAGGACCAGGCAAGTAGTGAGTGTGGTAGGACCAGGCAAGTAGTGAGTGTGGTAGCACCAGGCAAGTAGTGAGTGTGGTAGCCTACCAGGCAAGTAGTGAGTGTGGTAGGACCAGGCAAGTAGTGAGTGTGGTAGGACCAGGCAAGTAGTGAGTGTGGTAGGACCAGGCAAGGGGTGAGTGTGGTAGGACCAGGCAAGTAGTGAGTGTGGTAGGACCAGGCAAGTAGTGAGTGTGGTAGGACCAGGCAAGGGGTGAGTGTGGTAGGACCAGGCAAGTAGTGAGTGTGGTAGGGCCAGGCAAGTAGTGAGTGTGGTAGGACCAGGCAAGTAGTGAGTGTGGTAGGACCAGGCAAGTAGTGAGTGTGGCAGGACCAGGCAAGTAGTGAGTGTGGTAGGACCTGGCAAGTAGTGAGTGTGGTAGGACCAGGCAAGTAGTGAGTGTGGTAGGACCAGGCAAGTAGTGAGTGTGGTAGGACCAGGCAAGTAGTGAGTGTGGTAGGACCAGGCAAGTAGTGAGTGTGGTAGGACCAGGCAAGTGGTGAGTGTGGTAGGACCAGGCAAGTAGTGAGTGTGGTAGGACCAGGCAAGTAGTGAGTGTGGTAGGACCAGGCAAGTAGTGAGTGTGTAGGACCAGGCAAGCAGTGAGTGTGGTAGGACCAGGCAAGTAGTGAGTGTGGTAGGACCAGGCAAGTAGTGAGTGTGGTAGCCTACCAGGCAAGTAGTGAGTGTGGTAGGACCAGGCAAGTAGTGAGTGTGGTAGGACCAGGCAAGTAGTGAGTGTGGACCAGGCAAGTAGTGAGTGTGGTAGGACCAGGCAAGTAGTGAGTGTGGTAGGACCAGGCAAGTAGTGAGTGTGGTAGGATCAGGCAAGTAGTGAGTGTGGTAGGACCAGGCAAGTAGTGAGTGTGGTAGCCTACCAGGCAAGTAGTGAGTGTGGTAGCCTACCAGGCAAGTAGTGAGTGTGGTAGGACCAGGCAAGTAGTGATTGTGGTAGGACCAGGCAAGTAGTGAGTGTGGTAGGACCAGGCAAGTGGTGAGTGTGGTAGGACCAGGCAAGTAGTGAGTGTGGTAGGACCAGGCAAGTAGTGAGTGTGGTAGCCTACCAGGCAAGTAGTGAGTGTGGTAGGACCAGGCAAGTAGTGAGTGTGGTAGGACCAGGCAAGTAGTGAGTGTGGTAGGACCAGGCAAGTAGTGAGTGTGGTAGGACCAGGCAAGTAGTGAGTGTGGTAGGACCAGGCAAGTAGTGAGTGTGGTAGCCTACCAGGCAAGTAGTGAGTGTGGTAGGACCAGGCAAGTAGTGAGTGTGGTAGGACCAGGCAAGTAGTGAGTGTGGTAGGACCAGGCAAGTAGTGAGTGTGGTAGCCTACCAGGCAAGTAGTGAGTGTGGTAAGACCAGGCAAGTAGTGAGTGTGGTAGGACCAGGCAAGTAGTGAGTGTGGAGGACCAGGCAAGTAGTGAGTGTGGTAGGACCAGGCAAGTAGTGAGTGTGGTAGGACCAGGCAAGTAGTGAGTGTGGTAGGACCAGGCAAGTAGTGAGTGTGGTAGTACCAGGCAAGTAGTGAGTGTGGTAGCCTACCAGGCAAGTAGTGAGTGTGGTAGGACCAGGCAAGTAGTGAGTGTGGTAGGACCAGGCAAGTAGTGAGTGTGGTAGGACCAGGCAAGTAGTGAGTGTGGTAGCCTACCAGGCAAGTAGTGAGTGTGGTAGGACCAGGCAAGTAGTGAGTGTGGTAGGACCAGGCAAGTAGTGAGTGTGGTGACCAGGCAAGTAGTGAGTGTGGTAGGACCAGGCAAGTAGTGAGTGTGGTAAGACCAGGCAAGTAGTGAGTGTGGTAGGACCAGGCAAGTAGTGAGTGTGGTAGGACCAGGCAAGTAGTGAGTGTGGTAGGACCAGGCAAGTAGTGAGTGTGGTAGGGCCAGGCAAGTAGTGAGTGTGGTAGGACCAGGCAAGTAGTGAGTGTGGTAGGACCAGGCAAGTAGTGAGTGTGGTAGGACCATGCAAGTAGTGAGTGTGGTGACCAGGCAAGTAGTGAGTGTGGTAGCCTACCAGGCAAGTAGTGAGTGTGGTAGGACCAGGCAAGTAGTGAGTGTGGTAGGACCAGGCAAGTAGTGAGTGTGGTAGGACCAGGCAAGTGGTGAGTGTGGTAGGACCAGGCAAGTAGTGAGTGTGGTAGGACCAGGCAAGTAGTGAGTGTGGTAGGACCAGGCAAGTAGTGAGTGTGGTAGGACCAGACAAGTAGTGAGTGTGGTAGGACCAGGCAAGTAGTGAGTGTGGTAGGACCAGGCAAGTAGTGAGTGTGGACCAGGCAAGTAGTGAGTGTGGTAGGACCAGGCAAGTAGTGTGTGTGGTAGGACCAGGCAAGTAGTGAGTGTGGAGGACCAGGCAAGTAGTGAGTGTGGTAGGACCAGGCAAGTAGTGAGTGTGGTAGGACCAGGCAAGTAGTGAGTGTGGTAGGACCAGGCAAGTAGTGAGTGTGGTAGGACCAGGCAAGTAGTGAGTGTGGTAGGACCAGGCAAGTAGTGAGTGTGGTAGGACCAGGCAAGTAGTGAGTGTGGTTTAGTTCCTTTCGCTAGTAGACAGTGTGTGTAGTGCAAGCACTATAGGTCTCTCAGACCCATCTGGAAACACATGGGAAATACCCGCTCCAACACCATAGCCGGATGCATCAGCAGCAAGGTTGATGTGGATTCCCACAGATTGTGGTGGGCGAGGACTTCGCAGACATGAGTTGTTGTTTCTCCATTTGTAAAGCCTGTGTACATTCGCTGGTCCAGTTCCAACTCCTGTCTGCCTGGAGGACACTGTTCAATGAGTGGATGATGGTGGTCAGTTTACAAATGAACTTCCCATAGTAGTTCATGACCCAAGGAAGGAGTACACTTCCTGAACATTTGTCAGAGTAGGTGCCTTGGCGATGGCTTCTACCTTATTTGGTAGCGCTTGGATGCTACTTTGGTGTACTTGATGTCCTAAGTATTCAGCCGAGGACAACAGGAACTGACACTTGCTTCCTTCATACGGAATCCATGCTCCTCCAACCTGTTTAGAGTGTCTTCAGGCGGCTTACTTCATCCTTCGAACTGACAAGAATGTCGTTGATGTAACATGTATGACTCCTGGAATAGCACAGAGTCCATCAGTTTCTGTAACGAGGCTGGTGCCATGGCCACTCCGAACAGTCATCTCCTTCACCTGTACAGCCCTTGATGATGAGACAAGTAGGGGGGAGACTTCTTGTCCAACGGTACCTGTAGATAGGCTTGTGAGAGGTCCAATTTTGTGAAAAGCTTACCTCCTGCTAACGTGGCAAAGAGACCATGTGGCCTGGGTATACTGGGTACTGGTCTACTGCTAGACTCTGATTTATGGTGACCTCTACAGATACGGAACCACCCATTCTTCTTTGGCATTCCTACAAGACTCTGATTTATGGTGACCTCTACAGATACGGAACCACCCATTCTCTTCTTTGGCATTCCTACAAGACTCTGATTTATGGTGACCTCTACAGATACGGAACCACCCATTCTTCTTTGGCATTCCTACAAGACTCTGATTTATGGTGACCTCTACAGATACGGAACCACCCATTCTTCTTTGGCATTCCTACAAGACTCTGATTTATGGTGACCTCTACAGATACGGAACCACCCATTCTTCTTTGGCATTCCTACAAGACTCTGATTTATGGTGACCTCTACAGATACGGAACCACCCATTCTTCTTTGACATTCCTACAAGACTCTGATTTATGGTGACCTCTACAGATACGGAACCACCCATTCTTCTTTGGCATTCCTACAAGACTCTGATTTATGGTGACCTCTACAGATACGGAACCACCCATTCTTCTTTGGCACTCCTACAATAGGTGTCTCCCATTCTTTGCGATCAATTAGCTCGATGAGTCCTTGCTTCTCCATTCTGTCTAGCTCCTGTCCAATGGCCTTCTTGATGGCAAATGGCACTGGACGAGGCTTGAAAACCTTAGGAGTGGCCTCTGGTTTCCAGTGCAAGATTGCTTGGCAGGAGGCACTGTCCCCAGGTCATCTCCAAATACTGTTTCATGTCACTGAAGTGAGGCCTTCACTGCTGCTGGTTTGTCGAATAGACGGCCGCAATTTTTTCCCAGTCCAGCTTGATGTATTTGAGCCAATTGCGAGCCAGCAAACTAGCCCATCACCCTGACTGACCACCAGCACCAGTTGTGCCTCATGCCTGCCATACTGCCCACGCACATGGAGGTTTCCTGCCAGTGATATTCCCTCCTCTGTGTATGTTTTGAGCAGGAGATCTGACTTGTACAGCTTTAGGGTTGGGATCAGTGCCTTCCGTGTAGTGTCAGAGGTATGTAATAGACACCGCTGTCCCAGTGTCCAGTTCCGTGTAGTGTCAGAGGTAATAAACACCGCTGTCCCAGTGTCCAGTTTCGTGTAGTGTCAGAGGTAATAGACACCGCTGTCCCAGTGTCCAGTTCCATATGGTTAGTCGCTTCCCATTCACACTCATAGTCACTTCTATCAGAGCTGAGGAGTGTTCGCCCACCTTGTTCAGATGGTAGTCCTCCTCACTAGAGTCTTGCTCTCAGATTGAATCTGGTGCGTGTGGTGGAACTTCTGATGGTGTTGTAGTGTTGATGTAGGAGGCTGTTCAAGAGCTGGGGTGTTTGCCCTGAACTCTGGGTCTAGATCAACATGCCGGTGCAATGTGTCCCATTTTGCAGCATGCATGGCAGGTGGCATTTTTTAAATTTGCTGTCATTGTTGGTGTGGCCTGGATGCCCACAGCAGGGACATGGTGTGGCCTGGACGCCTGGATGCCCGCAGCAGGGGCATGGTGTGGCCTGGATGCCCACAGCAGGGACATGGTGTGGCCTGGATGCCCACAGCAGGGACATGGTGTGGCCTTGATGCCCACAGCAGGGACATGGTGTGGCCTTGATGCCCACAGCAGGGGCATGGTGCGGCCTTGATGCCCACAGCAGGGACATGGTGTGGCCTTGATGCCCACAGCAGGGGCATGGTGTGGCCTGGATGCCCACAGCAGGGACATGGTGTGGCCTGGCTACCCACAGCAGGGACATGGTGTGGCCTGGATGCCCACAGCAGGGACATGGTGTGGCCTGGATGCCCACAGCAGGGACATGGTGTGGCCTGAATGCCCACAGCAGGGACATGGTGTGGCCTGGATGCCCACAGCAGGGACATGTGTGGCCTGGATGCCCACAGCAGGGACATGGTGTGGCCTGGATGCCCACATGGTGTGGTCCCTTTTGAGTGGTATGACAGCTGAACTTTTTAATAGTTGCTTCTCGGAAGCCCTTGAAATATTTGGTACACATACACTGTACAAGCAGTTACAGGAGGCCAGGGTAATGTACCCTTAGAACTCTACACAAGCAGATACAGGAGGCCAGTATAATGTGGCACCCTTAGAACTCTACACAAGCAGATACAGGAGGCCAGTATAATGTGGTACCCTTAGAACTATACACAAGCAGATACAGGAGGCCAGTGGCATGTACCCTAGAACTCTACACAAACAGATACAGGAGGCCAGTATAATGTGGCACCCTTAGAACTCTACACAAGCAGATACAGGAGGCCAGTATAATGTGGTTCCCTTAGAACTTACGAGCAGATACAGGAGGCCAGTATAATGTGGTTCCCTTAGAACTTACGAGCAGATACAGGAGGCCAGTATAATGTGGTACCCTTAGAACTCTACAAGCAGATACAGGAGGCCAGTATAATGTACCCTAGAACTCTACACAAGCAGATACAGGAGACCAGTATAATGTGGTACCCTTAGAACTCTACACAAGCAGATACAGGAGGCCAGTGTAATGTGGTTCCCTTAGAACTTACGAGCAGATACAGGAGACCAGTATAATGTACCCTAGAACTCTACACAAGCAGATACAGGAGGCCAGTGTAATGTGGTACCCTTAGAACTCTACAAGCAGATACAGGAGGCCAGTGTAAGTAGTACCCTTAGAACTCGCTACAAAGTTACCAGCTGGACAAGGTGACTCCCGCCAAAACAAGGATCATGGCATATGGGGACATGAGACACTCCAGTAACTGTCCTCCTATGGGTGCAACGAGGTGACTTCCAGTGTCGGCTAGACTGCAAATTAGTCGATCGTAGGCACATCAGGCCTTGTTAGAAAAGAAATCATGCCTTGCATTAAGGATTGCAGACAATCAATTGGACCATCTAATATAGGAGGTTTTATTATGTGCACACTAGAGAGCACCAACACAGGAGGCTCCATCATGTGCACACTAGAGAGCACCAACACAGGAGGCTCCACCATGTGCACACTAGAGAGCACCAACACAGGAGGCTCCATCATGTGCACACTAGAGACACCAACACAGGAGGCTCCACCATGTGCACACTAGAGAGCACCAACACAGGAGGCTCCACCATATGCACACTAGAGAGCACCAACACAGGAGGCTCCACCATGTGCACACTAGAGAGCACCAACACAGGAGGCTCCATCATGTGCACACTAGAGAGCACCAACACAGGAGGCTCCATCATGTGCACACTAGAGAGCACCAACACAGGAGGCTCCACCATGTGCACACTAGAGCACCAACACAGGAGGCTCCATCATGTGCACACTAGAGAGCACCAACACAGGAGGCTCCACCATGTGCACACTAGAGAGCACCAACACAGGAGGCTCCACCATGTGCACACTAGAGAGCACCAACACAGGAGGCTCCACCATGTGCACACTAGAGAGCACCAACACAGGAGGCTCCACCATGTGCACACTAGAGCACCAACACAGGAGGCTCCATCATGTGCACACTAGAGAGCACCAACACAGGAGGCTCCATCATGTGCACACTAGAGAGCACCAACACAGGAGGCTCCACCATGTGTACACTAGAGAGCACCAACACAGGAGGCTCCATCATGTGCACACTAGAGAGCACCAACACAGGAGGCTCCACCATGTGCACACTAGAGAGCACCAACACAGGAGGCTCCACCATGTGCACACTAGAGAGCACCAACACAGGAGGCTCCACCATGTGCACACTAGAGAGCACCAACACAGGAGGCTCCATCATGTGCACACTAGAGAGCACCAACACAGGAGGCTCCATCATGTGCACACTAGAGAGTACCAACACAGGAGGCTCCACCATGTGCACACTAGAGAGAACCAACACGGGAGGCTCCATCATGTGCATACTAGAGAGCACCAACACAGGAGGCTCCATCATGTGCACACTAGAGAGCACCAACACAGGAGGCTCCACCATGTGCACACTAGAGAGCACCAACACAGGAGGCTCCACCATGTGCACACTAGAGACCACCAACACAGGAGGCTCCACCATGTGCACACTAGAGAGTACCAACACAGGAGGCTCCACCATGTGCAGACTAGAGAGCACCAACACCGGAGGCTCCACCATGTACACACTAGAGAGTACGGGACCTATACCAGCATAGCACCTCATGGAGAGGTACCCCAAGGTGTTCAGTGATGGAGTTGGCTTGCTAGAGCTGCCACATATAACTTGATAAACCTGTGCAGCATACTCCATGGCGTGTTCCTGTTCCGTTGAGAGATAACCTCAAAGTAAACCTTGGAGGACCTCATCCAACAGCACATCATCACACCGGTGACATAACCCACACCCTGGATTAGCTCCATATCTGCCTTGATCTCAAGGACCTCAGCAATCCTGAGAGAGTACTATCTGTTGGGGCTCACACAGTACCTGAGCAAGCTCCTACTACACTATGCCTGTTGGGGCTCACACAGTACCTGAGCAAGCTCCTACTACACTGTGTCTGTTGGGACTCACACAGTACCTGAGCAAGCTCCTACTACACTGTGCCTGTTGGGACACACACATACCTGAGCAAGCTCCTACTACACTGTGTCTGTTGGGGCTCACACAGTACCTGAGCAAGCTCCTACTACACTGTGCCTGTTGGGACACACACAGTACCTGAGCAAGCTCCTACTACACTGTGTCTGTTGGGGCTCACACAGTACCTGAGCAAGCTCCTACTACACTGTGTCTGTTGGGGCTCACACAGTACCTGAGCAAGCTCCTACTACACTGTGCCTGTTGGGACACACACAGTACCTGAGCAAGCTCCTACTACACTGTGCCTGTTGGGACACACACAGTACCTGAGCAAGCTCCTACTACACTGTGTCTGTTGGGACACACACAGTACCTGAGCAAGCTCCTACTACACTGTGTCTGTTGGGGCTCACACAGTACCTGAGCAAGCTCCTACTACACTGTGTCTGTTGGGACACACACAGTACCTGAGCAAGCTCCTACTACACTGTGCCTGTTGGAGCTCACACAGTACCTGAGCAAGCTCCTACTACACTGTGCCTGTTGGGACACACACAGTACCTGAGCAAGCTCCTACTACACTGTGCCTGTTGGAGCTCACACAGTACCTGAGCAAGCTCCTACTACACTGTGCCTGTTGGGACACACACAGTACCTGAGCAAGCTCCTACTACACTGTGTCTGTTGGGACTCACACAGTACCTGAGCAAGCTCCTACTACACTATGCCTGTTGGGGCTCACACAGTACCTGAGCAAGCTCCTACTACACTGGGACACACACAGTACCTGAGCAAGCTCCTACTATACTGTGTCTGTTGGGGCTCACACAGTACCTGAGCAAGCTCCTACTACACTGTGCCTGTTGGGACTCACACAGTACCTGAGCAAGCTCCTACTACACTGTGCCTGTTGGGACACACACAGTACCTGAGCAAGCTCCTACTACACTGTGTCTGTTGGGACACACACAGTACCTGAGCAAGCTCCTACTACACTGTGTCTGTTGGGGCTCACACAGTACCTGAGCAAGCTCCTACTACACTGTGCCCTGTTGGGGCTCACACAGTACCTGAGCAAGCTCCTACTACACTGTGCCTGTTGGGGCTCACACAGTACCTGAGCAAGCTCCTACTACACTATGCCTGTTGGGGCTCACACAGTACCTGAGCAAGCTCCTACTACACTGTGCCTGTTGGGACACACACAGTACCTGAGCAAGCTCCTACTACACTGTGTCTGTTGGGGCTCACACAGTACCTGAGCAAGCTCCTACTACACTGTGTCTGTTGGGGCTCACACAGTACCTGAGCAAGCTCCTACTACACTGTGTCTGTTGGGGCTCACACAGTACCTGAGCAAGCTCCTACTACACTGTGTCTGTTGGGGCTCACACAGTACCTGAGCAAGCTCCTACTACACTGTGCCTGTTGGGACACACACAGTACCTGAGCAAGCTCCTACTACACTATGCCTGTTGGGACACACACAGTACCTGAGCAAGCTCCTACTACACTGTGTCTGTTGGGGCTCACACAGTACCTGAGCAAGCTCCTACTACACTGTGTCTGTTGGGACACACACAGTACCTGAGCAAGCTCCTACTACACTGTGTCTGTTGGGGCTCACACAGTACCTGAGCAAGCTCCTACTACACTGTGCCTGTTGGGACTCACACAGTACCTGAGCAAGCTCCTACTACACTGTGTCTGTTGGGACTCACACAGTACCTGAGCAAGCTCCTACTACACTGTGCCTGTTGGGACTCACACAGTACCTGAGCAAGCTCCTACTACACTGTGCCTGTTGGGACACACACAGTACCTGAGCAAGCTCCTACTACACTATGCCTGTTGGGGCTCACACAGTACCTGAGCAAGCTCCTACTACACTGTGTCTGTTGGAGCTCACACAGTACCTGAGCAAGCTCCTACTACACTGTGCCTGTTGGGGCTCACACGGTACTAGTGAGCTCCTACCGCACCTTTCTGATCTGACAAAATCAGTGAGAGATCTGCACCAGGGGGGGGGGGTTGGCGTAGGTCTGGGATCATGCAGAACAGCATGCACTGGACCATTTGAAGAAAGGCATCACCAGCACTCCAGTCCCTCGCTCTGAAGGTGTTACGGAATGCAATGCATCCCCATTAGGCCTGGGGTCAGCCACGATGCAGAATGATCAGCCAGTTATGTCTGCATCACGGGCTTATCGTGGAGACCCACAGGCATGCCCGATAGAACAATGCTTCTGGCTGTGGTGTTTGCTTGGTGATCACATTGAGATGTACGGAAACCGATTATCAGCCACTGGAGGTAATCTTGCAGATGTCACTGAACAGTGCCCCCTAAGGGCATGCAGATGTCACTGAACAGTGCCCCCTAAGAGCATGAAGATGCCACTGAACAGTGCACCCTAAGGGCATGCAGATGCCACTGAACAGTGCACCCTAAGGACATGCAGATGCCACTGAACAGTGCACCCTAAGGGCATGCAGATGCCACTGAACAGTGCACCCTAAGGACATGCAGATGTCACTGAACAGTGCCCCTAAGGCATGCAGATGCCACTGAACAGTGCTCCCTAAGGGCATGCAGATGTCACTGAACAGTGCACCCTAAGGACATGCAGATGCCACTGAACAGTGCACCCTAAGGGCATGCAGATGTCACTGAACAGTGCACCCTAAGGACATGCAGATGCCACTGAACAGTGCACCCTAAGGGCATGCAGATGTCACTGAAGAGTGCACCCTAAGGGCATGCAGATGTCACTGAATAGTGCACCCTAAGGGCATGCAGATGCCACTGAACAGTGCACCCTAAGGGCATGCAGATGTCACTGAACAGTGCACCCTAAGGGCATGCAGATGCCACTGAACAGTGCACCCTAAGGGCATGCAGATGTCACTGAACAGTGCACCCTAAGGGCATGCAGATGCCACTGAACAGTGCCCCCTAAGGGCATGCAGATGTCACTGAACAGTGCACCCTAAGGGCATGCAGATGCCACTGAACAGTGCACCCTAAGGGCATGCAGATGTCACTGAACAGTGCACCCTAATGGCATGCAGATGCCACTGAACAGTGCACCCTAAGGGCATGCAGATGTCATTGAACAGTGCACCCTAAGGGCATGCAGATGCCACTGAACAGTGCACCCTAAGGGCATGCAGATGTCATTGAACAGTGCACCCTAAGGGCATGCAGATGCCACTGAACAGTGCACCCTAAAGGCATGCAGATGTCACTGAACAGTGCACCCTAAGGGCATGCAGATGTCACTGAACAGTGCACCCTAAGGGCATGCAGATGCCACTGAACAGTGCACCCTAAGGGCATGCAGATGTCACTGAACAGTGCACCCTAAGGGCATGCAGATGCCACTGAACAGTGCACCCTAAGGGCATGCAGATGCCACTGAGCAGTGCACCTACTAAGGGCATGTAGATGTCACTGAACAGTGCACCCTAAGGACATGCAGATGCCACTGAACAGTGCACCCTAAGGACATGCAGATGTCACTGAACAGTGCACCCTAAGGGCATGCAGATGTCACTGAACAGTGCACCCTAAGGGCATGCAGATGCCACTGAACAGTGCACCCTAAGGGCATGCAGATATCACTGAACAGTGCCCCCTAAGGGCATGCAGATGCCACTGAACAGTGCACCCTAAGGGCATGCAGATGTCACTGAACAGTGCACCCTAAGGGCATGCAGATGTCACTGAACAGTGCACCCTAAGGGCATGCAGATGTCACTGAACAGTGCACCCTAAGGGCATGCAGATATCACTGAACAGTGCCCCCTAAGGGCATGCAGATATCACTGAACAGTGCACCCTAAGGGCATGCAGATGCCACTGAACAGTGCACCCTAAGGGCATGCAGATGTCACTGAACAGTGCACCCTAAGGGCATGCAGATGTCACTGAACAGTGCACCCTAAGGGCATGCAGATGCCACTGAACAGTGCACCCTAAGGGCATGCAGATATCACTGAACAGTGCCCCCTAAGGGCATGCAGATATCACTGAACAGTGCCCCCTAAGGGCATGCAGATGCCACTGAACAGTGCACCCTAAGGGCATGCAGATGTCACTGAACAGTGCACCCTAAGGGCATGCAGATATCACTGAACAGTGCCCCCTAAGGGCATGCAGATTCCACTGAACAGTGCACCCTAAGGGCATGCAGATATCACTGAACAGTGCACCCTAAGGACATGCAGATGTCACTGAACAGTACACCCTAAGGGCATGCAGATGTCACTGAACAGTGCCCCCTAAGGGCATGCAGATGTCACTGAACAGTGCACCCTAAGGGCATGCAGATGTCACTGAACAGTGCACCCTAATGGCATGCAGATGTCACTGAACAGTGCACCCTAAGGACATGCAGATGTCACTGAACAGTGCACCCTAAGGGCATGCAGATGCCACTGAACAGTGCACCCTAAGGGCATGCAGATGTCACTGAACAGTGCACCCTAAGGGCATGCAGATGTCACTGAACAGTGCACCCTAAGGGCATGCAGATGTCACTGAACAGTGCACCCTAAGGGCATGCAGATGTTACTGAACAGTGCACCCTAAGGGCTACAGCGTATGCTCGTCCAACTGCAGAAGTATAGCCTTGTCGTGAAGTACACACACCTGCCTGGCTGTGCATACCTGCCTGGCTGTGCATACATACCTGCCTGGCTATGCATGTGTGTGACTATGGGACACAAGGTCACCGGAACTCTCTAGCGAATATTTGCGTAGTTCAAGCACATCTCAGCAGGGAATCCTGTGCTGCAAGAACTTTGCAAGATCATTGAACAGGGTTGGCCAGAGAGCAAGTCAGACATCCCTGGGTGTCTGCATGCCTACTGAGCTAATCATTCAAGATGAACTTGTTTTTGCGGGGGGGGGGGGGGGGGGGGGGGTAACATGTGCTTGTTCCAGCTCCTAAGTGGAAGGAAATGATGGCCATTGCTCATGCCTGCCATATCAGAGTTGAAGGTTTCATCCGAGGGTGAGTCCACATATTGGCCCCATATGTCTACAGAATTGAAGGAGTACATCAACAAATGTGACCTCTACCTGGCTACACCTGGTAAAGGCTACACCTGGTAAAGATCCACTCTAGCATCATGATTTCATAGCACGTCCAGGTCCAAAGTGGAGGCTGACTTGTCTCTCCAGGGACGCGCCTTCCTGGTTGCATGTGACTACTACAGCAACTTCAGTGAAGTGGAGAAGGTCCAGAAGGTCACCACTCGTGCCATGAGCAAAGCTCTGAAGACCATGTTTTCCAGATATGGTGTTCCAATTGAGCTGGTCACAGACAATAGCCCTCGCTGCAGAATTAGCTACCTCTTCCAAACCCTGGGATTTGGACCTCCTCACCTCATCCCCACGCTTCCCACAGTCCCACAGTAAAGCAGAGACTGCTGGGAAGACTGGAAAGGCTCTCACAAGCTGCCGGGTAGCTAGGCAGTCAGAGTATCTGGGCCCCCTAGACAGGCACAACATGCCATCTGAAGGTATTGGAACCATCCAGCCCAATGTTTCCTTGTGTGCCGCTGCAAAACCTCCTGCCAAGTCTCCGAACATCTCCTACACCTCAGTATTTGCCAGAAGCGGTTACGCAAGCACTGGTCGACCGAATGGAGTGGCAAAGACACCAATACAACCTCTACAACCACTACAACCTCTACAACCACTACAACCACTACAACCACTACAACCACTACAACCACTACAACCACTACAACCACTACAACCACTACAACCACTACAACCACTACAACCACTACAACCACTACAACCACTACAACCACTACAACCACTACAACCACTACAACCACTACAACCAATACAACCATACAACCAATACAACCTCTACAACCATTACAACCTCTACAACCACTACAACCACTACAACCAATACAACCAATACAACCACTACAACCAATACAACCACTACAACCACTACAACCACTACAACCACTACAACCACTACAACCACTACAACCACTACAACCACTACAACCAATACAACCAATACAACCACTACAACCACTACAACCACTACAACCAATACAACCAATACAACCACTACAACCACTACAACCACTACAACCACTACAACCACTACAACCAATACAACCACTACAACCACTACAACCAATACAACCAATACAACCACTACAACCAATACAACCACTACAACCACTACAACCACTACAACCATACAACCACTACAACCATACAACCAATACAACCTCTACAACCACTACAACCACTACAACCAATACAACCAATACAACCACTACAACCACTACAACCACTACAACCACTACAACCAATACAACCAATACAACCACTACAACCACTACAACCAATACAACCACTACAACCAATACAACCACTACAACCACTACAACCACTACAACCACTACAACCACTACAACCACTACAACCAATACAACCAATACAACCACTACAACCATACAACCACTACAACCACTACAACCACTACAACCACTACAACCACTACAACCACTACAACCAATACAACCACTACAACCATACAACCTCTACAACCATACAACCAATACAACCTCTACAACCAATACAACCACTACAACCACTACAACCACTACAACCAACCACTACAACCACTACAACCACTACAACCACTACAACCACTACAACCACTACAACCACTACAACCAATACAACCACTACAACCACTACAACCACTACAACCACTACAACCAATACAACCAATACAACCAATACAACCACTACAGCCAATACAACCACTACAACCTCTACAACCACTACAACCAATACAACCAATACAACCTCTACAACCAATACAACCACTACAACCACTACAACCACTACAACCTCTACAACCAATACAACCTCTACAACCAATACAACCACTACAACCACTACAACCACTACAACCAATACAACCAATACAACCACTACAACCACTACAACCACTACAACCACTACAACCACTACAACCAATACAACCTCTACAACCTCTACAACCACTACAACCACTACAACCACTACAACCACTACAACCACTACAACCACTACAACCAATACAACCACTACAACCAATACAACCTCTACAACCTCTACAACCACTACAACCACTACAACCTCTACAACCAATACAACCACTACAACCACTACCTCTACAACCAATACAACCACTACAACCACTACAACCACTACAACCACTACAACCACTACAACCACTACAACCACTACAACCAATACAACCAATACAACCACTACAACCACTACAACCACTACAACCACTACAACCACTACAACCAATACAACCTCTACAACCTCTACAACCACTACAACCACTACAACCACTACAACCACTACAACCACTACAACCACTACAACCAATACAACCACTACAACCAATACAACCTCTACAACCTCTACAACCACTACAACCACTACAACCTCTACAACCAATACAACCACTACAACCACTACCTCTACAACCAATACAACCACTACAACCACTACAACCACTACAACCAACCACTACAACCACTACAACCACTACAACCACTACAACCACTACAACCACTACAACCACTACAACCAATACAACCACTACAACCACTACAACCACTACAACCACTACAACCACTACAACCACTACAACCACTACAACCACTACAACCACTACAACCACTACAACCACTACAACCACTACAACCAATACAACCAATACAACCACTACAACCACTACAACCACTACAACCAATACAACCACTACAACCACTACAACCACTACAACCACTACAACCACTACAACCACTACAACCACTACAACCACTACAACCTCTACAACCAATACAACCACTACAACCATACAACCATACAACCAATACAACCACTACAACCACTACAACCACTACAACCACTACAACCACTACAACCACTACAACCACTACAACCACTACAACCACTACAACCACTACAACCAACCACTACAACCTCTACAACCACTACAACCACTACAACCAATACAACCATACAACCTCTACAACCAATACAACCTGCATGCAAAGCCTCTCCCACCTAGTGCATGTTAAACCTATAAATGTGTCAGTTATACGCTAATTGACTATACCCTGCCCTTCGTCACTGTGATGGAGCATTAGCGACTGCGGCAGTCCATTTAAAGCTTTAAGAAGATCATCTGAATCTTTACAACATAACCGTACCAGTCAAATCTGGTTTTAGCGTCTGAATGCACCATCCTGGCCAAACCATGTGGAGTGCTTCAGTGAGCCCAAGAAGTTATCCAGGCAAAATGGGCGAGAGAGTATTCAGGTGCAACGACCGCCAACTCATTAAGCTACACCCCCAGATCATCTTTTGGTGAACCATTACCACAGCTAGAAGAACCAGTGCAGCCTGGTGGATTGCCGGACCAGAACAGTTCCACAGATAGTGAGCACACCTGGAAGCTTCATCACCAAGTGAATTACTTACAGAGTCCTGGCCTTGCACATCCTTCCTCGTAGCAGCTGATACTGACAGAATTATTAGATACTGAACTCTAGCTAGCATTATTCGTACACAATCAGGCAGCAAAGTTCTGCTAATTGATAGGGGTGTTTATGATTAGTCATAATTGATAGGGGATGTTTATGAATAGTCATAATTGATAGGGGATGTTTATGAATAGTCATGATTGATAGGGGATGTTTATGAATAGTCATAATTGATAGGGGATGTTTATGAATAGTAGGGGATGTTTATTAATAGCAGCTAGTCATTATTATGTCATTGGTGGACAAGCACCCATTGGTTCTAGGTCAATGTGCACGGGCACATGCAGAGGTTGTGAGTGATAAGTGGTTGTGTAATAGTTGATCATGTTCACCACATCTCTATCTTGTTTGTTGTTGGCAGGTTGCCTATCACACCTTGTGCGGCATCACCATGGAACTAGTAGGAGCATTAGAGGCATCCGTTGCCGGGCAACAGGTAGGTGTGGCATGCTGTTTATATGGGAGGCCCCTGTGTTATATATTCCATTCCAGATCAACCCTGAGTTTATATCTGGTATCTGCTCACGGCTGCTAAAAGACAGAGTTGGTCCCACTGCTCCTCCTCCAGTACCCACACCACGCCCCTCTACTGTAAGCCACACCCACTCTGATGCATTATTTTGGGGAGCATACACAGGGTCAACAAGGTCATTTCCTTTTGCACGAGCTGCTCAAGCAATTTGACTAATGATTTTTTTAAATTAACTGTAGGTATTTGGTGAAACTAAAACTGGATTTTTCATGGAATAAATTTCGTGTGCCAAATTTTTGTTGTTTTAGTTATCCATGAACAATGGTCACACACGAAAATTACCCCACATATGGTCACACACGAAAATTACTCCACATATGGTCACACACGAAAATTACTCCACATATGGTCACACGAAAATTACTCCACATATGGTCACGCACAAAAATTACTCCACATGGACACGAAAATTACTCCACATATGGTCACACACAAAAATTACTCCACATGGACAAGAAAATTACTCCACATATGGTCACGCACAAAAATTACTCCACATGGACACGAAAATTACTCCACATATGGTCACGCACAAAAATTACTCCACATGGACACGAAAATTACTCCACATATGGTCACGCACAAAAATTACTCCACATATGGTCACACACGAAAATTACTCCACATATGGTCACGCACAAAAATTACTCCACATATGGTCACACACGAAAATTACTCCACATATGGTCACGCACAAAAATTACTCCACATATGGTCACACACGAAAATTACTCCACATATGGAAATTACTCCACATATGGTCACACACGAAAATTACTCCACATATGGTCACACACAAAAAAATTACTCCACTGGCTTTCTCTTGTGCTGAGCTGAGGGCCGGAAGAGGTAACAAGGAAGGGTCGTAGCCACCAGGCTGGGCAAAGAAAGGTGCACCTAACCTACCTCCTATTGTCTGGCAAACACTTCTGGGCCTTCCTTGTGTGCTTCCACCTCCAGCTAGCTACTGTCTAAGCCTGTGAGGGAAGTGGTGATGGTAGTGGCCTTGAACTCGGGCAGTCCGTTGTCATTTTTAAATCCAACTCAAGGACAGCTCAGGAGAGTAATAGTACAGCTTTCCCACTATGTACATGCATGTATGCTTATCAGTACAGCTTGCCCACTATGTGCATGCATGTATGCTTATCAGTACAGCTTGCCCACTATGTACATGCATGTATGCTTATCAGTACAGCTTGCCCACTATGTACATGCATGTATGCTTATCAGTACAGCTTGCCCACTATGTACATGCATGTATGCTTATCAGTGCAGCTTACCCACTATGTACATGCATGTATGCTTATCAGTACAGCTTGCCCACTATGTACATGCATGTATGCTTATCAGTGCAGCTTGCCCACTATGTACATGCATGTATGCTTATCAGTACAGCTTTCCCACTATGTCCATGCATGTATGCTTATCAGTGCAGCTTGCCCACTATGTACATGCATGTATGCTTACAGCTTGCCCACTATGTACATGCATGTATGCTTATCAGTGCAGCATGCCCACTATGTACATGCATGTATGCTTATCACTAATTATTTATCCTCTTAGATATATTTTTTTGATTAATTCCACCTGGATTGCTAGACCAGGTTAGGGTCCATTTGCTCTCTAGTAATCACTATTGTCATGCATCTCTCCTGCAGAGTCTCTCCAGTAATCATTATTGTCATGCATCTCTCCTGCAGAGTGCCTCTCTCCAGTAATCACTATTGTCATGCATCTCTCCTGCAGAGTCTCTCAGTAATCACTATTGTCATGCATCTCTCCTGCAGAGTGCCTCTCTCCAGTAATCACTATTGTCATGCATCTCTCCTGCAGAGTCTCTCTAGTAATCACTATTGTCATGCATCTCTCCTGCAGAGTCTCTCCAGTAATCATTATTGTCATGCATCTCTCCTGCAGAGTGCCTCTCTCCAGTAATCACTATTGTCATGCATCTCTCCTGCAGAGTCTCTCCAGTAATCACTATTGTCATGCATCTCTCCTGCAGAGTCTCTCCAGTAATCATTATTGTCATGCATCTCTCCTGCAGAGTGCCTCTCTCCAGTAATCACTATTGTCATGCATCTCTCCTGCAGAGTATCCCTCTCTAGTAATCACTATTGTCATGCATCTCTCCTGCAGAGTACCCCTCTCTAGTAATCACTATTGTCATGCATCTCTCCTGCAGAGTCTCTCCAGTAATCATTATTGTCATGCATCTCTCCTGCAGAGTGCCTCTCTCCAGTAATCACTATTGTCATGCATCTCTCCTGCAGAGTCTCTCCAGTAATCACTATTGTCATGCATCTCTCCTGCAGAGTCCTCTCCAGTAATCACTATTGTCATGCATCTCTCCTGCAGAGTACCCCTCTCTAGTAATCACTATTGTCATGCATCTCTCCTGCAGAGTACCTCTCTCTAGTAATCACTATTGTCATGCATCTCTCCTGCAGAGTACCCCCTCTAGTAATCACTATTGTCACATCTCTCTCTCTCCTGCAGAGTACCTTGCGAGCTTCACTGCTCTCTCTAAGTCAGTCGTAAGTCATTGCTAAGCTGGCAGGGCAGTCTACGTACCTGTTCCCTTCATTTGTCACGCCCTTACCTTGCTTGCCACACCCTTACCTTGCTTGCCACGCCCTTACCTTGCTTGCCACGCCCCTACCTTGCTTGCCATGTCCCCCTCGCTCTTCTCTCTCCCTTGATCCCCCGTCTCTCTCCTCAATGGCCCTTGTGGTTTCTCTCTCCTCCTTCTCCCCTTCCTCCCTCTCCGCTGGTCTCTCCCCCCCCCCCCCCCCCCCCCACCATAGCATGGGCATTGTGGGTGTGGCTGGTCGGGCTGAAGTGGACTATCCCCCACTTGACTTTGTGAAGGTGAAGAAGATGCTGCACTCTGGCACCAGCTCTCAACAAACACTGCTCTTACAAGCTTTACGCTGGGTGGGTGTGTGAACCCTCTCTACCCACAACCACTCACACACATGTACATACTCACTCACACACACACACACCCTCTCTCTCTCCCCACACACATGCACACACACCACTTATATATTGTATGGGTATAGAGTTAGTAAGAATTAACGACACCTGACGAGGGACTGGCCTAGTGACACACAATAATCACTCCCTCCCTCCCTCCCTCCCCGCAGAGGTTGACTCGTTCGCCAGTGGCTCAGAGAACACGAGTGGTTGAGAGCTACATCAACAATAACCTTCTGGAGTGTGGAAGCTCTAGCCACGCCCTCTATCTGCTCTCCTCCATGACGTCCCAGCACGTGTCTGTTAGAGAACAAGTCGCCAGACTCATTAATGCTTTTTCCTCTCTCTTCAGTGGTCGTGGCTATGTGGCTGGAGCTCCGTTCATCACCTTGGCGCTCCTGGACCTACTGTACGGGGAGGGCAGGGTGGACACACCCACCAGGAGGAATGCATTGGGTGCCATACAGAAGCTAAGTCTAAGGTTAGGATAGACCACCAGCTGGTTAATAGTGTATGGATGGCCATGGGCCAACTAGAACATGGTGAAGGCATGCATGTACCTGTGTGTGTGTGGACGGCCATGGGCCAACTAGAACATGGTGAAGACATGCATGTACCTGTGTGTGTTGATGGCCATGGGCCAACTAGAACATGGTGAAGACATGCATGTACCTGTGTGTGTGTGGATGGTCATGGGCCAACTAGAACATGGTGAAGACATGCATGTACATGTGTGTGTTGATGGCCATGGGCCAACTAGAACATGGTGAAGGCATGCATGTACCTGTGTGTGTGGATGGCCATGGGCCAACTAGAACATGGTGAAGACATGCATGTACCTGTGTGTGTGTGGATGGTCATGTGCCAACTAGAACATGGTGAAGACATGCATGTACCTGTGTGTGTGGATGGCTATGGGCCAACTAGAACATGGTGAAGACATGCATGTACCTGTGTGTGTGTGGATGGTCATGGGCCAACTAGAACATGGTGAAGACATGCATGTACCTGTGTGTGTTGATGGCCATGGGCCAACTAGAACATGGTGAAGGCATGCATGTACCTGTGTGTGTGTGGATGGTCATGGGACAACTAGAACATGGTGAAGGCATGCATGTACTGTTCATGAGCCAACTAGAACATGGTGAAGACATGCATGTACCTGTGTGTGTGGATGGTCATGGGCCAACTAGAACATGGTGAAGACATGCATGTACCTGTGTGTGTGTGGATGGCTATGGGCCAACTAGAACATGGTGAAGGCATGCATGTACCTGTGTGTGTGTGGATGGTCATGGGCCAACTAGAACATGGTGAAGGCATGCATGTACCTGTATATGGGGTGGCCATGGGCCAACTAGAACATGGTGAAGGCATGCATGTACCTGTGTGTGTGGATGGCCATGGGCCAACTAGAACATGGTGAAGACATGCATGTACCTGTGTGTGTATGGATGGCCATGGGCCAACTAGAACATGGTGAAGACATGCATGTACAGTATACCTGTGTGTGTGGATCGCCATGGGCCAACTAGAACATGGTGAAGGCATGCATGTACCTGTGTGTGTGTGTGGATGATCATGGGCCAACTACAACATGGTGAAGGCATGCATGTACCTGTGCTACAAGAGTCGTGTGTCTGACGTGGCAGAGTTGCCTTGCCTAGAATTAAAGCGACCTCTTAACAGACCCAGCCTGCAGGATCGAGCCGGCTTAATGACTTTTTAGCTGTTTGTGACTACATTCCATAAAGACCTCCTACTTGGTAGGGATCTAAATGTAGAGCCTTTTGGATGTCAAAGATAGGAATTTCATGACTCTTTTGAAATGCAAATAATTGCTAGACAACATGATTGCATCTCCCAACTTTGTGCACGGTGTAGGCTTAAGCATGTGCACTCCGGCACTAGCATAGACCTTCTAATAGTGTGGTTTGGTGGTGTGTGTTTCCTCTAAACATGTGCAGACGCTCTGTCTCTCGCCTGATGATCAAGCAGGGGATCGTGCGTTGGGTAGTGGAGGATGTGTTGGCCAAGCAGAACTCGCTCTCCTATTACACCCTGCGCTATGCCATTGCCTTGCTCATGAACATCAGTCTGCGAGCATTAGGTGAGTGGAAGTGTCCATTGATCTAGTCCGTTCATTATTCCCACTCTGCCTCAACCCAGTATGAGCACCGAGTGTCTTGTTGGCACCTCATTAGAGCAGGCACCCACCAGCAGCAGGCACCTCATTAGGACAGGCACTCACCAGCAGCAGGCAGCTCATGGCTAGGCCCACCAGCAGAAGGCACCTCATGGCTAGGGCAGACACCCACCAGCAGCAGGCACCTCATGGCTAGGGCAGACACCCACCAGCAGCAGGCACCTCATGGCTAGGGCAGACACCCACCAGCAGAGGCACCTCATGGCTAGGCCCACCAGCAGAGGCACCTCATGGCTAGGGCACCCACCAGCAGCAGGCACCTCATGGCTAGGGCAGACACCCACCAGCAGCAGGCACCTCATGTCTAGGTAGGCCCAGGTGCAAGAATCAGAGCTAGAGAGTGGCCAAAATAAAGTATTGGAGGGCTATGGACTAGTGTTGAAGTAGGTGAGAAACTCAACCCAGTATCCCATGACTACAAAGCCATCAGCTATGACATTGACACCATTCAAACCTCGTGTCTGTGTCTCTGAAGGTATCTTCTTGAGAGCAACTATTCTTGATGTGACAGTTTGCCTTGCTACAGTAGCGATCCTTTACCTTCCTGTAGCAATGACCCTTGACCTTCTAACACTAGTGACCCTTTACTTTCTTACAGGGACCCTTTACTAATGTATAATAGTAACCCTTTACCTTGATATAGATAGACAGTAGTGACCCTTTACCTCAATACAGTGATGACCCTTTACCTTTTTACAGTAGTGCAGTGTGGCCCTTTGCATTGTTTTACCTTGTGTGACTACTTACACTGTGTGACTCTTTGCCTTGTCTGTTACATAGTTTGACCCTTTCCTGGTTACTTCCTGCGTGCTTATATATGTCAGACTCTTGTTACTTCCTTTGTGTGACCCTTCAACTAGCGATATTGTACTGATTATACGTAGGTCGAGCCTCTTGTGCGACATATGCCCAGCCCTTGCTGAAGGCTCTGGCAGGAATGCTGGAACACAAGGCAGAGGAGGTAAGGCAACTCCCCCAGCTATGTGTGACAACAACAACAACAACAAACAAACAATTTTTGGGAGGGTGTGGCTTGGATCCCCCCCCCCCCCCCCTTCCATCGTAATTGACACTAGCTTGGTATGTCCATATTTTGAACACATGACAGCACTAGAGGTGTACAGCACAGCTAAGTGGTGATAAGTACTTACAATTGGTGCACTTCTCTCGTAGGTTTCTGAGTATGTGAATGGTACTCTCTATAGTTTGCTGTCATTACCAGTGCTGCGGCAAGTGGCCAAGGAAATAGTATGTGAGGCATTCTCTCTCTCTGTGTCATTAACCAACTAAGCAGCTGCAAGGTGTACTATCTCTGTGTGTCATTAACTAACTAAGCAGCTGCAAGGTGTACAATCTCTGTGTGTCATTAACCAACTATGCAGCTGCAAGGTGTACTATCTCTGTGTGTCATTAACTAACTAAGCAGCTGCAAGGTGTACTATCTCTGTGTGTCATTAACCAACTATGCAGCTGCAAGGTGTACTATCTCTGTGTGTCATTAACTAAGCAGCTGCAAGGTGTACTATCTCTGTGTGTCAATAACCAACTAAGCAGCTGCAAGGTGTACTATCTCTGTGTGTCATTAACCAACTAAGCAGCTGCAAGGTGTACTATCTCTGTGTGTCAATAACCAACTAAGCAGCTGCAAGGTGTACTATCTCTGTGTGTCATTAACCAACTATGCAGCTGCAAGGTGTACTATCTCTGTGTGTCATTAACCAACTACGCAGCTGCAAGGTGTACTATCTCTGTGTGTCAATAACCAACTACGCAGCTGCAAGGTGTACTATCTCTGTGTGTCATTAACCAACTATGCAGCTGCAAGGTGTACTATCTCTGTGTGTCATTAACCAACTATGCAGCTGCAAGGTGTACTATCTCTGTGCGTCAATAACCAACTAAGCAGCCGCAAGGTGTACTATCTCTGTGTGTCAATAACCAACTACGCAGCTGCAAGGTGTACTATCTCTGTGTGTCATTAACCAACTATGCAGCTGCAAGGTGTACTATCTCTGTGTGTCATTAACCAACTACGCAGCTGCAAGGTGTACTATCTCTGTGTGTCAATAACCAACTACGCAGCTGCAAGGTGTACTATCTCTGTGTGTCATTAACCAACTATGCAGCTGCAAGGTGTACTATCTCTGTGTGTCATTAACCAACTATGCAGCTGCAAGGTGTACTATCTCTGTGCGTCAATAACCAACTAAGCAGCCGCAAGGTGTACTATCTCTGTGTGTCAATAACCAACTACGCAGCTGCAAGGTGTACTATATCTGTGTGTCAATAACCAACTATGCAGCTGCAAGGTGTACTATCTCTGTGTGTCATTAACCAACTATGCAGCTGCAAGGTGTACTATATCTGTGTGTCAATAACCAACTAAGCAGCTGCAAGGTGTACTATCTCTGTGCGTCATTAACTGATTGATCTATTGTAGCCACTGACTCAGGCATCATACAAGATTTTTTTAAATAAAGAAATGAACCTCTCTTCTACCTGCACATGCCCACAGGCAGCTCTGTATTTATAAAATAGTTCTCACTCAATGAACTCTCAGCTGACATAACGAAATTACAATGACATTCTCACTAATCAACTTGAAATTATTATATTATTATTATATTATTATTTTATTATTATTATTATATTGTTATTAGTTATTATTATTATTATTGTTGTTGTTATTATTATTATTATTACATTATTATTATTATTATTATTATTATTATTATTATTATTATTATTATTATTATTATTATTATTATTATTATATATATTATTATTATTATTATTATTATAATAACACCAAAACCAAAACAATCAATAAAATATAAATAATAATAGAAAGAATATGTTATATTACTAGTTACAAGAATATAGCAAAATTACAGGTTGTGGTTTCAAGCTGTAAAATCTTTACTTCCACTTCGAGAGGGAGGCAAGAGGGACAAATTAATAGTTGATGATTGCAACTGCCACTATGAGTAGTCTCTTTTCCTGGCCTTTACTGCTGCTTCTGAATAGAGGAAAGCTGCTACAGGCACCTATACTATACTATACTATCCTATAGTATACCATACCATACCATACTATATACTATACTATACTATACTATACTATACTATATTATACCATACTATACTATACTATCCTATCCTATACCATACTATCCTATACCATACTATACTATACTATACTTATCTGGCACTTCTCTGCATCCCTTCCCTTTTGAGAAAGGAGGTGCTCCTGGATGGATTTCCTTGCTGTAAGCTTTGTTGTATATAGACAGAGAATGACGTACGTAGCAATGCAGAGTTTTGTTTGCTCACTTCAATGGAGATGATTCTTGTACCAAAAACTGCAGCTTATTGTATTTGCTTGCTACAGCTATGACTATTAACAAAGCACACTAATAAAGTAGGTGTCCATGGCTTAGTCAACGAGGTAGCTGCAAGATTTTTTAAATCATTGGGAGGAATAGAGCTCTGAAATTGTTGGCGAGAATAAATTTCAAGGTGCCAATCTTTTCCCCTTTTTTCCCCCTTCTCCTCTTTTCTGGTTGGCCACAACAATTGCCGTACCCGAGTGAGTTATTGTACGTCGCATTTTCTCCTGAATGATAAAAGAAGCTGTCCCATTTGTGGCTCGTGTCTACAAGCTAGACCACAAGCAGCAGAGGAGAGAGTGTGCACTGACCTGATGTGCACCTAGAGACCTCAGGCTTGGGACAAGGAGAATTTAGGAAGACTCACATCATATATGTGTATGCATATGTAATGACGGAACTTAGATGCCAAACATTGGTTTGGTTGCAAATGCCCCATGCAGATTATTCAGAAGAGTGTAATAAATTTTGCATCTGGTTCTTAATCAGTCCTGATGGGGTATATATTTAGGGGCTGGAGGAGGTGCTGAGAGAAGCACTGAGAGGAAGTGGCTCCAGGGAGAGGCGGGAACAATTCCAGTGGATCCTGCAACAACTGCTGGGTCAACAACCATCAGATGAGGGAGATGATTCTGGGGATGAGGAACAAGAAACTGATGAAGATAATGAGGTGCTTGTAGAGAAAGTCTTTGAGAAGAGAGAGAGGGGGAGAGAGAGGTTGTGCATGGCTCAGAAGATGGTTGTGAAGCTGGTTGAACTAAGTTAAGAATAAACCACACTGGGTTGAGGCAGGTTGAAGTAGGTTGACAATGGCTCTATGGGGATGCACACTGGACCAACACCACACTGGGTTGAGGGAGGTTGAAGTAGCTCTATGGGGATGCACGCTGGACCAACACCACACTGGGTTGAGGCAGGTTGAAGTAGGTACAATAGCTCTATGGGGATGCACGCTGGACCAACACCACACTGGGTTGAGGCAAGGTTGAAGTAGGTACAATAGCTCTATGGGGATGCACGCTGGACCAACACCACACTGGGTTGAGGCAGGTTGAAGTAGGTACAATAGCTCTATGGGGATGCACGCTGGACCAACACCACACTGGGTTGAGGCAAGGTTGAAGTAGGTACAATAGCTCTATGGGGATGCATGCTGGACCAACACCACACTGGGTTGAGGCAGGTTGAAGGACAGTAAACCCTCACATATCCAAAGTAATTTGAACTAAACATGCATGGTTCATGAAGTGAGTGTAGTGGCAGCTGTTTTAAGTTTGCACAACTGAAGTGGAAGATAGCACACAGAAGGTCAGTTAGGGAAAGTCTGGATCATTTTGAAAAGAAGCAGATAACACTGCAGCTAGGTTGCATGGATTTGTAATGATGTACTGTAAGAATTTGATGCATGTATCATAGAAAGAAACCCTTATGCACCTTCAACCTGAACTCATGCACAATAAATAGAAAGTTATGCATAATATCAGATCATTGTGTAGATAGCAGTGTGCAGGCCGTAGACCTTATAGCTGGAACTAATCTTGGTTATGGTCACTTGCTTGAAGACCCTTGAAAGTCTTGGTTGCATTTCTCTGCCATCACACTAGCTCTGAATCTTTAACTCGACCATACCACAAGGCATGGAACACTTGTGTCAACCAACTCATGGTGACTGTTATTTTAGGCTGATCCAGATGTGATTGAAGGCGACGAGGGAGAAGTAGTGCTACATGATGAGGTCCCCAGGGGGGAGACCCTTCTCGTTAAGGACTACCTGAGTGTAGAGAGGAACGATGTTGCTGCCCCTCCCCCAGAAGCTGCTACTGAACCAATGAGCTGCACTACAAATGACATGCTGTCTGCTGGAGCCCTTCCTGCCACCTTGAGAGCTCAGTCTAGCGTGGATGTACATGGAAGGCATGGCTGTAGACCAATCACTCCTCAATCTTATCATTCACACAGTTGCACAGAAGTCAACAGTCCAGGTAATATACAATCTCTATATAGATATTTATGTCCAGCCAGCTAATATAATTTTTTTTAAATCTTTTTTTCGGGTTCACTCCACCCATAAATCTCATTAACAAGATAAGGAGTACCTAATTAGATAGAGACATCCCAGGATGTCACTTGTTGTGCAGGAAGGAGTGGCCTAGAGGACATAGGAAAAGTTGTGGCAGTACTGGCCATCTATGGAGCCATTCTCTTCAGGGAAGGTGGCTGGCTAGCTAGAACTGCTGGTATTTCCTGGTGCTCTATGGTAGACAATTTAGAATACCAAATGAGAAAATGTATACCTAGGTAATTAAGAGCTATATATATAGTAGTTGTTGTCTAGGACATTACCATTTTTTTTTGTCGTTTGTCCATAGTTCCCCCTCAACCAGTGGCTCTCCTTGTGCAAGCATCATCTCCAACTAACACCAGCCACTGAACTCTCTCCATGCAAGCATCATCTCCAACTAACACCAGCCACTGAACTCTCTCCATGCAAGCATCATCTCCAACTAACACCAGCCACTGAACTCTCTCCATGCAAGCATCATCTCCAACTAACACCAGCCACTGAACTCTCTCCATGCAAGCATCATCTCCAACTAACACCAGCCGCTGAACTCTCTCCATGCAAGCATCATCTCCAACTAACATAACACCAGCCACTGAACTCTCTCCATGCAAGCATCATCTCCAACTAACACCAGCCACTGAAACCTCTCCATGCAAGCATCATCTCCAACTAACACCAGCCGCTGAACTCTCTCCATGCAAGCATCATCTCCAACTAACACCAGCCACTGAACTCTCTCCATGCAAGCATCATCTCAAACTAACACCAGCCACTGAACTCCCTCCATGCAAGCATCAACATCAATTAGAGCCATGCTTTCCTTCCAGAAACCATCACCAATAACCAAGCAGTAAACCACATCCGCACATACAAGAGTCTGCCGAGCAAGACTCATCACTAAGCATCACAGTTGCCATGATAAATGATGAGATTGTATGTCAACATCATAATCCTTCAATGACCAAGCAAACTGCTTGTTAGCCATGCTGGAGTCACAACCTTAACCTCACAGAACTCGACTAATTCTCAACATCACAACTGACTGCAGCGTTGCCTCTAAACAGCTACACTCAAGAAACAGAGGGAAATATTTTTAGCTATATAACTATATTCTCTTAAAAGAACTTAGAATTAATTAAATGTTGCCAAGTAAACAAGACAAACTATGTACTATGATTTAAAATCATGTGCATGAATAGGTTGTCTGGTTTTCATGCTTGTTTCCTACCCTTCTTGAGCCAACCTTCAATAGTTGTGTGCTGTCTGTTCATGCTATGCCAGTGTTAAGAATTGGTCCTGTCTTCCACATAAGCCCCACATCTACATCGTCTGCAGACAACCCCCCATTGTCCAGCAACTTGGAGGTCTCTGTGTGCGTGTTTCTCCACAGAAGGCACACACATTTACAGAAGAGAGTCCATACACACCCATTGAAGCCACATGCACATTACATAAGAGGGTACAATCAACTTTAACAGGTCACTAATAACAATTTAAAATATATTATGTGTTTATAAGCTATAAATATTGAAGTCCCTATAAATATATTTAGACAACACAACACAAAATATGTTTATGTTGACATCACAAGCATCACAAAAGTAAGCGTAACCATTACAATTAGATAACACCATTGGATGATCCTTTACCATGTGGTGAATGGATGACCCTTTACCATGTCATAAATATTGGTTAGTCTAAATGTTGTGAACAGAATTTTAAATGCTCACGAGTTAGAAGTGGTCTACATGAGGTTCATGTTTTACATATAGTTCTGTTATTAAAAATATATATTTCTCAACGAACTTTGTTGACTGGATTCAATCACTTTCTGGACAATCAACTCAAAAACTACTCGTGCTCGAGCCCAAACGTTGAGTGAGTAAGTTTTAAGTTGGTCATCAAGAAAGTGACTGTAAAAACTCTTGTTTCAGCTGTTGGTCATTTCCCCTTGTCATTGTTCCTGTGTGTGTGTGTGCTTCAATTATGTTCCTAACAATCTTTCTTTAGTTTTCATCATAAATAGTGACACACAAAAGAATTTTTAAAAGCTGCTGGTTCAGCATGCAGCCAAATTGAAACAAATAACTACCTCAAGCGATCGTGTTCAGTTCTCCGTGACTTTGAATGTATCTGGCTCTGCCTATTACCACGTCCAACCTCCTCCTGGAGGCGATGCTGACTTTTATCGTGGTAGGCTTTACTGGAATGGTGATGATGACGGCGGTGATGGTGGTGATGGTGGTGATTCTTATTGCTATAACTCTTGTTGTAATTTCTTCTATATTGTTCAGGCAGCCCATTGTCTCTGGGGGAAGGAGGAGATGTGTCGGAATAACTATCCCCACTTGAAGCCAAGCGTATTGGACTAATTACTGGCCTAGAAAGCCGATTATTATCTCTCGTGTTTGAGACGGGAGAGATGGAACGAGCAGGTCTGAACAACAACTCTGAGTTGAATCTCTTGTTAGAGGGAGGAGGAGAGTGTGCTTGGTTAGAGAATGGACTAGTCCTCCTCCTCTTGAGAGGAGGGGGAGAGACAGACTGTGATGTACGACGGTGCTTGATGCTCTTTGCTAGAGCTGGAGATGAGGTCCTACTATTGTGGTTGTTGCCAGCTGGCAGTGGTGCAGAAAGAGAAGAGAGAGACTTATGTTTGTTGTTGTTGAGCACTACAAGGTGCTTCTTCTGAGATCGGTTGTGGTGATAAAATTGAGAAGGTGCAGCTGAGGCAGTGTCTAGAGAAGACTCCTTGCCTTTTCCCTGGCCGTCACAATCTTGTTGCCGTTTAGAGAAAAGTGATTCTGAATGGGAAGAAAGAACATATGAATCAGTAGCCTGAGAACCAGAATGATAAAGAATTAGTGAGAAATGGTCTAAAACTAACACACAGATAAGATGCACAGCTTTGAAAATCAACTGACTTAGATCAGAGTTTGATGAGGACGGCTTCTTCAGGGCAACTTCTTTGATCTCCACTCGTTTCTTGGCAAAGTCCTCCTTCAGCAAACTCATCTTCTTATCAAGGTCCACAAGAAATGCTCGAGGCCGCCGGTAGAGAGCCAATACCTCCAGGGATATAGCCTACACCAATATTCAAATTCAACTTCATTGCAATCATCCAGGAGAGACATGAATGACAATACCTCAATATCTTCATAATTGGCATTAAAGACGGTCCACCATGGGGGGTTTTGTGGAAGGGCAAACTAGAGAGGGGACAAGGGAATAGCAAAGAGAGAACAAGAAGCACTCATAGGCTAGCATTTAGGTTTCCTCTAACTCACTCACCTTGAGCTGACGAGCCGTCAAGAATATGCAAGCACATGCAATGGTTGCAGGTGAGAAGCGAACAAACACATTTGTCCTCAGGCTGTCATTCATGAAATTCCTATACACATTTGAAAAATACCAACTGGAAATGCATAACACTCATCCTTCATTGGCTTACCATGACTTCTGTGCCAACTGCTTATTCTTCTCTAAGCCCAATATTTGGAGGTAGAATATGATGAGCTGAAAGAAATAGCATAAAAGATGGCATAACATTCTTAGCACACAACTTCAATATAGCACCTCACCTTGTGAGGGTGTCTAATATGCACACAAAATCCCAAGTCCTACATTAAAGAGAACATTGCATAGAACAAGGCAAGCAAGGCTGAGCAAGTTGAAGTGACCTTACCCTGAGAAGAAACCTTTCGTACTTAATGATGGTAGCTTTCAGCTTGAAGTACTCCTCACCCAGATAATCCATCGGTACTACAGGTCTAGAGAAAGGTGCATTACAATGTTCAGCGACAGGATTGCTTTGTATAATTAAGCACTAGAATAGCTAAAGCTAAGCACAAAGCTCCACCGAGTGTTTGCGGGTCTGAAATAAGTCTCCTCAGCACCTTGCATGGTACTAGCTGATGCTCTCCTGGCTCCTCCTCCTGATACACCCAATCACATTGACTAGATTATGACCATTTACACATACACAACTTGGACCACTCACACACAACTCTTTAGGGCTGATAGGATCCCAATTTTTAAGCAAGCCATTTGCTAATGGCCATCCCAATTTTTAAGCAAGCCATTCATATCTAACTCTACTAGAAAAATGCACAGCAGTTACTATGACGACAAGGTTATTGCAGGAACTGTCATTACCAAGGCTTTGACACACACACGAATAGCTGAGGCACTGAATGATGTAGATTACAACAAGGAAGACATCTTTTAATAAACTTCAATGCTACAGTACTTGAGCATAGTCGATCGATGCAGTAAGCAGCTAACTAAAATGACGGCTTTGATTTTGGGCCTGAACACTAGTGGCCTATAGGAACAAATAGTACACTTTTGTTGCTAGGCAAGCTCACGTATCAACATCAACAACGCAACCTAATAAGCACATGAAACAAATTTCGGCACAAGCATGAATCTCTTTTTAATTTCCAGCCCTAGGGAGTTAAGCATTAGCGGCTCACAATGATTACAATAACATCACTACACAAATCAATCACAGACGAGTAGAAGTGTCTTATAGTCCAAAGTCCAATTTTGGATGTCCGTGAACTTCAGCGAGCATTCCAGTGATTTATAGACGTACAATTTAAACGCTTGAGAGAGAGGGAGGGAGCTGCAAACATATTGTATGCCAACTCATCAGAAATAAGCACTGAAAAGTATACAATAGCTTACATAGTCCTAGGGTGTGCACTGAGCACGTCTGTTCCAGTCGAGTCCACGACCACTCGGGGACTCAGTGCGTAAGAAGGGGATAAGGAGATGGTGCCCCTTCATAATTGGAGTAAACTTAATTGTATTCTGTGGGTGTGTACTGACGAGAACCAAAGAACCTCAAAAACATATCCTCAAGAACATATCCCCAGACTGAAATACTGAGCTTACCGGAGGCAGAGGATGGAGCAAGCAACCCATCAGCTAGCCAGCCAGTACCAGCCGGGCAGACAGACAGAAGGTTAATCTGCATGCTGGCCAGCCTACAGGGCTGCTGTGGCATACAGGCAAGGCAGAGTAAGTACATAGTGTGTGCAGTCAGTCAGTTTAAGTGCACCTTGTGGAGTTTGAGCTTAGCTCTAGTCACTACAGAGTATCATCACATCAACACTGCACTACTGTATTGGTCGACATTTACATTAACCACTTTCCAAAGCTAATCCTCCACTCCACTATTTCTCCACCTTCTACTCTATCCCATCATCTCTCTCCCTATCCCCTTTCCTGCCGTCTCTTTTCCTCCCTTTCTAACGTCAACTCGCCCTTTCATCAACCTTCCCTTCCTTTACCCACTGTTCTCTACCTCCTCCCTCCCTCCTTTCTTAGCTTCACTCCTCCCTTCTCTCCACCACACCTCACTACACTTCCCTCTCGTCTTCTCCTATCCCGATATTCTCCTAAATCTGTTTTTCACCTCTCACCAAAGAGGCTGATTCACACTTGCAAGCAAAAAGATGAAAAAATGGAGCCACATCTAATGCCAAAGTTGTGCACCTACAAAATATAGTGCCTCACTACATCTGGGCGGACAGAGGTGGGACATGTGGAGATTTGACTTTTGACCTTATAATATTTTTAAATTTTTTAACCACACCTGGAGCATGGCTTGCACCATGACAGTACTGGTCTTGTAGGTGGTCGTCAAATGTCGCACACCCTCCAATCAAGGGGTAGTAGTATCAAGTTCAATGCTCCACGTAGACACCACCTTTGCCCATCCATGCTATGAAACAGGAATATCGGTAGGTGCATTATACACTCACTACTAGTGTGTTCATTTGACATAAATGTTCTACCCTAATCTTCTTGTGCTACTCGAGTGTGAATCAACCACAATATATATATTTTAATACTCAACATACCTGCCCATCCTCTTTTGTTTAATATGATGAAATACATTAGCTATATCCCGGACCCTTCGACAGTTCTCCTCAATCTTGGCAGCAAGGAACGTACACGCCATTGCCACGTGCTATAAAAGAAGGGGAAACAAAGATGATAAAATGGCATTCCTCTTAGCAACCATCACTAAACTTACCAACATGTTGTACTTTACCAAAGACTTTGAATAGAAGAATCTTTGAAACAGCACCTGTGCAGCTGCCACTGCTACCGAGGGGTGTCGAAGTAAAATACCAGCTGTGTGTATGTACTCACAGCCCACAATACGCAGATCCACTTCTAAATCATGAGGGCACCCATCTCTTGCTGATGGCGTATCAAGTAGTCTCTCATTGGGGATGACACAGTTGTCAAGAGTCATCACAACTTTGCTGAAGTTTTGAATTACTTCCATCTAAAAATAAGATACAGGTCTTGAATAGTAACATGAAGGAATAAGTTTGATGACTATTACCCCTTCAAAAACCAACAGTGTCCGCTTATAACGACTTCTTAGTTATAAAAGTAGGAGAACTCGCTCTTTTCTATAAATCTTGCTCACTCTAGACACGCAGAAAGCAGTTCCCAAATGTCTACTATCTGGCTAGAGTTGACGCTGTTCACACGCCATCTTTGTGGTTGAATGGCGTATGGCGGTTGTGATGTAATTTCCTGTCAGTTCCCTTTGCGCAGACGCAGCATTTAAAGAAGCTTTCTCTTTACCGCGCGAGCGAGGTTGTTTTGAAAGGTGTTTTCTCTTGTGCATGTGTGTCAGCTGGTTTGTACGACTGCCCTAAATTATATGCTCTTCATACCTTTGTAGAATATCATTCCTCCCGATGGAGAGACCCAAAGATGTCAGAACAAGATTATCATTCAGGTATTGATGAAATATCGCTTTAGTGGTGTTGCTAATTATTACCACGAGTCCATTTACCAGCTCTGGGCCAAGAGGCTAATGTCTATGAATAGGGGATTATTACTCATTTAAAGATATTTATCCCAGTTACTATTGAGTGATCAGTCCATGGATAAATTGATCAGCTTTATTGACATCTAAAAATTGCTGTCCAAAAATAATTTTTGTCTCTTCGGTGTTCTAGGCCTACTCTTTTGTGGGAAGTCGTTGAGACTGAAACAGAAAATGGGCTTATTTTTAGACATGGTGATTTTTGGGTAGTCAATGTTAATTTATTGTGGTGCTTGATGAAGCCATAGGCACTTACAAATTTGCAATTCTGAGTAGGCACGAAAAGGACTGGTGGCACAAACTAGCAATAGATAACACAGCTGCAATTATTATCCACCTAATGCTTGTACCCTACAGTTCAGGCAAGTCTCCCGTCTTCAAGAGATCACTGCTGAGCCACAAGGAGCAATTGGTTTCCTCCAGCTCACAGCAGCAGCATTACTGGAGCAGGTTGGGGGAGTTCCACATGTCTCGCCAGAACCCTGATGTTCTGGATCACATGTACGCATCTCGTACCACACCCACATCTAAACAACCCAGCCACCAGCAAACTCGAAACTTCCATAGAGAACTGATTTACACTGCTCGGAAACCCAGACCTCACCATGTGACAGTCCTCAAGCCATATAATGGTGTCTCTGTTGATCCCCACTCCAATCCACAGACATCTCTGTTGCGTCAGGTGTTGAATGCCCGACGAGCCCAAAGCAACTCCCCGTCCAACAGTGTGGTTGAGTTTGCTACTACTAGAAATGGCCAAGTAGGGAGAGCTGGTGCAGGACTGCTCAAGAGAGGAGTAGTGAGTCCAATGGTGGTGAGGCTGGCTGGTATGACGAGGGAGAGAGGTGGTGGGGGTGTTGGAAGGGAGAAGAGATGGGATGGAGAGGGTGCCATGAAGTTTGATAGAGATGAGGAAGATGGAAGAGACCCATGTGAAGTGGAGGTGGTGCTAGATGCTTTGCGACAGAAAAGGTAATTTGAAATAGCATATGAATGTGAGATTGTAGGGGAAAGGATGTCTGGGCTCAGCCCAGATTAAAAAAAGTTGAGTGGCAATATTATGATATCCCCACCCATGCCACACCCACTCTGTTTAGCACATCTACCCATTGTTAATAAGTGATATAATTATGGTTAAAGGAGCATTAATTTTCATAGCTACAAATAAAGAGTGACTGGCCATCAAGGACTATGAGCTTTAATGTGGGTCACTTCAACATTCATGATAGTCTTGCTCAGCTAACCCGTACCATTATGGACCCTTCTGTTCTCCCGTGAGGCCCAAACTCTTCAAGTTCAAGGTGCTGACTGAACACGTGCTAAGCTTTGCATTGGACTCTATGCAATGGCTCAAGGTGCTGACTGAACAAGTTCTAAGCTTTGCACGGACTCTATGCAATGGCTCAAGGTGCTGACGACTGAACAAGTTCTAAGCTTTGCACAGACTCCATGCAATGGCTCAAGGTGCTGACTGAACAAGTGCTAAGCTTTGCACAGACTCCAAGCAATGGCTCAAGGTGCTGACTGAACAAGTTCTAAGCTTTGCACGGACTCCATGCAATGGCTCAAGATGCTAGTGCTAATCTGACTTCATTCAGGTGCACTTACTACTTCAACTTTCATCTCTCTCCCCACACTCAAACTTCACCTTTCTCTTCAAACATTTCCTTAAAGGTCTTTTCAGCTTAGAGCAGAACTTATTGTTGTTGTTGTTGTTGTTGTTAATGCCTCGGCCCAGCAGGTGATGGGTTCACTCCTGGTCCTGTTAGTCTGTCTTTCAGCAGGATTACACACACAAGCTTGCAGATGTATTTCCACGCAATTGTAAGGAGAGTTTGGGCATGGGTCAGAACTAATCCATAAACGCTGCTGGTGCTGGTGGTCCATGTTTGCTGGAAGCCACCATCGCCAGAAACGGCACATCATTTGGTGCTGTCAGCCATTTTATGTTGGGATATCCTGCGCCTGCGTCTTTCATGTTGGCAACGATAGCTCACCATCTGCACACTTTTCATATCTCTATGTCAATCATTCTGTCAAGCAGTCTTGTGAGTGGTGGGAAATGTTGTGAGTTGTGGAGAGTGTTATGAGTGGTAGAGAGTGTTGTGAGTAGTGGTGGAGTGGTGGAGAGTGTTGTGAGTGATGGAGTGTGTTGTGAGTGGAGAGTGAAGGTGGAGTGGTGTTGTGAGTGATGGAGAGTGTTGTGAGTAGTGGTGGAGTGTTGTGAGTGGTGAAGAGTGTTGTGAGTGATGGAGAGTGTTGTGAGTGGTGGAGAGTGTTGTGAGTGATGGAGAGTGTTGTGAGTGGTGGAGAGTGTTGTGAGTGGTGGAGAGTGTTATGAGTGATGGAGAGTGTTGTGAGTGGTGGAGAGTGTTGTGAGTGGTGGAGAGTGTTGTGAGTGGTGAAGAGTGTTGTGAGTGGTGGTGAGTGGTGGAGAGTGTTGTGAGTGGAGAGTGTTGTGAGTGGTGGAGAGTGTTGTGAGTGATGGAGAGTGTTGTGAGTGGTGGAGAGTGTTGTGAGTGGTGGAGAGTGTTATGAGTGATGGAGAGTGTTGTGAGTGGTGGAGAGTGTTGTGAGTGGTGGAGAGTGTTGTGAGTGTTGTGAGTGGTGGTGAGTGGTGGAGAGTGTTGTGAGTGGAGAGTGTTGTGAGTGGTGGAGAGTGTTGTGAGTGATGGAGAGTGTTGTGAGTGGTGGAGAGTGTTGTGAGTGGTGGAGAGTGTTATGAGTGTTGTGAGTGATGGAGAGTGTTGTGAGTGGTGGAGAGTGTGGGAGTGGAGAGTGATGGTGGAGAGTGTTGTGAGTGGTGGAGAGTGTTGTGAGTGGTGGAGAGTGTTGTGAGTGATGGAGAGTTTTGTGAGTGGTGGAGAGTGTGGGAGTGAAGAGTGATGGTGGAGAGTGTTGTGAGTGGTGGAGAGTGTTGTGAGTGGAGAGTGATGGTGGAGAGTGGTGGAGAGTGTTGTGAGTGGTGGAGTAGGCTCTTGCTAGAATTATTATTGACATGTCCATATATGGTGTATGGACTAAGAAAATATTTTGTACACACCAAACATTTTCTCCCTATCAAGTGAGATGAGCCCCCCACCAAACTTCCCCCCCCCCCCCCCCCCCACCAAGTGGGGCCTGCATGAGCCCCCCACCAAAATTCAGACCTCACCAAACATTCCCCCCTGTATGGTATTTGTGTCAGGCTCAATTTAGTTATGCTCTTCTGCTTCGTGAATTCTCATTTCTTCTTCATAGTGCCCATTATAGTCACCAATAGCTTATGAGTTACTACTTGTGATGATGTGTTACTCTGTGTTATCTATCAGGAAACGGTGGGCCTCTCCTACTCCGGAGAAAGAGAGCACATCGTCACAGGGTCTGGCTATATCTCCCCCTACAGCAAAACGCTACAGGTATGTGGTGATGGCCTGCAGGAGGTTAGTCACTGCATGGCATTTGCCACATCTAAAGGTCACATGACTTCCTGTGTGTGTAGCGTGAGTCATGTGGTATCTGCGGGCCCACATGTGGGGTTTCATTGTTCAGGTGGTGGCAAATGGAGGAATCTGGATTCTAAGGAGTGGGTGGGGGGGGGGGGGGGGGGGGCAGGGGGATGAATCCAATTCATGAAGTTGATCATAAACCATTTATATGAGGGGGGTGTTTGGTTGGAGGGGGCTCATGCAGGACTCACTTGATAGGGGGGAATGTTTGGTGGGGGCTCATGCAGGACTCACTTGATAGGGGGGAATGTTGTTTGGTGGGGGGTTCATGCAGGCCCCCCCAACTCTGCTGTCGTGGGCCAATGGATTTTCTCTTGCTTTGTTTGTTTGTTGTTTGTTAGGAATACAGGGAAACTTATTGCATGAACCCCTGTCATTAGGAGCACACTAGGTTTGGATGGTGGGGATGAGTCTTCACTATCCCTGACCTCAGCTGATCATTGACTCCACTCTGTGCCACGTCCAGTGGCTCATGGCCACACCCAGCCTGAGGGACCACACCCAGCCTGGCTGCCACCATTGCCGTGTCCTATAGCCACATGGCCACACCGAGCCTGGATGCCACCATTGCTGTGTCCTATAGCCTCATGGCCACACCCAGCCTGGACGCCACCATTGCTGTGTCCTATAGCCACATGGCCACACCCAGCCTGGACGCCACCATTGCTGTGCCCTATAGCCACATGGACACACCCAGCCTGGATGCCACCATTGCTGTGTCCTATAGCCACATGGCCACACCCAGCCTGGACGCCACCATTGCTGTGTCCTATAGCCACATGGCCACACCCAGCCTGGATGCCACCATTGCTGTGTCCTATAGCCACATGGACACACCCAGCCTGGACGCCACCATTGCTGTGTCCTATAGCCACATGGACACACCCAGCCTGGACGCCACCATTGCTGTGTCCTATAGCCTCATGGCCACACCCAGCCTGGACGCCACCATTGCTGTGTCTAGTGGGCCTCGTTCAGAGCCGCAGCAGGTCAGCCTTGTTGATCAAAGTTAATCCAGTATCCAGTCGAGCGGCCTGTGAGCTGTGGTGATATAGAGAGCTGCTGCATTGAGTATCGTCAACTGTAGCGATGTCAGGATACTGCGTTCGTCAACAGTCAGCTATGGTGATGTTGAGAGTACCAGCCAGTGGGCCGAGGTGATAACGAAGTCAATCCAAGTCGAGCCATTCTCCATCTGTAGCTTTATCAGGAGCTGGTTCAATCGCGGGCATGGTCAGCGGAGGTGATAACTGAACATTCATTCAGCTCGAGAGCGACTCTGAGAGCTAGTCTGATCGATCTTTTGATAGCTGTTTCGATATCTGTAGCTGCTCCATCCTATCCTCAGATGCTGTGGTGGTATGGAGGGCTTACACCAATTCTCTGAGAGGACTGCAGTCAAGCATCATCCTATCCTCAGATGCTGTGGTATGGAGGACTACTACATTAATTCTCTCTGAGAGGACTGCAGTCAAGCATCATCTTGCAGAGGAGTATGGGAGACTCCTCCCTATTTTTGTTACATTTCGATCCCCTGAAGGGGACGGTTTAACTTGATTTAAATTAAATTTACTCGTATTCACCTTAAAAAATAAAAAATATTTAGGGACGGAGGGTGTTGAGTGATGGTGGAAATGTAAAGTTTATTAACTAGTGCCTGGAGCTGTTGGTTGCTTAGCTAACAAGCACAAGTTGTTCTAGTTTTTCTTCACAAGTTGTTAGTACTGCAGAGTTATCAGCCCCAAAGCCTAAAGGCCGGTTCATAATATGACGAGGGAGGAAAGTGTCGTACACCATAGCAGTGCTAGCAACTTGCGAAGAAAAACTAGAACAACTTGTGCTCGTTAGCTTGGCAGCCATGCAACCTAGGCAGCTATGCAACCTAGACAGCTATGCAACCTAGGCAGCTATGCAACCTAGGCAGCTAAACAACCTAGACAGCTATGCAACCTAGACAGCTATGCAACCTAGGCAGCTATAGAACCTAGGCAGCTATGCAACCTAGACAGCTATGCAACCTAGGCAGCTAGCAGCTATGCAACCTAGACAGCTATGCAACCTAGGCCGCCATGCAACCTAGTGCAACCTAGGCAGCCATGCAACCTAGACAGCTATGCAACCTAGGCAGCTAAACAACCTAGACAGCTATGCAACCTAGGCAGCTATGCAACCTAGGCAGCTATGCAACCTAGACAGCTAGACAACCTAGGAAGCTAAACAACCTAGGCAGCTAAACAACCTAGCAGCTATGCAACCTAGACAGCTATGCAACCTAGGCAGCCATGCAACCTAGGAAGCCATGCAACCTAGACAGCTATGCAACCTAGACAGCTATGCAACCTAGGCAGCTAAACAACCTAGACAGCTATGCAACCTAGGCAGCTAAACAACCTAGACAGCTATGCAACCTAGGCAGCTATGCAACCTAGACAGCTATGCAACCTAGGAAGCTAAACAACCTAGGCAGCTATGCAACCTAGGCAGCTATGCAACCTAGGCAGCTAAGAAACCTAGGCAGCTAAACAACCTAGGCAGCTAAACAAGCTATGCAACCTAGGCAGCTATGCAACCTAGGCAGCTAAGAAACCTAGGCAGCTAAACAACCTAGGCAGCTAAACAACCTAGGCAGCTAAACAACCTAGGCAGCTATGCAACCTAGACAGCTATGCAACCTAGGAAGCTAAACAACCTAGGCAGCTAAACAACCTAGGCAGCTATGCAACCTAGACAGCTATGCAACAGCTATGCAACCTAGACAGCTATGCAACCTAGACAGCTATGAACCTAGGCAGCTAAACAAACCTAGGCAGCTAAACAACCTAGGCAGCTAGACAACCTAGACAGCTATGCAACCTACGCAGCTAACGCTCGATTAGTACACCAAAGAAGAAACAAAAATGGTGCACAACATGCCCATGTCTTGACAGATTAGTCCCCACAAACATTGGTTGGTCCATCTGGCAGAGCATAAGCTGTCTTACTTGGTTGTTCTGGTACATTGGTCAGAAATTGGCCATGATCAGCTACACTTCCTGTGCCTCTCTTGGCGAGACCCAAAGCTATGGAGCTTCTTTTCCGTCTTTTTTTCTTAATTTTTTTTCTTAATTTTTTTCTTTCCTTTCTTTTTTAATTTTTTAATTTTTTTAAATTAATTTTTTTATTTTTTTATCGTGGGAAATTCTTGGCTGCTGACAGTTGGATGGACCTTGTTGTCTATGTGAGCATTATGGCTTGTGAATGGACCTAGCTACAGTGTTACTCTCCTTGTCTATGTGAGCATCATGGCTTGTGAATGGACCTAGCTACAGTGTTACTCTCCTTGTCTATGTGAGCATTATGGCTTGTGAATGGACCTAGCTACAGTGTTACTCTCCTTGTCTATGTGAGCATCATGGCTTGTGAATGGACCTAGCTACAGTGTTACTCTCCTTGTCTATGTGAGCATCATGGCTTGTGAATGGACCTAGCTACAGTGTTACTCTCCTTGTCTATGTGAGCATCATGGCTTGTGAATGGACCTAGCTACAGTGTTACTCTCCTTGTCTATGTGAGCATCATGGCTTGTGAATGGACCTAGCTACAGTGTTACTCTCCTTGTCTATGTGAGCATCATGGCTTGTGAATGGACCTAGCTACAGTGTTACTCTCCTTGTCTATGTGAGCATCATGGCTTGTGAATGGACCTAGCTACAGTGTTACTCTCCTTGTCTATGTGAGCATCATGGCTTGTGAATGGACCTAGCTACAGTGTTACTCTCCTTGTCTATGTGAGCATCATGGCTTGTGAATGGACCTAGCTACAGTGTTACTCTCCTTGTCTATGTGAGCATCATGGCTTGTGAATGGACCTAGCTACAGTGTTACTCTCCTTGTCTATGTGAGCATTATGGCTTGTGAATGGACCTAGCTACAGTGTTACTCTCCTTGTCTATGTGAGCATCATGGCTTGTGAATGGACCTAGCTACAGTGTTACTCTCCTTGTCTATGTGAGCATCATGGCTTGTGAATGGACCTAGCTACAGTGTTACTCTCCTTGTCTATGTGAGCATCATGGCTTGTGAATGGACCTAGCTACAGTGTTACTCTCCTTGTCTATGTGAGCATCATGGCTTGTGAAGGGACCTAGCTACAGTGTTACTCTCCTTGTCTATGTGAGCATCATGGCTTGTGAATGGACCTAGCTACAGTGTTACTCTCCTTCTCTATGTGAGCATCATGGCTTGTGAATGGACCTAGCTACAGTGTTACTCTCCTTGTCTATGTGAGCATCATGGCTTGTGAATGGACCTAGCTACAGTGTTACTCTCCTTGTCTATGTGAGCATCATGGCTTGTGAATGGACCTAGCTACAGTGTTACTCTCCTTGTCTATGTGAGCATCATGGCTTGTGAATGGACCTAGCTACAGTGTTACTCTCCTTGTCTATGTGAGCATTATGGCTTGTGAATGGACCTAGCTACAGTGTTACTCTCCTTGTCTATGTGAGCATCATGGCTTGTGAATGGACCTAGCTACAGTGTTACTCTCCTTGTCTATGTGAGCATCATGGCTTGTGAATGGACCTAGCTACAGTGTTACTCTCCTTGTCTATGTGAGCATCATGGCTTGTGAATGGACCTAGCTACATTGTTAGCTTGCTTTGTCCAAAACAGCCAAGCTAGATTTTTTTTCCTCGGGTAAAGGGTTGCAAAGTAGTGGCTCTGTGTTTCCTGCAGGAAATCCATCAATCACGGCCATCAAGCAGCAACAGTTTATCATGTACAGGAGTAGAGCAACATCAGTGATAAGTATATGGTATTTACACTGTCAAGTAGCAATAAAAAGTGGTTTTAAAATATTTGCTGAATATTTGGTATTCACCATTATAAACAGCTTGTTGACGTTCTCTCGATCCTTTCCTCTGTCTGTCTGTCTGTTTCTTTGTCCTCAATGGGCAGTCACACGGAGGACCCAGGGATGGTGGGGGTAGTGGTAATGCTTATGGCAGGCGCTAGAGGAACCAAGGAGGGTGGGGTCAGGGGGATAGGGCAATGCTTGTAGCAGGTGTTAGACGAAAATGTTCACAAGTGTTCAGTTCAATATTTTTGTACCACAATCTTTATTAACAATCCCAATAGTATATGGTTTCTAGGGACCTAGGATGTATCCCATAGTATATGGTTGCTAGGGTCCTAGTGTATCCCATAGTATATGGTTGCTAGGGTCCTAGTGTGTCCCATAGTATATGGTTGCTAGGGTCCTAGTGTGTCCCATAGTATATGGTTGCTAGGGTCCTAGGTATATATATCCATAGTATATGCTTGCTTTGGACCCAAGTAAATCCCATAGTATATGGTTTCTAGGGACCTAGGATGTATCCCATAGTATATGGTTGCTAGGGTCCTAGTGTATCCCATAGTATATGGTTGCTAGGGTCCTAGTGTGTCCCATAGTATATGGTTGCTAGGGTCCTAGTGTGTCCCATAGTATATGGTTGCTAGGGTCCTAGGTATATCCATAGTATATGCTTGCTTTGGACCCAAGTAAATCCCATAGTATATGGTTTCTAGGGTCATAGGTGTATCCCATAGTATATGGTTGCTAGGGACCTAGGTGTATCCCATAGTAAAAAGGTTGTTAGGGACCTAGGTATATCCCATGTATATGGTTGCTAGGGTATACCTAGGTCCCTAGGTGTTTCCCATAGTATATGGTTGCTAGGGATCTTGGTGTATTCCTGCTTTGATGTTTTCAATTGACTATAGCTGGTTTTGATTCTGACGGTGAGAGAATTCGTGTACCCAGGTCTGCTAAACGACCTGATCACTGTGTTTGCATTTCATTCCAGCTGCCACCTCCCCCCTCCCTCCCTAGGGCATTTGATTCAAACTGAATCATAGCCAGTACAAATTTAGGAAGTACTGTACTATCCTCTACAAAGAGTGTCTGAAGTACTGACCAATTATTGTGTGTTGACCATGTGATGATCATGTGACATCATTTAGGCCCAGTGATGGTGTCCCATCTTATCCTGGACGTCTCTCACGTAGTGTAGGAGAATCTCAGGAGTCCAGGCATCCTCTTACGAGTGCAGTGCCACCATTGAAATCTAGAACAGTCAGCGAAGAGTGGCCACATCATGGTGTTAATTTCTGTGAAGCAGACGAGATTGGTGAGGCAGACAGTGAGATTGGTGAAGCAGACAGTGAGATTGGTGAAGCAGACAGTGAGATTGGTGAGGCAGACAGTGAGATTGGTGAAGCAGACAGTGAGATTGGTGAGGCAGAAGAAGGTGAATGCTGTGAAGAGGACGACCGAAAGGCAGCTACTCAGAAGTCCTATGGAGCTGGTGGTCGAAGGAAGAGTTCTTTAAAACACGCTCTGCCATTACCATCTCTGGTGGAGGAGGCGAAGCTGAAAGAGAAAGTAAGACATGCATGTACGATTGTCCATGCCCTTCTTCGTGTGTGTGACCGACCTACATGTATGGTGAGTGTGGAATGTATGTTGTTCTGTGCAGAGAGAACAGTCCTTGCGTGTACTCAAGACAGTGTTCACTTCCAAGGATGGTGAGAAGAAGGAGTCTCTCAGAAGGAAACATCCTGTCTTCTGTGGCACTGGATTTAGACCTCAATTGGTAAGGCACAAAATGGTGTGTGTTTTTTTAGTAGGTTCTGCAAGTATTGGTGATTAGCGCAAAATATGTTTGTAGACTTCCCATGCGCACTACAGAAAGATCAGTAAGAGAGCCAGGCTTGTGTAATCAATCTAGAGCTGACCTTTTACCTCTACCTCCAAATAGTGATGGCCTACTGTTCTGCTAGCTGTGATGCAGAAGGCTTTGTGTGTGAGTATGAGGGGATCAACACAGCTAGAGTAAAGTGAAGCTGAAATATTATTTGTACGATTATTTTCAGCTGACATCAAATACTTTGAGGTTTCTCTTTCAATAGCTTCTTGGTTTGGTTGTTTTCAAGAAAGCTGATTGAAAAGAAGCATTGAAGTAAAATAATCCCTGCAGGAAGGCCATCAGGAGCAGCACCAGCACACAGTCACCTGACACCAGCAACACAGTCACCTGACACCAGCAACACAGTCACCTGACACCAGCAACACTGTCACCAGCAACACGGTCACCTGACACCACCAACACAGTCACCTTACACCACCAACACAGTCACCTTACACCACCAACACTGTCACCTGACACCACCAACACTGTCACCTGACACCAGCAACACGGTCACCTGCCACCAAACTGTTACCTGACACCACCAACACAGTCACCTGACACCACCAACACAGTCACCTGACACCACCAACACAGTCACCTGACACCACCAACACTGTCACCTGACACCACCAACACGGTCACCTGACACCACCAACACGGTCACCTGACACCAGCAACACGGTCACCTGACACCACCAACACAGTCACCTGACACCAACACTGTCACCTGACACCAGCAACACGGTCACCTGACACCACCAACACGGCACCTGACCACCAACACGGTCACCTGACACCACCAACACAGACACCTGACACCAGCAACACTGTCACCTGACACCACCAACACAGTCACCTGACACCACCAACACTGTCACCTGACACCACCAACACAGTCACCTGACACCACCAACACAGTCACCTGACACTAGGAATGCTTGAACCCTGCAACCCTGTAAACTCTAGTTGTGAGTGCCCCGCACCTAAGCCCAACCTGCAAGACAACCAGCTCATAATCAGAGCTTACTAAACACTATTGTAATAAGCCACACCCCTCAGAAAATTAAAAGATTATTTAGACTGGACTGATGGAGAATGAAGGAGCTGACCTCGCGAGCCAATCAAAGAAGGTGCTAATCTCTCTAGTCTCACTAAGTCAGGACCCACTCTCTTGAAGTCAGATTACGAAGGAGCAAGTCTCTTACATACATGTAGGTGAGCTAAGAAGGAGCTAGCGATGCTTCAGAAGATGTGTTGTGGCTGACTTTCTTCCTTGAAGTTTTAGTCTACAGAATATTAGACATCCTTCGTGGTGACAGGCTCTGTTTAGCCAAAGATAAGAATGCTTGTGACGTGGTGGCTGTTGACAGCACCCACCAGTCAGCTGATGTAGGACACATTGGGACACTATGGACCAACTGCAGCTAAATAAGTGTGGTCATACTAGTTGAGATCTTGTGTCAGTCATACTAGTTGAGATCTTGTGTCAAGTTGCCTCGACATGGATGCTAACATGCATGACATTAATACTAACATGCATGACATGGATGCTAACATGCATGACATTAATACTAACATGCATGACATGGATGCTAACATGCATGTTCACTGTGGTACTTTGCTAGCGACATTCAGACCAGCAATTCACAGCAACACTCTGAATGAACAAAGACAGTTTGTAATGTACTCGCTAGCCAGAACCTGCACAGTCATAGAATATTGTGTTCTTATCTAGCCAGCATTTTCAAGCGCGCTAGTTTTCATCAGAATGTCATGCCAGTTTAGATTGACATGTGATCTCATGTTTAATTTCGCTTTTTATTATGCGACAAAATTCCCCCCAAAATCGTAGCAAATCAGAACAAGCCACTCTCTGGCATTCGACTTCATCCTCTTCTGCCATGTTTGTGAATGGATCTGGGTGTGTGGCTAGCAAGACTAGATTTGTAAAGACAACGAGGGAGGTACTTAATGGCTTGACGTGGAGAGAGATACACTGCATTAGCTACAACTAGCAATCCATCAACAACAAATGATTGTTATTACAATAGTATCCGTGGTGTTCATTCATCCATAACTTTCTATGTTGCCTTCAAATGTCCAGTCCAGGAGCCACACAATGTGGACACAATATCTATAAACAATATGACGTGAGAAAATGTTGACACACTTGACTGTACTGAATATGATGTGAGAAAATGTTGTCACAACTTGACTGTACTGAATATGACGTGAGAAAATGTTGACACAACTTGACTGTACTGAATATGATGTGAGAAAATGTTGACACAACTTGACTACTGAATATGATGTGAGAAAATGCTGACACAACTTGACTGTACTGAATATGATGTGAGAAAATGTTGACACAACTTGACTACTGAATATGATGTGAGAAAATGTTGACACAACTTGACTACTGAATATGATATGAGAAAATGTTGACACAACTTGACTGTACTGTGAGAAAATATTGACACAACTTGACTGTACTGAATATGATGTGAGAAAATGTTGACACAACTTGACTGTACTGAATATGATGTGAGAAAATGTTGACACAACTTGACTGTACTGAATATGATGTGAGAAAATGCTGACACAACTTGACTGTACTGAATATGATGTGAGAAAATGTTGACACAACTTGACTACTGAATATGATGTGAGAAAATGTTGACACAACTTGACTGTACTGAATATGATGTGAGAAAATGTTGACACAACTTGACTGTACTGAATATGATGTGAGAAAATGTTGACACAACTTGACTGTACTGAATATGATGTGAGAAAATGTTGACACAACTTGACTGTACTGAATATGATGTGAGAAAATGTTGACACAACTTGACTACTGAATATGATGTGAGAAAATGTTGACACAACTTGACTGTACTGAATATGATGTGAGAAAATGTTGACACAACTTGACTGTACTGAATATGATGTGAGAAAATGTTGACACAACTTGACTACTGAATATGATGTGAGAAAATGTTGACACAACTTGACTGTACTGAATATAATGTGAGAAAATGTTGACACAACTTGACTACTGAATATGATGTGAGAAAATGTTGACACAACTTGACTGTACTGAATATGACGTGAGAAAATGTTGACACAACTTGAATATGACGTGAGAAAATGTTGACACAACTTGACTACTGAATATGATGTGAGAAAATGTTGACACAACTTGACTGTACTGAATATGATGTGAGAAAATGTTGACACAACTTGACTGTACTGAATATGATGTGAGGAAATGTTGACACAACTTGACTACTGAATATGATGTGAGAAAATGTTGACACAACTTGACTGTACTGAATATGACGTGAGAAAATGTTGACACAACTTGAATATGACGTGAGAAAATGTTGACACAACTTGACTACTGAATATGATGTGAGAAAATGTTGACACAACTTGACTGTACTGAATATGATGTGAGAAAATGTTGACACAACTTGACTGTACTGAATATGATGTGAGGAAATGTTGACACAACTTGACTGTACAGGTATATGATGAGGTATGAGGTGTGTTTATTGTATGTCAACATTTCCTCCCAAATTGTGTGAGCAACATGATATCATGGTTACTTCATGTAACACAATGTTTACTGAATGTTGATCCAGCGTGACAACCAAGTTCCTCATGCAGAGATAATTTAGTGCACATTTGTGGTTAGTATGCATCAAGAAAATGTCCCATTACCTGGGGTAGCTGTACTTTCGTTCCCCTCTCTCCCCCCGCCAAGCTTAATTTTTTGGACCCCAAGGGTTTTAATCATAAAAGATCAAGACTGTAAATTGATGACTCAAGGTAACATGCTACAGCAGCTGCTTCATGTGTAGACTTGGCCCCACAAAGCAAGCCCACAGATGTCTACTTACAAGAATGTGCATATGTGATTAGACTTTGGAATCAATTGTGTTTGCCCGACACATGCACCCAATCAATTGTGTTTACCTGACACATGCACCCAATCAATTGTGTTTGCCCGACACATGCACACAAAATATTAAAGTGGTCACCAAATACTTGGGACTTGTTGTCTTTTTAAGTATAGTATAAACGTAAATGGTTAGCAAAGAAGCAATTGTGGAGTTCTAAAGTAGGGCACACCCTTTTTCTCCTCAAGATTTCCAATTCTGAACTTTTGACCTATACCCTCTCAAGTAGTCTCCTTGGTAACCGTAGCCATTGAAACTGCCTTGTTGACGCGCTTGAACAAGAGGAAAATCACTTACCTTTGTGCTCAGCGTAGAGTCTTTGTAACCGCCAGTGAGGCTAGAGGACTTCAGCGAGATGGGGTGCTTAACAATGACAAGTTTTGTAGTGTTCCAGAACACACCCGAATACATAAGCCCTTTCACATAGCCCACTTCTCCATCCAGGAGTCTGGGCAGACACTATACAAACAGAATATGTTGAACACGCATACTTTTGGAGTTTCCCATTGCAGGGCGAAATCAAGGTACGTATCCTATGATTAGGTTAATTCTTGGCCAGATGTAAAACAAACCCTCACACAAAACTTGATGTTAAATGAGATTTTTCCATGTGGTACTTCTAAAATAAATCTTCAATTCCTATACTTGTAAGACCGTTTTTGTTATCTTGGTACAGTGTGCTCCTGCATCTTCGCACTTGATCACTCAAGATGACCTGCGAAGGGAAAGAGAAAAAACTGCAGCAAAGTTGAAGGAATTTTTTGAAGGAGGTGATGATGAAGACAACTCGGGGTCATCTGATCCCAAGACATCCAAGTCTGAATCGTGTTCCTCGGGAAGTTTTAAAGTGCTCTCCCTTCCCACCACTTTTGTTGGCGTGAGCTCCTCTTCAGGCGGACTCGTTCTTTCCCCCGCTCAATGTTCGCCAGCTGATGGCAGGTCGTTGACTAAATCACATGTGACAAAGTCTGTCTCATTTGCACCACTTCCCAGTCCGCTCGTAGTAACGGTCTCCTCCTTAAACACATCCACTACCACTACTGCCTCCAATGGCCATGTGCCAAATGTGGACTCCTCTCTCTGCAAATCATTGACTTCAAATTCTCCCTTCCAACTGGTTTGCCCTTCTGTTACTACAAGCTCTGTTCTATCACTCTCGACTATGGCATCCATTGGACGCAACCAATTGGCCTTCCAGAGTGGTAGTGGGCTTGTTCAAGTTACCTCTTCTGCTTCAGAAGTGCTTGGTACTGTGAGCACTCGGGTGAAGCCGATTGCTTCAGCGCAGTCAGCTCCTTCTTTACCCTTACTGGCTGTGTCTACCAAAGCAGCACAGCAAAATAGAGGAGTGGCGATAGTTAGTCCTTCAGTTGTATCTTTGCAAAGTTCACAACCTTGTCTTCTTCAAAGTTTACAGCCTCAGGCTATTGCCCAGCCTTCTACTTGTCAACAGTCACTGGCTAGTGATGGACTTTCTCTCCGTCCAATCTCGCAGGTTAATGTGCAGCTTTCTTCCTTCAAGCAGACACCTGCAGCTACTTCTCAGCCTTCTCTTTTTAGACAGGCACCGATGGCTGGCACCCAGCAATCTCTCTTGCAAGCTTCTCTGGCCAATCCTTCTCTCGTCCAAACCACACAGCCTGATGCACAAGTTCCTCCCTTTCAAAGTTCACAAACTGGCATTCAACATCCTCTCTTCCAAACTTTACAGGCTAGCAGTCAAAGCTTAATGCCCAAACCTTCCCTCCAAACCTCACAAACTGGTGTCCCACTTTCTATCTTTCAAAATTTGCAAGCATCTTCTCTCCAATCTTCACTGGTTAACCAGGCTTTGGTTCCTAGTATTCTACCCTCTGTCTCGCAAACCTCACATGCTACTAAACAGCCATTTCTCTTTCAAGCTTCACAGAGTTCTCAACCATCTGTCTTCCAGGCTTGTCAAGTTGGTACCCAACCTTCTATGTTCAAAACCTCACAAGCTGGTATCCAGTCATCTCTCTTTCAAACTGTTACTTCAGCTAAGCTTTCTGTCCAAGCTCCACCAGTTAGTGCACAGGCTTTGCTCCTACAGACATCAGTGGCAAATCCTTCTCTCCAACAAGCTTTGCAGACTAATTCTCAGCCTTCACTCTTCCAAACTTCAGTAGCAAAGCCTTCTCTCCAACAAGCCTTGCAAACTAATTCTCAGCCTTCGATCTTCCAAACTTCATTGGCCAAGCCCTTTCAAGCCTCAAAGAGTAACAATCAGTCAACTCCTCTCTTCCAAGTTTCGCAGGCAAATGCTCAGCCATCTGCAAACTCTCAGCCATCTCTCTTCCAAGCCTCACAGGCAAATGCTCAACCAACTCTCTTCCAAGTGTCACTGGCAAATTCTCAGCCGTCTCTCTTCAATGTCTCGCAGGAAAATGCTCAGCAATCTGTCTTCCAAGCTTCACAGGGTAGCATCCAGTCAAACAATACCCAGCCATTCACTAACACTTTGGCAATGCAAGCACAGACAAACTCTTTGTTCACTAAGACATCTTCTAATATGCCAACTTTTTTCTTTGGACAAAATCCCGAAAATAAATCCACAGGGTTGACCCCTTCATCTCAACAGCAAAACTCGGGGAGCTTATTCAGTCACTCCACACAAAACAGCCCCTCTACCTTTAACTTCTCTGCTACTCAGCAGCCACAGCTTCAACAGTCTGCCAGCAACACTGGACTCTCTATTGGAACTTCTCAGATCAACAGTGCAAACTCTCCATTCAACTTCATGCAGCAAAACACAGCAACTTCGCTAACATCCGGTCTGCAACAAAACTCGACATTTGTCTTTGGACAGACTGCTCCTGGAATCAACTTTGGTGGAGGGTTGAACCAACAGCAAGTCAAGGCGAGTGTAGGCTTCCAGGCTCCACAGGCGAGTGTAGGCTTCCAGGCTCCACAGGCGAGTGTAGGCTTCCAGGCTCCACAGGCGAGTTTAGGCTTCCTGGCTCCACAGGGCGGAAACATTTTCAATTTTTCACAAGGTACCGCCGGATCCATCTCTCCTTCTGGTGGTGGGAGGACAAGGAACAAATCGAGAGCTGGAAAAAAGAAGTAGAATTTTTCTCCTTGTTGACCTTTCTCCTCACGAATGTACATGTTGGCTGTTGAACAAGAGGTAATAACTGCTGCATATATATATATACTTGCTGATGATGATTTTTGATGTCAGTAAATTAACTTGTTTTATATTTTTTGTGCATGTGCATGTATAATGTTGTACAAATATGCATGTGACCTATCACAGATGTATCTACTTGTATTGTTGTGTAGTAGTTGCTTGTAAATCAATAATATGAAAAAGTCTTGCGTACATAATGAAAGTGTCTTCAGAATTTGCACTTTTTAATATATATTTTAGGTTTTTGAAAGCCATGTGTGATACTGTTGAGCCTATGTATAAGGCTACCACATATATGCAGACATTAACTATATAATGGTCTAGACGGTTAAACCGATAATAATATATGTACTTGTAGGGCGTGGTCGAAGAAAGTGGATTTGAAGTTAGATATTTTACGGTTGGCAGAGATGTCACTGCAGAAAGAGGAGTAGTTGTGTGTAGTTGGGTATGGTTGCAATGGGGAGGTTTGTAGGCAGGAGAGGGTGGCAGGGATATTGGTAGGTAAGAGACTGAAGTCATGGATGTTAGGTGGATCAAGCGAGGGTGTAATGCGGAGTAGAGAGAGAGAAAAAGGTGTGGTTGGTGTTTATGTAAACCCCAGAGGGGCTGAGTACAGGAGACTGAAATGCTTTTTGAAGTACTCAACAGATCTAGCGATATTTGAAGGAAAAGGTGATTCTGATGGGTGATTTTATGCATGGATAGATCTGGGGGAGGAAGCACTCCCTAACAGCAATGGCTCCTCAACTTGGTGTTGCTTGGAGGACTGGTTATAGGGAATGAAATGAAGAACTTTGATGGAAGGTGGACCTGGGAAGTGAGGAGAATTGTTTTCGAGAAGTTTGATCGTAGGGAAGGTATATAGTGATTGAAGACTGTGAAGAATGATATTGGTTCAGATCCTAACATACTGTGGTGTGCAGTGAGGTAGGAGGAGAGAGTAAGATTGAAATGCAGAGTGGACAGTATATAGCCAAGACTGAATAGAGTACCAATAGGCAGTAGAGAAAGCATTTGTAGGATGGGAAGAACAGTTGAGGGTGTTTGATCCAAGAGCAGGGGTACAATGTAGCAAGTGGAATGCATGGAAAGCCAAGGTATTGGCAGTGGCAGACAAGTTTAGGGAAGAAGAAAATAACGGAGGACTCGAAGGGATGGTCAGATGAAGTAGGGGAAGCAATAACAAGAAAAGAAATTGAAGACAACAAGAGTGGGGGGGGAGGTGGCGGGTTAATGATGTTAAAGTGAGAAAGCTCTGGGATGAATATAAGGAAGAAAATGAAGCTACTTATAAGGAAAATGAAGAGAAGTTGCAGGAAAAGACACGAGAATATGAGAACAGTGGAAACAGCTCTAAGCTGTTTTGGTCAGACCTGAGGGGAAAGTAGAAAAGGAGAAGGATTGAAGACCATCTCGTCTAAAATGTCATCTCCCTCCATCACTCCACCAGAGACTGGTGGAGTGATGGAGGGAGAAGATGACCTTTTAGATGAGATGGCGAGAGACTGGGAGGAGCTTGGCAGAGAGAGGAGTGTCTACAATACCTGTTTGGGTGAAGAAGTCAGGGTGGCCATGAGATGGGTATGTGCGAGTATGTAAGATAGGGAGAAGTGGTGGATATCTTGCAGAACCAAATGGAATACTCAATGAGATGATGATGTATGGAGGAGGGTGGTATATAGAAGTGTTGGTGGATTTGCTGAACATGGTGCTGAGGAGGGAGTGCTCTCCGGAAAATTGGATGAGGAGTTTGTTGGTACCACTCTACAAGAACAGTGATGCAGAAGTGATTGGGAATTATAGAGGGATATCATTGGGCAGTTGTGTAGTGAGGTAGTTGATGGCAGAGAGGTTAGGGAAGTTTTGTTTTTAATAGAGCCACCGAGAGGTTTCACAAGGAAGAGATACGCACACCAGTGGTTTGTCCCAGGGATATATAGCTACATGTGAGATTTGGAAAGGGAGGAACAGATGGTCTTACCTAGCTTGAAGTATCAGTAAGGCGTACGACAGTGTGTGGAGGGATGGGGTGCGGTATACAATGAGATGAGCAGGAGTGGAGGAGAAATTTCTACAGGATTTTACAACTGGGATGGTATCAGATGGTTGTCAGTCGAGGTAGTTTGGGATAGAGAGGGGACTTAGGCAGGGGTGTCCTTTGTCATCAACATATATGTCGGGAGTAGAGGATGAACTAGAGGGAGCTGAGCTGGGATTGAAGGTGGGTATACATGGTGTGGTCCATTGCTCTATGCTGATGATATTGTGCTTTTGGCAGAAATAGGAGTGGAATTGCTTGGATGGAATGCAGAATTATTCAATAAGATGGAAGTTGAAGTTTAATGAGAAGAAGAGTAATAAGGTAATGGTCACTAACATTATCTGGCTAGAAGAGCTACTGCAGGAAAGTCAAAGCACAGACCTGATCAAGATAGTACTTGACTAGATATTTGGCAATACATGTATTAATATACATTGGTTGAAATCTGACGGAAATATGTACAGAAGATGTTAGATTGTGGTATATAAAATGCAAATAACAAGCAGGCCTCTGTACTGTGCTGACCCAATAGTTTGCCACGAATGCTCACTGTGGCTTTATTTTACTGGAGGTGATGATTACTGCATCCACCACTGGTCACTGGTAGAAGAGGTGTGTGTGTGTGTGAGAGAGAAAAATGAAAAAAAATGTTACAATGACTCTCAATAAACAACCTGAAATTTTTTATTTTAAAGAATCAAATTTGTAATGGCTACATGAAAATAGCAGCTAGTCCAGGTCCAGTATCCAATCTAGGAATACTACATTAATCTAGGAATACTACTATATACATTAATCTAGGAATACTACATTAATCTATAGGAATACTACAGGAATACTACATCAACAACACAAATAATAATAACAGAAAACATTGAACTAAAATTATTCATTATATAACATAGTACATGTGCCTAACTAATGTTGAATGAGGCCAAGAAGAGTTTGCACAAATGTCTGAAGGAAGTGAGTTCCAGATGAATGGCTGAAGAACGAGTTTGCATGTGATGTACGTGCAAAAGGTTGAACTAGAGATGAGTTATTGATGGAATGACTCTATTTGAAAATAATGATTCTCTGTAAGTGACAGGAAAAATAGCAAGGGCATTAACAAAGCTATAAAGAAGACAGAGCTTCAGTGTCTGTCATCTGATGAAGAGAGAAGTAATATCTGCAAAAACCAATAGACTCTCATAAGCACTGTTCTAATTAAACTCTCAATGCAAACTTCTGTATAATTATACTCATTATAATTCCTCAACATTTTTTTTTGAGGTGGGGATTCCAAATGATACAAGCACACTCAAGATGGGGACGTATACCTCCTACTGCAGTGTGAAGACTTAGGGGAGTGTAATTCTAATAATCCTCCTGCTTTTATTGCAGATGTTCATTATATGAGAGGACTAGTTAGAGAGTGACTCTCAGATATTTGTAATCCTCAACTTGGATGAGCATCTCTCCCTCAATAACAAGAGGAACATCTGGAACACATGGACTGGCATTTCTGGAGAACATAATGTAGCAACATTTACTGGTGTTCAGTGCAAGGAAATTGGTTCTGGTCCACCATGTAAAGATAGCGTTGACCTCATTTTGAACATACATGAAATCTCTAGGCGACTGTATCACTTGGTATAATGCTATATATATCATTGGCATACAACAGCTTGGTCATTAGAGATGACAATCGACTTCATTAATGTATAATTATGAGGAACAGTACCTAATATAGAGCCCTGACCAGATGTTACAGGAAGAGCTGGGCAACAAGCCTCATTAACAACAACACTGTTCCCTGTTATTTATATAATTGTGAACCCAATTTATGATGTTTGTATCCAGATTCAATATAAGGAGTTTGTTGAGCAGAGGGGAGTGTGGAACGGAATCAAAGGCTTTGCTTAGATCGAAAAACATCACATATCATGCCCTTTATATAAAGATTGAGAGCACGCATTCGTAGATGATAGCAGTGCAGAGGTGATAGACTTACCAGGGGAGAATCCCCATTGGCATTGAGAAATGGGTGAATATTTCTGGAGGTGCTCTGAGATGAGTTTATGAATGATCCTCTCTAGGAGCTTGCTTAAAACTGATAAAATTGATATAGGTCAGGATTTGTTTTGCTCCCCCTTTTGGGCATAGGAATGACCCTGGCCTGCTTCCAACTGCTAGGTATGGTTCCAATATGAATAGAGAGGTTGGTAATGCTTGGAACAACACGGGGGGAGGTGGCCTTGAGCATTCTGGTAGATATATTGTCAGGTCCAGTTGCTTTTCTACAGTTGAGAGCTGTGATTAGGTCATAAACCCGATCCTCTGTGCAGAGTAATTCAGGTATATAAGTCTGACAAGTTGGATTATCAGGAGCCATTAAGGTTGGGGGATGGTTGAAGTTATTGTGAAAGTGCTGATTAAGTAACTGGGCTTTGTCTTCATCAGAGGAGAAGAGCACATCACTGCAGGAAAGTGAGGACATGGTTGACTCATGTTTGGAGAGAGACTTAATCAATTTCCAAAATCTTTTCGTGTCAGCAGAATGTAGTCTTGGGAGATATATATGCTGCTTTGGAAATTCTGATGGTAGAAACAACAGACAAGTTTGTATTCTCAAACACTACCAGTGTGCTTGTAAGCAGTGAACAAGATGTTCCTTCTGCGGATTTCATTGTTTAATCCAAGGTAAGCTTCTACGAGATGACAATATCTTCCTTGGGATGCACTTCTCCATAACATCCATAAACTTTTCATTCCAGACATCCCAGAAATCATCTATACCATCATCATCAGACAATATTGACCCCAAGCAATCTGATAGGAGGTCACAACTCACAAACTAAATTGCCTGTCTAGATGAAGGAAAGGTGATTTTGGAATGGAGAAACAAAATGACATGAGAAAAGCTTGATGGTCAGAGGAAATAATTAGAGGAGGACTAGTGGAGCATGATATGAGTAATGAGAGAGTTGAAACAAATGCCAGGTCAATGATAGAGTGATTAATTAGAGTTAAGTGAAAAACTAGGAGAACAACTTTGAAAACAGAGTGAGAGTGGTTAGAGAAATCTATACTGAAGTCACCAACCATGGTCAAGTTGGAGAAAACACTTACATTATGACTGCATAGTTATATAGCAGATGAGGCCACACATGTTTGCACTGAACAGCTCAATTTCAATTTGTCTATTCACTTGTGTTAGTGATGACTACGAAGTTCGTGAGGATTCCATTGCTTTTCCTGACACTAAATCAGAAACTTTATTTAAAGGTACTCTCTATAGAGCACACATGATAAAAGCAGCAAATAGTAAAGACTTTCAGAGCAATTTGGAAATGTTTAAAGTGTCTTGCTTTGGGAAGGATGTAGATTTAAGCAGACAACTGCCTCTTCTCTACGTAATTAAAAAGGAACAGCTTCTGTAAAGAATGTCACTTCAATAAATATTATCTGTGAAGCTGTGAATAGCAACGAGATATTTAAAGGGATGTTACCAGCAGTTCACCAGTTAATTCGATTGTACTTCACTCTGCCCATTACTTCTTCCACTTCTGAGAGATCATTTTCTGCTTTGAACGACCGAATGCAATTGCATATGCATAGAGAATATACAGATGACCTTAATTTAATATCACTATATATATAGTAAATTAATTTGTACAGAGACACGATAGAACTAGGTATTTTGGAAACTATTAACTGGAATTTTGTTGTCATGCATTTTGTTTTGTGTTGTGTGAATTGTTGTAATTCATTTTTTTGGCAATAATAATTATAATAATTGTAATGATTGAGCCCCCCAAACATTTTGGTGCCACTGTAAGGAATCATAGTTGAAGAGGTGTGGGGTAGGTGGAAGGAGAAAGTTTTGGCTGCACCGGAGAAAGGAATTGGGAAGAAAGATTACAGAGAGGTCAGAGGGATGGTGGTCGGAGGATGTGGAGAGGTTAATTGGTGTTCGGAAGAAGAAATGTAGGGGCAAGGAAGAGAGGGGAGGGAGAGGCTACACTAAAACAATTATGGGATGACTGAAAAAGGCTGCTAAGAAGGAATTGAGGAAGAGAAGATCAGAGAGCAGGTGGGACTAGTTGTGAGCTGTTTTGGAATGCTTTAAGAGCAAAGAGGAAGGAGAGAAGGATAAAAGAAGTGAAAGATGATGAGGGAAGAATGGTGGAGGAAGTGATGGCAAAACACGAAAAGCTGGGGAGGAAAAAAGAGGATGCCATAGTACCAGAATTAGAGATAGGAGATGTGAGTTGGCATGAGTTGGGATGTGTGAGGAAGTAATTTAGGAAGAAGTAGTAGAGGTAATGAAGTGTTTCAAGAGAAAAGGTATCAGGCCCTGATGAAATGTCGAATGAGATGCTGATGTATGGAGGTAGAAGGTTGATGGAGGTGGTGATGAACGTGGTGATGAGGAGTGAGTGCTGCCCAGTGGACTGGAGGAGGAGTTTGCTAGTACCTAACCAAGTAGGGATTTAGGGGGATAGCATTAGGTTGTAGTGTGGTGAAGGTGTTTGTGAGAGTGTTGGTGAGGAGGTTTGGAGGGCTTGCTGAGGATAGGATTTTGATGAAAGCGCAGGGAGGGTTTAGAAGTCGGACGAGATGTTCGGACCAGTGGTTGGTGTTAAGAGTTTGTGAAGTGATGAAGAGGGAGAAGAAGAGTTCATATCTGGCCTCCTGGACATAAGCAAGGCATATGACAGTGTGTGGAGGGAAGGACTGTGGCACAAGTTGAGGCAGTTTGGAGTAGAGGAGAAACTTGTGAAGATATGTGTAGAATTGTATAGTGGGGTGGAGATGACGGTGATATTGAACGGAAGGAGGTCAAGGTGGTTCGCTGTGGTGGATTTAAGCAATCAGGGATGTCCTTTGTCTCCACTTGTTTTTGATATTTATTTGATGGGAATGGCAGAGTAGTTGGAGAGAGCTAAGCTAGGAGTTAAGGTGGAAGGCTGTTAGTGTGAGGCACTTATGTATGCAGATGATGTTGTTCTTCTGGCAGAGTCAGAGGTGGAGCTGCAAGCTATGTTGGATGTGGTATAGGTTAAGGTGAAGATGAAGTTTAATAGTAAGAAGAGCAAGGTCAGGTGGTAGCGAAGAAGGAAGCAGGAGTGAATTGGAGGATAGGCGAGGAGATATTGGAAGAGTTCAAAGAATTCAAGTACTTGGGAGTAATGTTCAGTTGGAGAAGATGGCAAAGAAGGCAGATTAGTGGGACGGGAAGATGACGGATGAGTCGAGTAAATGGGCAGGTAGAAGTAGACAGAGGAAGAATGGTATGGAAGCTTCTAGCGAGACGTATGCAGCTGAAGATGGTGGACAGGTGGACGTAATGCTTGCAAGAAGTTGGAGTCAGCACAGATGAGAGTGGATAAGAGACTGTTGGGAGCAAGTAATAGAGTAGCAGGAGTGGCAATACGGGGAGATATGGGGTGGAGGAAGCTGGAGGAGAGGAGGGAAGAGGTGAAGGTTTTGTTTGGAGATTGGAGATGTTGAACAGCAGTTGGTGAAAATAGTTGAGAGAGGATGGAGGAATCAGATGGTGGGAAGAATATGAGATCTTGAGGAGGAAATATGAGCTAAACAATGAGGTTGGGTCAGTACCTAAGTGGAAGGGGAAAATGAAGGTGAGAAATGAGAAGGATTGGGAGGAGGAAGTAAACGGCAAGAGTATGCTGAATTTTATAAATTGGTGCATGGTTGGAGAGGTATGGTCAGGAAGGTGTGAGGTTGCAGAGGACTGGGTTGTTAGAAGATAAGAAGAGATGTGGGATAATTAGGGATGAGAGATGGTATCATGTGTGGTAGTGGAGCTGGGACATTCCTTGGTGATAGGCTGGTACTGGTGACTGAGGACAGAATTGAGGAGTAATTAGAAAGCGAGTGTAGGGGAAGGAAAATATTTTCATAGTAGGAGGCAGGAACATGTGCACAGCAGAGAAGGACAGCAGAGTTTGTGTCTAGGTTAACAAGTAATAGCTCACTTGTAGAACATGCATGGACTCTATTTGAGGGGATGAGAATATGAGTGGAGAGCCTGGTCAGTTACAGAGTAAAAATGAGAACTTGTTGTTCAAGCTACATGCATTCCATAGCGTGGTCAGCAATACCATGAGAAATGGGAGGAAAAGTAGCACCATACTTTTTTAACCATTTATCAAGAGAATCTTTGTGCATCTGCACCAGAGGAGAGATTTACCAGAGGAGATTAAATCTCTCCTCTGTTTAAGCAGAATCTTCTCTACTCTCCTGGTTTCAGGAGAAAGATCTCATTTTATAGAGATATTAGCTAGAATTAAAGTAGCATTCATTTGACCTGATCATGGTGATGAGGATAGGGTGACAGCGACCTTCTGGATATTGGCCTATATAGTCGGAAGCAGTCACAAGTAGAGATTGAAATTGAAGGATTAATAGCAGACAAAATGGAAACAGCGGCATTTCTTGATCGGAGCAAATATGATGTGGAATACCCTACCCTTGGGGGGGGATTCCTCAATCCCCACTATGATCAGATTGCCAGACCTAGGACATTGTGGTTTGAGTAGTGATGGAACTAATAGAAGTAGCTAGTTGTTGGCAACAGCAGAGGCATAACTGACCCTTAGAGGTGCAGGCACGTTCTCCTCTGCGGTTTGATTATATTGAGGATGGTGTACTGATTCAGCTAGTTGATGGGTAGCAGATGCCTTGATATAGTAAACAGAATCGAGCTACTTATCCAAAGCAAACAGTGGTTTTCAAGGTCACAACTTCTTTCTCACTCGGAGAGCCTAAAATCACTCAGCCGATTCAGCTAGTTGATGGGTAGCAGATGCCTTGATATAGTAACAGAATCGAGCTACTTATCCAAAGCAAACAGTGGTTTTCAAGGTCACAACTTCTTTCTCACTCGGAGAGCCTAAAATCACTCAGCCGATTCAGACTAGAGCAATTGTAGTTTTTCTGAGACCCGGACATCTTTATTATTATTATTATTATTAAGAACTTTACAGCCATGTTGACAGGTGTGAAATGTGTGTGAGTGATATTGGAAATAATGATTGCTGAAGGTCAATGAACCAAGAACTGGTGAAGCCTGAAAATGAAGAAAAGAAAAGGTAAAAGGAACAATACAGAGTTAATCAGAGTTAATCAGGGGTCCTATTAATATTGATCATATGGCATGGTGCGCAAGGACAAAGATAGTGAAAAGTGCATGTGTCGGCTGGGTCAAAGTGATTTAGGAAATAATGCCATAAGTACGGTACCAGTTGTTTCTTGATAGATAATAGTGATTGTGAAATGTCAATAGGAGGCAGTGCATTCCATAGTAGTACAATGCGGTTGAAGTAGAAATGTCTACTGTTGGAGGAGCGAGTGAATTTGTAGTTTAATTTGTGAAGTGAAGATGACCGAGTAGGGTTGGTAGAGAATGATATGTATTTTTGTATGTCAAAGTTGCTCGAACGATCCTTTAACGATTTTACAAGGAAGAGGATGTCTTGCAGTTCGAACCAGTACATCAGTGGTAGTAAGTTTAGGGTAATGAGTCTGGATTTGTAGTCTGATGTGTGATCATTCAAAATGTATTTTGTAGTTCGACGTTGGACCTTTTCCAGCAGAGAGATGTCCTTTAAAAGGCGAGGTCTCCAAGATCCAGGATCCTTTTGTGAATACACGAAGAACATGGCCCATGCAGATGGACTTCCTGACCTTTTTTGTTACCTGCAATAGTTTCATCGCAAATTGGACAAATGATAGAAGTCTTGTTCTGTTTGAAGCCATGAAACTTTAGTTTCTGCTCCAATATCTTACTTACTGGGAAGGAGCCTGAAACTTACTAACGATCTAGTTATCTCACCCACATGTGCACATTTCTACTGCTTGACTGCACGCTTGCTTTAAAAAATCAAGTACCGCGCAGCATTTTTTTGCAAATCGAAGTGCAAAGTCCAAGTAACCATGAGTCTTTCATCTGCGTCTGCGCACTAGTTTACCAGCAGGAAATTACGTCATCAAACCCCCAAAATGGCGTCTAAAATTTAAAGAGGTGTGTAAAGTCCTATCTACGGCTTAGAATTATAGAGCAGGTTTTGTCTACCTGTGGGGTCAACGAAGTAAATTACAACGAAGAAGGTTATCTGAGTGTGTCCAAGAAGAAAGGAACAAGCTTGTCCCTTAGATGGAATCCATTCAAGACTTCAACAAAGTTGTATTAACTCTTGATAATTGTGTCATCCCCAATGACAGGCTACGCAATACGCCTTCAGCAAGAGATGGATGCCCTCATGATTTAGAAGTAGATCTGCGTATTTTAGGCTGTGAGTATATACACACCGCTGGTATTTTACTTCGACTCCCCTCAGTAGCAGTGGCAGCTGCACAGGTGCTGTTTCAAAGATTCTTCTATTCAAAGTCTTTGGTAAAGTACAACATGTTGGTAAGTTTAGTGATGGTTGCTAAGAGGAATGCCATTTTATCATCCTTGTTTTCCCTTCTTTTATAGCACGTGGCAATGGCGTGTACGTTCCTTGCTGCCAAGATTGAGGAGAACTGTCGAAGGGTCCGGGATATAGCTAATGTATTTCATCATATTAAACAAAAGAGGATGGGCAGGTATGTTGAGTATCTAAAAATATATATTGTGGTTGATTCACACTCGAGTAGCACAAGAAGATTAGGGTAGATAAATGAACACACTAGTAGTGAGTGTATAATGCACCTACCAATATTACTGTTTCATTAGCATGGATGGGCAAAGGTATGTGGAGCATTGAACTTGATACTACCTCTTGATTGGAGAGTGTGCCACTTTTGAGGACCATCTACAAGAGCAGCACTGTCATGGTGCAGTCATGCTCCTGGTGTGGTTTTTAAATTTTTTATTATAAGGTCAAAAGTCAATCTCCACATACCCCACCTCTGTCCGCCCAGATGTAGTGAGGCACTATATTTTGTAGGTGCACAACTTTGGCATTAGTATCTGGCTCCAATTTTCCATCTTTTTGCTTGCAAGTGTGAATCAGCCTCTTTGGTGAGAGGTGAAAAACAGATTTAGGAGAATATCGGGATAGGAGAAGACGAGAGGGAAGTGTAGTGAGGTGTGGTGGAGAGAAGGGAGGAGTGAAGCTAAGAAAGGACGGAGGGAGGAAGGTAGAGAACAGTGGGTAAAGGAAGGGAAGGTTGATGAAAGGGCGAGTTGAGTTTAGAAGGGAGGAAAAGAGACGGCAGGAAAGGGGATAGGGAGAGAGATGATGGGATAGAGTAGAAGGTGGAGAAATAGTGGAGTGGAGGAAAGGGTAAATGAAGAGGGATTGGCTTTGGAAAGTGGTTAATGTAATGTAAATGTCGACCAATACAGTATATTGCAGTGTTGATGTGATGATACTCGGTAGTGACTAGAGCTAAGCTCAAACTCCACAAGGTGCACTTAAACTGACTGACTGCACACACTATGTACTTACTCTGCCTTGCCTGTATGCCACAGCAGCCCTGTAGGCTGGCCAGCATGCAGATTAACCTTCTGTCTGTCTGCCCGGCTGGTACTGGCTGGCTAGCTGATGGGTTGCTTGCTCCATCCTCTGCCTCCGGTAAGCTCAGTATTTCAGTCTGGGGATATGTTCTTGAGGATATGTTTTTGAGGTTCTTTGGTTCTCGTCAGTACACACCCACAGAATACAATTAGTTTATTCCAATTATGAAGGGGCACCATCTCCTTATCCCCTTCTTACGCACTGAGTCCCAAGTCGAGTGGCCGTGGACTTGACTGGAACAGACGTGCTCAGTGCACACCCTAGGACTATGTAAGCTATTGTATACTTTTCAGTGCTTATTTCTGATGAGTTGGCATACAATATGTTTGCAGCTCCCTCCCTCTCTCTCAAGCGTTTAAATTGTACGTCTAAAAATCACTGGAATGCTCGCTGAAGTTCACAGACATCCAAAATTGGACTTTGGACTATAAGACACTTCTACTCGTCTGTGATTGATTTGTGTAGTGATGTTATTGTAATCATTGTGAGCCGCTAATCATTGTGAGCCGCTAATGCTTAACTCCCTAGGGCTGGAAATTAAAAGAGATTCATGCTTGTGGTGAAATTATTTTTTAAAGTTATTTCATACTGCTTATTAGGTTGCGTTGTTGATGTTGATACGTGAGCTTGCCTAGCAACAAGTGTACTAATCACTTTGATATGTTTTGTTCCTCTAGGCCACTAGTGTTCAGGCCCAAAACCATAGCCGTCATTTTAGTTAGCTACTTACTGCATTGATCGGCTAAGCTTGAGTACTGTAGCCATGTTGTATTCACTTCCTTCAGCTATACCTAGCTAAGCATCACTCGCTTTTAGCGCATTTTTTCTCAAAGTCATTGACAATCATGCTTCTTGCAATAACCTTGCCCAACCTTGACATTTCAGTGTAGAGTAGGGTTGATGCAGCCTCATAGCAAAAAAAAAAAGCTTGCTGAAAGTTCACTTTGCACAGCTATATTGTACCCCTTCGGTTGCAGTTGCCAAGGTGCTTCTTGTGTGTGGATTATCCAAATCAGCCCTAAAGGGAGTTAACCAAATTGTGTGTGTGTTGTATGTTGTGTGTGTAAATGGTCATAATCTAGTCAATGTGATTGGATGTATCAGGAGGAGGAGCCAGGAGAGAGCATCAGCTAGTACCATGCAAGGTGCTGAGGAGACTTATTTCAGACCCGCAAACACTCAGTGGAGCTTTGTGCTTAGCTTTAGCTATTCTAGTGCTTAATTATACAAAGCAATCCTGTCGCTGAACATTGTAATGCACCTTTCTCTAGACCTGTAGTACCGATGGATTATCTGGGTGAGGAGTACTTCAAGCTGAAAGCTACCATCATTAAGTACGAAAGGTTTCTTCTCAGGGTAAGGTCACTTCAACTTGCTCAGCCTTGCTTGCCTTGTTCCATGCAATGCTCTCTTTAATGTAGGACTTGGGATTTTGTGTGCATATTAGACACCCTCACAAGGTGAGGTGCTATATTGAAGTTGTGTGCTAAGAATGTTATGCCATCTTTTATGCTATTTCTTTCAGCTCATCATATTCTACCTTCAAATATTGGGCTTAGAGAAGAATAAGCAGTTGGCACAGAAGTCATGGTAAGCCAATGAAGGATGAGTGTTATGCATTTCCAGTTGGTGTTTTTCAAATGTGTATAGGAATTTCATGAATGACAGCCTCAGGACAAATGTGTTTGTTCGCTTCTCACCTGCAACCATTGCATGTGCTTGCATATTCTTGATGGCTCGTCAGCTCAAGGTGAGTGAGGTTAGAGGAGACCTAATGCTAGCCTGTGAGTGCTTCTTGTTCTCTCTTTCCTTTCCCCTCCACCCTTCTTTATTTCTCTCTCCTAGTTTGCCCTTCCACAAAAGCCCCCATGGTGGACCATCTTCGATGTCAATTATGAAGATATCGAGGTATTGTCATTCATGTCTCTCCTGTAGATTGCATCAAAGTTGTATTGGATTATTGGTGTGGTAGGCTATATCCCTGGAGGTATTGGCTCTCTACCGGCGGCCACGAGTATTTCTCGTTGACCTCGATAAGAAGATGAGTGTGCTGAAGAAAGAGTTTGCCAAGAAACAAGGGGAGATCAAAGAAGTTACCCTGAAGAAGCCGACCTCATCAAACTCGGATTCAAGTCAGTTATTTTCAAAGCTGTGCATTCTTATCTATGTTTGTTAAAGTTGTCCACACTGCACAAGTCAATGTGTATCAGGTCGCGTCCACACTGAATTAGAATTAGAATAATGCGCATGAACGCACCGACCTAGTCCATCTTGGTAAGCGGTTTGAGTCGAATCAGAGCAATAAATGAAAGCGTTCAAATAACTATGCGTGTGTGCGGTGAAAAGAATTTCATTCACTCACGTCTGCGGTGGATGAAGGTTGGACCTTTGAGGAGCTAGCTGAAGATTATTGGTGGCCTGCAACCAAATTAGTTACATAGCTAGAGAACTGTTGTTATATGTGATACAATCTGAGAAAAGGCCCACTTCGCCCAAAAACTGATTTTGCACTAGGACCTTAAATAGCTGCCAAGTTTATGAATCATATATTTTCATAAATTACCTCAGACGCATCTTGGGTCATTTCTCTATCTTTCTGCAAAGTTTCAAGGCCAAGAAGTACTTCCTTCCATCCAAACGAGAAGTTACAAAAAGCTTAAAAATAGAGAAGCCACGCAAAGCTACCGCGTACACGGAATGAAAATACCGGCACACGGCAATTTCCCTTTGGTTTCCGTAGCAACCTAAATAAAAAGCGTAGAGATGACAAGAAGCTCTTCTGAAGCAGCTTGTGTGTAGACTCTCTTTTGCACTTCAGCCATGAAGACCAGCAACCTCTTGGAAGTATTGGAAGAGTATTTCTGTGCTCCTGATTACCATGCAGATGATAGTGACATAGAAGATGACAGTGAGCTAAATGCAGGTGAAACATAATGCACACCAAAAAAAAATATGGCGAGATATTGTGTGTGTTTGATGTCAAGTAGGAGTTGAAGCAGATGTGGTGGGAATTGAGAATGTGCCTGGTCCACATAACGATGACTCCAACGCAGACAGCGACACAGATGATGAAATCGAACTTGACAACGATGATCTCTTGTGGCTAAAGCTTTAACTCATTTGCCTTCTATATCGAGCCTCGAAAATTGAAATGTCAACAACCGGTACTACTGAAGAAAATGAACATGTCAACAGTTTTGTCGTGAAAACCTGTGGTTGCAGCAAGTGGAGTGGCAAGCCTTGCTCCCTCCAATTCATTGCTGATTATGTAGCCGGCATTCGAGCATCGTGTTTGTTGGAGTTGAGGAAGAAGGAATTAGACGTGGTCATTTTTGGCCAGTTCTTAGCTTCGTCACAGTCTTAAACGTGTCACTTCCTCCAAGGCAAGCCAATCTATTTGGTGATGCTTAGATTTCTACATGCATGGAGTTGGAGTTGGAGAGAAGCGAATAAAAAATTTGGCAGGGAACTTCAAGGAGACAAGTGTTTCACCACGTGTGCATGGTAATTTCCGAAGCCGACCAAAATACACTCTGAGTTGGCCTTTGGTTGAAAACGTGGTCTGATTTCTTATCAATTATGCAGACAACATGCTCTTGTTCTTCCTGCCGTATCCCCGGATACAGTAGGTCGGACATCGAAGTCCTACCTTCTAGCAGGAGCAAATGTGGCATTTGGAGGGTGTACCACAGTGCTGTTGAGATAGAGCCCTTTCTCTATGCAGTGTCCTCCACAACCTTTTGTCGGTTGTGGAGGTCTCTAATGCCATCTATTGTAGTGGTGAAGCCAATGTCAGATTTGTGTTGGCAGTGCCAACAAAATAGCCATGCAATCGTGAGGCTCCCAATAACCACTGAGGCTACCAAGTTGGAAGCATACAGTGATGCACTGGAGCATCTTCGCATTGTCAAGGTGGAACGATCCTTCTATAAGTCCGTCTGTGAACAGTGTAGGGACGACATTGTCAACCATTTTACTGTTGGAAACACATTGCAACCTCTTTCCTGCCAATCACGTCCAAACTCCAGACCTATCCAAGTACATGACTCTTTTGATGATGCTCAGCAAATCCACTATCCCTCAGATCCTCTACAGCCTGGCCCAATTTATTTCCTTACACCAAGGAAGTGCAGTGTGTTTGGTGTTCACTGTGAGGCAATACCACGCCAGGTAAAAATTGGCAGGAGATTGTGGCAAGGGTGCTAGTACTGTTGTCAGCCAACTGCACTACTTCTTCGAGAATCATGAGCTTGGGGAGGAGGAAGTGTTCCTGCATGCTAACAATTGCACAGGACAAAATAAGAATAGCTGCATGCTGCACTATCTTCTGTGGCGAGTGCTATCAGGAGACACATGGTAACCACGTTGTCCTTCTGTGGGACATACAAAGTTTGCACCCGACTGGTGTTTTGGCCTGTTCAAGAGGCTGTTCAAATGAACAAGTATTGGGAGCCTGACAGATATTTCACGGTGGTCAATAGTTCGGCTCAGTGCAACTTTTCTCAACTTGTCTTGTCTGAAGATGGAACACCATCGTTCCTTGCTTCAATTGGACAGACTTCTTGGCTTCACATTTGAAGAAGTTCTCGGGAATAAAGTGTTTCCACCGATTCATCTTCAGTTCATCCGATCCAGTCACAGTGACAGCAAAGGAGCGTTCAGACACTGTAGAACACCGGTGGGTGCTTGCCAAACATACTGGACACCAACACTCACAGATATGCCACACATCATTCCCGCCAAAGGTTTGTCTCCAGAACGCAGTGGTTGACAGCATCCGACAGTTCTGTCCCGAGAAGGACAAAGACATAACATGCCCCAAACCATCTTTTCCAAAGCCATCCACTACACCAGTGGTTGACAAAGATATGGAGAACTCTACTACATCAGCACCACCTACAGAAATGGTCCACACGTGCACCACCTGCAAGAAAACAGGACACAGCAGCAGGTCATGCCCAGAACCTTGACCTCAGCATTCTTTCATGTCACTTAAACTACTCACTACCTTATCTTTGCTAATTTGATTTCTATGTCCTTGCCACAACCATTAAAAGGATAACCAGGATTGTTTACTGCTGTCAGTACTAGCCACTCAATCAAACTACGCTTTTTGTAATGGGGTTAGCTACGAATCCAAAAAAATGGTATAAATAAAAGTAGTGAGTCAGAAACTCACTTGGACCCCTACAACTTGAAGATACTAGCTCTCAAAACAAACAAAAATCTGACTTTTGTAGCTAGGGTGAGCTAGGGTGTAATAGTTTGTATCTTTAGTTAAAAGTAGTGAAGGTGCAAAAATTCACTTGGACCCTTTAGAGACAATGATAAAACGATAGCTAAGCCTATAACTTGAAGATACTAGCTCTCAAAACATTATACAAAACTTGTAGCTAGGGTGTAGCTAATAGCTAGTTTACATCTAACTAACAAACACCAAGACTACTGTATATCACAAGATGCCGAGAAGTTCTTCCCCCTTTGTCCCAGGTATTTAATAGGGTAGTATGGGCTTGCGCTGCCTGGATCACAAAATATACACTTGCATACCACGCGTCGTCTTCACTTGTAGAAAACGTGACGTAATCAATGCACGACATGGAGTTTTGCATAAAACAACACAAGGGAAATTTCAATACGCGTTTTCACAATTGAGGGTGTTGTTAAGAATGGAAGCAAATTGTGTAAGTAACCTCACGCCAATAGTGATTTCCCCCCTTTTTGGCAAAGTGGGCCCTTTTCTCAGATCCTATCACATATTTGTACCTTTGTGTCTGCACTTCTAAAGTTTGGACAGTCACAACCTTAATTAGTACTGCTTTTCCCTCAGCTCTCTCTATCTTCTCTTCACAAATATTTCCTGCGCATCTGTAGGTAACCGATCAATAAGAAAAGGATGCACACCACAAAACTCCATCTCAACTACAGATATAGTATATGATTTTTAGTGCTTTTATAGCATTTTCTCTAGTAGTCCATTCTCCCTAATAGTCCACCTTGAGACCACTTTCCCATTGGTGGACTATTAGAGAAAACAGACTGTATATCACTCTAAAGTGATTTAACTAACCACTAGAATTTCTGCAGGCATTAGCCAGTTTATTGGGTAGTTCAAATTCCTGTTCCGGGGGAAATAAGTGGTCTCCTTTCTTTCATGATTTTTTAAACCTGAAATCAATGGTATTTATATAACCAAATATACCATATGAAATGGGCTTCATTCTGATATCAAAATAATTTCCATACGGTGTAATGTAAAGAAGTTATGACAATTTATTTGAACATGACATTTTGGTAGAGTCTCCCCTTAAACTTTAATTTTATTATTATTGGTCCATAGGTTGCTCAGTGCACATAGTACTTGGGAAAAAATCTCTAATAACAGAGTCTGCCTAGAGTTTAATTCAACTTTTTCAGTTCCAGGCATTTACGATAAACGTTTGTAAGCGTACTTGTAGTGTCATCTTCTTGCAATGATGTCAGATGAAGTAAACTTTTAACCATCTTCAAGCTTTCGTCCAGATCAGTGCAGTTTAAAATGTCTTTACGATTCACCTCACTTGACTCTCCGACACTGTCATTGGCATCAATATCTGTCTCGGAGCGAGTTGGTGAATTACAACTTGCACTTTCAAGATCACTGTGGAACTCTTGATTCCTTATGCATTGCTGCTCGTCTTCTACGACTATTTCTATTTCATTCAGTCGCACAATCTCGCTGTCTTCGATGGTGAACCATTCTTCCAGTGCTGTTGCTAAGCCACCAGGGTCTTCATTAGATTGCACACACAAAGATTGAAGATCTCCAAGCATGTGTTGTTCAGTTGGCTGTAAGTCAGTGCTTGAAACAGTCTCATCAAATGACTGAAGTGTAGTGTTCTTGAACAAAGTGCAGAGATCTTTAATAGCTGATGAAGTACATTGCTGATGGTATCTAGTGTTTTGGTGAAGCTGAGCAGTATGCAGTGGAGGAAGAATATCAGCCTTAAACCAGCAATTAGCTAAGGTAGCCTGAGTCAGGGAATCCCATGGATGCTTGTGGATAAGCATGGTCTATACCTCGCACACCTGCTGTTAGAGCTGCCCCAAGCTGTCGTAGCTGATCATAATTTTCAAGATTCTTGACCATGATGTGAAGAAGCTTGCTCTTATAGTTGGCTTTAGTGCAGCAATGATACCCTGGTCCATGGGCTGGTGGACAGTAGTACAGTTAGGTGGTAGAAGAATCCATTTCACTTGTGGATCTTGCAATGCGGGTCATCTGTGTTATGCGACCCAAAATTATCAGCCAACAGTACAACTTGTCTTGAAGTCTGCTTCCTTATTTGAGAAAGAAAGACATCTTGGAACCACCACTTGGTAAGCTTGCTATCGTTCCAAGCATTTGATTGGTTGTTGTATGGAATAGGTGATTGACGAACACGAAAGCACCGAGGCCTAGCAGCCTTTGCCAGAGGAATCTTGTGAGTTCCTGTGGCATTAGTGCAAGTAATGAGTGTGACTCGATCTTTCGCTTTCTGAGCCTTTGTTCCTCGAAAGAAGACTCGAACTTGTCTTCTTTCTTCATTTCGTGCTGTATAAGTGGAATGAGGAATGAGCTTGAAGTATAGGCATGTTTCATCCCAATTGTAGATGTCATAACTTTCAAGGTCCTTTCTAATTTCATCAATTTTACTTTTGATTTGCTCATGGTTAACTTCTCCAGCTTCGCCATGCAAACGAACATTCTTTCCAATGCCATTTCGCTTCCTGACTTTCTCCCACCACCCACTTGATGCTTTGAAGTTGGTTTCGCCTAGAGATTTAGCCACTTCTTCAGCTTTAGCCTTTATTATGCTTAATGAAACAGGGAGTGGCTTTGGCCTGTTGCGAAGAAGAGTAACAAAGGCAACACTCTCTTCAATTGCACCATATTGTGTGGGGCGATTGTGTTTGAGATCAGCAGGTGAGTTGAGAAATTTTCTGCTTGAGGTCCTTTGCTTTCCAAAGTATCCTGTTAATGTTTTTTTAAACTGGCCCCAAATTCTTCAGCTAGTTGAGTTTGGTTAACCCTATTCACCATCCTCTCCATGCTGTCAGGCTTAAAGCCTCGCTTTTTGGCCTCATCAATAATTTGACACTTCCCTCTTCAGGGTTAGCTCAACTCTGGGCTTCTTTGCAAGAAGTTGAGCTGGTGTTAGCTGCTTCCCCTTCCTGGAGCTACTGCCAGGGAGTTCCCTTAGATGAGCTGGCATCTGCCTCTGACTCATAGTGCTCTAGCAATACAATTTCAGCTCTTTCAACACTTTAAAAAAACTGCGAGTGCAGCTGCAAGTCATGTGCATGCAGCTGCAAGTCATGTGCTGCACATGCATTATGCAATTACCAGTGTGTGTGTGACCATGCCATGCAATTTACAGTTGTACACACATCAAAGCCAAAGCACAAGCAAAAGTGGATCGGGTTAGTCAGGGTGGACTATTATAGAGAATGGACTATTAGGCATGCTTTGATGAGTGAACTGACTTAATTATAATAAAGCATAGAATTAGCTTTCAAATGATATACAAAAAGTAAATATAAAGTTACAAAAAGTAAATATAAAGTTACAAATTAGCTAAATTAGCTGAATTACATTCGTTCCAAGTTCAAAAAGTGACGTTTGCAGTAAATAGCCTGTATGCATGCATATGCACTGTTAAAACCCACCAGCTTCACGTAACTCCTTCTTCCAGCTCTTCATCTACTATTCTCTTCAGTCTTGAAGCCTTTCTTTTTCTTTTAGTTCCTTCTTCACTTTTTTATTTTTATTACTGCACCCTTCGTTTGTCTTTGGATGCCATGTATGTGCCAAACAATGGCCCGATTGGAGCAATGGATTCTAGCAGGGGTGACAATCCTTTCATTCCATGATTGAATGTAAGAACAGCCAAGTTAAGGCGGGACTAATCCATTTCTGGGACTTTTTAAAAATACGTTCATAACTTTTTTGTTCTATATACTATGATGTTGAAATTAGTACCAAAATGCTGCTCATTCAGAGAGCTTTCCAATGGTATATTTAGTTTTGACCTAGCGCCATCCTGGTCAGAGTTGTGGACACCTGTGGACACCAAGGTGATTTCACATTATTGCACTTTACTCAACACCTGTGTCACATAACCACTTACAATTTTGACAGCACTTAGAGAACCCACAGACATGCATTTTGAATGGATGAAAACATCATAACTTGTAAAATGGATTTTTAAGAAAGGTCAGTGTTTTGCTCATGATTAGCAACATTCCAGGGCTAATATCTCTCCCATAGATTTTTTTTAGTGGATTCTTTCCATTCAAATGAAAGAGTATGAAAAGAGCTTTCAAATGATATATTAAAAGTTGATATAGGACAAAGCATGGCCCAGTTATGTGCACACAAACTTGAAATAACTCGTTTTGAGATAACGGCTCTTGAAAAAAGTACATTATTATGTTCTCTATCTTCCTTTCAGGTTCGTAACTTCGAATTTATGTAGTCAATAGCATGGACAAAAGTGTGTATAACTTTGCAGTGAAGCATTCAAATGCTCTGAAACTTGAAATAGAAATACTACATGAACTATACTATAGAATGAATAAATAACTTAAAAAAATGTTTTTCCCCCGAACGAATGGATTAGTCCCGCCTTAACTGCAACATGGACAGTTGTAGGACAAGAGAATCTCTCCTTTGGACACCTAAGCCAGACAGTAACATTAAAGCTCTCAATTTGATTTTGTGTCGCACCAAGCAAACACCGATCCAAGAGCTGCCTGTCCGCAAGCCGTGTAAATACTGGCTTGATGTGCACTGCCAGATCAGGTGGGATTATTGGATTACTGTGAGATGGTGGGTCTTCTTTTTTAGCTAGAGCATTCTGGAACCTACACCAATTCTTCTTTGGGTCATCACCACCAGGAGGACAGTACTCATGGTGAGGACTCTCACCACCAGGAGGACAGTACTCATGGTGAGGACTCTCGTCAGTAGAAGTAGAGTGGCGAAAAATTGCCCAGACTGCCTTCATCATTCCATTTAAATCTCCAGCATGATTGCGGATGGCCCCACCATAGTAAACCTGTATAGTTTGAATGTTTTTCTTCGTGAGCCTGCCTTTCCCACCCCAGTTGATAGTCTTCCCATCATCGTCCACCTTCTTAGTCTTTTTCAAGTCATTTAGGGCTTTTGTCATTCTCTTTTGAACGTGGCCTACGCATTCGTTTATCTCAATCTTGACATTCTCACCATATGGCTGCTCACTGTTCAAGAGGTTGACTGTCTTGCTATCTCCGTCAGAGATGACAAGAGTGTAACGCAGGTGGTGTTTCTCAACAGATCGCTTCCAGATTCCCAGTGCACTCTATTGCAGGAGAAGACCCCTCGTAATTAATAGAACAAGAGTATTTGTGCTGTCCTTGTAATCCTGGGAATCCTCGTCTCTCTCCTGTTGAAGAATGCAGACACTGTAATGCTTACTTAGTACTTCCACGTCAAGAATTTGTCCCGTCTTCCAGTCACCACCACCGCCCCATACAATGCTATGAACCCACGTCGAGACCATGTTGCATCACACGTCACCATAGCATCAATGACTTTGTCATGTGAGGCGCCCTCAAGGTCATGAAGATGTGCTGATGCCAATGACAAACTACTTTGGCAGAGCACAGTGGAATCGTCAAGTAGCTTGCTGTTGTATTTACCATAAGGCGTATTTGTCAACGGGAATGGTAGGTCCATCACTGCACAAACAGTCGCCAACCCTTCTCTACCTTGACCAATCATCCTCATAGCCAAGACAGATTTGTCATTAACAGAGGTTGCCTGAGCAGAGCCGGAGTCAGAAAGCAAATGCTCCAATGGCCAATCTTGTAACGAGACCCTTTCTAATAGCAAAATTCTCAGAGACGGTGCAGGAGACTGACATTCAGGGCAAAGAAGACCCTCAACAGCAGCAACTATTATCTGACAGTCCAAGAAACACATACCTGTCATCTCCTCGCTCAAACTTTAAATTCATTTGCTGGACCCGATTGTGGCGAGGCTAAGGCTAACTTCTTCTGGCTAGCAGTCAACACTGGCGTAGGCTTTTCTGGAGTCTTGAACACAGCTTTGCTACTTGGGAACACTCGGTGCCTTTTCCCCCGGCGAATACACCTGTTTCACGAACTTTTTGACCGGAGTCTCAACAGGCGTCTCACGCGATGCCATCTTTGAAGATCCTGTTCTCTTTCTAGGTTTCCATGGGGACAGCACATTGGATATGACGCAATTCAGTAGGCAATTAGCTAACTCAATATGCAAAGCAACTCTCCTGATGGAACGGTTATCGAGATACGCGTTTCGTAAGCTCCAATGGTGGTGAAGAATTTCAACGGTCTTCAAATGATTCAATTCAATGTAGAGTAAGCACAAAATAAATCATTAAAAAAGAATGGAGCTTCTACTTGCTCTAAAATTAAAAAAAAATAGATGGTCCATAGACCTGAGCATGATATGAAGCAAAAACAAAAAATATTGGGGAAAAATCGAGTAGAGCCTCCCCATAACTTTCTCATGACATTGGTGGGCATGATTAATTGATGAGTTTAGCTTCGTAAGGTTTATTTCAGTGCTGGTGTAGATATGTATCGACTTTAAATAGTTTGTTTCCCCAGGACCCAATGCATATCATTAATTAAGGTTCAGTGTGGATACCTTTAGTTTTTGTGTCCTCCTCAGCTTTGAGTGTGTCAGTGTGTCTCACCTACTGTTCTTTATTGCTTCCTATCTAGAATCATATTTTTCTAAGCAGCTACAAGATGGTGAGAGCCAGAGGAAAGGAAAGGACTCTCCCGACACTACCTCAACCCTATCTTCTCAACCTCATCACCACAACCAATCTCAGAAGAAACACCCTCTAGTGTTCAACAACAACAAACATAACTCTGTGTCTCCTCTTCTCTCTTCTCTTTCTGTGCCACTACCGGCTGGCAATAACCACAACAGTAGGACCTCATCTCCAGCTCTAAAGAGCATCAAGCACCGTCGTATATCACAGTCTGTCTCTCCCCCTCCTCTCAAGAGGACGAGGACTAGTCCGTTCTCTAACCAAGCACACTCTCCTCCTCCCTCTAACAAGAGATACAACTCAGAGTTGTCTAGACCTGTTTGTTCCATCTCTCCTGTCTCAAACACGAGAGGCAAATCTGATAATAATTGGCTTTCTAGGCCAGTAATTAGTCCAATACGCTTGGCTTTAAGTGGGGATAGTTATTCCGACACATCTCCTCCTTCCCCCAGAGACAATGGGCTGCCTGAACAATATAGAAGAAATTACAACAAGAGTTTTAGCAATAAGAATCACCACCATCACCACCATCACCGCCGTCATCATCACCATTCCAGTAAAGCCTACCACGATAAAAGTCAGCATCGCCTCCAGGAGGAGGTTGGACGTGGTAATAGGCAGAGCCAGATACATTCAAAGTCACGGAGAACTGAACACGATCGCTTGAGGTAGTTATTTGTTTCAATTTGGCTGCATGCTGAACCAGCAGCTTTTAAAAATTCTTTTGTGTGTCACTATTTATGATGAAAACTAAAGAAAGATTGTTAGGAACATAATTGAAGCACGCACACACACAGGAACAATGACAAGGGGAAATGAGCACAGCTGAAACAAGAGTTTTTACAGGCACTTTCTTGATAATCAACTTAAAACTTACTCACTCAACGTTTGGGCTCGAGCATGAGTAGTTTTTGAGTTGATTGTCCAGAAAGTGATTGAATCCAGTCAACAAGTTTGTTGAGAAATATATATTTTTAATAACAGAACTATATGTAGTTGACTATAAAACGTGAACCTCATGTAGACCACTTATGACTCGTGAGCATTTAAAATCCTGTTCACAACATTTAGACAACCCATTGCTAACCAATATTTATGACATGGTAAAGGTCACCCAATCTAATTGTTATGGTTATGCTTACTTTTGTGACGTCAACATAAACATCTTTTGTGTTACAGGGACTTCTTTATAAACTCCTATATACACATAATATATTTTAAAGTTTGTTATTAGTGACCTGTTAAAGTTGATTGTACCCTCTTATGTAATGTGCATGTGGCTTCAATGGTGTGTATGGACTCTTCTGTAAATGTGTGTACCTTCTGTGGAGAAACACGCATACATGAGACCTCCAAGTTGCTGGACAATGGGAGGTTGTCTGCAGACAATGTAGATGTGGGGCTTATGTGGAGGACAGGACCAATTCTTAACACTGGCTTAGCATGAACAGACAGCACACAATTATTGAAGGTTGGCTCAAGAAGGGTAGGAAACAAGCATGAAAACCAGACAACCTATTCATGCACATGATTTAAAAATCATAGTATATACATAGTTTGTCTTGTTTACTTGGCAACATTTAATTAATTCTAAGTTGTTGTTTTAAAGCGAGTCAATCCAATATAGTCGGCTAAACAAATATTTCCCCCTGTTTCTTGAGTGTAGTAGTTGTTCAGAGGCAATGCTGCAGTCAGTTGTGATGTTGAGAATTAGTTAAGTTCTGTGAGGTTAAGGTTGTGTTGGTCATTGAAGGATTATGCTGTGTCATGATGTTGACATACAATCATGGCAACTGTGATGCTTACAGATGAGTCTTGCTATGAATATGGAATGTACAGAAGCAACTGGATGGCCCTTGCTCTGGATGGCCCTTGCTATGATGCTTGATGCAAGGCAATTAACTAGTAGTGGGAGAAGGTGTGAAGGAAAGTGAACTGTGTATGCTATATAAATACTCGATGCACTACACGGTCAAGACTTGTACTGACCATTCCGAACTGTTGCAAGTTGAACAAGGGAAAATTCTGAAACGGAGATGTGCATGGGGAATAGTTGGGCGTGACTGACCCTTTATCTTTGAGGCAGGGGAAGTAAAGCCCTGCCCCAAAGAAAAGAAAGGTAAAGGGTTGGCCAGACCTACATGTGGAATAGGGAGTCTTAGAGCACCTGGAGGCATCTTTCCCTGAAGATTGGAAACGCTACACTAAAGGTGAGGGTGGTTGTTTCTGCAGGAAGTATATATATACCAAAGGGAAGACCTATGGAGAAGATGTCATGAACTTTATATATAACAATAAAATAATGATTATGATTCAGGAGCTCCATAGATTCTGCACAAGAGCTGCAGGAGCACAGTACTTATGAGCTTTAGGTCCATGTCATCTAAACTCATTGCTTTGGTTAAGTGTATCAAAGTCTTGACTTCCTGCACAATTATTGTGATGGTCTCAAGATGCATTTATCTAGGGATGCATTTGATGTGATAGTCTCAGGAGTCACACTTGCAGAATTTTAAGTCTCCCCACTTTGGCTGCAAGTGGTTATTACAACATTTTTTAGTATTGAAAGAGACGACACTTGTGACCGAGAGACAGTGAAGTCTGTTAACTGCTGCATCATCTATTCAAGATGAGTCAAACTACAAATACCTGCAGAATGGTAATATACGCCCTATACACAAATCAGGTTGCTAATTGTATACCAACCTCGCTCTCGTGTTCAACATCTAAAGTCCCGGAATGTACTGTATACATATTGGGGTTTTAGAGCCTACCATTTCCACCTTTCTGTTTGGTTTTCTATAAGACGCTGCCATTAATATATAACATCCATGAGGCCACATATTCTAGTTACCAAGTAGATTTGATTTTGCTAAAGCTTTCGACAGCATGATCACAGGCAGACAATAACTGAAGCCTTGCCACTCCAGTGGTTTTGGGAGTTCCACAAGGCAGTATTTTAGGACTCTACTCTTCTTGGTCTATATTAACAATCTCACAGCATCCCTCATCACTTCCCAGTTTAAATTATGCCTAAAATGTATTGCCCAGCTTACTGATTGTGTTTGCTTGCAGGAGGACATCAACTTTATAAATTTAAGGAGCCAAAGTGCGCTCTTCTAAAATATTTTGCTATATAGCATGACCCAAGATTCATATTATATGAGACCTACAGAGATCTAGGTCTAATTGTTTCTTCAGATCTCTCCTGGAATCCACATTATGACTAGACTATCTGGCTTAAAGAGCTTACAAAATAATGACTTGCTTCGCCACACATTTAGTTTTGAAAAGACATTTGTACCCAACTCTAGTGCATTCCTAATTGAGCTATTGTTCCCAGTTGGAGACCTAACAAATTGGAAAACATTCAAAGGAAAGCAACAAAGTTCATTCTCAACTTAAAATTTGCTCACTTGACATTTCAGCTAGATGCTCTGGCCTTCATCAGAGATGCTAAACCTGATGTGGCAAATATAATAATATGATGAAGGCTAGAGCATCTCTATATATATATATTGAGGGAGTGAATTTCAAGGTGATTTATTGAGGTCATCGTAACAAAATAATTAATAATGCATAATAATAAATAATGCATAATAATAATAATGATAATAATAGTATATATATAGTAGTAACTAATATTAACAATAATAATAAGAACAACAACAATAATAATAATAATAATGTACTTATATAGGTCATCCACATGGTATATATATACACCCTCCAGGCTCGGGTCTGAGTCGCTCAGATGGAAAGCATCTGGATGGGGTCACTATGCTCCATGGAAGTGTGCCAAGCCCTCTGGAATGTGACTTGCCCTAACATTTTGGCTCAGTCTCATTGTGCTCATGCCTCAGGTGCAGTTGCTGCAATGGCTGAGGAGGCAAAGTATTATTGCCTCACCAGAGACTCTTGGTTCCCACCATTGGCCCAAAGTCCTTAAGGGAACTATAAAGCAGTGCACTAGGCATTCAAATTTCTGCTCCAGCAATTATCTGTGGCTGTATAAAGGGGCAATGCCATTGCAGTCATGGGAGCAATGGGAGGATTTGCAAGCAAGGACAGCCAACAACTATAATGAATATATTCTAAAAGTTAGTTCTTTTATTATATTTTTTTGTTTTTTTTGCCTTATAATAATAATAATAATAGGCCGTCTGTTGCCATGCAGCCGGTAACACAGCAGCATTGGGAATGGGAACCTATTCTCTTGAGAGTGTCTTTCCTCTGGTTTAACGATTATTGTTGGTATTATTTTTATTATATTTTTGTCATATTTTTTATATAATAATAAAAAGTTCATCCATTACCATTACAGAATGGACTAAGTCTAAACTGATATCATTGAATTTACTCTCACTGGAAATTAGGGACATCATGTTTTGCATCGACTGTCTCAAGTCACCTACAGATCACTTCAAATGAGGAATGAAATGACCCAGAACGGTTCTAGTGCACTGTTTAGGTCAACCAGCTGAGTTGGGTAGGGACAAATTAATTTTTTAGTGGTGTCGCTAGCTATTCCAGACAACCATTAGCCTTTTTTTGGCAATTCCATGCTTAGATACATAGATACGCCAATAACAAGAGACCCTCCACCACCATTCTTTCAAACGGGGAACGCCATCCTCCGATTGCAAGATGGCCGACCCTCTCGCTGGGTAGACGATCTGTGAGGTGTGTATGTTTGTTCGTCGCTATTAGTGTTTAGTGCGCTCAGGCATAAACTCTAATATGAACTACATACAATAAGAAGTAAAGTTATATAACTAACCGTGCAGATAGGGACAGTTTCCCCCTTATTAAAGTAAGCTGCTCGCGAATGCACTCGTTGCGTAGCAACTGAATAATAAAAATGGAGGAGTTGTTAGGGATGTGGGAATCCCTGGCCCAGCAGGACACTGAGTACGCTAAGAGCTACAATTACGCAGCTCTTCAGTCAGTTCTTAAAGGATTAACACAGTAAGCACTATACTTTGAGTGAATGTGCATGGTCATCACTAGCTACAAACAAACAAAAAACAAGGCAATTGATGAAGGGGTATGTATGTCCATGAATGCAGGTCTGATTCCTCAAAGCAATTGAAGCTAGATCTGAGAGGAAACCAGCCAGCACTGAAGACTAACCGATTGGGAGATAAAGTGAGTGTGTTCAGAAGTGACTGTGCACGCCTACATTCCTATACATGCATGGAAATCCATGGCCAGATAGCTATAGAGGACCCTTCTTGGAGCTTTGGCAACCTTCTTGGACCTATCATGGTATACATCCAGGCCAAGAGCAATAACTGTTGACCTGCCTCAACCCCAAATAAATATTCCACTCCACATTTCAGAATGTGGATTTTCTTTGCCGACACATTCTGAACTATATACCCTTCTTCTTAGGATGTAGCCATTGTGTGCTCAGCACTTGAAGAATTGGTCTCAACTGTTAAAATCACATCTTTGGACCTCAGTTACAACTCTCTCACAGAGCAAGGCATGTTCTACGTGGCCAGCTACCTCAAGGTACCACCTAGCACATACCACATGCCTCGGGGTATATACCATACCACAAAGTCATTCCTCAAGGTACCACCTAGCACATACCCACATGCCTCGAGGTATATACCATACCACAAGGTCATTCCTCAAGGTACCACCTAGCACATACCACATGCCTCGAGGTATATACCATACCACAAGGTCATTCCTCAAGGTACCGCCTAGCACATACCCACATGCCTCGAGGTATATACCATACCACAAGGTCATTCCTCAAGGTACCACCTAGCACATACCACATGCCTCGAGGTATATACCATACCACAAGGTCATTCCTCAAGGACCACCTAGCACATACCACATGCCTTGAGGTACATGTACATACCACAGGGTCATACCTCGAGGTACATCTACATACCTAGTACATACTTCTCAATGTACATGCCATCATAATACATACTCAATACCTCAAGGTAAATGCTACAGACCATATAAAGGGAGCTTGTTGGTTTCTAGTAGCAGAGACCTGCACTTTGATGCGAGAGTGCTTCCAAGCTGGTGTGGCATCCACCAGTCTCTAAACACACACGTATATAGCTACTCTCTTTCTTTCCTTCGTTTTCTTTCTTCTTCTGTTGAGGCTGTCCCTTGAAGTTGGTAGAAAAGGGGAGACAATAAATGATTCCATTCAGACTCTAACTGATTGAGCAAACTATGTAATAATTAATTTAATGATCCACCCAGGATCAAACTGGGACTCGAGTACCTGGCCAACAGACAAACCAATAGAAGCACTCCTTTATATAGTTATAATATTTTGTAAAGTGCCTAACTAGAGAAACACTAAACATTGTATATATATACTAGCAGAAATACCTGCTGTCCATTGGGATATTCCCGACCTACTCCCCCTACAACATTGCACTCCAGTGCCGACCCAATGTCTGCCCTAGTTTGGCTGTTATGTCTGCTCTAGGAGCATGGCATGGCCAGGGGACATGGCCTTAGCCCCCCAAACTGGGTCCAAAACCCTTCTTTGTGTCAAGAGTTTTCTAATTATGTATGATGTATAACTAGGCCGAGGCAAGTGTATAAGCCAAGTACACATGGTGTGTGTGTACTTGGCTTGTGAACTCGGCCGCCTTTGGGCCTACCCACACATCACACACACACAACACACAAACAGAACTCTCATTTATATACATAGATTGGCGAGCGAAGGGAGTTGGATAGAGAACTTTGTTTTGCTGCACATGGCAAATGTGCCTTGTATGTATGTGTGTTTATATGTATGTATTCATCGCACTGTTACTTGTCAAATTATGAATGGGTCTCTTGCCATAAAAAGTGGACTTATGTAAACTGGAGATTGTCGTCATGGTGAAGAGAGAAATTTCAGCTGATTCGAAAATAGAGGGGGAAAAAACTAGCACAAGGCAAGTGAGAATGGGCCACATGGTTAATGCTGCCATGAAGACACTGCGAATACCCTACATTCTCTAATAGGAACCACGGTACCTGTGATTATTGGAAGGCCGGTTACAATTAAAGGGTGGTTACTATTAGAAGGGTGGTTATTATTAGAAGGGTGGTGACTATTAGAAAGGTGGTTACTATTAGAAGGGTGGTTACTATTAGAAGGGTGGTGACTATTAGAAAGGTGGTTACTATTAAAAGGGTGGTTACTATTAGAAGGGCGGTTACTATTGGAAGGGTTGTTACTATTAGAAGGGTGGTTACTATTAGAAGGTGGTAACTATTAGAATGCGGTTACTGGTTACTATTAAAAGGATGGTTTCTATTGATTGCAGTGTGAATACCTGTTTGGAGGAATGCTAATTGTTTAGGTACCCATGCAGTGAGGACCCGGCCTGGACAGCAGAAGTCAAGGGTTCACACCTCTGGTGCCAAGAAGAATTTTTCCAGTTGTTTTCATTTCTCAGTTTATAAACCGATTGAGCAATTAATTGGGGGCATGTCTTATTGCTATTTGCCTCAGTGGTTACTAATGGAGGGGAGTTTACTAATGGAGGGGAGGTTACTAATGGTGGGGAGGTTTAATGGAGGGGAGTTTACTAATGGTGGGGAGGTTACTAATGGAGGGGTGGTTACTAATGGAGGGAAGTTTACTAATGGAGGGGAGGTTACTAATGGAGGGGTGGTTACTAATGGAGGGGAGGTTACTAATGGAGGGGGTTTACTAATGGAGGGAGGTTACTAATGGAGGGGAGATTACTAATGGAGGGGAGGTTACTAATGGAGGGGAGGTTACTAATGGAGGGGAGGTTACTAATGGAGGGGTGGTTACTAATGGAGGGGTGGTTACTAATGGAGGGAAGTTTACTAATGGAGGGAAGTTTACTAATGGAGGGGAGGTTACTAATGGAGGGGAGTTTACTAATGGAGGGAAGTTTACTAATGGAGGGGAGGTTACTAATGGTGGGGAAGTTACTAATGGAGGGGTGGTTACTAATGGAGGGAAGTTTACTAATGGAGGGGAGGTTACTAATGGTGGGGCGGTTACTAATGGAGGGAAGTTTACTAATGGAGGGGAGGTTACTAATGGTGGGGAGGTTACTAATGGAGGGGTGGTTACTAATGGAGGAGAGGTTACTAATGGAAGGGTGGTTACTAATGGTGGGGAGGTTTAATGGAGGGGAGTTTACTAATGGAGGGGTGGTTACTAATGGAGGGGAGGTTACTAATGGAAGGGTGGTTACTAATGGAGGGGAGGTTACTAATGGAGGGAGGTTACTAATGGAGGGGTGGTTACTAATGGAAGGGAGGTTACTAATGGAGGGGAGGTTACTAATGGAGGGGGGTTACTAATGGAGGGAGGTTACTAATGGAGGGGTTGTTACTAATGGAAGGGAGGTTACTAATGGAAGGGAGGTTACTAATGGAGGGGAGGTTACTAATGGCGGGGAGGTTACTAATGGGGGGTGATGGTGGGGGGGGTTCCTAATAGAGGAAATATGGTGGGTGCTTACCAAAAGCTATTGCCAAACATTAAATGAATAATTGGAATAAACACTAGATTTTTCTCTTTTGCTTTCTGTGCCATGTTTTTACGAATGCTTCGATCTTCATTCCATTGAAACAGTAGCAAGAAAACCAGAAGCTGATGCAAAGGTAAATCTCCAGTTTTTCATATGGAGTCAGTTGTGAGTCATTGTACAAGTTTGCATTTAAGATATTTTTTAATTAGAGCTGGTCTCGTAAGCCAGTCAAAGAATGAGCCAGTCTCTCAAACTGTAGTCTATTCGCGTTCTCTTTTCCCACAGAAGTAAGACATGCAACATGTAGTAAGACATGCAACATGTAGTAAGACATGCAACATGTAGTAAGACATGCAACATGTAGTAAGACATGCAACATGTAGTAAGACATGCAACATGTAGTAAGACATGCAACATGTAGTAAGACATGCAACATGTAGTAAGACATGCAACATGTAGTAACCAGAAGCCTCCATCCAGAAGCCTCTACAAATTGAATATTTGTGGTCCGATGTATTAGCGGCTATTGCGCACAACCTCCCAATGGCTAGCATGGGCATTGATCACAAAGGCTACATAGGTCAACATAACTGTAGAACTTGGCAGAAATACGACGACTAACTGCAGAGGTTTCCAACATACAACAGCTGACATGTGAGGACGTTTTGTAGACATGTGGTGGAAATAGAAAATGACTATTTGACAAAGATGGGCTGGTCGAAGATATTGGGGATAATCGAATGTAATGGTGATGAAGTTGTTGATGATGACTCAATAGATGATGATGACAGCTGTTAATTGATCAGCAATGCAATTATCATACAGAACGCAATACAACAACTCTAAACCATGGACATGACTTGATAGACATAGTGCGTTACATGGACCCCAACTTGCTGGAATGTGTGCTACCCTTTACCTTTTCTCAGTAATCTCCACATCACACTGCTGCAGCAGTCTCACCTCGACTTTTAAGGCAGTGAACACCAGCCAGCTCCCGGGGGTATGCCAGCTTCCGGGGGTATGCCAGCTCCCGGGGGTGTGCCAGCTCCCGGGGGTATGCCAGCTCCCGGGGGTATGCCAGCTCCCAGGGGTATGCCAGCTCCCGGGGGTATGCCAGCTCCCGGGGGTATGCCAGCTCCCAGGGGTATGCCAGCTCCTGGGGGTATACCAGCTCCCGGGGGTATGCCAGCTCTGCTCCTCCAACCAGACTTGAAGGATAGTAGCTAATACTTAGCACTCACCCACATACATTCTTCATGGCGATATGCTAATTTAGCCAAAGATAAGACAGGCTCGATATTAGCCATAAGGACACCTAACAAAGACAGTTTGTAACAACAACAGGATGGGTGCTTAACAACAACAGGATGGGTGCTTAACAACAACAGGATGGGTGCATAACAACAACAGGATGGTTGCTTAACAACAACAGGATGGGTGCTTAACAACAACAGGATCGGTGCTTAACAACAACAGGATGAGTGCTTAACAACAACAGGATGGGTGCTTAACAACAACAGGATGGGTGCTTAACAACAACAGGATGGGTGCTTAACAACAACAGGATGGGTGCTTAACAACAACAAGATGGGTGCTCAACAAAAATTTTGTGTGATAAACATCGAAAGCTTAAAAACCAGAGTTTATGGTGGCTACTTGATTTATCCACCTGCTCTAGCTATGCAGGTGGGATACACCATATTGTCAAGATGCAGAAACTATGATGTGTAAACACACTGCCACTCTCTAGACAAGAACTGATACACATAGTAAGGAGAGATTGGCTAATGGTAGACCACACAGACTCACTGAACAACTGAACAACCGAACAGTGTCAAGAATGCAAACTGTGACTTTCATAAGCTCTCATTGGCTTCTGCGTGGTCTTCCCTTTAGCGCTCTAAGAACTCCTGCAGAAAGCACTGTCTGATGACCTCATTCTTAGTCTAGTGTTTAGCTTCCATCTTCGAGGGAGCTGGTACTCTTGACCAAGTACCTCTCACACTTGCACATGCACATTTCCATTCCAAGTTTTCCAATCCATTATGCCACATGACATCATGTTGGTCAACCTTGGACCAGCAGTTTGGAATCTGTAAGGAACATATATATCACACAAATGCTTGACTGCTTTCCCATATCACTACCACAGGCATTACCACATCATGATGACATAATGATGACATAATGATTCACAGATCAGTAGTGTATTAGACCTTCTCAGGGCTAGGACAATGGCTAGAACAATGCAATCTTCTTATTATTCGTGATGAAGGCTAGAGCATCTAGCCCAAACATAGAGTGAGCAATTCAAGTTGATTATCGAGTTAGTCATTGAATCACTAAAATAATTGTTGTTTTTCTCCTCTCTCTCTTCATCACACCTTCGCTCGCCTCTCAATGCCTTGCATGTGTTACGAGTATATATACAAGACAAGAAATGTTGTTGACATATATATATATATATATACATGTATATACATATATATATATTATTATTGAGTAGATTATTATTGAGTAGACAAAAAAGAAATGAAATAAGAAGCTACCACTATAGGCCACAAACATTTGCAGGACCTGTAGGCCACAAACATTTGCAGGACCTATAGGCCACAAACATTTGCAGGATCTGATCTGTAGGCCACAAACATTTGCAGGATCTGATCTGTAGGCCACAAACATTTGCAGGATCTGATCTGTAGGCCACAAACATTTGCAGGATCTGATCTATAGGCCACAAACATTTGCAGGATCTGATCTGTAGGCCACAAACATTTGCAGGATCTGATCTGTAGGCCACAAACATTTACAGGATCTGATCTATAGGCCACAAACATTTGCAGGATCTGATCTGTAGGCCACAAACATTTGATCTGTAGGCCACAAACATTTGCAGGATCTGATCTGTAGGCCACAAACATTTGCAGGACCTATAGGCCACAAACATTTGCAGGATCTGATCTGTAGGCCACAAACATTTGCAGGATCTGATCTGTAGGCCACAAACATTTGCAGGATCTGATCTATAGGCCACAAACATTTGCAGGATCTGATCTGTAGGCCACAAACATTTGCAGGATCTGATCTGTAGGCCACAAACATTTGCAGGACCTATAGGCCACAAATATTTGCAGGATCTGTAGGCCACAAACATTTGCAGGACCTATAGGCCACAAAGATTTGGAGGATCTGTAGGTCACAAACATTTGCAGTGTCTGTAGGCCACAAACAGTTGCAGGATCTGTAGGTCACAAACATTTGCAGGACCTGTAGGCCACAAACATTTGCAGGATCTGTAGGCCACACATTTGCACGATCTGTAGGCCACAAACATTTGCAGGACCTGTAGGCCACAAATATTTGCAGGATCTGTAGGCCACAAACATTTGCAGGACCTGTAGGCCACAAACATTTGCAGGACCTGTAGGTCACAAACATTTTCAGGGTCTGTAGGACACAAACATTTGCAGCATCTGTAGGTCACAAACATTTGCAGGACCTGTAGGCCACAAACATTTGCAGGATCTGTAGGCCACAAACATTTGCAGGACCTGTAGGTCACAAACATTTGCAGGACCTGTAGGCCACAAACATTTGTAAGATCTGTAAGCCACAAACATTTGCAGGATCTGTAGGCCACAAACATTTGCTGGACCTGTAGGTCACAAACATTTGCAGGACCTGTAGGTCACAAACATTTGCAGGATCTGTAGGCCACAAACATTTGCAGGACCTGTAGGTCACAAACATTTGCAGGGTCTGGATTAATGTAATGAGCAACTGAAAAAGTGGTTCATCTTCATTATTAATAGGTAAAGGGTCACTTAAATGTTTGTGGTCTATAATTGGTAAATTCATTTTCGATTTCTTTTTTGACCAGTCAATCTACATATATATGTAGTATTGATAGTATAATGTGATAGTATAATGTATATATAGTATATATGTTCCATCCAATCTATGAATCTGCCCAATCTATAGATTGTGCAGCACAATTTATGAATTCATAGATTGGATGGAACATAATTTATATACTATATAATTATATATAGTATATTATATTATATTATAGACATTTTTGGATTGTTTCTATCTTAGTGAAGCAGCCATGTACAAAAACTTACTCAGTCAATCACAGATGTTATTATTTATTACTAAAGTGGAGTGCTTAGAGAGGGCTTTACTTAGTCCAAGAGCTTCTGGTGCAGATGCACACGTGCCATTACAGGCCCGTAGGAAGCAAATCTGAACCTGTACGGCAACTATGCCACACCCACAATGGGAGTGGCTTTACTTGCTACTGGAACTAAACACACCCAACTTCTGTGTGCATCCAACACTGAAATTGTGACCTTTTGGGGCCTATAGAGTACTCTACATATTGAGGAGAATTTTCTTAGGAACTTCACTTACATTATATATATTACAAGACACAATGTTACTATATGACATAACTAAAACAGGATAGATGTTTGATTTATTAGTGTTTCAAATTTAAAATTGTCCGAAGATACCACTTGGGAGGTTACTAATGGAGGGGAGGTTACTAATGGAGGGAGGTTACTAATGGAGGGGTGGTTACTAATGGAGGGGAGATTACTAATGGAAGGGAGGTTACTAATGGAGGGAGGTTACTAATGGAGGGGTGGTTACTAATGGAAGGGAGGTAACTAATGGAGGGGAGGTTACTAATGGAGGGGAGGTTACTAATGGAGGGAGGTTACTAATGGAGGGGTGGTTACTAATGGAAGGGAGGTAACTAATGGAGGGGTGGTTACTAATGGAGGGGAGGTTACTAATGGCGGGGAGGTTACTAATGGGGGGTGATGGTGGGGGGGGGGGGGGGGGGTGGTTCCTAATAGAGGAAATATGGTGGGTGCTTACCAAAAGCTATTGCCAAACATTAAATGAATAATTGGAATAAACACTAGATTTTTCTCTTTTGCTTTCTGTGCCATGTTTTTACGAATGCTTCGATCTTCATTCCATTGAAACATTAGCAAGAAAACCAGAAGCTGATGCAAAGGTAAATCTCCAGTTTTTCATATGAGTCAGTTGTGAGTCATTGTACAAGTTTGCATTTAAGATATTTTTAAATTGTAGATGAAGGAGCTGGTCTCGTGAGCCAGTCAAAGAATGAGCTAGTCTCTCAAACTGTAGTCTATTCGCGTTCTCTTTTCCCACAGAAGTAAGACATGCAACATGTAGTAAGACATGCAACATGTAGTAAGACATGCAACATGTAGTAAGACATGCAACATGTAGTAAGACATGCAACATGTAGTAAGACATGCAACATGTAGTAAGACATCAACATGTAGTAAGACATGCAACATGTAGTAACCAGAAGCCTCCATCCAGAAGCCTCTACAAATTGAATATTTGTGGTCCGATGTATTAGCGGCTATTGCGCACAACCTCCCAATGGCTAGCATGGGCATTGATCACAAAGGCTACATAGGTCAACATAACTGTAGAACTTGGCATACGACGACTAACTGCAGAGGTTTCCAACACACAACAGCTGACATGTGAGGACGTTTTGTAGACATGTGGTGGACATAGAAAATGACTATTTGACAAAGATGGGCTGGTCGAAGATACTGGGGATGAAATGATAATCGAATGTAATGGTGATGAAGTTGTTGATGATGACTCAATAGATGATGATGACAGCTGTTAATTGATCAACACTGCAATTATCATACAGAACGCAATACAATTCTAAACCCTGGACATGACTTGATAGACATAGTGCGTTACATGGACCCCAACTTGCTGGAATGTGTGCTACCCTTTACCTTTTCTCAGTAATCTCCACATCACACTGCTGCAGCAGTCTCACCTCGACTTTTAAGGCAGTGAACACCAGCCAGCTCCCGGGGGTATGCCAGCTCCCGGGGGTATGCCAGCTCCCGGGGGTATGCGAGCTCCTGGGGGTATGCCAGCTCCCGGGGGTATGCCAGCTCCCGGGGTTATGCCAGCTCCTGGGGGTATGCCAGCTCCCGGGGGTATGCCAGCTCTGCTCCTCCAACCAGACTTGAAGGATAGTAGCTAATACTTAGCACTCACCCACATACATTCTTCATGGCGATATGCTAATTTAGCCAAAGATAAGACAGGCTCGATATTAGCCATAAGGACACCTAACAAAGACAGTTTGTAACAACAACAGGATGGGTGCTTAACAACAACAGGATGGGTGCTTAACAACAACAGGATGGGTGCTTAACAACAACAGGATGGGTGCTTAACAACAACAGGATGGGTGCTTAACAACAACAAGATGGGTGCTCAACAAAAATTTTGTGTGATAAACATCGAAAGCTTAAAAACCAGAGTTTATGGTGGCTACTTGATTTATCCACCTGCTCTAGCTATGTAGGTGGGATACACCATATTGTCAAGATGCAGAAACTATGAGGTGTAAACACACTGCCACTCTCTAGACAAGAACTGATACACATAGTAAGGAGAGATTGGCTAATGGTAGACCACACAGACTCACTGAACAACTGAACAACCGAACAGTGTCAAGAATGCAAACTGTGACTTTCATAAGCTCTCATCGGCTTCTGCGTGGTCTTCCCTTTAGCGCTCTAAGAACTCCTGCAGAAAGCACTGTCTCATGACCTCATTCTTAGTCTAGTGTTTAGCTTCCATCTTCGAGGGAGCTGCTTCCTCCTAGTACTCTTAACCAAGTGCCTCTCACACTTGCACATGCACATTTCCATTCTGAGTTTTCCAATCCATTATGCCACATGACATCACGTTGGTCAACCTTGGACCAGGCAGTTTGGAATCTGTAAGGAACATATATATCACACGAATGCTTGACTGCTTCCCCATATCACTACCACAGGCATTACCACATCATGATGACATAATGATGACATAATGATTCACAGATCAGTAGTGTATTAGACCTTCAGCTATGCTAGGGCTAGGACAATGGCTAGAACAATGCAATCTTCTTATTATTCGTGATGAAGGCTAGAGCATCTAGCCCAAACATAGAGTGAGCAATTCAAGTTGATTATCGAGTTAGTCATTAAATCACTAAAATAATTGTTGTTTTTCTCCTCTCTCTCTTCATCACACCTTCGCTCGCCTCTCAATGCCTTGCATGTGTTACGAGTATATATACAAGACAAGAAATGTTGTTGACATATATATATATATATATATACATATATATATATTATTATTGAGTAGATTATTATTGAGTAGACAAAAAAGAAATGAAATAAGAAGCTACCACTATAGGCCACAAACATTTGCAGGACCTGTAGGCCACAAACATTTGCAGGACCTGTAGGCCACAAACATTTGCAGGGTCTGATCTATAGGCCACAAACATTTGCAGGATCTGATCTGTAGGCCACAAACATTTGCAGGATCTGATCTGTAGGCCACAAACATTTGCAGGACCTATAGGCCACAAACATTTGCAGGATCTGATCTATAGGCCACAAACATTTGCAGGATCTGATCTGTAGGCCACAACATTTGCAGGATCTGATCTGTAGGCCACAAACATTTGCAGGATCTGATCTGTAGGCCACAAACATTTGCAGGATCTGATCTGTAGGCCACAAACATTTGCAGGACCTACAGGCCACAAATATTTGCAGGATCTGTAGGCCACAAACATTTGCAGGACCTGTAGGCCACAAAGATTTGGAGGATCTGTAGGTCGCAAACATTTGCAGTGTCTGTAGGCCACAAACAGTTGCAGGATCTGTAGGTCACAGGACCTGTAGGCCACAAACATTTGCAGGATCTGTAGGCCACACATTTGCAGGATCTTTAGGCCACAAACATTTGCAGGACCTGTAGGCCACAAATATTTGCAGGATCTGTAGGCCACAACATTTGCAGGACCTGTAGGCCACAAACATTTGCAGGACCTGTAGGTCACAAACATTTGCAGGGTCTGTAGGCCACAAACATTTTCAGGATCTGTAGGTCACAAACATTTTCATGACCTGTAGGTCACACACATTTGCAGGACCTGTTGGCCACAAACATTTGTAAGATCTGTAGGTCACAAACATTTGCATGACCTGTAGGTCACACACATTTGCAGGGTCTGTAGGCCACAAACATTTGCAGGGTCTGTAGGCCACAAACATTTGCAGGATCTGTAGGTCACAAGCATTTGCATGACCTGTAGGTCACACACATTTGCAGGGTCTGTAGGCCACAAACATTTGCAGGACCTGTAGGCCACAAACATTTGTAAGATCTGTAGGCCACAAACATTTGCAGGATCTGTAGGCCACAAACATTTGCAGGATCTGTAGGCCACAAACATTTGCAGGATCTGTAGGCCACAAACATTTGCAGGACCTGTAGGCCACAAACATTTGCAGGATCTGTAGGCCACAAGCATTTGCAGCATTTGCAGGATCTGTAGGCCACAAACATTTGTAGGACCTGTAGGTCACAAACATTTGTAGGACCTGTAGGTCACAAACATTTGTAAGATCTGTAGGCCGCAAACATTTGCAGGATCTGTAGGCCACAAACATTTGCAGGATCTGTAGGCCACAAACATTTGCTGGATCTGTAGGCCATAAACATTTGCAGGACCTGTAGGTCACAAACATTTGCAGGGTCTGGATTAATGTAATGAGCAACTGAAAAAGTGGTTCATCTTCATTATTAATAGGTAAAGGGTCACTTAAATGTTTGTGGTCTATAATTGGTAAATTCATTTTCGATTTCTTTTTTGACCAGTCAATCTACATATATACGTAGTATTGATAGTATAATCTGATAGTATAATGTATATATAGTATATATGTTCCATCCAATCTATGAATCTGCCCAATCTATAGATTGTGCAGCACAATTTATGAATTCATAGATTGGATGCTAGATTGGCATCCAATCTATAGATTGTGCTGCACAATCTATGAATGCCCATCTTGCCTGCCAATCAATACACTTCAAAACATGGTAGCATATTAATACCCTTTGCAAAGATTCATAAATTGGATGGAACATAAAGACCAGTACTTATTATCGACTAGTTATACTCAGCGAGTGTGCAAGCCAAATATCCAAACCCACCCACACAATATGGGATAGTCGATGGGAATTTACAAAGCCCGTGCTACTCCCATGAAAAGAGAAGAAGGGAGAAGAGCCTTTTGTGAGGCAAGTTTCTCTACATTTGGGGACTATAAAATATCTTTTTTTGCTCTAGCTACACTTGTCATCTACACTTGTCATGTCACTAGTTCTTTATCTGCCAAGTCCATGTGGAACTTTTTCTCGGTATCACTTTTTTCTACACCATTACACTCTCAGTTGCAATCATCACTTTCTCTGTTGCAAAGGGTGTTAATATGCTACCATGTTTGAAGTGTATTGATTGGCAGGCAAGATGGGCATTCATAGATTGTGCTGCACAATCTATAGATTGGGCAGATTCATAGATTGGATGGAACATAATTTATATACTATATAATTATATATAGTATATTATATATTATAGACATTTTTGGATTGTTTCTATCTTAGTGAAGCAGCCATGTACAAAAACTTACTCAGTCAATCACAGATGTTATTATTTATTACTAAAGTGGAGTGCTTAGAGAGGGCTTTACTTAGCTTCTGGTGCAGATGCGCACACGTGCCATTACATGTATTTGTATAACACACAGATACGTGCATCAGTAGTAGTGGTTTTGTTGAAGGTTAACTAATAGAGTAAACTTCTTAAGAAACCAACTCACCCTTCTCACCCTTCTAGGTAGGAAAACATGCAGCCTTGCTTGCTGACTCAGCTAAACTTGACTGGATTGCACAAACATGACGTGTGTTTATGGTGACAACGACCTTTACCGACTCGTTTAATTATTTTATACTTAATTGAGAAGCAGAATTAGTCGCTGCAATGCATTGGACAATTGGAGACTTCTGGGACTATGACAAATGGACCTATTGTAAACTTGTTGTGTGTGTGTGTGTAAATAGGTACATAGATAAATACAAGTTCTTGAAGATCAATTATACGTTTTTTTATTTTGGGGTTGCTGGTTTATTGCCTTCGTGAAGGATTCAAGACACACTTGAAGTGTTGTGGGGACCAATACTCCATTAGACTGCCCTAGTGAGTTTTAGCAGAGAAATATATATATATATATATATATTTTTTCTTCTTCTTCCTCTGCCATTTTAAATTATTGTGTGCTATTGCATTCCCCAATGTATATATGTACACACCCACCTAGTCACTACAACACACATACACGCATACATACTCTCTCACACATACATACTTTATGCTGTATCTCATACTCTAGGTCTCTGGTTGCAGTCTAAATGCTGTATCTCATACTCTAGGTCCCTGGTTGCAGTCTAAATGCTGTATCTCATACTCTAGGTCCCTGGTTGCAGTCTAAATGCTGTATCTCATACTCTAGGTCCCTGGTTGCAGTCTAAATGCTGTATCTCATACTCTAGGTCCCTGGTTGCAGTCTAAATGCTGTATCTCATACTCTAGGTCCCTGGTTGCAGTCTAAATGCTGTATCTCATACTCTAGGTCCCTGGTTGCAGTCTAAATGCTGTATCTCATACTCTAGGTCTCTGGTTGCAGTCTAAATGCTGTATCTCATACTCTAGGTCCCTGGTTGCAGTCTAAATGCTGTATCTCATACTCTAGGTCCCTGGTTGCAGTCTAAATGCTGTATCTCATACTCTAGGTACCTGGTTGCAGTCTAAATGCTGTATCTCATACTCTAGGTCCCTGGTTGCAGTCTAAATGCTGTATCTCATACTCTAGGTCCCTGGTTGCAGTCTAAATGCTGTATCTCATACTCTAGGTCCCTGGTTGCAGTCTAAATGCTGTATCTCATACTCTAGGTCCCTGGTTGCAGTCTAAATGCTGTATCTCATACTCTAGGTCCCTGGTTGCAGTCTAAATGCTGTATCTCATACTCTAGGTCCCTGGTTGCAGTCTAAATGCTGTATCTCATACTCTAGGTCTCTGGTTGCAGTCTAAATGCTGTATCTCATACTCTAGGTCCCTGGTTGCAGTCTAAATGCTGTATCTCATACTCTAGGTACCTGGTTGCAGTCTAAATGCTGTATCTCATACTCTAGGTCTCTGGTTGCAGTCTAAATGCTGTATCTCATACTCTAGGTCCCTGGTTGCAGTCTAAATGCTGTATCTCATACTCTAGGTCCCTGGTTGCAGTCTAAATGCTGTATCTCATACTCTAGGTCCCTGGTTGCAGTCTAAATGCTGTATCTCATACTCTAGGTCCCTGGTTGCAGTCTAAATGCTGTATCTCATACTCTAGGTCCCTGGTTGCAGTCTAAATGCTGTATCTCATACTCTAGGTCCCCGGTTGCAGTCTAAATGCTGTATCTCATACTCTAGGTCTCTGGTTGCAGTCTAAATGCTGTATCTCATACTCTAGGTCCCTGGTTGCAGTCTAAATGCTGTATCTCATACTCTAGGTACCTGGTTGCAGTCTAAATGCTGTATCTCATACTCTAGGTCCCTGGTTGCAGTCTAAATGCTGTATCTCATACTCTAGGTCCCTGGTTGCAGTCTAAATGCTGTATCTCATACTCTAGGTCCCTGGTTGCAGTCTAAATGCTGTATCTCATACTCTAGGTCTCTGGTTGCAGTCTAAATGCTGTATCTCATACTCTAGGTCCCTGGTTGCAGTCTAAATGCTGTATCTCATACTCTAGGTCCCTGGTTGCAGTCTAAATGCTGTATCTCATACTCTAGGTCCCTGGTTGCAGTCTAAATGCTGTATCTCATACTCTAGGTCCCTGGTTGCAGTCTAAATGCTGTATCTCATACTCTAGGTCCCTGGTTGCAGTCTAAATGCTGTATCTCATACTCTAGGTCCCTGGTTGCAGTCTAAATGCTGTATCTCATACTCTAGGTCCCTGGTTGCAGTCTAAATGCTGCATCTCATACTCTAGGTCCCTGGTTGCAGTCTAAATGCTGTATCTCATACTCTAGGTCCCTGGTTGCAGTCTAAATGCTGTATCTCATACTCTAGGTCCCCGGTTGCAGTCTAAATGCTGTATCTCATACTCTAGGTCCCCGGTTGCAGTCTAAATGCTGTATCTCATACTCTAGGTCCCTGGTTGCAGTCTAAATGCTGTGTCTCATACTGTAGGTCACTGGTTGCAGTCTAAATGCTGTATCTCATACTCTAGGTCCCTGGTTGCAGTCTAAATGCTGCATCTCATACTCTAGGTCCCTGGTTGCAGTCTAAATGCTGTATCTCATACTCTAGGTCCCTGGTTGCAGTCTAAATGCTGTATCTCATACTCTAGGTCCCTGGTTGCAGTCTAAATGCTGTATCTCATACTCTAGGTCCCTGGTTGCAGTCTAAATAGTCTTCGTCTCAGTTATAATTACATCAAGTCAGAAGGGGTGGAGCATCTCTGCCACGCCTTCCTGGTGAACACCTCCCTACGTGAGGTGGATTTGGACGGGTGTAAAATGACCACTCAAGGCGGACTCCAGCTTGCCTCCACTATGCAAGTCAACACAAACATACAGCGCTTGAAGCTGGCCAGCACTGACCTGGATACGGACTGCATCATTGCCATGGCAACTGTCCTTCATGCTAACTGCACATTACAGATGCTGGACCTCTCTCGGCCACTTTTATTCTCGCACCAGGAGGAGACTGCCCGTCATCTTAGCAATGTCCTGAAGGTAACGTGTTCTTTTACTTGCTGTTGGTGTAGTTTTGTTGGTAATGGGAGATCTATTTGGAAAGAAGTAGTTTTTAAAAACAAGCAGCTCTATCGCATTATGTGGTGTTGCTGAGTAAGGTAGAGCCAGTTAAGAGAATTAAAAAGTCAGACACAGAATGAGGACTTATTGAATATCAGCAACAATATATCTCAACCAAGTTGTTTTTTTGTAAATTGTTCTGTGCAAGCATGAATTCACACAAATATGCTCAATGAAATGTGTGATAATGAGCTAGATAAAGTCTATGGTCCTTACAATATTGGTGTACACTGTAAAAATGGTTTGCACAACTTGGGCACAATCCAACATGTCCACCATGTAGCATATAGCTATGCAGTATATAGCTATGCAGTATATAGCTATGTAGCATATAGCTATGCAGTATATAGCTATGCAGTATATAGCTATGTAGTATATAGCTCTGTAGTATATATCTATGCAGTATATAGCTATGCAGTATATAGCTATGTAGCATATAGCTATGCAGTATATAGCTATGCAGTATATAGCTATGTAGTATATAGCTCTGTAGTATATATCTATGCAGTATATAGCTATGTAGTATATAGCTATGTAGTATATAGCTATGCAGTATATAGCTATGCAGTATATAGCTATGTAGTATATAGCTATGTAGTATATATCTATGCAGTATATAGCTATGCAGTATATAGCTATGTAGTATATAGCTATGTAGTATATAGCTATGTAGTATATAGCTATGTTGTATATAGCTATGTAGTATATAGCTATGCAGTATATAGCTATGCAGTATATAGATATACAGTATATAGCTATGCAGTATATATCTATGCAGTATATACTATTCAGTATATAGCTATGTAGTAGCTATGCAGCATATAGCTATGTAGTATATAGCTATGTAGTATATAGCTATGTTATATATAGCTATGTAGTATATAGCTATGTAGTATATAGCTATGCAGTATGTAGCTATTCAGTATATAGCTATGTAGTAGCTATGCAGCATATAGCTATGTAGTATATAGCTATGTAGTATATAGCTATGTTGTATATAGCTATGCAGTATATAGTTATGCAGTATATAGCTATGCAGTATATAGCTATGTAGTATATAGCTATGTAGTATATAGCTATGCAGTATATAGCTATGTAGTATGTAGCTATGTAGATATAGCTATGCAGTATATAGCTATGCAGTATATAGCTATGTAGTATATAGCTATGTAGTATATAGTATATAGCTATGTAGTATATATCTATGCAGTATATAGCTATGCAGTATAATTATATCTATGCAGTATATAGCTATGCAGTATGTAGCTATGTAGTATATATCTATGTAGTATATAGCTATGCAGTATATAGCTCTGCAGTATATATCTATGCAGTATATAGCTATGCAGTATGTAGCTATGTAGTATATAGCTATGTAGTATATAGCTATGCAGAATGTAGCTATGCAGTATGTAGCTATGATAGCTATGCAGTATGTAGCTATGCTATGTAGTATTTATCTATGTAGCTATGTAGTATATAGCTATGTAGTATATAGCTATGTAGTATATAGCTATACAGTATATAGCTATACAGTATATAGCTATGTAGTATATAGCTATGTAGTATATAGCTATGTAGTATATAGCTATGTAGTATATAGCTATGCAGTATATAGCTATGTAGTATATAGCTATGCTATGTAGTATATAGCTATGTAGTATATAGCTATGTAGTATATAGCTGTAGCTATGCAGTATGTATGCAGTATATAGCTATGCAGTATATTATGTATATAATTGTTCTTGTCTTGGGAGTTTTGTGTGTGTGTTGTTTTTTCTGTATATTATAGTTGAGCGGCAGAGGACTACACAGAGTTCTATGAAGAGCTTTACTGTCTTTGCACACTACACATATCAGCACATGACCTGTTGGTGTTGTTGACTGTGCTCCGTCAAGTAGTAACGATGCACAGGAGAATCTGACCAACCAAATAGTAGAGAATCAACTACATATAGCCGCTCCTTTAGACTTGGTAACTGTTGCTCAGAAGCGAGAACTCCATAAGTCGAGCGTAGGCCCTTCATTCTGCTTATAATACAGCATGCACATTAGCTTGATTACATCATCAACAACATTCTCAGCCAATGATCCTTACCCACAGCTTTATTCTGCCATTGAGAAACAGATTAGTTGTGGATGTGCTTTGGAACATTTGTAGTTTTGTGGGACTAAAGTTCTTATGAATGGACCTACGTAGCGCAGAAGTTATGCGAGTGAAAAAGCAGATGGAGACAAGGTTTCACACTTTGTAGAGTGTTTTTGTGCTGACTGTTTGCTGCCTGTGAACGATTCAAGGGTATGCTTGGAGTCTTTTAGGAGCTAATATCCGCTGAAACTGCCATTCAGTTTATGCATAAGAAGCTGCTGATGTGTGTTTTAGCTGAGATACGAGCTTTCTCCCCCCCCCCCCCCCCCACTTTTCTCAGGGAAGATGGGTGAGTTGCCATCCACCAGTCAAAACATTCACCTATAACATAGTCACGCTATACTTGTGTCCCCTTAAAGTTAGTTCTTTATGAGAAACTGTGCCAGACCAGGCCACGGCAAAGTGTCCTTGAAAATAAAAGTCTAGGTTGTACATAGAGATTCCATGATGTTTGATTGATAACCTTGCTGTTAGGTAAGTACTTTGAGTAAAGTAGTCGATATGTTATGGGGAGGGATAGCACTCCCTGTATTTGGTTTGACATCTATTTTAAATGGTGGACAGCAATACCCTCTCAAGACGGAGCTCATATTTCAGCTAAAACTCATATCGACATCTTAGCTGCTAAAGACCGACTCAAAAGATAGCTCCACAAATAATTCAAGCATCGAAAATCTTCCAGTGCATGTGCACAACTAATCTTCTCTTGTGCAATGTAGAATAAAGTGCAATGTAGAATAAAGCATTTGGTAAGGATCAGCCAGTAGACCATTGATGATCTAATGCATGTGCTTATTATAAGCAGAACAAATGCCCCATGCTCCCTTCTGCTGTTGGTCTGTGGAGTTCTCACTCCTGGGAAGGAAAACTGTTGCCAAGTCTAAAAGAGGCTGTAGTTGATTATCTTCCAAAAGATCTGCTGCCTGGTTGGTGGAATTATCCTTTAGAAGGAAGGAGGCTGTAGTTGACCCTACAAGGCTTGCATAATGTTTAAAAGCTCTGACTTGATGTAGTCCTCTACTGCTCAACTATAACAGCACAAACACTATAACAGCACAAACACTCAGAAAAACTAACAAACAAACAAACAACTTGAAACAAGAACAATTTAAAAAAACATTTTTATTCTTGTTACTCTACCACTACTCTACTGCTACTGCTAACTATTATTACTACTGCTGCTACTACTACTGCTGCTACTACTTCTACTACTACGACTACTACTACTACTCTATTACTACTACTACTACTACTCTATTACTATCTACTCCTGGCTACTACTACTACTACTACTATTACTGCTACTACTACTACTACTGCTGCTGCTGCTGTTACTGCTAGTACTACTACACAACACTGGACTCTTATTATTACCACTATTACTACTACTGCTACTACTACTGTTACTAGTACTATTACTACTACTGCTACTACTACTGTTACTAGTACTATTACTACTACTGCTACTACTACTGTTACTAGTGCTATTATTACTACTGCTACTACTACAACCTTGCAGGTCACCATGAAATAATGTCTTCATTAAAATTGGATCATTTTTGAAGAAGCTTGTACCTATGAATTCCTTCCTCTCACTTCTGACATCCTCCCTTTCTCTAACACCACAGCATAATGCCAACCATACTTACTGCATGAACATTACATACTAGCCACAAAAATGGCTCTTTGGGCAGCTTTTTGGCTAGCCACAGGTATTACCCTTATTCAGTGCAGACCTGTACCTGCTGTAGTTCAGTGCTGACCTGTACCTGCTGTAGTTCAGTGCTGACCTGTACCTGCTGTAGTTCAGTGCTGACCTGTACCTGCTGTAGTTCAGTGCTGACCTATACCTGCTGTAGTTCAGTACTGACCTGTACCTGCTGTAGTTCAGTGCTGACCTGTACCTGCTATAGTTCAGTGCTGACCTGTACCTGCTGTAGTTCAGTGCTGACCTGTACCTGCTGTAGTTCAGTGCTGACCTGTACCTGCTGTAGTTCAGTGCTGACCTGTACCTGCTGTAGTTCAGTGCTGACCTGTACCTGCTGTAGTTCAGTGCTGACCTGTACCTGCTGTAGTTCAGTGCTGACCTGTACCTGCTGTAGTTCAGTATACTGACCTGTACCTGCTGTAGTTCAGTGTGACCTGTACCTGCTGTAGTTCAGTGCTGACCTGTACCTGCTGTAGTTCAGTGCTGACCTGTACCTGCTGTAGTTCAGTGCTGACCTGTACCTGCTGTAGTTCAGTGCTGACCTGTACCTGCTGTAGTTCAGTGCTGACCTGTACCTGCTGTTGTTCAGTGCTGACCTGTACCTGCTGTAGTTCAGTGCTGACCTGTACCTGCTGTAGTTCAGTGCTGACCTGTACCTGCTGTAGTTCAGTGCTGACCTGTACCTGCTATAGTTTGGCTGTTATAGCCATTTTAGCTTTGGGATTATGGTCTATGGGCCCCAAACTCTGCTTAAGTTCTTCCCTATTCCCCCCCCCCCCCCCCCCCCCCCCCTCCCTCCGCATGTGCTTCCTGATGTCAAGTTACCCCCCTCTCCCTGGACCCACCTTCCCTGGGTGAGGCCATTGAGGACAAAGAAAAGGGACACAAGCACATGTGCACATGCATGCACAGATTGCCCATGACTTGACCAACATTGTGCTGAAATTTGGTTGCTTAGCAATTAAACTGCAAAGCATGAATGTGTTTATGGATACCACTTGTTCTTCGCAGAGGAGGAGGTGAAGAAGCTGTCAACTGAACCAGTTGGGAATACAGATTCCAAGTCTAAGGCAAAACCTGTCACGGAGGAAACCATATTTTTATTGCAGAATCTAATGATAAACTAGCATACAAAATCATAATTGCTAGAGCTAGCCATGCTATCAACCTTGCTCCATATTTATTATTGTATACCCATACTTAGCTATAGCTATATAAGAATTTTTTCCCATTGTTCTAACTATCTGACTACATCTACACTTACCTGGAGACTGAATCACAATCATTAATGTAAACAACAGTTCTCCTGAGATCTGCCATGACCTCAGGGTGCACGGTATCTTCTTCATCACTGCCGTCTGAGAGGGTGAAGTCATCGTTATACAGCAGCTCCAAAGCCCTGTCTTGGTTGAACGGTAACCCGTGACTTCAACTTTGACCTCGTGATTACCTTGGTGACCTACGAGCTATTCAATTGAAACTGTGCTATTGATAGAATATCCCCTTCCGTGTTTTCAGGAAAATATTATGATTTTCTTCGTTCACTTTGCACCAATGGGTGCTTACGAGGTTGAGTGGGTAATTAACTTTGCACCAATGGGTGCTTACGAGGTTGAGTGGGTGAATTACTTTGTACCAATGAGTACTTACGAGGTTGAGTGGGTGAATCACTTTGCACCAGTGGGTGCTTACGAGGTTGAGTGGGTGAATCACTTTGCACCAATGGGTGCTTACGAGGTTGAGTGGGTGAATCACTTTGAGTACTTACGAGGTTGAGTGGGTGAATCACTTTGCACGAATGGGTGCTTACGAGGTTGAGTGGGTGAAGATGGGAATAACTGTATAATTAATACTTGGCAATATTATTGTAATTAATGTAATTGAATGATAATTACCAATTGTTTGGTAATGATAATGAGGTGAATGTTGGTCTGCGGGAGCTGCACTTGTCCAAGCACGGCATGACGGACTCGGCACTGGAGTGGCTGTGCAAGGCTCTGGCTCTGAACCAATCACTGACCATCCTCAACCTCAGCTGGTGTGTACTGTGCATGCACTGCACTAGCATGTGGGATCCATTCCTGTTGCTGTTGCTGTTGTTGTCATCTCTGTGTTGCTAGCAACAAGTTGTCTCGTGATGGTGCGCGTCATATAGCAAAGGTGCTGGGAGACAACCATCCTCTGGAAGAGTTGGTCCTCAGCTACAACAGGATACAGGATGAGGGTTTGGTCTGCATCAGTTCTGCCATCACTGCCAGTAATACCAACTTACAGAGGTATGCACTCACCACTGTAGCTACTTACCATGTCCACACCTGCACAGGTATGCACTCACACTGTAGCTACTTACCATGTCCACACCTGCACAGGTATGCACTCACACTGTAGCTACTTACCATGTCCACACCTGCACAGGTATGCACTCACACTGTAGCTACTTACCATGTCCACACCTGCACAGGTATGCACTCACCACTGTAGCTACTTACCATGTCCACACCTGCAGAGGTGTGCACTCACACTGTAGCTACTTACCATGTCCACACCTGCACAGGTATGCACTCACACTGTAGCTACTTACCATGTCCACACCTGCACAGGTATGCACTCACACTGTAGCTACTTACCATGTCCACACCTGCACAGGTATGCACTCACACTGTAGCTACTTACCATGTCCACACCTGCACAGGTATGCACTCACACTGTAGCTACTTACCATGTCCACACCTGCACAGGTATGCACTCACACTGTAGCTACTTACCATGCCCACACCTGCACAGGTATGCACTCACACTGTAGCTACTTACCATGTCCACACCTGCACAGGTATGCACTCACACTGTAGCTACTTACCATGTCCACACCTGCAGAGGTGTACACTCACACTGTAGCTACTTACCATGTCCACACCTGCACAGGTGTGCACTCACACTGTAGCTACTTACCATGTCCACACCTGCACAGGTATGCACTCACACTGTAGCTACTTACCATGTCCACACCTGCAGAGGTGTGCACTCACACTGTAGCTACTTACCATGTCCACACCTGCACAGGTATGCACTCACACTGTAGCTACTTACCATGTCCACACCTGCACAGGTGTGCACTCACACTGTAGCTACTTACCATGTCCACACCTGCACAGGTATGCACTCACACTGTAGCTACTTACCATGTCCACACCTGCACAGGTGTGCACTCACACTGTAGCTACTTACCATGTCCACACCTGCAGAGGTGTACACTCACACTAGCTACTTACCATGTCCACACCTGCACAGGTATGCACTCACACTGTAGCTACTTACCATGTCCACACCTGCACAGGTATGCACTCACACTGTAGCTACTTACCATGTCCACACCTGCAGAGGTGTACACTCACACTGTAGCTACTTACCATGTCCACACCTGCACAGGTGTGCACTCACACTGTAGCTACTTACCATGTCCACACCTGCACAGGTATGCACTCACCCATGTCCACACCTGCAGAGGTGTGCACTCACACTGTAGCTACTTACCATGTCCACACCTGCACAGGTATGCACTCACACTGTAGCTACTTACCATGTCCACACCTGCACAGGTGTGCACTCACACTGTAGCTACTTACCATGTCCACACCTGCACAGGTATGCACTCACACTGTAGCTACTTACCATGTCCACACCTGCACAGGTGTGCACTCACACTGTAGCTACTTACCATGTCCACACCTGCAGAGGTGTGCACTCACACTAGCTACTTACCATGTCCACACCTGCACAGGTATGCACTCACACTGTAGCTACTTACCATGTCCACACCTGCACAGGTATGCACTCACACTGTAGCTACTTACCATGTCCACACCTGCACAGGTATGCACTCACACTGTAGCTACTTACCATGTCCACACCTGCAGAGGTGTGCACTCACACTGTAGCTACTTACCATGTCCACACCTGCACAGGTATGCACTCACACTGTAGCTACTTACCATGTCCACACCTGCACAGGCATGCACTCACACTGTAGCTACTTACCATGTCCACACCTGCACAGGTATGCACTCACACTGTAGCTACTTACCATGTCCACACCTGCACAGGTATGCACTCACACTGTAGCTACTTACCATGTCCACACCTGCAGAGGTGTGCACTCACACTGTAGCTACTTACATGTCCACACCTGCACAGGTGTGCACTCACACTGTAGCTACTTACCATGTCCACACCTGCAGAGGTGTGCACTCACACTGTAGCTACTTACCATGTCCACACCTGCAGAGGTGTGCACTCACACTGTAGCTACTTACCATGTCCACACCTGCACAGGTGTGCACTCACACTGTAGCTACTTACCATGTCCACACCTGCACAGGTATGCAGTCACCACTGTAGCTACTTACCATGTCCACACCTGCACAGGTATGCACTCACACTGTAGCTACTTACCATGTCCACACCTGCACAGGTATGCACTCACACTGTAGCTACTTACCATGTCCACACCTGCACAGGTATGCACTCACACTGTAGCTACTTACCATGTCCACACCTGCACAGGTATGCACTCACACTGTAGCTACTTACCATGTCCACACCTGCAGAGGTGTGCACTCACACTGTAGCTACTTACCATGTCCACACCTGCACAGGTATGCACTCACACTGTAGCTACTTACCATGTCCACACCTGCACAGGTGTGCACTCACACTGTAGCTACTTACCATGTCCACACCTGCACAGGTATGCACTCACACTGTAGCTACTTACCATGTCCACACCTGCACAGGTATGCACTCACACTGTAGCTACTTACCATGTCCACACCTGCAGAGGTGTGCACTCACACTGTAGCTACTTACCATGTCCACACCTGCACAGGTATGCACTCACACTGTAGCTACTTACCATGTCCACACCTGCAGAGGTGTGCACTCACACTGTAGCTACTTACCATGTCCACACCTGCACAGGTATGCACTCACACTGTAGCTACTTACCATGTCCACACCTGCACAGGTATGCACTCACACTGTAGCTACTTACCATGTCCACACCTGCAGAGGTGTGCACTCACACTGTAGCTACTTACCATGTCCACACCTGCACAGGTATGCACTCACACTGTAGCTACTTACCATGTCCACACCTGCAGAGGTGTGCACTCACACTGTAGCTACTTACCATGTCCACACCTGCACAGGTATGCACTCACACTGTAGCTACTTACCATGTCCACACCTGCACAGGTATGCACTCACACTGTAGCTACTTACCATGTCCACACCTGCAGAGGTGTGCACTCACACTGTAGCTACTTACCATGTCCACACCTGCAGGTGTGCACTCACACTGTAGCTACTTACCATGTCCACACCTGCAGAGGTGTGCACTCACACTGTAGCTACTTACCATGTCCACACCTGCACAGGTATGCACTCACACTGTAGCTACTTACCATGTCCACACCTGCACAGGTGTGCACTCACACTCTAGCTACTTACCATGTCCACACCTGCACAGGTGTGCACTCACACTGTAGCTACTTACCATGTCCACACCTGCAGAGGTGTGCACTCACACTGTAGCTACTTACCATGTCCACACCTGCACAGGTATGCACTCACACTGTAGCTACTTACCATGTCCACACCTGCACAGGTATGCACTCACACTGTAGCTACTTATCATGTCCACACCTGCACAGGTATGCACTCACACTGTAGCTACTTACCATGTCCACACCTGCAGAGGTGTGCACTCACACTGTAGCTACTTACCATGTCCACACCTGCAGGTGTGCACTCACACTGTAGCTACTTACCATGTCCACACCTGCACAGGTATGCACTCACACTGTAGCTACTTACCATGTCCATACCTGCACAGGTATGCACTCACACTGTAGCTACTTACCATGTCCACACCTGCACAGGTGTGCACTCACACTGTAGCTACTTACCATGTCCACACCTGCAGAGGTGTGCACTCACACTGTAGCTACTTACCATGTCCACACCTGCAGAGGTGTGCACTCACACTGTAGCTACTTACCATGTCCACACCTGCAGAGGTGTGCACTCACACTGTAGCTACTTACCATGTCCACACCTGCACAGGTATGCACTCACACTGTAGCTACTTACCATGTCCACACCTGCACATGTGTGCACTCACACTGTAGCTACTTACCATGTCCACACCTGCACAGGTATGCACTCACACTGTAGCTACTTACCATGTCCACACCTGCAGGTGTGCACTCACACTGTAGCTACTTACCATGTCCACACCTGCAGAGGTGTGCACTCACACTGTAGCTACTTACCATGTCCACACCTGCACAGGTATGCACTCACACTGTAGCTACTTACCATGTCCACACCTGCACAGGTATGCACTCACACTGTAGCTACTTACCATGTCCACACCTGCACAGGTGTGCACTCACACTGTAGCTACTTACCATGTCCACACCTGCACAGGTATGCACTCACACTGTAGCTACTTACCATGTCCACACCTGCACAGGTGTGCACTCACACTGTAGCTACTTACCATGTCCACACCTGCACAGGTATGCACTCACACTGTAGCTACTTACCATGTCCACACCTGCACTGGTATGCACTCACACTGTAGCTACTTACCATGTCCACACCTGCACAGCTATGCACTCACACTGTAGCTACTTACCATGTCCACACCTGCACAGGTATGCACTCACACTGTAGCTACTTACCATGTCCACACCTGCACAGGTATGCACTCACACTGTAGCTACTTACCATGTCCACACCTGCACAGGTATGCACTCACACTGTAGCTACTTACCATGTCCACACCTGCAGAGGTGTGCACTCACACTGTAGCTACTTACCATGTCCACACCTGCACAGGTGTGCACTCACACTGTAGCTACTTACCATGTCCACACCTGCAGAGGTGTGCACTCACACTGTAGCTACTTACCATGTCCACACCTGCAGAGGTGTGCACTCACACTGTAGCTACTTACCATGTCCACACCTGCAGAGGTGTGCACTCACACTGTAGCTACTTACCATGTCCACACCTGCACAGGTATGCACTCACACTGTAGCTACTTACCATGTCCACACCTGCACAGGTATGCACTCACACTGTAGCTACTTACCATGTCCACACCTGCACAGGTGTGCACTCACACTGTAGCTACTTACCATGTCCACACCTGCACAGGTGTGCACTCACACTGTAGCTACTTACCATGTCCACACCTGCACAGGTGTGCACTCACACTGTAGCTACTTACCATGTCCACACCTGCAGAGGTGTGCACTCACACTGTAGCTACTTACCATGTCCACACCTGCAGAGGTATGCACTCACACTGTAGCTACTTACCATGTCCACACCTGCACAGGTATGCACTCACACTGTAGCTACTTACCATGTCCACACCTGCACAGGTATGCACTCACACTGTAGCTACTTACCATGTCCACACCTGCACAGGTATGCACTCACACTGTAGCTACTTACCATGTCCACACAAGTAATGCTCTACCCCTCTTCCCTATATATAAGATAGTGCAGTAGCATTCTCTGTGTTCAGGACCTATTTAGTGAATACTTTTACCTTTTTAATTAATTCACACCAATGTTATATTGCTTTATTGCTTTATTAAATTGTATTATTTTGGTGTACCTTGTGAAGGATATGGTGCCTATAGGCCTCTATACACGAGAAAATTCTTGTTAGCTTTTTTTGACAAGTCAATCATTGTTTTTTAGCTGTAACCTAGGTAATTCCCCCTCATACTTTCTGTTTTTCAAAAATCAAATGGTGATATTGAACCATCCAAGATCTACACGTTTTCCAGAGAAGAGTAATGCTAGTTGTACTTTCAATATGGCTAGTGTACAAAGCTTAGAAAATCTTAAAGTCTTACTGAAATAGAATAATAAGCATGTCTACTCTCCTTGATATATCTATTGATATATCTAGCTCTGGTGATGAATGCAAAGATTTTTACAATATACACCACAAACATTTATAAGACCCTTTACCTATTATGAATGAAGACCAGTTGATAAGTAAAAGGTCCTATGAATGGTTGCCACTAACCCAGCACTACTGGTGGCCTGGCCGGTATGAAGGGGTGTACATGTCAGGACAGGTGGCATCCCAGCACTACTGGTGGCCTGGCCAGGGTATGAAGGGGTGTACGTGTCATGACAGGTGGCGTCCCAGCACTACTGGTGGCCTGGCCAGGGTATGAAGGGGTGTACATGTCAGGACAGGTGGCGTCCCAGCACTACTGATGGCCTGGCCAGGGTATGAAGGGGTGTACGTGTCAGGACAGGTGGGGTGTCCCATACCATTTATCCAGTCTCTTCCCATCTGAATGGTACAGACCCAATGGTTCCAATCTATAGATGGTACATGTGCTGATGACAATGAATGCACAATAAATAATGTCATGATGGATGAGTGGTGGTAGAGTGACCTTCACTGCGCTGGATGAGTGGTGGTAGTAGTGACTTCACTGCGCTGGATGAGTGGTTAGTAGTGACCTTCACTGCACTGGATGAGTGGCAGTAATAGTGAGTTCAGTGGCTAGAACTCCTGGGGCATCCCAGGACCTTCCTTGTGGGCAGCAGTACCCATAGGTAGACGATTATCATGGCCAAAAGTCCATAATGAGAGGGGTGTGGTCCAGGTTTTGCAGTGGGAGTGGCTGAAGGTGAGGAGCTGGAAGAAAAGGAGACGAGGTCAGAGGAGGCAGCGGTGGAGGTCAAAAAGGCCGAAGGAGAAAATTGCATTGGACACCTGAAAAAACCAAGTCCTCCAAACCTAACTGGGTGATTAGCCGAGTCCAGGCAGTGTCCTCATCAGTGAAGTGGGTATTGTTGGTGCTGGTAATGATGGACCTCAGCATAGCTCATGAGAGAGGGTGAGAGGACACAAGGAGAGGTCATGAGGATGTACTGGAGCTTGGGAATTTCCAAGGAATTCATTCCTAAACTGATGGCATCGTGGGCAGAGATGTGACTTAGCCTGTCACCCATTATCTTGACGGAGTCCATTTTGTTACAGTCGAGACATGATCAATATTCCCAAGAAGGGAACCCTGTAGGGGGGCATCAGATGAGTCCCTCACACAAGCACCGGGGAGAGATGATATGATGGATCCTCTAGCAGCTGGATCATGGCATTATTCAGAGATGATCCCAGTTCCTTGGTGACCGAATGATGTCAATGTCATGCAGAATGTCTTCTGAGGAGCCCCCCAGGGTGGACATCATCCGGATATATCACACATAACTCAGAATCCCAAAGTGAACAGTGACAGTGAATGGACAGGCAGGAAAGTAGAGGGCCTAGTGGATCCACCTGCTGAACTCCCTCCGAGGAGAGGATGGTATTTTCTCCCCAATTTTCTCCCCAAAACGGTGACGAAGGTACGAAAAGGGTAACTGTCTGGAGCCAAAGATAAAACTGCCTCTAACATCTTGTCTGCGTAATGAGTTAAAAGCATTCTTATGATCCAACTTCAAGATGGCATGGTTCGACTGCAAATTGCTTTGGCACTGCCTGGTAACATGGACAGCAGCCTCAGCACCACTCCTCACTCCATAGCCAGGCTGTCGAGGGGCTCAGCACCACCCCACACTCCATAGCCAGGCACCCCACACTCCATAGCCAGGCTGTCGAGGGGCTCAGCACCACCCCACACTCCATAGCCAGGCACCCCACACTCCATAGCCAGGCTGTCGAGGGGCTCAACATCACCCCTCACTCCATAGCCAATTGGTGGTGGAATTGATGAGTCAGGAAGGTAAGTGCACCCATACAGGCAATCAGGGGTATGAAAGGAAGGATCCTATGGTAGTGATTCTCCTTATGTAGCAGAGATGAGTGAAGACATTAGGAGGGTCTGCAGGAAGTTAAAAATCAAAGTCATTTTCAGAACTCTGAGGACACAACTGAGCAGAGGAATGTTTTACCAGCTAATATGCACTTAAGCATTGTGTACCGCATCCCTTGTAGCTGTGGGGTACATAGGGGAGACCAACAGAAGACTGGAGACCAGAGTGAAAGAACATCAAGATGCCTGTAGAAAGTGTGCTAAAGAGAAATCTGCAATTGCTGAGCATGCATGGGATAATGGACATCCCATTTTGTGGGAGGAAGCCACCATCTTGGACCAGGCCAGAAGACAGAAAGAAGGAACTGTTAGTGAAGGAGGCATTGCACATCAGCCTAGCACCAAAGTGTGAGCGGTTCATGAGACTGTGGAATGACCTTGCTGTTGTGGCCACTCTCAAGAGCGTGAACTTGAAATCATACCCACCATAATTTTTCTGTGTTCAATCATTCTTTGTTAATGGCACGGGCTACTTCCTTCACTTTTTAATATAAAGCATGTGCTTTAATTTTTAATTTTAATTTTAATTAATTAATTTATTTTATTATTATATATTTTATTATTATAGTTTATTTAATTTATTTATGTTATTATTATAGTTTATTTATTTTGTTATTATAGTTTATTTATTTATTTATTTTATTATTATAGTTTATTTATTTTGTTATTATAGTTTATTTATTTATTTATTTTATTATTATAGTTTATTTATTTTATTATTATAGTTTATTTATTTATTTGTTTTTAATTTTATAATTATAGTTTATTTATTTATTTTATTATTATTATAGTTGATTTATTTATTTTATTATTATAGTTTATTTATTTATTAATTTTATTATTATAGTTTATTTATTTATCTATTTTATTATTATAGTTTATTTATATTTATTATTATAGTTTATTTATTTATTTATTTTATTATAGTTTATTTATTTATATTTGTAGTTTATTATTTTATTATTATAGTTTGTTATTTATTTATTTTATTATTATAGTTTTTTATTTTTTTATTTTTGCTACTTTCAAAACTTTTTGTTTTATTATTTTTAATTTAATTTTACCTTTTGATTGTTATTTTTTTATTAATTGTTTTGTTTTTAATTTTTTTAAGTTTCTACTACATGTAGCTGTTGTATTTTTGCCACACCAGTTCATGTGCTGGGCGTGTGTGCCCGGGATGTGGTTTGTATCACATGGTAGCTACCTGTATATCATGCAAGTCTTAGCATCTCATTATCTGATGAAGGCTAGAGCATCTGGTTTACATAGAGAGATTAAATTTCAAGTTCATTATTGAGGTCATTGTAATATCGTTATGTCAACTGAGTTTTCACGGAGATTTTTTTTTAATCAAAAAGGAAGGGGGGGGGGGGGGCATTTCTGGTGCGCACCACTTAGAAATGTCATCAACCCAATGAATGTTTTCTACTGCACCTGCCTGATAATTATTTTCAATGAGACAAGTAACAAGATCATGCAAGTCTTAGCATCTCATTATCTGATGAAGGCTAGAGCATCTGGTTTACATAGAGAGATTAAACAAGTTCATTATTGAGGTCATTGTAATATCGTTATGTCAACTGAGTGTTCACGGAGATTTTTTTTAAATCAAAAAGGAAGGGGGAGGGGCATTTCTGGTGCGCACCACTTAGAAATGTCATCAACCCAATGAGTGTTTTCTACTGCACCTGCCTGATAATTATTTTCAATGAGACAAGTAACAAGATCATGCAAGTCTTAGCATCTCATTATCTGAAGGCTAGAGCATCTGGTTTACATAGAGAGATTAAATTTCAAGTTCATTATTGAGGTCATTGTAATATCGTTATGTCAACTGAGTGTTCACGGATAAAAAATTTTAATCAAAAAGGAAGGGGGAGGGGCATTTCTGGTGCGCACCACTTAGAAATGTCATCAACCCAATGAGTGTTTTCTACTGCACCTGCCTGATAATTATTTTCAATGAGACGAGTTATTATTGTATATATATATATATATATATATAGATTGAATGTGGATTATAACAGCATAGGGGACGTGGGTCTCTGTGCTCTAGCTGTTGCTCTGGCCACTAATTCTACTCTACAGCACATCACTATCTGGGGCAACCAAATCAAAGAGCCCACCTCCACGGTAAGTTACACTGTTGCCTAGTCTACAGAGTGGTCCTTATTAGACTTCAACTGCATCGTGGTGTTTTTTTATGCACAATTTATCTGCCTAAGAGGCTAGAGCATCTAGTCGAAACGTCGAGTGAATACAATTTGAAGTTGATTATTGAGAAGGTGATTATGTCAACTGAGAGTTCATCGAGTACCTTCATTGAGCAGCGGGCTTGCAGATCAACAAAATGGAGGCCACTGACAGTTTTCATGAGTTTGAGGCATCTGACCATCCAGCTTCCAAGATAAATAAGTGTTGCCCAATATTTAAGAGTGAGAAACACGATCATCTTACTCTCTTTCTCTTCCATGGGAAAGATGTTTTGATTTCTAAAGTGGCAGTTTGCCCATGCAGAATGATCCTTTACCATATTTTTAGTGCATAATGTTAATTATCAAGTGGTTGTGACTTGCTTACCTTGTTAACGCGAGTAATAGTGTGAAGTGCGGGATACTAGAGACTTAAACTTAACCTGGGTCAAGATCTCGCAGTGCCCAGACGACACCAGTTACCCTGACTTCAAATTTTCTAGCCAGAAAGCCATTTTCTCTCCAAACATTCTCCTCCTCCAAAACATCACAGAATGAGTATGAAACTGTCAGAGTTGGCAGTGTTAGTTTGTTCGTGAGCAAGGCTACCGGGTTGGTTCTCCACCATCGATGCTCAGATCCAGACTCATCAAGTCACTGAATCTCACTCAGGCTTCAATCACTTGGTGGTCTCCCTCAACCAAGAGACGTCAACCATCTGTGACATCCTCGTTGGTGATGAAGTCTATTATTCAATCTAAAAGCCACTCCTTTGGCCCAATCAGTAATCACCATTCTTCACAGCTCTTCCACTATGTTATCCTGATGGCGAATTGGTTCTGGCATGAAGAAGGACATCTTCAATGGTACTATGCCTCAGCATACATCAGAACTATCCTCTGTGCTAACAAAAAAACTGTCTTCCATTGAGATCTCTAGCCTTGCTAGTCTCAGAAAACTCAACAACTTCCACCTTCCTTCCTATCTTGCAAGTCGTCTCCCTCACCAGCATTGACCAAGCTCCTCGTTGATCAGCAGAGCCAAACTTGACTGACACTTGCTGTTAGAACTGCCAAAAGCCCACAAATGCAACATGCCATGCTGCTGATCTTGGGGAAACTTCCAAACTGTGAAACTGTGCTGCTTGTGGCAACTAGTAGTGCAGGAAAAAGGCATGCCTTCTGTTCAGCACAGATAGATTCAACACGTGTTACCTCTCATTGAAACAGCGGAAGCAATCAGCATAGTGCCTGCCCAGTGACTGCAAGTCAGGTCAAAGAGGATCTCCTCTGCAAGTAGCAATGGCACTGCGTTGCCACCTATGGCACCAAGATGCTCTTCCTTGACTTTGGTTTGCACTTTCAGATGAAGGAAGTTGGCATCCAAGATTGGCTTGAAGATATTAGCAATGGTGACTGTCGTCAGCCTGGTTTGCTGGAGGACCTCATTCGTGAATGCCTCATTGATTCCCTGCAAAGGAATCTTGTAAATGAGCACTCTGCCTTACCGGCATTGCCCCGCCTTACCTTACCACTTGTCTTCCCCTCTCTGACCAACCCTATTTCCAGCAGTGTAGTCCTACACGATGTCACCCACCTCACTGTCATGATTTCCAGCAGTGTAGTCCTACATGATGTCACCCACCAACACTGTCATGATTTCCAGCAGTGTATTCCAACATGATGTCACCCACCAACACTGTCATGATTTCCAGCAGTGCAGTCCTACATGATGTCACCCACCAACACTGTCATGATTTCCAGCAGTGTATTCCAACATGATGTCACCCACCAACACTGTCATGATTTCCAGCAGTGCAGTCCTACATGATGTCGCCCACCAACACTGTCATGATTTCCAGCAGTGCAGTCCTACATGATGTCGCCCACCAACACTGTCATGATTTCCAGCAGTGTATTCCAACATGATGTCACCCACCTCACTGTCATGATTTCCAGCAGTGCAGTCCTACATGATGTCACCCACCTCACTGTCATGATTTCCAGCAGTGCAGTCCTACACTAGATGACTCTAGCCACACCCATGCAGACCACAGCCACTTAGACGACTCTAGCCACACCCATGCAGACCACAGCCACTTAGACACAGCCACTTAGATGACTCTAGCCACACCCATGCAGACCACAGCCACTTAGATGACTCTAGCCACACCCATGCAGACCACAACCACTTAGATGACTCTAGCCACACCCATGCAGACCACAACCACTTAGATGACTAGCCACACCCATGCAGACCACAGCCACTTAGACGACTCTAGCCACACCCATGCAGACCACAGCCACTTAGATGACTAGCCACATCCATGCAGACCACAGCCACTTAGATGACTCTAGCCACACCCATGCAGACCACCGCCACTTAGATGACTAGCCACATCCATGCAGACCACAGCCACTTAGATGACTCTAGCCACACCCATGCAGACCACAGCCACTTAGATGACTCTTAGCATTGGCTTAGTGTGGTATGGGAACTGTTGTGTATGGCAATCTACACATGTAATATTTTTGAAAGTTAGTTATTAGTGGCTTCTTGAAGTTGATTGTTTGTCGGTGATGTGCATGTACCCTCTTGTGTGATGTGCTTGTACCCTCTTGTGTGATGTGCATGTACCCTCTTGTGTGATGTGCATGTGCCCTCTTGTGTGATGTGCATGTACCCTCTTGTGTGATGTGCATGTACCCTCTTGTGTGATGTGCATGTACCCTCTTGTGTGATGTGCATGTACCCTCTTGTGTGATGTGCATGTACCCTCTTGTGTGATGTGCATGTACCCTCTTGTGTGATGTGCATGTGCCCTCTTGTGTGATGTGCATGTGCCCTCTTGTGTGATGTGCATGTACCCTCTTGTGTGATGTGCATGTACCTTGTGTGATGTGCATGTACCCTCTTGTGTGATATGCCAGTACCCTCTTGTGTGATGTGCATGTGCCCTCTTGTGTGATGTGCATGTACCCTCTTGTGTGATGTGCATGTACCTTGTGTGATGTGCATGTACCCTCTTGTGTGATGTGCATGTGCCCTCTTGTGTGATGTGCATGTACCCTCTTGTGTGATGTGCATGTACCCTCTTGTGTGATGTGCATGTACCCTCTTGTGTGATGTGCATGTGCCCTCTTGTGTGATGTACATGTACCCTCTTGTGTGATGTGCATGTACCCTCTTGTGTGATGTGCATGTACCCTCTTGTGTGATGTGCATGTGCCCTCTTGTGTGATGTGCATGTACCCTCTTGTGTGATGTGCATGTGCCCTCTTGTGTGATGTGCATGTGCCCTCTTGTGTGATGTGCATGTACCCTCTTGTGTGATGTGCATGTACCTTGTGTGATGTGCATGTACCCTCTTGTGTGATGTGCATGTACCCTCTTGTGTGATGTGCATGTGCCCTCTTGTGTGATGTGCATGTACCCTCTTGTGTGATGTGCATGTGCCCTCTTGTGTGATGTGCATGTACCCTCTTGTGTGATGTGCATGTACCCTCTTGTGTGATGTGCATGTGCCCTCTTGTGTGATGTGCATGTGCCCTCTTGTGTGATGTGCATGTGCCCTCTTGTGTGATGTGCATGTACCCTCTTGTGTGATGTGCATGTACCCTCTTGTGTGATGTGCATGTGCCCTCTTGTGTGATGTGCATGTACCCTCTTGTGTGATGTGCATGTACCCTCTTGTGTGATGTGCATGTGCCCTCTTGTGTGATGTGCATGTACCCTCTTGTGTGATGTGCATGTACCCTCTTGTGTGATGTGCATGTGCCCTCTTGTGTGATGTGCATGTGCCCTCTTGTGTGATGTGCATGTGCCCTCTTGTGTGATGTGCATGTGCCCTCTTGTGTGGTTTAATGTCCCTTCTGTGTTGACATACACACAGGCCTTCTCCAAGTTGCTGGAAAGTGGGAGGTTGTTTGCAGGCAATGTAGATGTAAAGCCTTACGTGGTTGACGGGACCAACTTCTTATCACTGTCGTAACATGAACAGACTATTCACTGCCTTAGCATCCCAGAACACTCTTAATTTATACACATGCATGTAGTATGCCATAGATATACACATGTATGTTGTATACTATATATATATACACACATGTATGTAGTATACTATATATACACATGCATGTAGGATGCCATAGATATACACATGTATGTAGTATAATATACATACACATGTATGTAGTATACTATATATACACATGTATGTACTATACTTTATATACACATGCATATAGTATACTATATACATGTATGTAGTATACTTTATATACACATGTATGTAGTATACTTTATATACACATGTATGTAGTATACTTCATACATGTGTATGTAGTAAACTACATAAACATGCATGTAGTATACTATATATACACATGTATGTAGTACACTGTATATACACATGTATGTAGTATACTTCATACACATGTATGCAGTATACTATATAAAAATGTATGTAGTATACTATATATACACATTATGTAGTATACTATATACACATGTATGTAGTACACTGTATATACACATGTATGTAGTATACTATATATACACATTATGTAGTACACTGTATATACACATGTATGTATTATACTACATACACATGTATGTATTATACTACATACACATGTGTACGTAGTATACTATATACACACATGTATGTAGTACGTATTTATGCAACACACGGAATTCACACCGAGATAATCACTTAAGGAGATCTCTCTTTGACACTGCACGAAAGCATTCTGTTTGAGCATAGCCAGCCACTTCACTCTTGCTTGCCTTTTAAAGTCTTTCTGAGAGTCTCTACATTAACTCTTCTTGTCAAATCATCCCTTGTAATCCTTGGTAATCCTTGGTAATCCTTGGTGATATGTTTGCCCAGAGTCTTACATGTGTGAAGAATTTCCAACTAACTAATTCTCTCTAAAAATCTATTATCACCAACATTTACTTGACTACTACTACACCACCTACAACATTTTATGTAAGAACTACTCCACCTACAACATCTTATGTAAGAACTACACCACCTACAACATCTGATGTAAGAACTACACAACCTACAACATCTTATGTAAGAACTACACCACCTACAACATCTTAGCACCACCTACAACATCTTAGCAAGAACTACACAACTGCAACATCTTATGTAAGAACTACACCACCTACAACATCTTATGTAAGAACTACACCACCTACAACATCTGATGTAAGAACTACACAACCTACAACATCTGATGTAAGAACTACACCACCTACAACATCTTATGTAAGAACTACACCACCTACAACATCTGATGTAAGAACTACACAACCTACAACATCTTATGTAAGAACTACACCACCTACAACATCTTATGTAAGAACTACACCACCTACAACATCTGATGTAAGAACTACACAACCTACAACATTTTGGCAAGAACTACACAACTGCAACATCTTATGTAAGAACTACACCACCTACAACATCTTATGTAAGAACTACACCACCTACAACATCTTATGTAAGAACTACACAACCTACAACATCTTAGAACCACCTACATCTTATGTAAGAACTACACCACCTACAACATCTAAGAACTACACAACCTACAACATCTTATCTAAGAACTACACCACCTACAACATCTTAGCACCACCTACAACATCTTAGCAAGAACTACACAACTGCAACATCTTATGTAAGAACTGCAACATCTTATGTAAGAACTACACCACCTACAACATCTTATGTAAGAACTACACCACCTACAACGTCGTATGTAAGAACTACACCACCTACAACATCTTAGCACCACCTACAACATCTTAGCAAGAACTACACAACTGCAACATCTTATGTAAAAACTACACCACCTGCAACATCTTATGTAAGAACTACACCACCTACAACATCTGATGTAAGAACTACACAACCTACAACATTTTGGCAAGAACTACACAACTGCAACATCTTATGTAAGAACTACACCACCTACAACATCTTATGTAAGAACTACACCACCTACAACATCTTATGCAAGAACTACACAACCTACAACATCTTAGAACCACCTACATCTTATGTAAGAACTACACCACCTACAACATCTTATGTAAGAACTACACAACCTACAACATCTTATCTAAGAACTACACCACCTACAACATCTTAGCACCACCTACAACATCTTAGCAAGAACTACACAACTGCAACATCTTATGTAAGAACTGCAACATCTTATGTAAGAACTACACCACCTACAACATCTTATGTAAGAACTACACCACCTACAACATCTTATGTAAGAACTACACCACCTACAACATCTTGGCAAGAACTACACCACCTACAACATCTTAGCAAGAACTACACAACTGCAACATCTTATGTAAGAACTACACCACCTACAACATCTTATGTAAGAACTACACCACCTACAACATCTTATGTGCGAACTACACCACCTACAACATCTTATGTACGAACTACACTACCTGCAACATCTTATGTATGAACTACACCACCTACAAATGGGTCCATTTGTTATAACCAGAAGACTCCAAATGACTATCTGTTAAACATAAAACTGGTAAAAGTTCGTCTTAATGTGCAGGTGTATATATGTGCAATAGAGTCAGCAAGCAGCTTTTTTTCCTGCAATGAGTTGGTTATTCTGAACAACAGTCAGGTCTTGTGTACATATGTGGATGGCAGAGAGGTCTTCATAAAAGGCTTTGTGCTTTACATGAATTGACACATTTTCCATTCTTCAACGCGAGCACCAGATTACGTCAATGCACTTCCACATGCTCTCCATATCAGAGCCTGCATGCATGTAGCCTGCATGTACAGAGCCTGCATGTACATGTATGTAGCGATTGATCTGTCCATTAATACGGACATGGAATCACAGCAGAAATGTGTATTATATAGAATTCTGTTGCAGGTATTTGTTTATTGCTAGCAGTCGGCCACACACGTCTGGACAAGCTGTGGGAACAATTCTGGACCAGACCTGCACAGTTTGGGCTTGTTATGTTATGTTGGAGTAAAGATACTTGCACGTTCACCCCCTCCCCCCTTCTCCAGTGGACATAGGTGTGGGAATAGTTCTGAACATTTGACAATAGGACAAAATGCATGTGCTCCATGCTTTAAAAGTAATGTTGCAGAGTTGATGTGATGCAGTTCATAGTGCAACATAATCTTTCCTTTCAAGCAGCTGGCCACTGCTGTGATTTGGTTTGCTCAATATTTCCTGATTCCAGGACCGATGCTGTCTTAGCTGCAAGCACACGAACACTAAAGCTACATGCTTGACCCCTACACAAAGAAGCTAGTTCTTAATTTACTGAAATCATATAATTTAATGGTTGATGAATCTAATGAAAAGGGGACCCATGAGACCCATAATGCCTTTTTTGTTACTTTGTCTCCTGGGGTACATTGGCATTCAGGATCCCACGCTTTGTCTCCTGGTACATTGGCATTCAGGATCCCATGCTTTGTCTCCTGGTACATTGGCATTCAGGATCCCATGCTTTTGTCTCCTGGTACATTGACATTCAGGATCTCATGCTTTGTCTCTTGGTACATTGGCATTCAGGATCCCATGCTTTGTCTCCTGGTACATTGGCATTCAGGATCCCATGCTTTGTCTCCTGGTACATTGGCATTCAGGATCCCATGCTTTGTCTCCTGGGGTACATTGGCATTCAGGATCCCATGCTTTGTCTTCTGGTACATTGGCATTCAGGATCCCATGCTTTGTCTCCTGGTACATTGGCATTCAGGATCTCATGCTTTGTCTCCTGGTACATTGGCATTCAGGATCCCATGCTTTGTCTCCTGGTACATTGGCATTCAGGATCTTATGCTTTGTCTCTTGGTACATTGGCATTCAGGATCCCATGCTTTGTCTCCTGGTACATTGGCATTCAGGATCTTATGCTTTGTCTCTTGGTACATTGGCATTCAGGATCCCATGCTTTGTCTCCCGGTACATTGGCATTCAGGATCCGATGCTTTGTCTCCTGTACATACATTGGCCTTCAGGATCTCATGCTGAGTGTATCTTTACTACTTTAAAGCACACTCTCGAGAAGTACTCACTTTCTTTGATAATGTTCTTAGCTTCACATCAGATGTGCACTGTCATGAAATGTTTGAGGAGGAATCTAGCAAGTTGCATGTCAAAGATTGTTGATGTATATACATGTTATGTCATTTGGTGAATCTTTGGGTAAAAGCTGCTTTCAAGCAATACCTTTGAAAATAAATGACGTTGTTGTTGAATATGTTACCATTCTCTGGAAAGGTATGAACTGGATGGCTCCACTAAAAAGGTATGCTAAGTTTTGTAGCATTGAATGCAAGACTGTATTGCAAGGCCAGGTGGCTTTCATTTTATCATGCGAATGCTTGAAATGTGGGACCCTTTGCTATATATCAGTTGCAGTCATTATGATGTGAAGATGAGAAGATACAGACTTCTTAACCCATTGATGAAGTCGTGGTTATGCTTCCTTTAGCTGCATTTGACAAATTTAATTTGTTATTCCAGGCACAATCACACTCACGAACAGATTAATATTGTAGGAGCGAAGGCTTCCCAATACAGTGTCAGCATTCTTTTTGGAGTCCATTCAAATCAGAACACTGTTCATAACACTTGACAAAAGTTTAGCGTCATTATATAGCCACCTGTCAATGGAAGGTATTTACACTGGAGATGATGCTGTAGCTTGAGTGAGAACAAAGGAGAAGCAGTAGCCTTGTTTTATGAGCTTGGGTGAAGTTCTAGACAATTTCGTAACAAAGTTGATGAAAGTGTCTGACTACAAATCACAGTGCTAGTGTTCTATCTTTTATTGACCCAGTCAAGAGTGGGTCAAGAGTAAAAAAATAATACCATTAACTACTTGATTTAATCGAAAAAAAGGTATGCATTTATTTTGACAAAACTGCTGCAAAGTTGGAACTGGTTTTGGTAACTTTGCCTCTCTTGCTTCGAACTTGCTTTCAATTCCAGTTTCTGCTGCTGATTGCAAAAGAGAATTTAATCTGATCAAAATGCACTTTCATTCAATCCTTCTCTACTGAAACTATAATTATGTCCCTGATAGGATGCCACTTTAACAAATTGAGCAAATGCTGTGAAGTAACAAAGTTTGAAGATTGCGTCATAGTGGATACTAAAAGGTGTAGCAGACAATAATTGTAATATAGTATATACAATGTAAATTATCATTACACGACATGAATCTATTTTCCATTACATGACAGGATAATCATATCAATATACAGTCACTGGCCCAGAGCTGCAACTTCATTCTTTGGCTGGTGGCTATCTGTATGTGGTGGAGAAGAGTACTTAAGTGGGAGTCAATATTTAAACTAATGTTATTGAAATGAGCTTGGAGGCTCTGGAATTGCTTGTTCATGAGCTTGAAGAAGTCCTGCTTGAACATGCTGTTGGCCTGCTTGCAGAGCTCTTTTGGATGTAGGGCTCCACTCATGGACTCGGATCAAACCATAGGGTGCAGTGGATCTGGGATAGGTAGAGCTGAAGGGTTCTGTAGTGCAGAACATACCGGCTCTTGTCTCGCAGGTTCGCCACAAGTCTCTCTACTTCTGCGGATGACACACCTTCTGTAGCAGATTCAACTGGTGGTGGATATCCAGTTCATCTTGATCTTGTTCTGGTGCTAGTGGATATATATTGTGTGCATCATGCAGCTCCTCCAAATACCCGAGGTCTGCCAGCCCCTTTCTGTATGAGTTAGTATTCTCTTTTCTTTCTCCTCATCTGTACCCTGCGACCTTAGGATTGTTAGCATTTGCGTACTGAGATGCCACTGCGCCTGCTTTTCTCCACTAACAACTGCAAGTCTATATTTGTGAAAAAATTGAATACATTTCAATAAAGCATGCCATGACGGTCCAGACTCTGAGTAGTAGAGCACTGGACCCAAGTCATATGGTAGAGGCATGTGTATTGAAATACATCCACCAAGAGCAAGATATCTGTCCACAGGAGTGGCAGACCCCCAAGTTCCTGCATCCAAACATTTCCCAAATCTTCTGGGCACATTGGTAGTCCTCCATTGTGATGACCTCTTCTCCTAGTTTGCCCTAGAAGCCTCTGGGGGTGGCAGTGTCTGTCCATGGAAACACTCCCAGCACTTGTAGGTTTAGATACCCTTCCAGACTAGAGCTCTCGTCTGTTCCTCTCTACCTCGCATATTTTGGGTGTTTTGAATATTTTGGGTGTTTTGAATGTCCTCTGGATTGTTGGTGGCCACTAGCCTGTGGTCCACTTGGTGCATGTGGCTTGGCATATGAGTTGGTATGGAACTGACGGTGGGCACCCCAACCCCAGCGAGCACCCTAATCCGCCAGGTGGGCACCCTTCCTGTGGTGTCCTGCAGGGACTGTAGGTGCAGGTCGGATTACTCCCCATCTGTTCAGGTTGTTGGGGTTACTGTTGCCTTGAAAGATGTATTCATGGCCTCTGACCTTATCACACCGAAGTTGTACACACAGTGACAACCTGAACAGATGGGGAGTAATCCGACCTGCACCTACAGTCCCTGCAGGACACCACAGGAAGGGTGCCCACCTGGCGGATTAGGGTGCTCGCTGGGGTTGGGGTGCCCACTGAGGTTGGGACATGCCCGAATAGAAAAACAACATGGGAGTTGCACACCTCGAAATGGTGTATATACCACATACTTTTTTCCAGTTTGAGTCCCCAGGGGTGACCGGGTGGGCTGCATTCTCCGTGGAAGCCTCCAGGATGGCGGCAAGTGGTGGGTGGGGTGCCCATTGGGCAGCCTTATAGAGAAATGTTCCAGAACTAATAGTTTACCTGCTAGCTACGACTGATCAAGAAAAGACGTGGTCTCTTCCATTGGGTCAATCTGGTTTGTTTTGCAATAAAAACATTCATGTTCTTGTGTATATACACTAGATAGCTGCATCTGATTTACCACTCAGAAAATCTTTGAACTGCACAAGATTTGGTAAATTATGGAAGTAAACAGCTTAGCACTTGGTAATAATAAAATAATAATACATGTAATAATAAAATAATAATAATAATAATAATAATAATAATCAAATAATAATAATAATAATAATAATAATAAATAAATAAATTATTAAATTATTAAATAAATAAAATAGAAAAATAAAATAAAAAAGTAACAAAGAACAGATTGAAAATGAAAATGAACAACTTAAAAGCTGAGGGGGTCTTGACACGCCCTCCTGCCACTCAATCACTGAAGCAGCCCCCAACAAGTTTGTGTATCTACTTCCCCCAATGTTATTGTGTACAATAGATCCACCATTAGTAACTTTCCACCAGATGACTTCAAATTGTCCAAAGCATTGAAACAACTAATAGCGACTGTTTTTTTATGGAAGTTTACTCATGTAAAAAATAGTTAACAATAGCCACAGACCTTCCACAAAACCAGTTAACTAATTGTAATCCTTGCATCATGTATATTATAGGTGTGTGTGCATATACTTGACATGGTAATGAATAACACATGCTACGATTGGGTAGTTTTGAGCAACATGTCAAAGAGGCTGCTTGACAAATATTAATTGAAAAACAAAATATATAAAATAACTAGATCCCCCCCCTGGGTGACAAAGAAATTATCAATAATCAACTTGAAATTTACTCTCAAGGTTTCGAGATGCTCTAGCCTTCATCGAGGTGCTAAGATCTCGTGAACTTGTAGCTAGCCATCCCCAACATGTACAAACCACACCCTGGCACGTGTGCCCGGCACATGAACCGAATGTGGAAAAAACATACTAATAATGATAAATAACCGGAAGAATTATTTGGTCATGGCATCAAATTCAGGCTCTTGGGGACTCCACAGCCAGTTAAGTCCATTCTTCTACAATCCGATTGAATCTCTCTCACTGTGCTAGGCTGATGTGCAATGCCTCCTTCACTAGCAGTTCCTTCTCTCTTCTGGCCTAGTCCAAGATGGTGGCTTCCTCCCACAAAATAGGATTTGCATTGTCCCATGCATGTTCAGTAATTGCAGATTTCTCTTTAGCACACTTTTTACAGGCATCTTGATGTTTTTTCATTCTGGTCTCCAGTCCTCTGTTGAGTTCCCCTATGTAGTACTTCCCACAGCTGCAAGGCACGTGGTACGGAATGCACTAGTGCACAACTGAGCAGAGTGAAGGATGAATTACCAGCTATATATATAGTATGCACTTGTGCGTTGTCTACCGCATCCCTTTCATTTCTGAGAAGTACATAGTTTAATGGACTCTGATATTGCCTGTTTATCATGTGTAATAATTTATGTGATAGTGTACTAGTTATAATATTTGTGTATGATGAAGACTAGAGCATCTAGTCGAAACGTCGAGTGGATAAAATTTGAAGTTGATTATTGAGAAGGTGATTTTAATACATATTTTTTATTATTATAATAAAATATAATAATTATATATAAAGAATTATATATAAAGAGCAAACATAACATACCAAGTTCATTAACACCTAATTAACACATGCTAGTAATATAATAATCAATTACAAAAATACCAAAATAACACCAAAATAAAAATACATAAAATAAATAACTAAAAAGCTAACAAGTTCAACTCCCGCCCGACCCCAAAACAGATGAGGCATTCCTCCGCTGGACTGCCACTGAGAGACGCTGAAGGAGGTGAGCACGGGCATTCACCTCCCCAGTTCTTTGCCTTATCCTGAGGATGGGCTCCTTCAGGAAAGCCATTGACCTGTTCCCGATGACCCCCAATGACTCGATGGCCACAGGCACAAAAAAGTGGCAAGGATCTAGGTTGGTATATATACTTGGCCACTTTTTTCTCCTAAGCCATAGCAGCCACAGCTCCAGGACCACTCACTGCTGCACCCCGATATGACTGGGAAAACGTATCTGGACAGGTTGCATCTCACACCAGTTGCTTGCCATTCTTCCATGGCACCATGGTTACCCCATCAGGACTTTTCCCATCAAAACGAAAGAGACCTGACGGTTCCATTTGCTTGTTTATTATTATTTATTCATCTATTTATATATTATTTATTTTTCCACATCCGGTATTTTTCCACATCCGGTCCACGTGCTGGATGCATGTGCCAAGTGGTTTGTATCATGTGCTCATAGCTAGCTACTGGTGTATAACAAGCTCACGCGAGTCTTGTGTCTCGTTGATTTTTATGAAGGCTATTGTTATGAACATTCCTGTCACCATTTTCCCTCTAGCCCCAGCAGCTGTCGTCACTTAGTCTGTATCTAAACTTAATAATGAACATTACCTGTAGCCACTTTTTCCTTTTACCCAGCAAGCTTTATTGTCACTTAAAGCCTTTATCTACTATGAACATTCCTTTGTTGACCTCAGCTAGCTCTATCATACTTAAAGTATTTTATCTAATCCCAAATCTACTTCATTTCTTAATTCTGTTTATACTGCCAGTGTCTTTACTGCCAGTGTCGATGTGGCCGGTGCCCACACTGCCGGTGCCCACACTGCCGGTGCCCACACTGCCGGTGCCCACACTGCCGGTGCCCACACTGCCGGTGCCCACACTGCCGGTGCCCTCACTGCCGGTGCCCACACTGCCGGTGTCTACACTGCCGGTGCCCACACTGCCGGTGTCCACACTGCCGGTGCCCTCACTGCCGGTGCCCACACTGCCGGTGCCCACACTGCCGGTATCTACACTGCCGGTGCCCACACTGCCGGTGTCCACACTGCCGGTGCCCACACTGCCGGTGTCCACACTGCCGGTGCCCACACTGCCGGTGTCCACACTGCCGGTGCCCACACTGCTGGTGTCCACACTGCCAGTGTCTCTACAGCCAGAGTCTATAGCCAGTGTCTATACTGCCAGTGTCTATACTCCATAATGCCAGTGTCTATACTGCTAGTGTCTATACTGCCAGTGTCTTTACTGCCAGTTCCCATACTGCCAGTGTCCATACTGCCAGTGTCCATACTGCCAGTGTCCATACTGCCAGTGTCCATACTGCCAGTGTCTTTACTGCCAGTGTCTATATGGCCAGTGTCTTTACTGCTAGTGTCTTTACTGCCAGTGTCTTTACTGCCAGTGTCCATACTGCCAGTGTCTATACTGCTAGTGTCTTTACTGCCAGTGTCTTTACTGCCAGTGTCTTTACTGCCAGTGTCCATAATGCCAGTGTCCATACTGCCAGTGTTTTGTACTCCCTCCACTCGATCTTCTGCCATCTCCTGAGGATCAAATCAGTCGCACCATCCTTAATACCTCTAGGCATCGATGGCATAAGTCCACTAATATTGAAGTCCTGTGCAAACTCACTGCTGATTCTTATAACTCATCTCTTCAACATTAGCATTCAGTCACGCTCTCTGCCAGACAAATGGATTTATTTTAGAAACTACTCAAATGTCAGAATTCAGGCAAGTTTCCCTCCTCCTTTGTCTCCTCTAAAGTTTTTGAGTTAATCATAATTATATGCTAAGATCATAAAATTCATTCACCCTCTTCTTTCAAATAACCAATATGGCTTTCTGCCAAAGCCCTCTATATAGTCTGACCCAGCTGCTGTCCTCATTCAAAATTCCATAGAGAACAAGGATCAATGTGATATAGTTTTTCTTGATTTTAAGAAAACCTTAGACCCCACCCTGAACTTCTCATTAAACCCTGGTCTCATGGCATTACTGGTCTACTATGGCAGTAGCTACCCATCTGATTGCTCTAACCTATAATTATATATATATATATAAGCTGTTCATTGGATTTACTCACAGTTCGATCAGGAGTACACCACAATGCAGTATTTTTGGTTCTATTATTATTCATTATTGATATCTTAAACTCCACCCACTTTGAACTGTGCAGGTTATACACAAAACCATTTGAACCTCTCAAATGACAACGAATCTTCACATTTGCAGCAGGACCTCGACTCAATTGCATAATGGTGCTCTATCTGGAAGCTATCGCTGAATATTGTAAAATGTGCTGTAGTATGATTATCCCTCTCATACGACCTATTTCATTGACAATCTTCCTACCAAACTTGCATAAGGAACTAGTATCCTTGTGACTAGTAACCTCTCTAGGTTTGAGCACATCAAGTCTATCTCCTCGAAAGCTTATATAACTCTTCAGTTGATCAACATTATCCCTGAGATTATGCCTCTACATATCTTTGTATGCAGTAAGCTATCTTACCCTGCTCCTAACTTGGAAACCTCAAGAACATCATATCCTGAAAGGGTCCAGCGGAGGACTACAAAGTTTTAGCTATATACCCCTCCTGTACTGGCTCAAACTCCAAGACACGTTCCTAATTAGATGCATCAAACCCCCCCCAACCTAGTATCTATGATTGCATTTCTTTTTCATTCCTACCCACTAAAGGCTATAGTCCAAACAGCATTCGACACAAATTCAGCCACGCTACCATTCATCACTTCTACAATTGAGTGATGCACTGTGGAATGCACCACCAAAAATAGATTTATCCCCATCATACCTTCTGGTGGCATCAAGAGGACTGTCTTCTACATCCTGTGCAACCATTTCCTTACTGACTCCCCCTGTTCATTTCACTTATTTGTCTATCAAATTCCACACATATAGTAACCCCCCAACTAATTTTAATTCCCCAAGGCTTCACCATAACTTGGTGTATGGAACTGCTGGTGAAGGTAATTTTAATTCCCCAAGGCTTCACCATAACTTGGTGTATGGAACTGCTGGTGAAGGTAATTTTAATTCCCCAAGGCTTCACCATAACTTGGTGTATGGAACTGCTGGTGAAGGTAATTTTAATTCCCCAAGGCTTCACCATAACTTGTTGTATGGAACTGCTGGTGAAGGAAGCATTGCACATCAGCCTATGCCAAAGTGTGAACGGTTCAATCAAGACTGTGGAGTGGACCTGCCTGGCTGCTGGGTGGCCACTCAAGAGTCTGAAATTGAAACCATGCCCACTATATTTTTCTGCAGTTTCATTCTTTGTCTTTTATTTATGATCATGTGTTTATTTGCCACATCCGGTTCACGTGCTAGACGCATGTGCCTGGGTGTGGTGTGTAGCATGTGGTGAATAGCTAGCTACCGGTATATATCAAGCTCACATGAGTCTCAGCATTTCATTATTCCTGATGAAGGCTAGAGCTTCCCAACGAGTCAGTTGATTATTGAGAACGTCATAGTAAAATACATATATGTGACTTTAAGAAAGGTTATCAAATAAACCTTGACTAGAGCATGTTAAAATCTGCGTTAAAATAATAGGCAAGTCCTCCACCTCCTCCCACAGACTAATATGTGCACACAACATGTGCACACAATACAACTAACTGGTGGTCGGGGTCCGAGATCAACCATGCTATGAAGTTCCAAAACTCCACCTCAAGACACCTCCAAGACACTCGTAAAAAAAGAAGTAATGATTATACATACAGTCTGGTACAATATTATACTATCACACATTGTCTGGTCTGTTGTTATAATGCTTTATCAGTGCCATCCAGTGAGTTGTTGGCTGTTACCAATCAACAGAAAACCTGTTTGTCTCAGGATACCACTCTGTTTCCGTGGTTGGCTCATAGTCTTTCATGGGGTCTGGCAGAAGGTCGCTAGTCAACTTCTGGGAGCCTCCCAAGCCTTGATATGCCACAGAGCTGCTGGTCATCAGGGGGGAGTGATTCCAGTGGTTGGATACACTTTGGGCGGCATGACCATTGACAGGGAGAGAATCGTGGCTACTGTAGGAGTTTCCCACTAATGGAGAGTCCTGTCGGCCTTCATCATGTGAAGATGTTAAACCAAAGCCCTGACTCAGGCTGACTGATCTGACATGCAAACTCTGCACCTGTAGGAAGAAGAGGGTGTTGTGGTGACATTAAGATGGTTATGTGATGATTGTGAATTGTCATGTGACAAGAGGGAAAATGCAGAAGTAATGTTACAGCAGATAAGTTCTTCATACACAGATCCAACATGTTCAAGGCAGTATCATGTAGCCACTCAATAGCATAGACCATATATGGTATTTAATTTTTTTCCTATTGTTCCCAGTAAAAAATTAAAAAACAAAATTAAAAATTAAAAAAAGGACACTTAAACACAACCAGTTTTAGCCTGCATGGCTGCATTTAGGGGGGGCAGCGGGCATTGTATCCAGCAGAATAATGGCTGCAGTTGTAGAGAACATTGAAAGAACCTTCCGGCTTATGGAAATTCTTGTAGTTGCTGTCAAGGCTAACAACAAGTGCTGCGTAATTGGCCTTCACTGCCGTAACCTTCACTCATGGGGGGCAACCAACGAGTGTCAGAGGGCTTGATGGTTTTCATTAAGAACATGTTGAATATCTTTCAAAGTCTGTGCTCTTTTTGGTGAGTAATGTAAATACATGCACAGGGTTGTCAAGGTCGTAAAGACATGCTTTATTCCATCAGTCCCGCTGGCAGCTTGCACACAAGTCAATTGCAGCAAGTGACAGTGCACAAATATTGCACGAGGAGCACGTTTCTTCAGCCTCACTTGGACACTTTATTTGCATCCAAGTAGCAGCTCCTTCAAAACCCATTCCAATGATCTCACTTGCTGGAGATTCTTGTCCTTCAAACACTTCATGAGAGGTGAGTAAATACTGCTTCCTTCAATGGGAGAAAACAGTCAATATGGACACCATCTTCCTCCCACCGACAGAAAATGGACAATTCTTCAGAAAGCTTCTGTAATGGCTGATGAATGTCTGTACATTCATCAGCCATTACAGAAGCTTTCTGAAGTTGTTTCAGGAAACCTTCTTTGACCCATGTACCGAGTGCTTCAATGAAGTTGACCACTGCTGCACGAGATGTGTACACTGCATTTTTGGAGGCATTTTTGGAGCCAGACCCTTGGCACCCCACAACACTACCTCATCAACTAACTGAGTAAAGTTAGTAGAATGAGCAATATGCTGATGAGTGAGAACATGAGTGCAGAGTACAGGAGATATGATTGCTGCCCTATTTTCCCTCGCCAGCATTCCTATGTTCTGCAGGTGTTGAACGATCGTTCCTTCTTTGGAAGCTTTTGCAGCTAGTAGAACAGCCTCACTTGCCTAGATATGAGACTCACTTCTTTCATGTGCTGTCATCTTTTCCATCACTTTCTTCCAGTTTTTGTGACCACACCCCTCCTGTGCGCTGTACTGGTCTCCCTGATCCCTTGCAAACACAACAATAGACATCTTCACTGTCCTCACGATAATTAACTTCCTCACGATAATTAACCAGCTAAACACCTCTTCCCAGCTCTGAGAATACTTCCTTTTAGTGACAGAACAGCACTTCTTCGCTTTATCCGTGCACTTCTTCTTTGGGGAGGCTCAATGTCTTCATCAGACTCAGAAGAGGAGCTATCTGCCTCTACAGTTTTAGCACCTGAGCTTGGGTAGAGGAAGAACTAGCACTGAAGTGAGAGCGGATACTTCTGCTTATGATGACTACTATATATGACAATTGAACAAGAAAACTGACTTTAAGAAACTTGTGCTACTAGTTATTTATTACTGACTACATCGTCTACTAGCTGATGCGGCAGAAGTGACTCAGCACTGGACCTATTAACACTTAATCCAGTCAGCATTTTCACAATAGTGTTATCTACTGATTATTGTGAGAATGCTCACTGTATTGTGTTAAACAGTGCCAGTGCTGAGGCACTTTTTACCTCATTGTCAGCAAAATGTCTGAAAATGCACCAGAAGTGATCTCAGGAAGTCTAAAATGAAAAGGTTTCCTGGGGGAGCATGCCCCCAGACCCCCTAGCTTTTGGGGTGCCTCATGACAATCAAAACTCCTGTACCCCCCCCATTTACAAAATACTCCTTTTGTACCCCCTTCAACTTAATCCTAAATGCAGCCCTGGCCTGGTACTCTAATCTGAATCTGATCAATGACAAAGACATGGTAAAGGGTTTACCTGTGAGATGAGTCCTTCCATCCCTCCAGATGGTTTATTTCCAGACTGTTTATTTCTCTTGCTAGAGGGAGATGAGACCTGGTTGGTCGAGGCCATTCCCTCTAGCTCCAGGGAGTGTGTCCTCTGAGGCTGGGTAGTGGATATGGTATTGGACAGACTGGAGGATAGGGGAAACTTCTTAACGGGTGTAGGGGAGATGTCACTGAGTAGCATGTCTACTTCAACACTGAGCCGCCTGCAATGTGTGTCATAATAATGTATTGTATAAGAGGATTTGCAGATTTTGATACAAGTAGGCCAGAATAGGTGAGTCCATTTAGCAATGTAGTTGTGTTAAACACTGACGATGACAGATGACAACCCTGAATTAAAAGCATCATTCAAGGCAAACAACACGATCTATTTTAACTGGCATTACCTACCACCCTTGGCTAGGAGAAACTTTTCCCCAGGAGAAGACAGGTCTCCAAACTGGCTACCAGGTGGCTAAGCAGGTCTATATGATCATGTGATTGGACAACCTTCACATACCACTTGGGTCAAAGAAATGTCAGTCTCTACATTCTCAAGGAGTGTGGCATGCACTGCTGCTGTTTGTAGGAACAGAATGGAAATGACTTCTTTTTTAAAATTGCCACTCACTTATGAAACAAGCATGTGTTTGAGCAGTAGTTGACGATACTCCTGGTGTACTAGAGTAGGCTAACTTGCACACTCATCTGCTTGTTACTGCATAGCAGGTGTCCCACTCCACAGGCTTTGTTGTGTTTGGTGGAGCTTCATGACAACTTTGATGACAATTGTTGATTCTGTGATTGAAAGCTCGGATACATCTGAAAGGCTTCCAAGTACATCTCAACAGAAGCCATTGGCTGAATTGGCAAGGGAATTTTTGAAGTACTAATTTGCAGTATCAGACCTTTTCTAGTTCTAGACTCAGTTAATAGCCCAAGGACATATTTGGAGGGGAGGGGCTCAGGGGGAATGCAGAACGAATACACCATGAGAGCCAGTCAGGTTGTTAGGAAGATACACTTGACATGTGGAGCCAGGGATTTGTGTGTTGTTATTGATGACATCAGCTGTAGTGTTTAGAGCAGTTACTTGCCTAGTAGTGCAGCAGCTTGTACTTGCCTAGTAGTGCAGCAGCTTGTGCTTGCCTAGTAGTGCAGCAGCTTGTACTTGCCTAGTAGTGCAGCAGCTTGTGCTTGCCTAGTGGTACAGCAGCTTGTGCTTGCCTAGTAGTGCAGCAGCTTGTACTTGCCTAGTAGTACAGCAGCTTGTACTTGCCTAGTAGTACAGCAGCTTGTACTTGCCTAGTAGTGCAGCAGCTTGTACTTGCCTAGTAGTGCAGCAGCTTGTACTTGCCTAGTAGTGCAGCTTGCCTAGTAGTGCAGCAGCTTGTGCTTGCCTAGTAGTGCAGCAGCTTGTACTTGCCTAGTAGTGCAGCAGCTTGTGCTTGCCTAGTAGTGCAGCAGCTTGTACTTGCCTAGTAGTGCAGCAGCTTGTACTTGCCTAGTAGTGCAGCAGCTTGTGCTTGCCTAGTAGTGCAGCAGCTTGTACTTGCCTAGTGCAGCAGCTTGTACTTGCCTAGTGCAGCAGCTTGTACTTGCCTAGTGCAGCAGCTTGTACTTGCCTAGTAGTGCAGCAGCTTGTACTTGCCTAGTAGTACAGCAGCTTGTACTTGCCTAGTAGTGCAGCAGCTTGTACTTGCCTAGTGCAGCAGCTTGTACTTGCCTAGTAGTGCAGCAGCTTGTACTTGCCTAGTAGTACAGCAGCTTGTACTTGCCTAGTAGTACAGCAGCTTGTACTTGCCTAGTAGTGCAGCTGCTTGTACTTGCCTAGTAGTGCAGCAGCTTGTACTTGCCTAGTAGTGCAGCAGCTTGTACTTGCCTCAGCTTGTGTTTGCCTAGTAGTACAGCAGCTTGTGCTTGCCTAGTGCAGCAGCTTGTGCTTGCCTAGTAGTGCAGCAGCTTGTGCTTGCCTAGTAGTGCAGCAGCTTGTACTTGCCTAGTAGTGCAGCAGCTTGTACTTGCCTAGTAGTGCAGCAGCTTGTACTTGCCTAGTAGTGCAGCAGCTTGTACTTGCCTAGTAGTGCACAGCTTGTGCTTGCCTAGTAGTGCAGCAGCTTGTACTTGCCTAGTAGTGCAGCAGCTTGTACTTGCCTAGTGCAGCAGCTTGTGCTTGCCTAGTAGTGCACAGCTTGTGCTTGCCTAGTAGTGCAGCAGCTTGTGCTTGCCTAGTGCAGTAGCTTGTACTTGCCTAGTAGTGCAGCAGCTTGTACTTGCCTAGTGCAGTAGCTTGTACTTGCCTAGTAGTGCAGCAGCTTGTACTTGCCTAGTAGTACAGCAGCTTGTACTTGCCTAGTAGTGCAGCAGCTTGTACTTGCCTAGTAGTGCAGCAGCTTGTACTTGCCTAGTAGTACAGCAGCTTGTACTTGCGTAGTAGTGCAGCAGCTTGTACTTGCCTAGTAGTGCAGCAGCTTGTACTTGCCTAGTAGTGCAGCAGCTTGTACTTGCCTAGTAGTGCAGCAGCTTGTACTTGCCTAGTAGTGCAGCAGCTTGTACTTGCCTAGTAGTGCACAGCTTGTGCTTGCCTAGTAGTGCAGCAGCTTGTACTTGCCTAGTAGTGCAGCAGCTTGTACTTGCCTAGTGCAGCAGCTTGTGCTTGCCTAGTAGTGCACAGCTTGTGCTTGCCTAGTAGTGCAGCAGCTTGTGCTTGCCTAGTGCAGTAGCTTGTACTTGCCTAGTAGTGCAGCAGCTTGTACTTGCCTAGTGCAGTAGCTTGTACTTGCCTAGTAGTGCAGCAGCTTGTACTTGCCTAGTAGTACAGCAGCTTGTACTTGCCTAGTAGTGCAGCAGCTTGTACTTGCCTAGTAGTGCAGCAGCTTGTACTTGCCTAGTAGTACAGCAGCTTGTACTTGCGTAGTAGTGCAGCAGCTTGTACTTGCCTAGTAGTACAGCAGCTTGTACTTGCGTAGTAGTGCAGCAGCTTGTACTTGCCTAGTAGTGCAGCAGCTTGTACTTGCCTAGTAGTGCAGCAGCTTGTGCTTGCCTAGTGCAGCAGCTTGTACTTGCCTAGTAGTGCAGCAGCTTGTACTTGCCTAGTAGTGCAGCAGCTTGTACTTGCCTAGTACTGCAGCAGCTTGTGCTTGCCTAGTGCAGCAGCTTGTACTTGCCTAGTAGTGCAGCAGCTTGTACTTGCCTAGTACTGCAGCAGCTTGTGCTTGCCTAGTGCAGCAGCTTGTACTTGCCTAGTAGTGCAGCAGCTTGTACTTGCCTAGTACTGCAGCAGCTTGTGCTTGCCTAGTGCAGCAGCTTGTACTTGCCTAGTAGTGCAGCAGCTTGTACTTGCCTAGTAGTGCAGCAGCTTGTACTTGCCTAGTAGTGCAGCAGCTTGTACTTGCCTAGTAGTGCAGCAGCTTGTACTTGCCTAGTGCAGCAGCTTGTACTTGCCTAGTAGTGCAGCAGCTTGTACTTGCCTAGTAGTGCAGCAGCTTGTACTTGCCTAGTAGTACAGCAGCTTGTACTTGCCTAGTAGTGCAGCAGCTTGTGCTTGCCTAGTAGTGCAGCAGCTTGTGCTTGCCTAGTAGTGCAGCAGCTTGTACTTGCCTAGTAGTGCAGCAGCTTGTGCTTGCCTAGTGCAGCAGCTTGTACTTGCCTAGTAGTGCAGCAGCTTGTACTTGCCTAGTACTGCAGCAGCTTGTGCTTGCCTAGTGCAGCAGCTTGTACTTGCCTAGTAGTGCAGCAGCTTGTACTTGCCTAGTAGTGCAGCAGCTTGTACTTGCCTAGTAGTGCAGCAGCTTGTACTTGCCTAGTAGTGCAGCAGCTTGTACTTGCCTAGTAGTACAGCAGCTTGTACTTGCGTAGTAGTGCAGCAGCTTGTACTTGCCTAGTAGTGCAGCAGCTTGTACTTGCCTAGTAGTGCAGCAGCTTGTACTTGCCTAGTAGTGCAGCAGCTTGTACTTGCCTAGTAGTGCACAGCTTGTACTTGCCTAGTAGTGCAGCAGCTTGTACTTGCCTAGTAGTGCAGCAGCTTGTACTTGCCTAGTAGTGCAGCTGCCTAGTAATGTGTGTAGCTGTTTGTAGTGAGTTATTAGGGTAATGTAATTAGGTTATGTGACAAATTAAGGTTCTTACTGACTCTCTAGTGAACTGCAGTAAATCTTCACACATCTACTCATCAATTTCCTGCTACATATGTCTGGCTGGAAAACTTGCTGCATGATTAGGGCTACTGCCAAGCCTTCATTTTACGTGATGCTACAATGCAATTTCTTCATCGAACCAGAACTTCAACAAAAAAGTAGTCCTATTGATCCATACAGTCAAAGAGAAGCAACTTGTTCAGAATTCTAAGCAGTAGCAAATAAGACCATTACAAACAAATCCAAGGGAATAATTACCTCGCTAGGACTATGAATTCTCTATGGAGACTCTCCCTATAGCTGGACATGCACCTGCTGGCATACTAAAACTTATGACTGTACTCATGGTAGCTAAACTATGCACCATCCACTGCAATGCATGCAGTAGAGAAGGCAAGATACAAACCCAGAGCATTGCGAGGGATAAAGAAGACATTCATGAATCTGCTAGCAATGAGTGCAAGACATTGTGTGGTAATCCAATGCCACACCTGATGGCTACCCGACACTTCTCTGAACCTTCACGGCCAAGCGTACCTCCTCAACCAGCCTGAACAGCAGTGTGTCGGTTGTGTTGAACATTATGACTTCAGCATTTTTGCGGTCTGTGGTAGACGTACTTAGTGTGGGGGTGGAAATGAGCCAGGATCCATCTGTTGTTGTGCTGTCTTAGTAATTCCACTTTAGAAATGTGCAGTTGGGGGAGAATCTTCTTTGTGTTCATGCCTGTCTCTCTCCTATCACTAGCTTGCAGCCTCTCCTCTAGTGACTATGCAGCCAGTTCTCTCCTCTATTGAACAACCAGTTCTCTCTTATCTATTAACTATGCAGCCAGTTCTCTCTCCTGTACTGACTATGCACTATCATCTACCGACTATGCAGCTAGTTCTCTATCATCTGCTGACTATGCAGCTAGTTCTCTCTCCTCTATTGAATATACAGCCAGTTCTCTTCTCTATTAGTTCTACTCTACCCATTCATCCCATCCCAACTGGTCCTTAGCAATTCAATGTTCAACGCGACAACCACTTCCTTTCATGCCTGTCCATTTTTTATTATTAATGAATGATGACCCATGACCAGCACACTGCCCCCCCCCCCCCTTCCCCTCCCTCCAATGAGCTAAAGAATGAACTTGGATGAGACAGAGCTTGACCAGTGTTGTAGCCATAGATATTTACCACAACAATGAAAGAATGTATCAGAAAAGACAGCTTTCCCAAGCATGATGTTTGACCTCAGCCATGCAGGGACAATGCATTACCAACATTCTAAGAATGGAGAAACAACATTTCTCTCTCATGCTCAAGCTTTGACCTTAATAAGCTTGATCTCATCTATGGGGAAAAAAGAGTGCATTTATAAAGACTAAAGTCACCACAGTTTTATATGGTTATACATTATGATGTCATTCTGGCACATCCATCTTATCTCAACCTATCTTGTTGCTCAGCTTTCCTGTTCTCTACAAGCACATCCATCTTATCTCAACCTATCTTGCTGCTCAGCTTTCCTGTTCTCTCCAAGCACATCCATCTTATCTCAACCTATCTTGTTGCTCAGCTTTCCTGTTCTCTACAAGCACATCCATCTTATCTCAACCTATCTTGCTGCTCAGCTTTCCTGTTCTCTCCAAGCACATCCATCTTATCTCAACCTATCTTGCTGCTCAGCTTTCCTGTTCTCTCCAAGCACATCCATCTTATCTCAACCTATCTTGCTGCTCAGCTTTCCTTTTCTCTACAAGCACATCCATCTTATCTCAACCTATCTTGCTGCTCAGCTTTCCTGTTCTCTACAAGCACATCCATCTTATCTCAACCTATCTTGTTGTTCAGCTTTCCTGTTCTCTCCAAGCACATCCATCTTGTCTCAACCTATCTGTGTCGATACTGCTCAGAGGTTAACTGTCTAGACATGGCTTGCTCTGCCCTAGCATGTGGACTGTTTAGACATGGCTTGCTCTGCCCTAGCATGTGGACTGCAAGCATTATTGGTTGCTATTCAAGGTCTTCATCTCCCACCTGTTGAAGTTCAGGAGTTTCAGGATATCTCTTTTACCTAGACAAGTATTGTCATTTTCTCTCAGATTTTGCTCCCAGGGCTTCTTCACCATCTCCTCTAACTTCTCTTACACCTTGACTGCTTTGTGCTGGCTCCTCTAACTTCTCAACTGGAATGCGAATAGCATGTCATTGGCTCGTGCGTAGTGAGTTTTCGTGCTCCATTTCCCATACCTTTGTCTCCACATGCTACCTGAAAGTTGCGATAGATGGATCCCTTCAAGACTATGTCTGACACTTTGGTGCCAAGACAAAAAAAAAGCATGTTGACAACTTGTACCTAATAATGCAGAGTATTTCATGATAATCTCATTGCCAACAATATTAGCCCAGAAGAGGCAGAGGAAGTTGTTTGGGGGGGGGGGAGTCCAGTTCCCCCCCCCCATTATTAAAAATTTTATTACATCATTTGTCAAGCTCTTCAATACTGTCAGTAAATAACTACCTACTCAGCATAAGACTTCCTTTGTCCAAAGCATAAGACTTCCTTTGTCCAAGGTACAGAATAATGGCAGCTACATGACATATTATGGAAGGTAAGTTATGAGGTTCTTGCCAAGATGTTGCAGGTGTTGATTTCTTACTTTATGAGTGAAGGGATTTATAGGATTCCATGTAAGTACAGGTGATTGTGAAGCTTTCCGAAGAAGAAGAAGAAGGGCTTCCAAGAAAGAGCAATAAAGGCATGACTGCAGTTGCGATCATCAGCCATTATTTCTCATCTGGCTGAAGTAGACTATTCCATCTCACTAGAGCAGTTTACTGGGCATGTGCAGACTAATTACCTTTGTAAGATATAAGTGGGTGTAAAAAAAATGCTGTAGGCGAGTTCTTACAGAAGATGTTGTAGGTGGTATTGTTCTTAGAAGATGTTGTAGGTGGTATAGTTCTTGCAGAAGATGCTGCAGGTGGTATAGTTCTTACAGAAGATGTTGTAGGTGGTATAGTTCTTGCAGAAGATGCTGTAGGTAGTATAGTTCTTACAGAAGATGCTGTAGGTGGTATAGTTCTTACAGAAGAGGCTGTAGGTGGTATAGTTCTTACAGAAGATGCTGTAGGTGGTATAGTTCTTACAGAAGATGTTGTAGGTGGTGTAGTTCTTACATAAGATGTTGTAGGTGGTATAGTTCTTACAGAAGATGTTGTAGGTGGTATAGTTCTTGCAGAAGATGTTGTAGGTGGTGTAGTTCTTACAGAAGATGTTGTAGGTGGTATAGTTCTTACAGAAGATGTTGTAGGTGGTATAGTTCTTACAGAAGATGCTGTAGGTAGTATAGTTCTTACAGAAGATGCTGTAGGTGGTATAGTTCTTACAGAAGATGCTGTAGGTGGTATAGTTCTTACAGAAGATGTTGTCGGTGGTATAGTTCTTACAGAAGATGTTGTAGGTGGTATAGTTCTTACAGAAGATGCTGTAGGTAGTATAGTTCTTACAGAAGATGCTGTAGGTGGTATAGTTCTTACAGAAGATGCTGTAGGTGGTATAGTTCTTACAGAAGATGCTGTAGGTGGTATAGTTCTTACAGAAGATGCTGTAGGTGGTATAGTTCTTACAGAAGATGCTGTAGGTGGTATAGTTCTTACAGAAGATGTTGTAGGTGGTATAATTCTTACAGAAGATGTTGTAGGTGGTATAGTTCTTACAGAAGATGTTGTAGGTGGTGTAGTTCTTACATAGGATGCTGTAGGTGGTATAGTTCTTACAGAAGATGTTGTAGGTGGTATAGTTCTTACAGAAGATGTTGTAGGTGGTATAGTTCTTACATAGGATGCTGTAGGTGGTGTATAGTTCTTCTTACAGAAGATGTTGTAGATGCTCTTGAACGGTAAACCAGAAGCCACCAACCACTGCTACTCAAGTATATAATAAGCAAATAAATAAATAAAAACTACCTACAGGGGCAGATCGAGCAATTTAAAAAGGGGGGGTGACCACACCTCTAACCACACCCATAAACGGTAGGCCATGCACCAACACCCACAATTCAGATCATCAGCATATCAACACCCACAATTCAGATCATATAATCATATCATAATAAATCAGTTGTCAAACAAAGAAGCCTGAAACAATCTTCTTGGATGGGCTTGAACAAATGTCTGACAAACTTTATCTACAGGTATTCGTTCCCCATAGTGCATGGCAATAACAGAAAGATCTGACAAACGTTCCTCACTCGTAGTGGACCTCAAATAGGTCTTAATTCTTCTCAGAAGAGAAAACGACCTTTCTGCCTCAGCACTAGAAATGGGTAGTGTGCAAGCAATTACTAGGAGGCAGTGAATATTAGGGAACGAATCCTTATCACAAGCACCAAGAACTAGGAGCAGATTATCTGGTAGATGAGTTTCCGTATCAGAAGATTCGTTTCTTGCTATGCCAGAGAACATTCCACCTTCTAAGCTCATTTCCCAGTGACATTGGAAATGGAAGGTCACCTTCCCAATGAAGTAAACTTTCAAACACACACTGGTCAGCAGATTCTGTCACAGAAGTACTTGTTGTTATAGTAGAGGGTACAAGGTGGAGCAGGCCATTAGTATGACACTGATCTTCTGAAAATCTGTCCTTCATTTGACCCAGGAGAGAATACAAGAGAGGGATGGCAATTGCTCTTTTATAGTGCTCCTGTGGGCTGTAACTTGGGACATTAGTACGGTTCCGCTGAAGGCTCGTCTTTCTGGGAACACATTCAGAAACACCAATGGCATCAGCAAGTGGAAGGATCTCAGAATTGTACCAGGAGCTGAATATTTCATCAATGTTATCTCTAGTAGTCCTGATATTTTCAATTTTTCAATACTGGAATCTACCATCTTGTAAGTGTTGACTACATCATGATCTTGCTTCTGTAATTTTGAAGCCAGTGGCTTCATTTCATCAAGAACATTTTTTGTGAGAATAAATACAGCAATGGATTGAAAACAAGAAAGTGAAGACTTCAATCCTTGAGCTTTCACTTTTGTTTCTGTCCCAATTCCAGCTTTTGCCATCCAAAAGCAAATGTTGATACTCACTGGGTGAAATAATAGCATCCAAAAAGGTCACAAAACATTCATACATCTCCAAAAAGATTTTCAAAACAAGTATGGCGCTCCACCCAATGCATCTTACAAAGACCAGGAAGCTTAGAACATTGAGATGCTGGCAAATATACATACAAAGCTCACTAAAAAAACCTTCGTCTCTTAGGACTGTTGTTCAAAAACAAATACGACCATCAATCATGCCAATGAGGTTCCTTACTTCTTGGACTTTGCATGAAGCTGTAATAGAAAGGTTAAGGGAGTGAGCAAAGCAATGAGTGTACAAAGCCAGAGGAGAAATTTGCTTGATCTTTGCTTGGACACCAGCTATTGCAGAAGACATCACAGCTGCTCCATCACAAGCCTGACCATGAATGTTACGAGCATTTAAGGAGATGGAAGGGTGTGAAATGGATCCCAAGATTTTTTCTGCAATTGTAGAGGCATTTGCTCTCTCGACATTAATGAGATTAATTAGGTACTCTTTAATTTGAGGCTTTTGTGGAGTAGTTAGATCAACAAACCGAACACACACAGAAAGGATTTCCTGATTTGCATGAGGGTCATTACTTCATCTGCCATGATGGTAAAAGTAAGTTGTTAGCTTTCAGTTCATTGGTTATCTTCACGTGAATAATGTCATTTTGTATAGTTTTGTTTGTATACTTTGCATTTTTATCCCCCAAAAGATGCTCTTGTAGAGTAGCATTACCTTGAGTTGCAATGAGGCTACCAAGTTTTCCCTATTAGCAGAGCAGTCTGAAAAATCAACTTTGTCTTCCCTATGACCTCTAAAAGATAAGCCCTGCTTAGCTAAAAACTCGACACTGTATACTATTTGGCAAAGAATTTCTCTGCAAGTTTTTCTTGTTGTTCCAGAAGCCTGCCATCTACTCTACTTACAGGACTGCAATAATTATGCCTGAAGAGATCTGCCCGTTCTGCAGCGTGACGATGCATAGAGCTCTGCTCATGACAAATAAGAATACCATCTTTTCCTAGGGCCTTGGTGTAGGGCTTTTGGTACGCTAAAAGCACTAGCAAACCAGGTTTTGCCCCTTGGCAACCTCCTCTATTGGGTTGCTCTGGAAAAAGGACGCACTAGCGACAAATCCCCCCTTCAAGCACCTGACTGTAAGACAACCATGGACACTTTTTAAGCCAGTGATGCTGGAAAAACACTGTCCAGGATTTTCCCTGCTTAGTGACTTGATGAGAGTGAAGTGTATCAGAAAGAACTGGTGCAGTGTGCGAAGCTGAGGTATTGGAATCTCTGGGTATCACCCTCAGTTTTCTCAAACAACCACATGCTGCTGTGATCATTGCTCCCAAGTCAATAGCCTCACTGCTTGAAGTGGTTGGGGTTGGATCTCTGGATAGATTACTGCTAAGAACTTCACTTGAAGTGATTGGGGTGTCTGGATCACTTGATAGATGATCATTGCTAATAGCATCACTAACACTACTGCCTGGACCAGAGTTCATTGTGGTAAATACTGCAGGGCATGTTTTCTTTGGTGCTTGCTTTTCCACTTGGATTCAACAGACCTATAGGTTTATGAAGTTATTCATCCTATTCCTAGTACAGTATATAAATTGTTACTAAACTGGTTACCTTTTTAACATGGCAGTCAGCTTCATTGCAGCCTCTTGAGTCCTTCTTTCTTGACATTTTCTTTCTTGACATTTTCATGCACAAAATCCGATTGAACTTTAAACATAGCCCACTCAATGTGACCTTTGATTTAAAAAAGTAACAGCTGCAACAGAGTCGGTGTAAATTTTATCATGTCTTTAGTGGCCTGTCCTACTAGAGTGCCTGTCCTACTAGAGTGTAATTATGTCTTTGTTGTTGATTAAAAAAATGTTTTCTTTGAGAACCAAAAAAGGGGGTGTGTGTGTGGGGGGGGGGGGGGGGGGGGTGTTGAGTATATTTAATGCGGTCTATATCTGACGAATTCTTTTTAAAGGCAAAAACAAATATTAAAACACCAAATATTTCTGAAAGAACCAAGTCTCAGGTGCAACCTCAGTTGTTAAACATAGCCTACCTACTTGAGATTATGCAACCTCAGTTGCTAAATATAGCCTACCTACTTGAGATTATGCAACCTCAGTTGTTAAACATAGCCTACCTACTTGAGATTATGCAACCTCAGTTGCTAAATATAGCCTACCCACTTGAGATTATGCAACCTCAGTTGCTAAATATAGCCTAACTACTTGAGATTATGCAACCTCAGTTGCTAAACATAGCCTACCTACTTGAGATTAGTATTGTCCAACCCCTCCTTGCTAAAAATCCTAGCTCCGCCCCCAGCAACCACCACTGCTTACCTGTTGATCTCGGCCAGATCTTCCTGCTGCCTCATCCTTCGCTGCAGGGAGTAGACAGGTTGGTCGTCGGTGGATCTCTTCTGGAGAAAGTCACAGCTCCTGCTAGAACGCAGTGTGTCATTGCAGTTGCCTGAGTTGGTGTTGTGAAGCTCCACCGAATCCACACCCTCATAGTTTGATTTGTCAGGCAAGCTGTAGGCGGAGTCAATAGAACTGCAGCTATTGGTGCTCAGACTGCCCGACTTCAGCTTCTCGTGAGTGGGTGTGGTGATCTTCTTCTGAGCGGCTGGTTGTGAAATGAGGTCCCCTTGAGAGCCAACTCTGATCATAGTGGGCTTGTGGGTGAGTTCAACCTGGTGGCTGCAGCATAAAAAGAAATTCTCATGAACAATGACACTTAAATTCTCCAGCAAGCAAGCAAGCTAGCGCAAGCAAGCTAGAGCAAGCAAGCTAGAGCAAGCAAGCTAGAGCAGCAAGCAAGCAAGCAAACAAGCTAGAGCAAGCAAGCTAGAGCAAACAAGCTAGAGCAAGCAAGCTAGAGCAAGCAAGCTAGAGCAAGCAAGCTAGAGCAAGCAAGCTAGAGCAAGCAAGCTAGAGCAAGCAAGCTAGAGCAAGCAAGCTAGAGCAAGCAAGCTAGAGCAAGCAAGCTAGAGCAAGCAAGCTAGAGCAAGCAAGCTAGAGCAAGCAAGCTAGAGAGAGCAAGCAAGCTAGAGCAAGCAAGCTAGAGCAAGCAAGCTAGAGCAAGCAAGCTAGAGCAAGCAAGCTAGAGCAAGCAAGCTAGAGCAAGCAAGCTAGAGCAAGCAAGCTAGAGCAAGAAAGCTAGAGCAAGCAAGCTAGCGCAAACAAGCTAGAGCAAGCAAGCTAGAGCAAACAAGCTAGAGCAAGCAAGCTAGAGCAAGCAAGCTAGAGCAAGCAAGCTAGAGCAAGCAAGCTAGAGCAGCACAAGCAAGCAAACAAGCTAGAACAAGCAAGCTAGAGCAAGCAAGCTAGAGCAAGCAAGCTAGAGCAAGCAAGCTAGCTAGAGCAAGCAGAGCAAGCAAGCTAGAGCAAGCAAGCAAGCAAGCTAGAGCAAGCAAGCTAGAGCAAGCAAGCTAGAGCAAGCAAGCTAGAGCAAGCAAGCTAGAGCAAGCAAGCTAGCTAGAGCAAGCAGAGCAAGCAAGCTAGAGCAAGCAAGCTAGAGCAAGCAAGCTAGAGCAAGCAAGCTAGAGCAAGCAAGCTAGAGCAAGCAGGCTAGAGCAAGAAAGCTAGAGCAAGCAAGCTAGAGCAAGCAAGCTAGCACAAGCAAGCTAGAGCAAGCAAGCTAGAGCAAACAAGCTAAAGCAAGCAAGCTAGAGCAAGCAAGCTAGAGCAAGCAAGCTAGAGCAAGCAAGCTAGAGCAAGCAAGCTAGAGCAAGCAAGCTAGAGCAAGCAAGCTAGAGCAAGCAAGCTAGAGCAAGCAAGCTAGAGCAAGCAAGCTAGAGCAAGCAAGCTAGAGCAAGCAAGCTAGAGCAAGCAAGCTAGAGCAAGCAAGCTAGAGCAAGCAAGCTAGAGCAAGCAAGCTAGAGCAAGCAAGCTAGAGCAAGCAAGCTAGAGCAAGCAAGCTAGAGCAAGCAAGCTAGAGCAAGCAAGCTAGAGAGAGCAAGCTAGAGCAAGCAAGCTAGAGCAAGCAAGCTAGAGAGAGCAAGCAAGCTAGAGCAAGCAAGCTAGAGCAAGCAAGCTAGAGAGAGCAAGCAAGCTAGAGCAAGCAAGCTAGAGCAAGCAAGCTAGAGCAAGTAAGCTAGCAAGCTAGAGCAAGCAAGCTAGAGCAAGCAAGCTAGAGCAAGCAAGCTAGAGCAGCAAGCAGGTGCTCTGGTGGACATTAATTGAAACAGAGATTGTTACCAATACCATTATTCCTGATGAAGGCTAGAGCATCTGAAATGTCAAGTGAGTAAATTTAAGTTGACTATGGAGGGTCATTGTATCTGTACTAAGTCAATCTTGAGGGCATTGAGAAATTCCCCCTAGTCTAGTGGGATATTTTTGAAGGGAGTATGTTTTTTTTTACAGAATTCAATCTGCAGACAAAGAACAGAAGAGCAGGGTGTGGCCTCCACTGAAGGGTGTGGCCTCCACTGTAACTGACAAAATCCATGAATATTTCCCTGTGAATGCTTCTACTCTTTACATTGATCATGGCCAAGCTAACAAGGCCCAAGGCACTGGAGGTGGAGCCACCAACAATTGAGTGTTCAGGTCATCAAAAACACAAAACCTTCGCCAAAAACTCAGGGGGGGGGGGGGGGGGGGGCACGCTTATGCTCTCCTGGAATATATTCTTATTGGTTCTCCAAGGTTAATTCTGCTTGCAATCTGGGAGATTGGTTAATTACGTCTACAAACAAGGGCTGGCCGAGAAGAGCGAGCAATAATATCACAATTAATACGTGATTCGAGATTCTCTAAAAAATCAGATCGGGACTAATGATGGCTTAAGTTTGTTTATCTGGTGCTAAACTTTGAGGGAGGGCTACCAAAATGTATGCAAATAGATAGAATCAATGTAAATATAGAAGCCTGTATAGAATTATATAATAAATATATATATATAGAGTAATTATATATATATATATATATATTTATTGTGTTAATGGGCCAGGAGAGTTCTGCTCATCATCTGGGCAAGGTAATGATTGGTCAAGACTTCTTGTGCCAAACTCTATTCGCACCCAGTACATGCCAAGCTATGATAAGCAAATGCTGATGTGGTTTAGAAGCTCTGATAGTGGGATGGAGAGGGAGGAGGGGATCACTGCATTGTGCATGCGTGCTGTGGCTCAGCACAATTTCAGGAGTCATGCATGCTCTTGTAGGCCACTAGTGCAGTAGCAAACAGCCTTGCTGCACAGTGTGCCCTGAAGGGTCTCGCTGCACAGTGTGCCCTGAAGGGCCTTGCTACACAGTGTGCCCTGAAGGGCCTTACTGCACAGTGTGCCCTTGCTGCACAGTGTGCCCTGAAGGGTCTCTGATGTCTTGAACTGCTTCTATCATAGTGAAAATAAGTTCCACAGCATATGGAAGATTGTTGCAAACACTGTTCACCCAAGGGCTTGATGTCACTGGCTTTGCTTGGCCCTGATGTGTTTTTATTACAACTACTACTGTTAGTGTTTAAATGTTCTCTAGTATTATTACAACTACTAATGTTATTCATTGAAGTACGTACATAAAACTAGACAAGTACAAAAATGCTGTTGTATTTTAAATTTTTTAAAATTTATTTAATGGATCGACTTGTTGAAGAAGAGCAACAAGACTGTGTCCATCTATACCACAACAAATTAGATGATCTTTGCTTGTTTAATGTCACATATAACCCTAATATCATTATACAAACCTAATCATTGTACAAATTTTTAAAAAGCAACACAAATTGGTACACAACATATACAAATTTGAAGGGTGAAGGTTATGGTATAGATGGGTACAGTCTTGTTCATGTCCAAGACATCCAATGAGATGAGTTAAGGGGGAGGGAGAGATGAGATGAGCAACTCAAGTCAAGGGGTATGAGAGATGAGCAACTCAAGTCAAGGGGTATGAGAGATGAGCAACTCAAGTCAAGGGGTGTGAGAGATGAGACGAGCAACTCAAGTCAAGGGGTGTGAGAGATGAGATGAGCAACTCAAGTCAAGGGGTGTGAGAGATGAGATGAGCACTCAAGTCAAGGTGTGTGAGAGATGAGATGAGCACTCAAGTCAAGGTGTGTGAGAGATGAGATGAGCACTCAAGTCAAGGGGTATGAGAGATGAGATGAGCAACTCAAGTCAAGGGGTGTGAGAGATGAGATGAGCACTCAAGTCAAGGGGTGTGAGAGATGAGATGAGCAACTCAAGTCAAGGGGTGTGAGAGATGAGATGAGCAACTCAAGTCAAGGGGTGTGAGAGATGAGATGAGCAATTCAAGTCAAGGGGTGTGAGAGATGAGATGAGTAACTCAAGTCAAGGGGTATGAGAGATGAGCAACTCAAGTCAAGGGGTGTGAGAGATGAGATGAGCAACTCAAGTCAAGGTGTGTGAGAGATGAGATGAGCAACTCAAGTCAAGGGGTGTGAGAGATGAGATGAGCACTCAAGTCAAGGGGTATGAGAGATGAGATGAGCAACTCAAGTCAAGGGGTATGAGAGATGAGATGAGCAATTCAAGTCAAGGTGTGTGAGAGATGAGATGAGCAACTCAAGTCAAGGGGTGTGTGAGATGAGATGAGCAATTCAAGTCAAGGGAGTGCGATGTGAGATCCTTTAAGACCAAATTTCATAGTTTTCTGGCTGCCAGTTCACTACCTAGTGAGAGGTTCAATGCACGCTGCTTGAAGTGGTTTTGGAGCTAATGAAACATTATCTATTTATGATCAACAAGCTGCCAAAGTGAGTTATAAACTGGACACCATTGGGGACCGATACCATAAACTAGTAGGTGCTATGGTTACCACTTTACAGCTCCATAGATTCTGCCAACTTTATATGACTTGATATATAGCTCAAAAGATGGGTCTCTCTGGGTTCTCTCTTTTGATTATAAAACATTATTCATAGGTATAACTACACCAAAGTTAAAGTGGGGATACCTCAAAACAAGAGTGCCTGATTTTGCTGAATAAATATCTCCAGATTGCCAAGTGCTAGAGAGCTGAAATCCAACAGGGCACTTGACCACATACTTAAGTTTTAGTGTCGTATGAAAATACACAGTAGGGCTTCCCTAGCCACTGGTGCTAATTCCAGTTCTCTAGCATTTGGCTGCAGAAATGTGTTCCTAACTCAGTCACTCTGTTTTGAGGTACCACCACTTTAGTGGGTATAGTATACCTATGAAAAATGTTTTAGTATCAAAAGAGAGCACCCAGAGAGACCTATCTTTTGAGCTATATATCAAGTCCATACCATGAAGTGTGCAGAATCTATGGAGCTATCAAGTGGTAACCACAAGTTTTACCTACTAGTCTGCTGATGTGGGCACATGATGCAGCTACACTGTCTGCCACACTCTGTTTCCATCATGCATCTTGAACAAGGTCAGTCTCCCCCTCTCTCTCTCCACTTCCCTAGTCTCACCCTCTCTCCCTCCACATCCCTAGTCTCCCTCGCTCTCCACTTCCCTAGTCTCCCTCTCTCTCCACTTCCCTAGTCTCCCTCTCTCTCTCCACTTCCCTAGTCTCTCCCTCTCTCTCCACTTCCCTAGTCTCCCTCTCTCTCCACTTCCCTAGTCTCCCCCCCTCTCTCCACTTCCTTAGTCTCCCCTCTCTCTCCACTTCCCTAGTCTCCCCCTCTCTCTCCACTTCCCTAGTCTCCCTCTCTCCCTCCACTTCCCTAGTCTCCCTCTCTCTCCACTTCCCTAGTCTCCCCCTCTCTCTCTCCACTTCCCTAGTCTCCCCTCTCTCTCCACTTCCCTAGTCTCCCTCTCTCTCTCCACTTCCCTAGTCTCCCCCTCTCTCCCTCCACTTCCCTAGTCTCCCCCTCTCTCTCCACTTCCCTAGTCTCCCCCTCTCTCCCTCCACTTCCCTAGTCTCCCTCTCCACTTCCCTAGTCTCCACCTCTCTCTCCACTTCCCTAGTCTCCCCCTCTCTCCCTCCACTTCCCAAGGTAGTCTCCCCCCTCTCTCTCTCCCCACTCAGGCGTGAGAGGGGTTGTGTGTGGGTGGAGCAAGGTGGACCGGATATTAACCAAACATGCAGAATGTTCCAGCCAATGCTCAGATCTCTCCACCTTACAAATCGCTTCTTTGTTGGGCAGGTGTGGACTAATTTAATAATAGTTTACAATTGTCTCACCCATTAGGGGTCCAGCGCTGTTGTTGAGAGCACGCCAACCTATAGAGGGAATAGGACAGAGTCCAGGACAGGAGACAGAAAAGGGAACAGGACAGAGGCAAGCATAGGGGACAGGACATGCAAGAAAAGGGGACAGGACAGGGAACAGGGCAGAGGCAAAGGGGGAGGGGGGGAGGGGACACGAGTTGGGAAGTGATACATATCTTGAAAAAATGATATATATACATATATATAATTATATATAATCATCATTCTCAATTATGCCACACCCTCAAATAGCTTCTCTGCAATTCCTGTGTAGTGTCCAAACCTTTCATTAGATCACACGCCCACTCCTTAATGATTTACACATTTACCAATGAGCATGCTCATAAGTGTAATACTGCCTGGCGCCATGGAAACCGACCAAGCATGTCTAATATGTCTTAGTATACATATTAGACAAGCTTGGTCGGAGTAGAAAGAAAAAGGACTTCAGTAGATGACCTCGACAATTGCTATGGTTATCAAAACTGGCCATGCGCATTCCTGTCGGGTGCATGTGCCCCACAACCCACAGAAGACCCAGCAGGTATGCAGTGAGGCAGTTAATGATATTAATAGACCAGTAAACCAGGGGGAGTGGCTAAACTTTTGCAGAGAAATGGAAGGTTTTGTGGTGTGGGTGGCTGGCAAACAGCAGTGTGTGTGTGGGTGTGTCCACGTCCCTGCATATGCAAGCATCTGCTTCATTGTGTGGGATCATGAACCTGGGTGTGGTGTTTAGGGCCGTCTCCAGCAATTAAGCAGTGCTAGTGTTGGCTGGAACAAGTCGGGTACCAACGTGAGTGCACCTGCTGAGCAACAAACCAACGAGACGTGCTGACTGGACAGGCTCGTAATGATTTGTGTGCATGTGTGTGAGTGTGTGTGCATGTGCGTGTGTGTGCATGTGTGTGCATGTGTGTACGTGTGTGTTTGTGCATGATGATGTGTGTGTGTTGCTATGGTGCAATAAGTAGCTAGTATTAGTTCTAATAACAGTATTCCTTGATGAGCATTCCCCGGCACATTTGAGGTATCTCCTGTTACAAGCCCACAACCGCTTGCACGACCACTATGGCAGTCTATTCACTGGTCCAGCAACATAACCTGTGCTTATTTATATTTAGAGCAAAAACTTTCCCCTTCATCTCATCAGAATCATGTAGAACAATCAGCTCCAGTGTGGGGAACAGTCGGCTCCAGTGTGGGGAGCAGTCGGCTCCAGTGTGGGGAGCAGTCGGCTCCAGTGTGGGGAGCAGTCGGCTCCAGTGTGGGGAGCAGTCGGCTCCAGTGTGGGGAGCAGTCGGCTCCAGTGTGGGGAGCAGTCGGCTCCAGTGTGGGGAGCAGTCGGCTCCAGTGTGGGGAGCAGTCGGCTCCAGTGTGGGGAGCAGTCGGCTCCAGTGTGGGGAGCAGTCGGCTCCAGTGTGGGGAGCAGTCGGCTCCAGTGTGGGGAACAGTCGGCTCCAGTGTGGGGAGCAGTCGGCTCCAGTGTGGGGAGCAGTCGGCTCCAGTGTGGGGAGCAGTCGGCTCCAGTGTGGGGAGCAGTCGGCTCCAGTGTGGGGAACAGTCGGCTCCAGTGTGGGGAGCAGTCGGCTCCAGTGTGGGGAGCAGTCGGCTCCAGTGTGGGGAGCAGTCGGCTCCAGTGTGGGGAGCAGTCGGCTCCAGTGTGGGGAGCAGTCGGCTCCAGTGTGGGGAACAGTCGGCTCCAGTGTGGGGAGCAGTCGGCTCCAGTGTGGGGAGCAGTCGGCTCCAGTGTGGGGAGCAGTCGGCTCCAGTGTGGGGAACAGTCGGCTCCAGTGTGGGGAGCAGTCGGCTCCAGTGTGGGGAGCAGTCGGCTCCAGTGTGGGGAGCAGTCGGCTCCAGTGTGGGGAGCAGTCGGCTCCAGTGTGGGGAGCAGTCGGCTCCAGTGTGGGGAGCAGTCGGCTCCAGTGTGGGGAGCAGTCGGCTCCAGTGTGGGGAGCAGTCGGCTCCAGTGTGGGGAGCAGTCGGCTCCAGTGTGGGGAGCAGTCGGCTCCAGTGTGGGGAGCAGTCGGCTCCAGTGTGGGGAGCAGTCGGCTCCAGTGTGGGGACCAGTCAGCTCCAGTGTGGGGAGCAGTCAGCTCCAGTGTGGGGAACAGTCAGCTCCAGTGTGGGGACCAGTCAGCTCCAGTGTGGGGAGCAGTCAGCTCCAGTGTGGGGAGCAGTCAGCTCCAGTGTGGGGAGCAGTCGGCTCCAGTGTGGGGAACAGTCAGCTCCAGTGTGGGGAACAGTCAGCTCTATGTTGAGGTAAGGAAATTAAAGTGCAGCACTAACTTTGCCTATTGTCTAGAACAAAACTTACACAAAGGAAATCTATGCAGGAGCAACTTCTTTCCCAAGAGTGAGCAGAGGGTTTCAGAGCGATTCGGTAGCATTGTACATGTAGGTCCTGCATAGTTGTCCTCAGCACGAAAGCTCCCAGAAACAGCAAGGGGCTGGAAGAGACTGAGAGTAAGGGCCTGGAAGAGACTGAGAGTAAGGGCCTGGAAGAGACTGAGAGTAAGGGTCTGGAAGAGACTGAGAGTAAGGGCCTGGAAGAGACTGAGAGTAAGGACCTGGAAGAGACTGAGAGTAAGGGCCTGGAAGAGACTGAGAGTAAGGGTCTGGAAGAGACTGAGAGTAAGGGCCTGGAAGAGACTGACGTAAGGGTCTGGAAGAGACTGAGAGTAAGGGCCTGGAAGAGACTGAGAGTAAGGGCCTGGAAGAGACTGAGAGTAAGGGGCTGGAAGAGACTGAGAGTAAGGGGCTGGAAGAGACTGAGAGTAAGGGCCTGGAAGAGACTGAGAGTAAGGGTCTGGAAGAGACTGAGAGTAAGGGTCTGGAAGAGACTGAGAGTAATGGCCTGGAAGAGACTGAGAGTAAGGGCCTGGAAGAGACTGAGAGTAAGGGTCTGGAAGAGACTGAGAGTAAGGGTCTGGAAGAGACTGAGAGTAAGGGTCTGGAAGAGACTGAGAGTAAGGGTCTGGAAGAGACTGAGAGTAAGGGCCTGGAAGAGACTGAGAGTAAGGGTCTGGAAGAGACTGAGAGTAAGGGCCTGGAAGAGACTGAGAGTAAGGGTCTGGAAGAGACTGAGAGTAAGGGCCTGGAAGAGACTGAGAGTAAGGGTCTGGAAGAGACTGAGAGTAAGGGCCTGGAAGAGACTGAGAGTAAGGGCCTGGAAGAGACTGAGAGTAAGGGCCTGGAAGAGACTGAGAGTAAGGGTCTGGAAGAGACTGAGAGTAAGGGTCTGGAAGAGACTGAGAGTAAGGGCCTGGAAGAGACTGAGAGTAAGGGTCTGGAAGAGACTGAGAGTAAGGGTCTGGAAGAGACTGAGAGTAAGGGCCTGGAAGAGACTGAGAGTAAGGGCCTGGAAGAGACTGAGAGTAAGGGATTGGAAGAGACTGAGAGTAAGGGCCTGGAAGAGACTGAGAGTAAGGGCCTGGAAGAGACTGAGAGTAAGGGTCTGGAAGAGACTGAGAGTAAGGGCATGGAAGAGACTGAGAGTAAGGGTCTGGAAGAGACTGAGAGTAAGGGCCTGGAAGAGACTGAGAGTAAGGGCCTGGAAGAGACTGAGAGTAAGGGCCTGGAAGAGACTGAGAGTAAGGGCCTGGAAGAGACTGAGAGTAAGGGCCTGGAAGAGACTGAGAGTAAGGGCCTGGAAGAGACTGAGAGTAAGGGCCTGGAAGAGACTGAGAGTAAGGGTCTGGAAGAGACTGAGAGTAAGGGCCTGGAAGAGACTGAGAGTAAGGGCCTGGAAGAGACTGAGAGTAAGGGCATGGAAGAGACTGAGAGTAAGGGCCTGGAAGAGACTGAGAGTAAGGGCCTGGAAGAGACTGAGAGTAAGGGCCTGGAAGAGACTGAGAGTAAGGATCTGGAAGAGACTGAGAGTAAGGGCCTGGAAGAGACTGAGAGTAAGGGCCTGGAAGAGACTGAGAGTAAGGGTCTGGAAGAGACTGAGAGTAAGGGGCTGGAAGAGACTGAGAGTAAGGGCCTGGAAGAGACTGAGAGTAAGGGGCTGGAAGAGACTGAGAGTAAGGGTCTGGAAGAGACTGAGAGTAAGGGTCTGGAAGAGACTGAGAGTAAGGGCCTGGAAGAGACTGAGAGTAAGGGGCTGGAAGAGACTGAGAGTAAGGGTCTGGAAGAGACTGAGAGTAAGGGTCTGGAAGAGACTGAGAGTAAGGGTCTGGAAGAGACTGAGAGTAAGGGTCTGGAAGAGACTGAGAGTAAGGGTCTGGAAGAGACTGAGAGTAAGGGGCTGGAAGAGACTGAGAGTAAGGGCCTGGAAGAGACTGAGAGTAAGGGTCTGGAAGAGACTGAGAGTAAGGGCCTGGAAGAGACTGAGAGTAAGGGTCTGGAAGAGACTGAGAGTAAGGGCCTGGAAGAGACTGAGAGTAAGGGCCTGGAAGAGACTGAGAGTAAGGGCCTGGAAGAGACTGAGAGTAAGGGTCTGGAAGAGACTGAGAGTAAGGGCCTGGAAGAGACTGAGAGTAAGGGCCTGGAAGAGACTGAGAGTAAGGGGCTCGAAGAGACTGAGAGTAAGGGCCTGGAAGAGACTGAGAGTAAGGGCCTGGAAGAGACTGAGAGTAAGGGCCTGGAAGAGACTGAGAGTAAGGGCCTGGAAGAGACTGAGAGTAAGGGCCCGGAAGAGACTGAGAGTAAGGGCCTGGAAGAGACTGAGAGTAAGGGCCTGGAAGAGACTGAGAGTAAGGGCCTGGAAGAGACTGAGAGTAAGGGCCTGGAAGAGACTGAGAGTAAGGGTCTGGAAGAGACTGAGAGTAAGGGTCTGGAAGAGACTGAGAGTAAGGGCCTGGAAGAGACTGAGAGTAAGGGGCTCGAAGAGACTGAGAGTAAGGGGCTGGAAGAGACTGAGAGTAAGGGCCTGGAAGAGACTGAGAGTAAGGGCCTGGAAGAGACTGAGAGTAAGGGTCTGGAAGAGACTGAGAGTAAGGGTCTGGAAGAGACTGAGAGTAAGGGCCTGGAAGAGACTGAGAGTAAGGACCTGGAAGAGACTGAGAGTAAGGGCCTGGAAGAGACTGAGAGTAAGGGCCTGGAAGAGACTGAGAGTAAGGGCCTGGAAGAGACTGAGAGTAAGGACCTGGAAGAGACTGAGAGTAAGGGCCTGGAAGAGACTGAGAGTAAGGGCCTGGAAGAGACTGAGAGTAAGGGCCTGGAAGAGACTGAGAGTAAGGGCATGGAAGAGACTGAGAGTAAGGGCCTGGAAGAGACTGAGAGTAAGGGTCTGGAAGAGACTGAGAGTAAGGGTCTGGAAGAGACTGAGATCTGGAAGAGACTGAGAGTAAGGGTCTGGAAGAGACTGAGAGTAAGGGTCTGGAAGAGACTGAGAGTAAGGGTATGGAAGAGACTGAGAGTAAGGGCCTGGAAGAGACTGAGAGTAAGGGCCTGGAAGAGACTGAGAGTAAGGGTCTGGAAGAGACTGAGAGTAAGGGCCTGGAAGAGACTGAGAGTAAGGGCCTGGAAGAGACTGAGAGTAAGGGCCTGGAAGAGACTGAGAGTAAGGGTCTGGAAGAGACTGAGAGTAAGGGCCTGGAAGAGACTGAGAGTAAGGGTCTGGAAGAGACTGAGAGTAAGGGCCTGGAAGAGACTGAGAGTAAGGGTCTGGAAGAGACTGAGAGTAAGGGTCTGGAAGAGACTGAGAGTAAGGGTCTGGAAGAGACTGAGAGTAAGGGTCTGGAAGAGACTGAAAGTAAGGGCCTGGAAGAGACTGAGAGTAAGGGCCTGGAAGAGACTGAGAGTAAGGGTCTGGAAGAGACTGAGAGTAAGGGGCTGGAAGAGACTGAGAGTAAGGGCCTGGAAGAGACTGAGAGTAAGGGTCTGGAAGAGACTGAGAGTAAGGGCCTGGAAGAGACTGAGAGTAAGGGCCTGGAAGAGACTGAGAGTAAGGGCCTGGAAGAGACTGAGAGTAAGGGTCTGGAAGAGACTGAGAGTAAGGGCCTGGAAGAGACTGAGAGTAAGGGCCTGGAAGAGACTGAGAGTAAGGGCCTGGAAGAGACTGAGAGTAAGGGCCTGGAAGAGACTGAGAGTAAGGGCCTGGAAGAGACTGAGAGTAAGGGTCTGGAAGAGACTGAGAGTAAGGGCCTGGAAGAGACTGAGAGTAAGGGCCTGGAAGAGACTGAGAGTAAGGGTCTGGAAGAGACTGAGAGTAAGGGCCTGGAAGAGACTGAGAGTAAGGGTCTGGAAGAGACTGAGAGTAAGGGTCTAGAAGAGACTGAGAGTAAGGGACTGGAAGAGACTGAGAGTAAGGGCCTGGAAGAGACTGAGAGTAAGGGCCTGGAAGAGACTGAGAGTAAGGGCCTGGAAGAGACTGAGAGTAAGGGCCTGGAAGAGACTGAGAGTAAGGGGACTGAGAGTAAGGGTCTGGAAGAGACTGACAGTAAGGGTCTGGAAGAGACTGAGAGTAAGGGCCTGGAAGAGACTGAGAGTAAGGGCCTGGAAGAGACTGAGAGTAAGGGTCTGGAAGAGACTGAGAGTAAGGGTCTGGAAGAGACTGAGAGTAAGGGCCTGGAAGAGACTGAGAGTAAGGGTCTGGAAGAGACTGAGAGTAAGGGTCTGGAAGAGACTGAGAGTAAGGGTCTGGAAGAGACTGAGAGTAAGGGCCTGGAAGAGACTGAGAGTAAGGGCCTGGAAGAGACTGAGAGTAAGGGCCTGGAAGAGACTGAGAGTAAGGGCCTGGAAGAGACTGAGAGTAAGGGCCTGGAAGAGACTGAGAGTAAGGGTCTGGAAGAGACTGAGAGTAAGGGTCTGGAAGAGACTGAGAGTAAGGGTCTGGAAGAGACTGAGAGTAAGGGCATGGAAGAGACTGAGAGTAAGGGCCTGGAAGAGACTGGGAGTAAGGGTCTGGAAGAGACTGAGAGTAAGGGCCTGGAAGAGACTGAGAGTAAGGGGCTGGAAGAGACTGAGAGTAAGGGTCTGGAAGAGACTGAGAGTAAGGGTCTGGAAGAGACTGAGAGTAAGGGTCTGGAAGAGACTGAGAGTAAGGGTCTGGAAGAGACTGAGAGTAAGGGCCTGGAAGAGACTGAGAGTAAGGGTCTGGAAGAGACTGAGAGTAAGGGCCTGGAAGAGACTGAGAGTAAGGGCCTGGAAGAGACTGAGAGTAAGGGCCTGGAAGAGACTGAGAGTAAGGGCCTGGAAGAGACTGAGAGTAAGGGTCTGGAAGAGACTGAGAGTAAGGGCCTGGAAGAGACTGAGAGTAAGGGTCTGGAAGAGACTGAGAGTAAGGGCCTGGAAGAGACTGAGAGTAAGGGCCTGGAAGAGACTGAGAGTAAGGGCCTGGAAGAGACTGAGAGTAAGGGCCTGGAAGAGACTGAGAGTAAGGGCCTGGAAGAGACTGAGAGTAAGGGTCTGGAAGAGACTGAGAGTAAGGGTCTGGAAGAGACTGGGAGTAAGGGCCTGGAAGAGACTGAGAGTAAGGGCCTGGAAGAGACTGAGAGTAAGGGTCTGGAAGAGACTGAGAGTAAGGGCCTGGAAGAGACTGAGAGTAAGGGTCTGGAAGAGACTGAGAGTAAGGGTCTGGAAGAGACTGAGAGTAGGGGCCTGGAAGAGACTGAGAGTAAGGGCCTGGAAGAGACTGAGAGTAAGGGCCTGGAAGAGACTGAGAGTAAGGGCCTGGAAGAGACTGAGAGTAAGGGTCTGGAAGAGACTGAGAGTAAGGGCATGGAAGAGACTGAGAGTAAGGGTCTGGAAGAGACTGAGAGTAGAGACTGAGAGTAAGGGTCTGGAAGAGACTGAGAGTAAGGGTCTGGAAGAGACTGAGAGTAAGGGCCTGGAAGAGACTGAGAGTAAGGGCCTGGAAGAGACTGAGAGTAAGGGCCTGGAAGAGACTGAGAGTAAGGGCCTGGAAGAGACTGAGAGTAAGGGCCTGGAAGAGACTGAGAGTAAGGGCCTGGAAGAGACTGAGAGTAAGGGATTGGAAGAGACTGAGAGTAAGGGTCTGGAAGAGACTGAGAGTAAGGGTCTGGAAGAGACTGAGAGTAAGGGTCTGGAAGAGACTGAGAGTAAGGGTCTGGAAGAGACTGAGAGTAAGGGCCTAGAAGAGACTGAGAGTAAGGGCCTGGAAGAGACTGAGAGTAAGGGCCTGGAAGAGACTGAGAGTAAGGGGCTGGAAGAGACTGAGAGTAAGGGTCTGGAAGAGACTGAGAGTAAGTACCTGGAAGAGACTGAGAGTAAGGGCCTGGAAGAGACTGAGAGTAAGGGTCTGGAAGAGACTGAGAGTAAGGGCCTGGAAGAGACTGAGAGTAAGGGTCTGGAAGAGACTGAGAGTAAGGGTCTGGAAGAGACTGAGAGTAAGGGTCTGGAAGAGACTGAGAGTAAGGGTCTGGAAGAGACTGAGAGTAAGGGTCTGGAAGAGACTGAGAGTAAGGGTCTGGAAGAGACTGAGAGTAAGGGCCTGGAAGAGACTGAGAGTAAGGGCATGGAAGAGACTGAGAGTAAGGGCCTGGAAGAGACTGAGAGTAAGGGCCTGGAAGAGACTGAGAGTAAGGGCCTGGAAGAGACTGAGAGTAAGGGCCTGGAAGAGACTGAGAGTAAGGGTCTGGAAGAGACTGAGAGTAAGGGCCTGGAAGAGACTGAGAGTAAGGGTCTGGAAGAGACTGAGAGTAAGGGCCTGGAAGAGACTGAGAGTAAGGGTCTGGAAGAGACTGAGAGTAAGGGCCTGGAAGAGACTGAGAGTAAGGGTCTGGAAGAGACTGAGAGTAAGGGTCTGGAAGAGACTGAGAGTAAGGGTCTGGAAGAGACTGAGAGTAAGGGCCTGGAAGAGACTGAGAGTAAGGGTCTGGAAGAGACTGAGAGTAAGGGTCTGGAAGAGACTGAGAGTAAGGGCCTGGAAGAGACTGAGAGTAAGGGTCTGGAAGAGACTGAGAGTAAGGGCCTGGAAGAGACTGAGAGTAAGGGTCTGGAAGAGACTGAGAGTAAGGGCCTGGAAGAGACTGAGAGTAAGGGCCTGGAAGAGACTGAGAGTAAGGGCCTGGAAGAGACTGAGAGTAAGGGCCTGGAAGAGACTGAGAGTAAGGGCCTGGAAGAGACTGAGAGTAAGGGTCTGGAAGAGACTGAGAGTAAGGGTCAGGAAGAGACTGAGAGTAAGGGCCTGGAAGAGACTGAGAGTAAGGGCCTGGAAGAGACTGAGAGTAAGGGCCTGGAAGAGACTGAGAGTAAGGGCCTGGAAGAGACTGAGAGTAAGGGTCTGGAAGAGACTGAGAGTAAGGGATTGGAAGAGACTGAGAGTAAGGGTCTGGAAGAGACTGAGAGTAAGGGTCTGGAAGAGACTGAGAGTAAGGGCCTGGAAGAGACTGAGAGTAAGGGTCTGGAAGAGACTGAGAGTAAGGGCCTGGAAGAGACTGAGAGTAAGGGCCTGGAAGAGACTGAGAGTAAGGGTCTGGAAGAGACTGAGAGTAAGGGGCTGGAAGAGACTGAGAGTAAGGGCCTGGAAGAGACTGAGAGTAAGGGTCTGGAAGAGACTGAGAGTAAGGGTCTGGAAGAGACTGAGAGTAAGGGGCTGGAAGAGACTGAGAGTAAGGGCCTGGAAGAGACTGAGAGTAAGGGCCTGGAAGAGACTGAGAGTAAGGGTCTGGAAGAGACTGAGAGTAAGGGTCTGGAAGAGACTGAGAGTAAGGGCCCGGAAGAGACTGAGAGTAAGGGCCCGGAAGAGACTGAGAGTAAGGGACTGGAAGAGACTGAGAGTAAGGGCCTGGAAGAGACTGAGAGTAAGGGCCTGGAAGAGACTGAGAGTAAGGGTCTGGAAGAGACTGAGAGTAAGGGCCTGGAAGAGACTGAGAGTAAGGGCCTGGAAGAGACTGAGAGTAAGGGCCTGGAAGAGACTGAGAGTAAGGGCCTGGAAGAGACTGAGAGTAAGGGCCTGGAAGAGACTGAGAGTAAGGGCCTGGAAGAGACTGTGGAAGAGACTGAGAGTAAGGGCCTGGAAGAGACTGAGAGTAAGGGCCTGGAAGAGACTGAGAGTAAGGGGCTGGAAGAGACTGAGAGTAAGGGCCTGGAAGAGACTGAGAGTAAGGGTCTGGAAGAGACTGAGAGTAAGGGTCTGGAAGAGACTGAGAGTAAGGGCCTGGAAGAGACTGAGAGTAAGGGTCTGGAAGAGACTGAGAGTAAGGGCCTGGAAGAGACTGAGAGTAAGGGTCTGGAAGAGACTGAGAGTAAGGGCCTGGAAGAGACTGAGAGTAAGGGCCTGGAAGAGACTGAGAGTAAGGGTCTGGAAGAGACTGAGAGTAAGGGATGGGAAGAGACTGACAGTAAGGGATGGGAAGAGACTGAGAGTAAGGGCCTGGAAGAGACTGAGAGTAAGGGTCTGGAAGAGACTGAGAGTAAGGACCTGGAAGAGACTGAGAGGGCCTGGAAGAGACTGAGAGTAAGGGTCTGGAAGAGACTGAGAGTAAGGGTCTGGAAGAGACTGAGAGTAAGGGTCTGGAAGAGACTGAGAGTAAGGGCCTGGAAGAGACTGAGAGTAAGGGCCTGGAAGAGACTGAGAGTAAGGGCCTGGAAGAGACTGAGAGTAAGGGCCTGGAAGAGACTGAGAGTAAGGGTCTGGAAGAGACTGAGAGTAAGGGGCTGAAAGAGACTGAGAGTAAGGGCCTGGAAGAGACTGAGAGTAAGGGCCTGGAAGAGACTGAGAGTAAGGGTCTGGAAGAGACTGAGAGTAAGGGTCTGGAAGAGACTGAGAGTAAGGGTCTGGAAGAGACTGAGAGTAAGGGTCTGGAAGAGACTGAGAGTAAGGGCCTGAAAGAGACTGAGAGTAAGGGCCTGGAAGAGACTGAGAGTAAGGGTCTGGAAGAGACTGAGAGTAAGGCTCTGGAAGAGAATGAGAGTGTAAGGGTCTGGAAGAGACTGAGAGTAAGGGCCTGGAAGAGACTGAGAGTAAGGGTCTGGAAGAGACTGAGAGTAAGGGTCTGGAAGAGACTGAGAGTAAGGGTCTGGAAGAGACTGAGAGTAAGGGCCTGGAAGAGACTGAGAGTAAGGGTCTGGAAGAGAATGAGAGTAAGGGCCTGGAAGAGACTGAGAGTAAGGGCCTGGAAGAGACTGAGAGTAAGGGTCTGGAAGAGACTGAGAGTAAGGGTCTGGAAGAGACTGAGAGTAAGGGTCTGGAAGAGACTGAGAGTAAGGGTCTGGAAGAGACTGAGAGTAAGGGCCTGGAAGAGACTGAGAGTAAGGGCCTGGAAGAGACTGAGAGTAAGGGCCTGGAAGAGACTGAGAGTAAGGGCCTGGAAGAGACTGAGAGTAAGGGCCTGGAAGAGACTGACAGTAAGGGCTGGAAGAGGCTGAGAGTAAGGGTCTGGAAGAGACTGAGAGTAAGGTTCTGGAAGAGACTGAGAGTAAGGGCATGGAAGAGACTGAGAGTAAGGGTCTGGAAGAGACTGAGAGTAAGGGCCTGGAAGAGACTGAGAGTAAGGGTCTGGAAGAGACTGAGAGTAAGGGCATGGAAGAGACTGAGAGTAAGGGCCTGGAAGAGACTGGGAGTAAGGGTCTGGAAGAGACTGAGAGTAAGGGCCTGGAAGAGACTGAGAGTAAGGGGCTGGAAGAGACTGAGAGTAAGGGCCTGGAAGAGACTGAGAGTAAGGGCCTGGAAGAGACTGAGAGTAAGGGTCTGGAAGAGACTGAGAGTAAGGGCATGGAAGAGACTGAGAGTAAGGGCCTGGAAGAGACTGAGAGTAAGGGCCTGGAAGAGACTGAGGTAAGGGTCTGGAAGAGACTGAGAGTAAGGGTCTGGAAGAGACTGAGAGTAAGGGTCTGGAAGAGACTGAGAGTAAGGGTCTGGAAGAGACTGAGAGTAAGGGCCTGAAAGAGACTGAGAGTAAGGGTCTGGAAGAGACTGAGAGTAAGGGCCTGGAAGAGACTGAGAGTAAGGGTCTGGAAGAGACTGAGAGTAAGGGCCTGGAAGAGACTGAGAGTAAGGGCCTGGAAGAGACTGAGAGTAAGGGCCTGGAAGAGACTGAGAGTAAGGGCCTGGAAGAGACTGAGAGTAAGGGTCTGGAAGAGACTGAGAGTAAGGGCCTGGAAGAGACTGAGAGTAAGGGCCTGGAAGAGACTGAGAGTAAGGGCCTGGAAGAGACTGAGAGTAAGGGCCTGGAAGAGACTGAGAGTAAGGGCCTGGAAGAGACTGAGAGTAAGGGTCTGGAAGAGACTGAGAGTAAGGGTCTGGAAGAGACTGGGAGTAAGGGCCTGGAAGAGACTGAGAGTAAGGGCCTGGAAGAGACTGAGAGTAAGGGTCTGGAAGAGACTGAGAGTAAGGGCCTGGAAGAGACTGAGAGTAAGGGTCTGGAAGAGACTGAGAGTAAGGGTCTGGAAGAGACTGAGAGTAAGGGTCTGGAAGAGACTGAGAGTAAGGGCCTGGAAGAGACTGAGAGTAAGGGCCTGGAAGAGACTGAGAGTAAGGGCCTGGAAGAGACTGAGAGTAAGGGCCTGGAAGAGACTGAGAGTAAGGGTCTGGAAGAGACTGAGAGTAAGGGCATGGAAGAGACTGAGAGTAAGGGTCTGGAAGAGACTGAGAGTAGAGACTGAGAGTAAGGGTCTGGAAGAGACTGAGAGTAAGGGTCTGGAAGAGACTGAGAGTAAGGGCCTGGAAGAGACTGAGAGTAAGGGCCTGGAAGAGACTGAGAGTAAGGGCCTGGAAGAGACTGAGAGTAAGGGCCTGGAAGAGACTGAGAGTAAGGGCCTGGAAGAGACTGAGAGTAAGGGCCTGGAAGAGACTGAGAGTAAGGGATTGGAAGAGACTGAGAGTAAGGGTCTGGAAGAGACTGAGAGTAAGGGTCTGGAAGAGACTGAGAGTAAGGGTCTGGAAGAGACTGAGAGTAAGGGCCTAGAAGAGACTGAGAGTAAGGGCCTGGAAGAGACTGAGAGTAAGGGCCTGGAAGAGACTGAGAGTAAGGGGCTGGAAGAGACTGAGAGTAAGGGTCTGGAAGAGACTGAGAGTAAGTACCTGGAAGAGACTTAGAGTAAGGGCCTGGAAGAGACTGAGAGTAAGGGTCTGGAAGAGACTGAGAGTAAGGGTCTGGAAGAGACTGAGAGTAAGGGTCTGGAAGAGACTGAGAGTAAGGGTCTGGAAGAGACTGAGAGTAAGGGTCTGGAAGAGACTGAGAGTAAGGGTCTGGAAGAGACTGAGAGTAAGGGCCTGGAAGAGACTGAGAGTAAGGGCCTGGAAGAGACTGAGAGTAAGGGTCTGGAAGAGACTGAGAGTAAGGGCATGGAAGAGACTGAGAGTAAGGGCATGGAAGAGACTGAGAGTAAGGGCCTGGAAGAGACTGAGAGTAAGGGCCTGGAAGAGACTGAGAGTAAGGGCCTGGAAGAGACTGAGAGTAAGGGCCTGGAAGAGACTGAGAGTAAGGGCCTGGAAGAGACTGAGAGTAAGGGATTGGAAGAGACTGACATTGATAGACTTAGTTCTCGCCCATTCCATCAATGAAAGTAAAGTTTCCTGACCGGACTTTAATATCGATGCACAGTCTATTGGGCATGTGCTGGATTAAAAAAATCTGGTAATTAACGCATATTTATTTTCAGGGAGGGGGAAAGTAATATAATCCAACTCCCCCCTTCCCTCCCCTTGTGAAAGTAAGATAATCCAACCCCCCCCCCTCTCTCCCCTTGTTACCAAAGAACCCTCCCATGTGAAACCTGGTTACCCTCACATTATCCCTCACATTATAAACACATGAACATATTTAGTGGCTACAAATAGCAGCAACAAGGTTATAAATAGTAACATTAGTGGCTAGAACAAGGTTATAAATAGTAACAGTACGAGACCTAAGAAACTTACATGTCGTTAATAGCATTCGCAGGAGCAGCTGTTCCGTCTCCCAAACTCCCGGAACTAAAACAAAATACAGAAACCTCACACAGAGCTAGCGAAGGGGGGGGGCATATCTACATATCTCCCCATGCATATATAATATCCATACAGACCCTACACACTCCCTCTACGGGTAGCTCCTTAGATCATTCAAATATATGGACAAACTGTACAAACTCAATTATATCATCCACAAATCAATCTACACATAGTTGTAGGCTGATAAGGTGTTTTTTTACAATTATGAGCATGCATTAGGTTTGGTTGCAAAGTTTCAGGTTGCAGTGGGTTTCGAGTTACAGGACAGATATGGAATGTTGTAATGAATATACCTAGGAGCTCCCATGCAGGCACAACACACTATGCTCTCCAGTTCACCTTGATGAAGAAGTACGAGGGTTAAACACAAAAGGTATCTTTGGTTCATCCCACATCCTCCCATCTTGGTCATGGGCTCCGAGGAGTCTGTATCTCCAAGACTTGTGGGCCTTGCTAGGACTGCTCATCTCCACCACCTGATGGCTGTCTTCATGCTTGCCTGCCGTGCGACCTTTTAGGAAGCACATCTGAGTGGAAAATAAACACACTATGAATGTGGAAGTATTCCTCGTGCCATTAGGCCAGCTCCTCCCCCAGGGAGGACACTGTCTCTGCTCGTGCAATTAAGCTACTAGCTCCATTCTCAGGGAGACAGTCTCTGCTCGTGGAATTAAGCTAGCTCCTCTCTCAGGGAGACAGTATCTGCTCATGCAATTAAGCTATACTAGCTCCATTCTCAGGGAGACAGTCTCTGCTCGTGGAATTAAGCTAGCTCCTCTCTCAGGGAGACAGTATCTGCTCGTGCAATTAAGCTAGCTCCTCTCTCAGGGAGACAGTCTCCGCTCATGCAATTAAGCCAGCTCCTCTCTCAGGGAGAGACAGTCTCTGCTCGTGGAATTAAGCTAGCTCCTCTCTCAGGGAGACAGTCTCTGCTCGTGCAATTAAGCTAGCTCCTCTCTCAGGGAGACAGTCTCCGCTCATGCAATTAAGCCAGCTCCTCTCTCAGGGAGAGACAGTCTCTGTTCGTGCTAGCTCCTCTCTCAGGGAGACAGTCTCTGCTCGTGGAATTAAGCTAGCTCCTCTCTCAGGGAGACAGTCTCCGCTCGTACAATTAAGCCAGCTCCTCTCTCAGGGAGACAGTCTCTGCTCGTGCAATTAAGCTAGCTCCTCTCTCAGGGAGACTGTCTCTGCTCGTGGAATTAAGCTAGCTCCTCTCTCAGGGAGACTGTCCCTGCTCGTGCAATTAAGCTAGCTCCTCTCTCAAGGAGACAGTCTCTACTCGTGGAATTAAGCTAGCTCCTCTCTCAGGGAGACAGTCTCTACTCGTGGAATTAAGCTAGCTCCTCTCTCAGGGAGACAGTCTCTACTCGTGGAATTAAGCCAGCTCCTCTCTCAGGGAGACAGTCTCTACTCTTGGAATTAAGCTAGCTCCTCTCTCAGGGAGACTGTCTCCGCTCATGCAATAAAGCTAGTTCCTCTCTCAGGGAGAATACTGTCACATATGACAGTCTCAACTTGTGTCTGCACCCGCAAGTGTGATGGGAACTAAACACACTCTCAAACATGCCGCCCGGGCTAATTACAGTCCTCGACATCATGCACTAATGAAGGCAGTCACATCAGAGGGGAACCTCGACTCTTGAGGTATGAGTGCCGCAGTGCAAAGCCACAACTCCACCCACCCAAGGTCAGGCATGCATATATGCATACATGTGTATGTGTGTATGAGGCGTACCTGGCAAAGGTTGAAGTTGCTACACTCAGTACACTGGTATCTGTAGGGTGGAAGAAAGATAACAGGAATGAATGGCAACTGAGCCAAGCCTTGCTCAGTATTACCCTAGCTACTGCCCCCAACATTGTTAGATTGCATTAGCTACTGCCCCAGCATTGCATTGCTCTAACCATTGCCCTAGCTACTGCCCCAACATTGCTAGATTGCATTGCTCTAGCTATTGCCCTAGCTACTGCCCCAGCATTGTTAGATTGCATTGCTCTAGCCATTGCGCTAGCCATTGCCCTGCCCTCTAATTCAGAGCACTGATAGATGTCATCATGATGTAATGTGGATGACATAATGTGATTGTGATATGGGAAAATAGTTAATAATTGATATATAAATATATCATGTTCCTTACAGAATTCCAACTGGTGCAAGGTTGCAGGGTGATTAGCAGCAGACTTCATTAATAAATGCCCTAAATGTTTCTTGTAATAAAGCATTAGGTTGAAACATTGGCACCCCCCAAAAAACCAAGGCTGATTTGTAAAAGAAAGATCTTCGGCTGATGACTTCCACATGATGGACTGAAAGGTTCTGGTTCTGGTATGGAAATCTAACCTTGGAAGTATGGCTGAGAGATGAGGGTTTCCTTGGCAGCTTCTTCCCCTGAAGATGGAACACTAGTCACCAGGCAGTGCTTAGCTTCCCCAGAAGATGGAAGCACACTAGTCACCAGGCAGTGCTTAGCTCCCCCAGAAGATGGAAGCACACTAGTCACCAGGCAGTGCTTAGCTCCCCCTGAAGATGGAAGACTAATCACCAGGCAGTGCTTAGCTCCCCCTGAAGATGGAAGCACACTAGTCACCAGGCAGTGCTTAGCCTCCCCAGAAGATGGAAGCACACTAGTCACCAGGCAGTGCTTAGCTCCCCCTGAAGATGGAAGCACACTAGTCACCAGGCAGTGCTTAGCTTCCCCAGAAGATGGAAGCACACTAGTCACCAGGCAGTGCTTAGCTCCTCCTGAAGATGGAAGCACACTAGTCACCAGGCAGTACTTAGCTTCCCCTGAAGATGGAAGCACACTAGTCACCAGGCAGTGCTTAGCTCCCCCTGAAGATGGAAGCACACTAGTCACCAGGCAGTGCTTAGCTCCCCCTGAAGATGGAAGCACACTAGTCACCAGGCAGTGCTTAGCTCCCCCTGAAGATGGAAGCACACTAGTCACCAGGCAGTGCTTAGCTCCCCCTGAAGATGGAAGCACACTAGTCACCAGGCAGTACTTAGCCTCCCCAGAAGATGGAAGCACACTAGTCACCAGGCAGTGCTTAGCTTCCCCAGAAGATGGAAGCACACTAGTCACCAGGCAGTGCTTAGCACTCTAGTCACCAGACAGTACTTAGCCTCCCCAGAAGATGGAAGCACACTAGTCACCAGGCAGTGCTTAGCTTCCCCAGAAGATGGAAGCACACTAGTCACCAGGCAGTGCTTAGCTTCCCCAGAAGATGGAAGCACACTAGTCACCAGGCAGTGCTTAGCTTCCCCTGAAGATGGAAGCACACTAGTCACCAGGCAGTGCTTAGCTCCCCCTGAAGATGGAAGCTTACTAGTCACCAGGCAATACTTAGCTCCCCCTGAAGATGAAAGCACACTAGTCACCAGGCAGTGCTTAGCTTCCCCTGAAGATGGAAGCTTACTAGTCACCAGGCAGATAAGTGGCTTGAGTCGAAAAATTAAAGCGTTAAATAACTTCGCGAGTGTGTGCTGAAAAGAATTTCATTCACTCACATCTTTGTGATGCTGCAGTTGGGAACTTTGGAGCTAGCCATATGCTATCTGTGGCTTACGGCCAAACTATCTACCTAGAGCAGCTATCTATATCAACTACACAGCTAGAGAACTGTTGCTATGTTTATACGCCCTGCATCTGCACTTCTGAAGTTCGTGTCAAACCCTTCGTTAGTTCTGCCTTTCCCTCAGCTCTCTCCTCTTTCTTCTCTGCAGAAAATATTTCCTGCGTATCTGTAGGTAGCTGATCAGCAAGAAAAGGACGCAAAAACAAACTCCATCTCACTACAGCTACAGTATATGATTTTGACTGACTTTGGTAGGCTGATTATTTTTGCTTCGTATGGTTAATTTCGGTGCTAGTGTGGACGTGATGAGCATGCATTGACGTGAAGGGTTTCCCCCCTAGGACCGAACACACATTAATGCGCATCCTCTATAATTGACCCTCTTGTTACTGTTGATGTGTTCAGTGTGCTCTCCACCATTAGCAGTATTTGACTACATGCCTTGGTTCTTCTGTACACCAAATGTGCAGCCAATTCTCTCTCATAATTCACTATAGAGAATTGCAGTCAGAGAATGGCAATTCAAGCCAGGAACTTAGTTTTCATTTCCTTGCATGTAGCGTGAAGGAATTGTGTTCTTCTACACACACCCTCTTGACAAATTACCGCGTAAGCAAATGATTCCGTAGCTACGTATGTCAGAATGAAATTCCCTCCTTGACTCCTTGATGTTAACTACACAGTCCACGCTCACTCCTGCACAGTCCACGCTCACTCCTGCACAGTCCACGCCCACTCCTGCACAGTCCACGCCCACTCCTGCACAGTCCACTCTCACTCCTGCACAGTCCACTCCTGCACAGTCCACACTCACTCCTGCACAGTCCACACTCACTCCTGCACAGTCCACACTCACTCCTGCACAGTCCACGCTCACTCCTGCACAGTCCACTCCCACTCCTGCACAGTCCACTCCTGCACAGTCCACTCCCACTCCTGCACAGTCCACTCCTGCACAGTCCACTCCTGCACAGTCCACACTCACTCCTGCACAGTCCACTCCTGCACGGTCCACGCTCACTCCTGCACAGTCCATGCTCTCTCCTGTGCGGCTAGTTCTCTTTCCTGATCTTTATACATGATGACCACTTCCAGTTTATGCAGAACCTCTTCACATTTCTTACTGGTGAAGACGAGGTGAATACATGGCCAGACATACACATCACATGTGGCTGTGGGAGGCCACACACAAGACTCCACCCTACCCCACTGAGGGCTATCTTTTGCTTACAGATGAATTCAGAGTGTGAGATGCACGAGGTAGGAGGGGAGGAAGGGAGAGAGGTGGGGGAGTGGCGGAAAGAGGAAGAAGGGAGAGGAGAGTAGGGAGAAGGGAGAGGAGGGTAGGGAGAAGGGAGAGGAGGGTAGGGAGGAAGGGAGAGGAGGGTAGGGAGGGTAGGGGAGAAGGGAGAGGAGAGAGGGGGGAGGAGGAGATAAGGATGGGCACAAGGAAGTGAGGCGGTTGAATGATTATTGGTATGCACGTGAATGTTGTACGCCAGTGTAAGCACGCTACTTAACATACTTCATGGGGTGTGGCCTAGGCTGATGTCATACCTATCTATGTAAGCATGCTACTTAACATACTTCATGGGGTGTGGCCTAGGATGATGTCATACCTACGTATGTAAGCATGCTACTTAACATACTTCATGGGGTGTGGTTAGGATGATGTCATACCTACCTATGTAAACATGCTACTTGACATACCTCATGGGGTGTGGCCTAGGCTGATGTCATACCTACCTATGTAAGCATGCTACTTGGCATACTTCATGGGGTGTGGCCTAGGCTGATGTCATACCTACCTATGTAAGCATGCTACTTAACATACTTCATGGGGTGTGGCCTAGGAGGATGTCATACCTACCTATGTAAGCATGCTACTTGACATACTTCATGGGGTGTGGTTAAGGCTGATGTCATACCTACGTATGTAAGCATACTACTTAACATACTTCATGGGGTGTGGCCCAGGCTGATGTCATACCTACCATGTAAGCATGCTACTTGGCATACTTCATGGGGTGTGGCCTAGGATGATGTCATACCTACATATGTAAGCATATACTTAACATACTTCATGGGGTGTGGCCTAGGCTGATGTCATACCTACCTATGTAAGCATGCTACTTAACATACTTCATGGGGTGTGGCCTAGGCTGATGTCGTACCTACCTATGTAAGCATGCTACTTGGCATACTTCATGGGGTGTGGCCTAGGCTGATGTCGTACCTACCTACACACCCACATACAGACAGAGGCATGCTCCCTCACCTGAAAGCAACTAGCGGCTTCCTCGAACACACCGAGCATCGCACCAGATGCATAACTGCAGAGAACAGGTCAAGATAAGATGGCATACCAACAGGACAGAGAATCGTAGCTAGCAGCTGACTCCTCCCTCACCTTTCTCCAGGCCCGGCAGACGGTGGTAGAGTGTCCACCACTTGAGGAAGCTCGGCTCGGGATGGGAGGAGAACAGTTTGACAAACTCAAACTGGGAGAGCCATTGCCGCTTGATTTCCCCTCCATCAATTTCATCATCTATGACATCATCAGCTGAGCGCACGGACACCAAACACTGCCGCCATAACTGCTCGGGTCCTTCGCAGTTTGAGAACAAGTCTTCCTGGAGTGTTCCTGCCAGCTGCAACAGGGGGAGAAGGAGGAGCATAAATGGTGACAGATACAAGCATGTGCGTGCAGTGTATGTGTGATGGTGGAGTGTGTGTGTGTGTGTGTGGTTATGTGTGTGTGTGCAGTGTGCTTACTTGTTGAGTGATGGTCCAGAAGTAGGTGGTATCTGTAAATCCTACAGCACCATTCGAGTTGGCCAACACACTGAACATATCTGGAAGGGGAGAGAGGAGGATCATATTTAAACACATCCCAAGTCATCAGCCATGATCAAATGAAGCTCAGAGAGGTGGGGAAGGTGTGAGTGTGGGTGTGTGGGAGGTGAAGGGTGGAGTTGCATGAAACATGTGAGATGCTCCCAGGGTGGAGAAGAAGACTCACAGCGAGCCTTATCTGCTATCTTTGCACCGGTGAGGAGACAGAGAGTGACCTTGAGGGAGCCAGCTTGGATCTTTCCTCCAGTGGAGCATTGATAATTCATCTGTAGCCAGTTCTCACACAAATCCTGTGCCTGCTTGAGCTGAGGGGAGATCAGCACTGGACGCTGCAGACGGAGACACTCATAGAGTTCATGGACGGAACTGATGAGCTGGGAAGTTGGGACGATATCCAGGTGAGATAGAGACTCCACACCGCTGAGGTGGAGACCTTCTTGTAAGACACTGATGTCCACCTTGTCCACTGCAGGGGAGAAGGAAGGGAAGAGATGTAGGAGGAGGAAGAGAGGGGGGGGGGGGGGGGGGAAGGAAGAGAGGGACGAGAGAGAGAAATTGAGAATGGAGAAAATTACATGATTGAGATGTTTTATTGCTAATAACAGTAGCTGCCATGTCTAATGTCAGCTTGTCTGAATAACAGTAGCTGCCATGTCTAATGTCAGCTTGTCTGCCAGCCTTTTGAGCAGAATATTTGCTTGCCGATCAGCTATCAGCCCATCACACTAAAAAGATATTGTGTTAATAAGCTAATACATAGCAAAATTTAAGTGATAATGCATATTGCAAACAAAAGTGTCATGGCGAATCCAGCACTTGAGAAATGCCTATAATATATTATGCTTGAGTCAGGTCAATATTTGTTCTTTAACAGTGAAAGTTGCTGTACTAAAAATAGTCACCATTTGTCTTTAAGAGGATACCACAAAACCAATACTTGTTGTGGTTGGAAGGTGCTGCAAAAATTACTATTTTAGTGATAAATATGTCAATACTTGTTCGTTAGCAACAAAAGTTGCTGTACTAAAATAGTCATCTTAAGAGGATATCACAAGACCAATATTATTGTTTTGTCTTTAAGAGGATACCACAAAACCAATACTTGTTGTGGTTGGAAGGTGCTGCAAAAATTACTATTTTAGTGATAAATATGTCAATACTTGTTCGTTAGCAACAAAAGTTGCTGTACTAAAATAGTCATCTTAAGAGGATATCACAAGACCAATATTATTGTTATGGTTGGAAGGTGCTGCAATTTTTTTAGTGACAAATAACGTGATCTCATAGGCATATAAATGATGAAGATGACCTGTCATTCTTGGACACCATGTAGGGATAACCTAGCAACATGAGTACTACTAACTTTAGTTCATAATTACTGACATTGTCCGAGTAAACACATATTGATGTTAAATGCACTTCATATCCAATATGTTTGGGATATATACCTACAAAAAAACAACAAACTATTCCTAACCCTAGCTCTAGCTGTAATTAACAGTCCTAAACCCAATTCTAACTAGTTCTCACTTTAGCTCTAGTTGTTAACCCAACCCTACAGTATTTACACCCTCCTCTAGCCAATCCAGAGTACTTAAATGCAATTATTTTCTGTTGCTCACAGTAATCATGGTTTAACTCACACTGTAGACTCTTCTGCAGTTGACGGAGCTTGATGGAGAGTCGGTATCTTGCATATTGGATGTCGTTGAGCGTAGCTGCAAAATAATAATAACTTTTAACCTAACCAGAAAATCTTCCCCATGCATGCAAATCAAATGGGGTCGATGCTGGCTCAATATAGTTGCTATCGACTGCAGTATTTCGCTGAGTTAATTAACCAACACAAGACAGACAGACAGCTCAAGCTAGCTAACGAACTAAAACACTTTCACTGCGCATAATGCCTTGCGTCTTACTAAGCCTGTGGAAGGGGGGAAATAAATAAACCTACCAAGTTCTCCTAGTAAGGTATTCATCTCTCTTAGAAAACGATCACTTCTTTAAGGACTTTACAAATAAAAATTGGCATTTGCTTTTTTATGCCAGTTCTAAAATTCCTGATTGTTTGCGCAGGCGTGTGGTGTGGGTTAGTGCGCGCTCGGAACATTCTTAAAATCATAAGTGTCTTTTTTAGCGATGTAGCGACTCAGGAAGGGTTAGGAAGTTAGACTAAATAAGGACACTCGCTTAACAAGCACTCAATTAACTAGCAGAAGCCAGACTACAGATTCTCACTGGCCATGGAAGAAAATTAGTACCAGGCTGCTTCAGCTATATAGGATTAGGGTCAGCCCAATGGCTAGAGGCAATGCACCATGTTGATCCAATGCTAGGATTTTTTGTTACATTCCAACGCTGTGGGACCAGGAAAGCAATCATCTATTGACCAGTATTGACAATGATTGAATGATCTTTGGAATTTGACATGACAGAACATATGAACCATGTACATCAGTTAGATGTAATTGCATCCCAACGATGTCTTCCTTATGAGTCTCATAAACAGGATACCGGTAGATGGTTACCGTACTCCATCTGTCTTCTCCAACTGTACAATCCTGTTGCAGACATTAAGGTTACGTTGTCAAGGATTTTTTTTTGATAATTCAACGCCAAAATCAATAAAACTGATAGCTACTTTTTAGTGCTCTGTGGGCATTGACAAGGGTATTGACAAGGGTATTGACAAGCATAAATGGCTCCATGACATTGATCAGCATAGATGGCTCCAGTTAGCCACCTCTCCCCTGCTCATATATACACACGCGAGAAAGTGGAATGATAACCAACTACACACCAGCTGCTAATATTCCTGACAACCAAGCATACCACCAAGCATACCAGCAGCTGATTTAGTATGTGTACCGTCAAACAAGGAGGCCAAACACTTTTGAGGTTGCCTATATAGCAAGAAGTTAGATCATGAAGAATAGGTACTATGGATTTTATCCTTGGGTGACTGTAGGAAGGCTTGCTTGAGCTCCACAGCATGTGAATACATTGGATATCTGTCCCACTCTTGGTAAAAGAGTATGTTATGCGGTATAGAACAAGCATGGTCAAGGCCGGCCAACTTTCCTTGGAACAATCAACTGCAGTGCTGGCTTCTAACCCCTTGTATATAGTCATAGGCCTTGAGTAGTAGTAGGTGCTGGGGTGGCCAACGCACCTGAAACACATCACTTGCAACTAAGGAACCTTGAGAACATTCCATCACCAGCTAACTAGCACTAAGTAACAGCAGTAAGTACACTCAACACAACACTTCATTAGGCAGGCAGTCCTGTGGCTTCACACTTCACTTAACAGGATAGTATTCCCAGCAAAATAAAATTTCCCAACCTAGACACTTGTCTGTGGTTTTCACAGATGCTTATATATACTAACTTTAATGTTAATAATGTGAGTTTTAATGCCAAAAGAGAGCACGAAAAATACATCCATCACATTCTTCCATTGTTTTTCTTTAGGACCACTGCTCAAGATAGAAGAACCACTGACACAGAGCTCTGCTAGACCACTACAATAACCAACACCATCATTACAATGCTATCCCATCGTGATGGTAAGATAAAGGATACGGCTTGAGTTGCTCTGCAAACAGTCTCATGTCATTCTCGATCAGGTCTTGCCCTGAGGGTGTGACAGCAGAGAGCTCCACCAGGTAGCGCTCGGATACAGCTTGGGCACCTTCCAGATCCCCACCATCTCTGGGCTGCAAATGCCAGGAGCATGGGTGAGTGGAGTGTTCAAAAATGAAAGAGAAAAGGTCAAGGGATACATTCATGTATTGCAAAGTTAACGTTCAATCTCATAACTTTCACTGTGCAAAATATAGCTCTTGGGAGTCTCATGTATAACTTCTTGTTTACTCTCTTATTGGGAACTTTGTGTCAATATTCGTGTGCTTTTATGGGGAACAGGATCCCTAATTGCGTGTTCTTCATTTTCAACATATGCTCCCTCTAGCATGCTGTGTGTGTGTGTGCATGTGTGTGTGTGTGCATGTGGTGGGGGAAGGGTTGGCTCAACACACAGCTCCCTCTGTGTGCTCTTTTACAGGGGCCCCTTTGTGTTCAGTTTTGTGGAGGAGGGGAGCACTTGGCTGTGCGCTCCCTTATGGGGTCCTTGTCTCAACAAGCTCCCATTCTAATCCCTCCTCTTGCCTGAGTTAAGCCATAGACCTCAGTAGATAAATGCCATAGTAGTGATGTGCTATTCCAAATTGAGCACACAGAGATATATCCATCTATAGTCTCAAAGGACAGGCCTTGTTTATCAGCGAGCGAAGAGAGAAATCAAAAGTCTAGACTTGCTTTTATTTCAGCAGTACATCATGAATCTAGTTACCAGTCAGGACCCTCTACCTGTGCCAGGAGAGATGATGTGTAGTGAAGTTTCAGCAAGATATTGCGAATAGTCGTACTGGTACATAGTACCTGTAGGCCAGTCACCACCATGGTGAAGTTATCGGGCGTCCTACAGGCATATATAATATGTTCCTGTACTCCAATCACCACCATGGTGAAGTTATCGGGCGTCCTACAGGCATATATAATATGTTCCTGTACTCCAATCACCACCATGGTGAAGTTATCGGGCGTCCTAAAGGCATATATAATATGTTCCTGTACTCCAATCAACACCATGGTGAAGTTATCGGGCGTCCTACAGCCATATATAATGTGTTGGTTCTGGGCGTCCTACAGGCATATATAATGTGTTGGTTCTGGGTGTCCTACAGGCATATATAAGGTGTTGGTTCTGGGTGTCCTACAGGCATATATAATATGTTGGTTCTGGGCATCTGGCAGGCATATATAATGTGTTGGTTCTTGGCGTCCTACAGGCATATATAATGTGTTGGTTCCGGGCGTCCTGCAGGCATATATAATATGTTGGTTCCGGGCGTCCTGCAGGCATATATAATGTGTTGGTTCAGGCGTCCTGCAGGCATATATAATGTGTAGGTTCCGGGCGTCCTGCAGGCATATATAATATGTTGGTTCCGGGCGTCCTGCAGGCATATATAATGTGTTGGTTCTGGGCATCCTACAGGCATATATAATGTGTTGGTTCTGAGCGTCCTACAGGCATATATAATATGTTGGTTCCGGGCGTCCTACAGGCATATATAATGTGTTGGTTCCAGGCGTCCTACAGGCATATATAATATGTTGGTTCCGGGCGTCCTACAGGCATATATAATGTGTTGGTTCTGGGCGTCCTGCAGGCATATATAATGGGTTGGTTCTGGGCGTCCTACAGGCATATATAATGTGTTGGTTCCAGGCGTCCTGCAGGCATATATAATGTGTTGGTTCCAGGCGTCCTACAGGCATATATAATGTGTTGGTTCCAGGCATCCTACAGGCATATATAATATGTTGGTTCCGGGCGTCCTGCAGGCATATATAATATGTTGGTTCCGGGCGTCCTGCAGGCATATATAATGTGTTGGTTCCGGGCGTCCTGCAGGCATATATAAGGTGTTGGTTCTGGGCATCCTACAGGCATATATAAGGTGTTGGTTCTGGGCGTCCTGCAGGCATATATAATATGTTGGTTCCGGGCGTCCTGCAGGCATATATAATGTGTTGGTTTCAGGCGTCCTGCAGGCATATATAATGTGTTGGTTCCGGGCGTCCTGCAGGCATATATAATGTGTTGGTTCTGGGCGTCCTATAGGCATATATAAGGTGTTGGTTCTGGGCGTCCTACAGGCATATATAAGGTGTTGGTTCCGGGCGTCCTGCAGGCATATATAATGTGTTGGTTCCGGGCGTCCTGAAGGCATATATAATGTGTTGGTTCTGGGCGTCCTACAGGCATATATAAGGTGTTGGTTCTGGGCGTCCTACAGGCATATATAAGGTGTTGGTTCTGGGCGTCCTACAGGCATATATAATGGGTTGGTTCTGGTTAACTTGATGTTTGTTTTACACTTACTTTTTGTTTGTTTTCTTGTTGTTGTTTTGTTATTTTTTGCTTGTTCATTTATTTTTATTAGCTGAGTTTGGTCTACATCAGATAAGCTACAACTAGCCCCCTCCCCACCCAATAAAAAAATAAAAATGTTTTTTAAAGGCAACCCAAGTGAATTCACCATTCATGACTAAGTTGTTTCGTGGCAACATTGTACGGTCACAGTAAACAATTACTGTTTGGCAAGCTATCGAGCAATGCTGTTGCTTCTGTCCTCTGATGAAATTAGATGTAGATCTGCCTGGAATTCAAGGAGAGAGGTGGTTGCCATGATAGTATGAGAAGCTATGGACTACCCAAGCAATAGCTCCACCTGGACCAACATCATAGTGGGTTGAGACAGGTCTATGGGGACACCCACTGACCAACATCATAGTGGGTTGAGACAGGTCTATGGGGACACCCACTGGTGGACCAACATCATAGTGGGTTGAGACAGGTCTATGGGGACACCCACTAACCAACATCATAGTGGGTTGAGACAGGTCTATGGGGACACCCACTGGTGGACCAACATCATAGTGGGTTGAGACAGGTCTATGGGGACACCCACTGACCAACATCATAGTGGGTTGAGACAGGTCTATGGGGACACCCTCTGGTGGACCAACATCATAGTGGGTTGAGACAGGTCTATGGGGACACCCACTGGTGGACTAACATCAGGTCTATGGGGACACCCTCTGGTGGACCAACATCACAGTGGGTTGAGGTAAGTTTAAAAGTAGGTTAACAATGGCTCTGTGGGGTCAACGGTCGGATACTAGACCAACACAAATATCATTGCTAATGTACGGTAGGGTATAGTTGAGTCGCCCATCCTAAATATGAACCATTCAATACATTCAATAGACTAAAAGGAACCTTTGATCCTATAATGGATATGTAGTGTACACGACATGTAAGTAGTTTCAATTCAGACCTTCCAAGGCAAAACAAAATGGATTTCCCCCCTTCTTCTCCAGGCTTGCCACTAGACATCAGTGTTTCTTTCCTCTCACTAGACATCAGTGTTTCTTTCCTCTCACTAGACATCAGTGTTTCTCTCCTCTCACTAGACATCAGTGTTTCTCTCCTCTCACTAGACATCAGTGTTTCTTTCCTCTCACTAGACATCAGTGTTTCTCTCCTCTCACTAGACATCAGTGTTTCTTTCCTCTCACTAGACATCAGTGTTTCTCTCCTCTCACTAGACATCAGTGTTTCTTTCCTCTCACTAGACATCAGTGTTTCTTTCCTCTCACTAGACATCAGTGTTTCTTTCCTCTCACTAGACATCAGTGTTTCTCTCCTCTCACTAGACATCAGTGTTTCTTTCCTCCCACTAGACATCAGTGTTTCTTTCCTCTCACTAGACATCAGTGTTTCTCTCCTCTCACTAGACATCAGTGTTTCTCTCCGCTCACTAGACATCAGTGTTTCTCTCCTCTCACTAGACATCAGTGTTTCTCTCCGCTCACTAGACATCAGTGTTTCTCTCCTCTCACTAGACATCAGTGTTTCTCTCCTCTCACTAGACATCAGTGTTTCTTTCCTCCCACTAGACATCAGTGTTTCTTTCCTCTCACTAGACATCAGTGTTTCTCTCCTCTCACTAGACATCAGTGTTTCTCTCCGCTCACTAGACATCAGTGTTTCTCTCCTCTCACTAGACATCAGTGTTTCTCTCCGCTCACTAGACATCAGTGTTTCTCTCCTCTCACTAGACATCAGTGTTTCTTTCCTCTCACTAGACATCAGTGTTTCTCTCCTCTCACTAGACATCAGTGTTTCTCTCCTCTCACTAGACATCAGTGTTTCTTTCCCCTCACTAGACATCAGTGTTTCTCTCCTCTCACTAGACATCAGTGTTTCTCTCCTCTCACTAGACATCAGTGTTTCTCTCCTCTCACTAGACATCAGTGTTTCTTTCCTCTCACTAGACATCAGTGTTTCTCTCCTCTCACTAGACATCAGTGTTTCTCTCCTCTCACTAGACATCAGTGTTTCTCTCCTCTCACTAGACATCAGTGTTTCTCTCCTCTCACTAGACATCAGTGTTTCTCTCCTCTCACTAGACATCAGTGTTTCTCTCCTCTCACTAGACATCAGTGTTTCTCTCCTCTCACTAGACATCAGTGTTTCTCTCCTCTCACTAGACATCAGTGTTTCTTTCCTCTCACTAGACATCAGTGTTTCTCTCCTCTCACTAGACATCAGTGTTTCTCTCCTCTCACTAGACATCAGTGTTTCTTTCCTCTCACTAGACATCAGTGTTTCTCTCCTCTCACTAGACATCAGTGTTTCTCTCCTCTCACTAGACATCAGTGTTTCTCTCCTCTCACTAGACATCAGTGTTTCTTTCCTCTCACTAGACATCAGTGTTTCTCTCCTCTCACTAGACATCAGTGTTTCTCTCCTCTCACTAGACATCAGTGTTTCTTTCCTCTCACTAGACATCAGTGTTTCTCTCCTCTCACTAGACATCAGTGTTTCTTTCCTCTCACTAGACATCAGTGTTTCTCTCCTCTCACTAGACATCAGTGTTTCTTTCCTCTCACTAGACATCAGTGTTTCTCTCCTCTCACTAGACATCAGTGTTTCTTTCCTCTCACTAGACATCAGTGTTTCTCTCCTCTCACTAGACATCAGTGTTTCTCTCCTCTCACTAGACATCAGTGTTTCTTTCCTCTCACTAGACATCAGTGTTTCTCTCCTCTCACTAGACATCAGTGTTTCTTTCCTCTCACTAGACATCAGTGTTTCTCTCCTCTCACTAGACATCAGTGTTTCTCTCCTCTCACTAGACATCAGTGTTTCTCTCCTCTCACTAGACATCAGTGTTTCTTTCCTCTCACTAGACATCAGTGTTTCTTTCCTCTCACTAGACATCAGTGTTTCTTTCCTCTCACTAGACATCAGTGTTTCTCTCCTCTCACTAGACATCAGTGTTTCTCTCCGCTCACTAGACATCAGTGTTTCTCTCCTCTCACTAGACATCAGTGTTTCTCTCCGCTCACTAGACATCAGTGTTTCTCTCCTCTCACTAGACATCAGTGTTTCTTTCCTCTCACTAGACATCAGTGTTTCTCTCCTCTCACTAGACATCAGTGTTTCTCTCCTCTCACTAGACATCAGTGTTTCTTTCCCCTCACTAGACATCAGTGTTTCTCTCCTCTCACTAGACATCAGTGTTTCTCTCCTCTCACTAGACATCAGTGTTTCTCTCCTCTCACTAGACATCAGTGTTTCTTTCCTCTCACTAGACATCAGTGTTTCTCTCCTCTCACTAGACATCAGTGTTTCTTTCCTCTCACTAGACATCAGTGTTTCTCTCCTCTCACTAGACATCAGTGTTTCTCTCCTCTCACTAGACATCAGTGTTTCTCTCCTCTCACTAGACATCAGTGTTTCTCTCCTCTCACTAGACATCAGTGTTTCTCTCCTCTCACTAGACATCAGTGTTTCTCTCCTCTCACTAGACATCAGTGTTTCTTTCCTCTCACTAGACATCAGTGTTTCTCTCCTCTCACTAGACATCAGTGTTTCTCTCCTCTCACTAGACATCAGTGTTTCTCTCCTCTCACTAGACATCAGTGTTTCTTTCCTCTCACTAGACATCAGTGTTTCTCTCCTCTCACTAGACATCAGTGTTTCTTTCCTCTCACTAGACATCAGTGTTTCTCTCCTCTCACTAGACATCAGTGTTTCTTTCCTCTCACTAGACATCAGTGTTTCTTTCCTCTCACTAGACATCAGTGTTTCTCTCCTCTCACTAGACATCAGTGTTTCTCTCCGCTCACTAGACATCAGTGTTTCTCTCCTCTCACTAGACATCAGTGTTTCTCTCCGCTCACTAGACATCAGTGTTTCTCTCCTCTCACTAGACATCAGTGTTTCTTTCCTCTCACTAGACATCAGTGTTTCTCTCCTCTCACTAGACATCAGTGTTTCTCTCCTCTCACTAGACATCAGTGTTTCTTTCCCCTCACTAGACATCAGTGTTTCTCTCCTCTCACTAGACATCAGTGTTTCTCTCCTCTCACTAGACATCAGTGTTTCTTTCCTCTCACTAGACATCAGTGTTTCTTTCCTCTCACTAGACATCAGTGTTTCTCTCCTCTCACTAGACATCAGTGTTTCTTTCCTCTCACTAGACATCAGTGTTTCTTTCCTCTCACTAGACATCAGTGTTTCTCTCCTCTCACTAGACATCAGTGTTTCTTTCCTCTCACTAGACATCAGTGTTTCTTTCCTCTCACTAGACATCAGTGTTTCTCTCCTCTCACTAGACATCAGTGTTTCTTTCCTCTCACTAGACATCAGTGTTTCTTTCCTCTCACTAGACATCAGTGTTTCTCTCCTCTCACTAGACATCAGTGTTTCTTTCCCCTCACTAGACATCAGTGTTTCTCTCCTCTCACTAGACATCAGTGTTTCTCTCCTCTCACTAGACATCAGTGTTTCTTTTCTCTCACTAGACATCAGTGTTTCTTTCCCCTCACTAGACATCAGTGTTTCTCTCCTCTCACTAGACATCAGTGTTTCTTTCCTCTCACTAGACATCAGTGTTTCTTTCCTCTCACTAGACATCAGTGTTTCTCTCCTCTCACTAGACATCAGTGTTTCTCTCCTCTCACTAGACATCAGCGTTTCTCTCCTCTCACTAGACATCAGTGTTTCTTTCCTCTCACTAGACATCAGTGTTTCTTTCCTCTCACTAGACATCAGTGTTTCTTTCCTCTCACTAGACATCAGTGTTTCTCTCCTCTCACTAGACATCAGTGTTTCTCTCCTCTCACTAGACATCAGTGTTTCTTTCCTCTCACTAGACATCAGTGTTTCTCTTCTCTCACTAGACATCAGTGTTTCTTTCCTCTCACTAGACATCAGTGTTTCTCTCCTCTCACTAGACATCAGTGTTTCTTTCCTCTCACTAGACATCAGTGTTTCTTTCCTCTCACTATCAGTGTTTCTCTCCTCTCACTAGACATCAGTGTTTCTCTCCTCTCACTAGACATCAGTGTTTCTTTCCCCTCACTAGACATCAGTGTTTCTCTCCTCTCACTAGACATCAGTGTTTCTCTCCTCTCACTAGACATCAGTGTTTCTTTCCTCTCACTAGACATCAGTGTTTCTCTTCTCTCACTAGACATCAGTGTTTCTCTCCTCTCACTAGACATCAGTGTTTCTCTCCTCTCACTAGACATCAGTGTTTCTCTCCTCTCACTAGACATCAGTGTTTCTCTCCTCTCACTAGACATCAGTGTTTCTCTCCTCTCACTAGACATCAGTGTTTCTCTCCTCTCACTAGACATCAGTGTTTCTCTCCTCTCACTAGACATCAGTGTTTCTCTCCTCTCACTAGACATCAGTGTTTCTTTCCTCTCACTAGACATCAGTGTTTCTCTCCTCTCACTAGACATCAGTGTTTCTTTCCCCTCACTAGACATCAGTGTTTCTCTTCTCTCACTAGACATCAGTGTTTCTTTCCTCTCACTAGACATCAGTGTTTCTTTCCCCTCACTAGACATCAGTGTTTCTCTCCTCTCACTAGACATCAGTGTTTCTTTCCTCTCACTAGACATCAGTGTTTCTTTCCTCTCACTAGACATCAGTGTTTCTTTCCTCTCACTAGACATCAGTGTTTCTTTCCTCTCACTAGACATCAGTGTTTCTCTCCTCTCACTAGACATCAGTGTTTCTCTCCTCTCACTAGACATCAGTGTTTCTCTCCTCTCACTAGACATCAGTGTTTCTTTCCTCTCACTAGACATCAGTGTTTCTCTCCTCTCACTAGACATCAGTGTTTCTTTCCTCTCACTAGACATCAGTGTTTCTTTCCTCTCACTATCAGTGTTTCTCTCCTCTCACTAGACATCAGTGTTTCTCTCCTCTCACTAGACATCAGTGTTTCTTTCCCCTCACTAGACATCAGTGTTTCTCTCCTCTCACTAGACATCAGTGTTTCTCTCCTCTCACTAGACATCAGTGTTTCTTTACTCTCACTAGACATCAGTGTTTCTCTCCTCTCACTAGACATCAGTGTTTCTTTCCTCTCACTAGACATCAGTGTTTCTTTCCTCTCACTAGACATCAGTGTTTCTCTCCTCTCACTAGACATCAGTGTTTCTCTCCTCTCACTAGACATCAGTGTTTCTTTCCTCTCACTAGACATCAGTGTTTCTTTCCTCTCACTAGACATCAGTGTTTCTCTCCTCTCACTAGACATCAGTGTTTCTCTCCTCTCACTAGACATCAGTGTTTCTCTCCTCTCACTAGACATCAGTGTTTCTTTCCTCTCACTAGACATCAGTGTTTCTCTCCTCTCACTAGACATCAGTGTTTCTTTCCTCTCTTGCCAATGTCTTGAAGTTGTCTAGCATTTATGCGATGCACTATTGATTGATGACGCTATCTAAGAATACTTTGCCCTACTTCTAGCCCTAGCTAAGGATACTTTGCCCTACTCCTAGCCCTAGCTAAGGATTGTTTGCCCTACTTCTAGCCCTAGCTAAGGATACTTTGCCCTACTTCTAGCCCTAGCTAAGGATAGTTTGCCCTACTTCTAGCCCTAGCTAAGGATACTTTGCCCTACCTTCTAGCCCTAGCTAAGGATGGATCCAAGAATGATCTAGAATTACATTGACTATGCACGCAATTCAAAATTACTGGACACATAAAAGCTCATATCTTAGCCAAAACTGCCTAGGGCTGTCTAAAGATATGCGAGGTATGATCGACCAACAGTAAGGATCACGTATGACACATGATATGGTCACATGTGGACTTCTTCTGCTGTGAACAGACTTGCGTAGATCACAGTTGTCTTTTGATGTGAGAACTTATAAATGCTTGAGGTGCAGCCTCTCTGTTACCTTGTTAGGGCTGGCACGCAAGGATGTGTAGCTCTGAATGGGTGGAAGCCTTGAGCTTCGAAGGGCTAGCATTGAAGGTGCTGGCAAATCAAGGCAACAACTTGCTCGGTGACCAGTGCGACCAGGCGTTACTCAACACTCAGCAGGCAAGAAAAGAATGTAACCATGGTGATGGAATCAGAATAGAGTGGAATGGTGTTTAACCTTTATCAGGAGCCGAGACACAAGGAAGGAGAAAGAGCAATAATCACAAATACAGCATCAGCAATTGAACAAAGATAAGACCACGCAGACTGAAATCATTACAGCCACCAACCACTAACCTGACCCTCTCTCTCTGTGTGTGAGGGTGTCTGTGTGTCTTTCAAGTCGTTCAAATAGTCTCATGAGGCATGGATGTGCAGGATGAAAATAAACATTGGTGAAATACGCCAGGGTCAGAATTTCATTGGAAATGTTAAGTCATTATTATTCACTGTGATGGCTACTCCCCCAACAGACACAAACACTTGGTAATATAATAATTAAAAATAATAAATAACAACAACAAAAATATTAACTAATTCCCATGCTTTAAGGCTTATCTTATTGGGGGGTTTGAAGCCAACATTTCAACCGAAATACTTCCCGTCTTCATTGGTTGAAATGTTGGCTTCAAAAACCAAAAAGCTGATTTCAAGATGAAGCATATGATGTCAGCTATAAGTAACCATACCAACCAATTCTTCTGCTTTTTTGTGCCACCATCAGCTTTCTAGATGCAAGAGAAACTTTGTGAAGTTCATCCTAGCAGTATCATATCACTTGCTGAAGAATGAAGGAGCTCTATCAGGTCACACAAACAGTAAAACAAGAGTGGAGTGTTCTAGTGGGTCACACACTCTAGTTGCCCACACAAGCAGTGGTCAAGACAAGAGTGGAAGAACTCTAATGGACACTCTAGTGGGCCACACAAGCAGTAATCAAGACACGAGTAGACGAGTTCTTCTAGTGGGCCACACAAGCAGTGGTCAAGCTAGAGTTCTAGTGGCCACCCACTTCCACACAAGCAGTGGTCAAGCCAAGAGTAGAAGAGCTTTAGCAGGCCACACACTCTAGTTAGCCACACACTCTAGTAGGCCTCACAAGCAGTGGTCAAGTCAAGAGGAAGAGCTCAAATGAGCCACACACTCTAGTAGACCTCACAAGCAGTTGTCGCCACTACTATGTACACTAGCAGACATAAAATTTGATAGCACCAGCTAGAACAGCAAATAGCCAGCAAACCACAGAGGAGGTTCACTAGAGATCAAGGCCGATTAATAGATGTTGTCTGTTTTAGAACACCAAATATCAAAAGAAAGAGTGCAAACAATACACCAATAGCAACCCGACACCATACATACAAAAGCAACTATTTGAGGTGGCAACAGCGTACAGCAGGTCAGTGGTACAGCAGGTCACTGGCACAGCAGGTCAGTGGCACAGCAGGTCAGTGGTACAGCAGGTCAGTGGTACAGCAGGTCAGTGGCACAGCAGCTGTGTAGCTAGGAAGAAGGGGGGAAAAACACCCAGTAGTGAGGACAAACCGCTAGAATCAGCCACAACCACATACCTGTGGACTCCACTTAGCAAATAGCAACAAAGATTCGCCACTTTCCAACTAGGAAGGCAGATAGCCACATTTATCCCTCGCAGAAACTGCATACAACAGGATCCTGATCATGCCAGAGCTCCTTGTGCCCTAGCTATGGCAAGCCAGAAATCTCCAAGTGGCCTTCTCCTAGAAAGGGCTGAGGTGAAATGCTGCAGGCTCTAAGATTTGAGACAGCTTAATGATTGGCTCGTTAAAGGCTAGGGTATAATCACACACTTCTTTTTATACGCTCTGCAAGATCAGGTTGGCTCCACCAAGATTCTGTTGGACGACCATGATAGTGTCTCTCACCACATGTTTCCTTGTGTCCTGCCCTTAGCACCTGGCTCGTGAGACTAAAGTGTCCACCTGGCTCGTGAGACTAAAGTGTCCTGCCCTAAGCACCTGGCTCGTGAGACTGGCCTCCTAAAGTGTCCTACCCTAAGCACCTGGCTCGTGAGACTGGCCTACTAAAATGTCCCTACCCTAAGCACCTGGCTCGTGAGACTGGCCTCCTAAAGTGTCCTGCCCTAAGCACCTGGCTCGTGAGACTGGCCTCCTAAAGTGTCCTGCCCTAAGCACCTGGCTCGTGAGACTGGCCTCCTAAAGTGTCCTGCCCTAAGCACCTGGCTCGTGAGACTGGCCTCCTAAAGTGTCCTGCCCTAAGCACCTGGCTCGTGAGACTGGCCTCCTAAAGTGTCCCACCTGGCTCGTGAGACTGGCCTCCTAAAGTGTCCTACTCTAAGCACCCGGCTCGTGAGACTGGCCTCCTAAAGTGTCCTGCCCTAAGCACCTGGCTCGTGAGACTGGCCTCCTAAAGTGTCCTGCCCTAAGCACCTGGCTCGTGAGACTGGCCTCCTAAAGTGTCCTGCCCTAAGCACCTGGCTCGTGAGACTGGCCTCCTAAAGTGTCCCACCTGGCTCGTGAGACTGGCCTCCTAAAGTGTCCTAAGCACCCGGCTCGTGAGACTGGCCTCCTAAAGTGTCCTACTCTAAGCACCTGGCTCGTGAGACTGGCCTCCTAAAGTGTCCTGCCCTAAGCACCTGGCTCGTGAGACTGGCCTCCTAAAGTGTCCTACTCTAAGCACCTGGCTCGTGAGACTGGCCTCCTAAAGTATCCTACACTAAGCACCTGGCTCGTGAGACTGGCCTCCTAAAGTGTCCTGCCCTAAGCACCTGGCTCGTGAGATTGGCCTCCTAAAGTGTCCTACCCTAAGCACCTGGCTAGTGAGACTGGCCTCCTAAAGTGTCCTACTCTAAGCACTTGGCTCGTGAGACTGGCCTCCTAAAGTGTCCTACTCTAAGCACCTGGCTCGTGAGACTGGCCTCCTAAAGTGTCCTGCCCTAAGCACCTGGCTCGTGAGACTGGCCTCCTAAAGTGTCCTACCCTAACCACCTGGCTCGTGAGACTGGCAGTGTCCTACCCTAAGCACCTGGCTCGTGAGACAGGCCTCCTAAAGTGTCCTACCCTAAGCACCTGGCTCGTGAGACTGGCCTCCTAAAGTGTCCTGCCCTAACCACCCGGCTCGTGAGACTGGCCTCCTAAAGTGTCCTACCCTAAGCACCTGGCTCGTGAGACTGGCCTCCTAAAGTATCCTGCCCTAAGCACCTGGCTCGTGAGACTGGCCTCCTAAAGTGTCCTACCCTAAGCACCTGGCTGGTGAGACTGGCCTCCTAAAGTGTCCTGCCCTAAGCACCTGGCTCGTGAGATTGGCCTCCTAAAGTGTCCTACCCTAAGCACCTGGCTCGTGCGGACTGGCCTCCTAAAGTGTCCTACCCTAAGCACCTGGCTCGTGAGATTGGCCTCCTAAAGTGTCCTACCCTAAGCACCTGGCTGGTGAGACTGGCCTCCTAAAGTGTCCTTCCCTAAGCACCTGGCTCGTGAGACTGGCCTCCTAAAGTGTCCTGCCCTAAGCACCAGGCTCGTGAGAGTGGCCTCCTAAAGTATCCTACCCTAAGCACCTGGCTCGTGAGACTGGCCTCCTAAAGTGTCCTGCCATAAGCACCTGGCTCGTGAGACTGGCCTCCTAAAGTGTCCTGCCCTAACCACCCGGCTCGTGAGACTGGCCTCCTAAAGTGTCCTACCCTAAGCACCTGGCTCGTGAGACTGGCCTCCTAAAGTATCCTGCCCTAAGCACCTGGCTGGTCAGACTGGCCTCCTAAAGTATCCTACCCTAAGCACCTGGCTCGTGAGACTGGCCTCCTAAAGTGTCCTGCCCTAAGCACCTGGCTCGTGAGACTGGCCTCCTAAAGTGTCCTGCCCTAAGCACCTCGCTCATGAGACTGGCCTCCTAAAGTGTCCTACTCTAAGTACCTGGCTCGTGAGACTGGCTTCCTAAAGTGTCCTTCCCTAAGCACCCGGCTCGTGAGACTGGCCTCCTAAAGTGTCCTGCCCTAAGCATCTGGCTCGTGAGACCGGCCTCCTAAAGTGTCCTGCCCTAAGCACCTGGCTCGTGAGATTGGCCTCCTAAAGTGTCCTACTCTAAGTACCTGGCTCGTGAGACTGGCTTCCTAAAGTGTCCTGCCCTAAGCACCCGGCTCGTGAGACTGGCCTCCTAAAGTGTCAGCCTTGAAGAGTTCTAAAGGGAAACAAAACTCTCAACTAACACGACAGAAGTCCTAGAAGTTCAGAATTAAAATACCTTGCAGTGCTGCTTTGTAAGGCCCTGGATGAGAGGGGGGAGAAGGAATGTTATCATAATGTAGCTGGAGATAGTGAAATTGTCGTTCAAATATTCTCTACCAAACAACACTTCATCTTTGATGGGACCAAGTGCTACAACCAGGCCGGAGGGGGGGGGAGGATGGATATACCCATGGAGATGTATCAGGTACAGGTGTAATTATGAACATTTCCATCAGGAGCAGAGACCAGGGTAAAGCAAGTGGAGATTTCTCCTTATCTTCCTGGGTGGTTGGCATACATATAGAATGACCTTTGCTCCTTACCTTCCTGGGTGGTTGGCGTACATAGATATCTTAATAGAATTCTCTTGGTGGGAACACAACATAGTTGTACAATGACAACACTTAGTTAGCCCGGGTCAATCACCTCCTACCAAATATAGACTTCCTGGAGTGGGGAGAAAAGCAGTCAGCAACAACACTTACCACATCAGTGCTGCAATACAATGACTTTCTTGATAATCGATTTAAATTTATTCACTAGCCAATCACTAGCCAATTTGGCTAGATACTCTCATTAGCTTCCTTTCAACATTATGGAACAGTTTTTACTCTAGCCTCCATCAGGAATAATCAATGCTGCTGGTGATGGAACATCAATGAATTAACAGTTGGTCATTTCAGAGTAATAAACTAAGCTTAGAATAATTAAGATACTTGTGATGGGAAGGATTTTGCAATTACAGGAGAGGCATTAGATGTTCATGGATGTTCTTGTGTGGTGAGTTCCTGGGGGAGTTAGTTAATAGGTACAGGAAGGCAAGCACTGGTGTTCATGGATGTTCTTGTGTGGTGAGTCCTGGGGGAGCTGGTTAATAGGTACAGCACTGGTGTTCATGGATGTTCTTTTGTGGGGGGGAGCTAGTTAATTGGTACAGGAAGGCAAGCAATGAAAACTGGTAGGACTTAGTCATTGACCTGTGTTTCTTGATAACATGCTTAAAACCTGCCTTCCTAATGTTACACAGGTTCCCAATATATAACCTTTGACCCTTCATCCTTCAAGCAGATTTTGAGTTATGATGCCAACACCTGCACACGTGCACATGCAAACAGATGGGGATGAAAGCACCCTGCTGTGGCCAGGCAGGGCAACAAACAAGCCACCCAGGTAACCTCTTGCAGAGAGATAGAGGCCTCATGAGGTAAGAAGTGGAGCCAGACAAACTGAGGTGCAACTTGATTACTTTATCATGCCTCAGGCAAATACACCACAAAAATGTGTTAAGTGAACTTGAGCAGCTTATGTTGAGTTAGGTCCACCTGCCACTTGAGAGCAGCAGTAGCAAACCAGAGTCTTCGTAACTCAGTCACACTGCTTGGTTTGTGCAGAGCCTGCTTGACCATATATACCTGAGGTGGGTGGAGCCATGGTGTCCATAATTAGAGCTCGGTGGGTGGAGCCATGGTTTCCATAATTAGAGGAAGCTTTTCTCTGCTAATGAGACAGCTACTCAACTATGAAGACTAATCTTCGGAGTTTCTTTGCAGCAACAAAGTTGGTGGGGAAAGCAGACAGAGACATTGTCACCAAATAACATCTAATATTTTTGAGGGGTAAGGGAGAACTAAAGACCTTAAGACCTGTAACTTTCCCCCTCCATATTAACAAAAGGTCGAGCTTTTTACAAGATGTATGATATGCGGAGGTGGTGCATTATTAGGAGAACAACAGGCATGCTCTCTCCAAGAGCAGAACATCAATAGGGTCAAGGTTGTGGGTAGCTCATGTGCCCAATTACAAGCGACTGAAGTGGCACCTAAGTAGTGTTAATGAATATCAATTTTCTACTTCTTCAAAGTCATTGTATTTTGCTGAAGTCTAATGGAGCAAAGCGAGGGCTTTTAATACTTGCTATATACAAGTAAAAATTGACCGAGTTATTTATGTGGGGGAGGGGGGAACCAACTTAATTAGTATCCCCTCCCCCCCACACACACAGAAGAACATTAACTCTATCAAAGCTAATGACACACCAAGGACCGAGGGTTACAGCTGACATTTACCACGTGTGACTTTCACTCTTTTCCTATGCTTTGCCAAGTGCTTGCTTATTAAAATGAATAGATTAAAGTGGCCCAGTGAAGATAACTCCATCAATTTTTACATATATATCTCAAACTCTTAAAAAGCTCTTTCTTTGCTGTATAAAAATAATACTTCAAACTTTTGACCTCAGAAAATACAGGAACGTTCCATGCCTTTGAAGAGGGCGCGACCTCTTCAAAGAGTCCTAGTCAGCACATTAGAAAGTTGGTATTCATTAACACCACTAATGATACCACTTCTAGTCGCAGTTTGTGACTGGTACTTGAGCTACCCACAAAACAAGTTTGAACCTGTTAATGTTGTGCTGTTGGAGAGAGCTTTGCAATGTTGTGCTGTTGGAGAGAGCTTTGCAATGTTGTGCTGTTGGAGAGAGCTTTGCAATGTTGTGCTGTTGGAGAGAGCTTTGCAATGTTGTGCTGTTGGAGAGAGCTTTGCAATGTTGTGCTGTTGGAGAGAGCTTTGCAATGTTGTGCTGTTGGAGAGAGCTTTGCAATGTTGTGCTGTTGGAGAGAGCTTTGCAATGTTGTCTGTTGGAGAGAGCTTTGCAATGTTGTGCTGTTGGAGAGAGCTTTGCAATGTTGTGCTGTTGGAGAGAGCTTTGCAATGTTGTCTGTTGGAGAGAGCTTTGCAATGTTGTGCTGTTGGAGAGAGCTTTGCAATGTTGTGCTGTTGGAGAGAGCTTTGCAATGTTGTGCTGTTGGAGAGAGCTTTGCAATGTTGTCTGTTGGAGAGAGCTTTGCAATGTTGTGCTGTTGGAGAGAGCTTTGCAATGTTGTGCTGTTGGAGAGAGCTTTGCAATGTTGTCTGTTGGAGAGAGCTTTGCAATGTTGTGCTGTTGGAGAGAGCTTTGCAATGTTGTGCTGTTGGAGAGAGCTTTGCAATGTTGTGCTGTTGGAGAGAGCTTTGCAATGTTGTGCTGTTGGAGAGAGCTTTGCAATGTTGTGCTGTTGGAGAGAGCTTTGCAATGTTGTGCTGTTGGAGAGAGCTTTGCAATGTTGTGCTGTTGGAGAGAGCTTTGCAATGTTGTGCTGTTGGAGAGAGCTTTGCAATGTTGTGCTGTTGGAGAGAGCTTTGCAATGTTGTGCTGTTGGAGAGAGCTTTGCAATGTTGTGCTGTTGGAGAGAGCTTTGCAATGTTGTGCTGTTGGAGAGAGCTTTGCAATGTTGTGCTGTTGGAGAGAGCTTTGCAATGTTGTGCTGTTGGAGAGAGCTTTGCAGTCAATTTGAATGCTCTCAACTATTGTGCCTGTCAACACCCAATAATGCACCCACCCCTGCATATTAACATCATTTTAAAGATAGGGATCTTTTGCTAATATGGAGGGGGGAAAGTTACAGGTCTTACATAACAAAATGTTTTTTTAACATAATTGACCTTTGATTACCATCTGCAGAAACTGATGGACATTCACAACATGATGGCTTCATAATAGTGTGCCATGGCTCACACCCACACCCACGCGTGCACACACACCACACACACACACACACCATGCACATGCCAACAGTTTCATTATTTATTTTATTTTCAACCAGTTTACACAGCTGTTGCTGTAGTGGACCACTCACTGGAGTAATCGATGTTTTCCTGCCTGCCAGTTTACACAGGTGTTGGTGTAGTGGACTACTTACTTGAGTACTCGGGACTGGCCAGCTTGGGAGCCACTCTCAAGAGCCTGAACTTAAGCCACACCCACCATAATTTTTTCTGTATTCAGTTATTTATTATTCTTTGTCGATGTTTTAATATCAAGCATGTTTTTGCTTTAATTTCATTCATTTATTTATATTATTACAAAAAACAAGTTTTAATAATAATAACAATAATAACAACAACAACAACAACAATTATTATCACTATTATCACTCACTATTATCACAATTCAATCAATTCAATTATTATCACAATTTAAATTATTATGTTTCAGTGTTTATATTTTTAGCTATTATTATCTTGATTACATTTTTCCACATCCGGTTCATGTACTGGGTATGTGTGCTGGGGTGTGGTTTGTACTACGTGATGAATAACTAGCTACCAGTATATAACAAGTTCACGAATCTCATTCTTCCTGATGAAGGCTAGAGCATCTATATACCCAACCTTCCATTCTTCCCATGAAGGCTAGAGCATCTATATACCCAACCTTCCATTCTTCTCATGAAGGCTAGAGCATCTATATACCCAACCTTCCATTCTTCCCATGAAGGCTAGAGCATCTATATACCCAACCTTCCATTCTTCCCATGAAGGCTAGAGCATCTATATACCCAACCTTCCATTCTTCTCATGAAGGCTAGGGCATCTATATACCCAACCTTCCATTCTTCCCATGAAGGCTAGAGCATCTATATACCCAACCTTCCATTCTTCCCATGAAGGCTAGAGCATCTATATACCCAACCTTCCATTCTTCCCATGAAGGCTAGAGCATCTATATACTCAACCTTCCATTCTTCCTATGAAGGCTAGAGCATCTATATACCCAACCTTCCATTCTTCCCATGAAGGCTAGAGCATCTATATACCCAACCTTCCATTCTTCCTATGAAGGCTAGAGCATCTATATACCCAACCTTCCATTCTTCCCATGAAGGCTAGAGCATCTATATACCCAACCTTCCATTCTTCCCATGAAGGCTAGAGCATCTATATACCCAACCTTCCATTCTTCCCATGAAGGCTAGAGCATCTATATACCCAACCTTCCATTCTTCTCATGAAGGCTAGGGCATCTATATACCCAACCTTCCATTCTTCCCATGAAGGCTAGAGCATCTATATACCCAACCTTCCATTCTTCCCATGAAGGCTAGGGCATCTATATACCCAACCTTCCATTCTTCCCATGCATCTATATACCCAACCTTCCATTCTTCCCATGAAGGCTAGAGCATCTATATACCCAACCTTCCATTCTTCCCATGAAGGCTAGAGCATCTATATATCCAACCTTCCATTCTTCCCATGAAGGCTAGAGCATCTATATACCCAACCTTCCATTCTTCCTATGAAGGCTAGAGCATCTATATACCCAACCTTCCATTCTTCCCATGAAGGCTAGAGCATCTATATACCCAACCTTCCATTCTTCCTATGAAGGCTAGAGCATCTATATACCCAACCTTCCATTCTTCCCATGAAGGCTAGAGCATCTATATACCCAACCTTCCATTCTTCCCATGAAGGCTAGAGCATCTATATACCCAACCTTCCCATGAAGGCTAGAGCATCTAGTCGAAACATCGAGAGAGAGAGAAGGTCATTGAGAAGGTCATTGTAATTTTGTTATGTCAACTGAGAGTTCATTGAGACTCGACTGTTGTCCTGCCAACCAGCTGTTGGCCTAGTACTCCCCTTGGTGTGCATTCCAAGAAAAGTGGCAAAAGTCCCTCCAATGCTAGGCTCTTCAGGGTTTCATTTAGGGGAGGGGGGGGGGGGAGGGGCAGCTTTTTGCACCCCCCCTCTTAAAATCCAGATTCCTCCAGTTGCCCCCTCTTAGACTATTTTCTAAATGAAACCCTGCCCTTGTTTGTTATTGTGTGGTCTGTCAAGAGGAAGCACTAGCTTCCAAGTACAACACACCAAGCTCTAAAGTGCGACTACTCGCTTTGAGGTTACCACGGCAGCTAAGGGATATTCCCTGATCCTGCAAACTTAATTTGTTAATTTTCTACTTTATTAATATGGATCAGATCTGGGCCTTGAGGCAGCATGGGTCCTCCTGAGTGAGGAAGCATGGGTCCTCCTGAGTGAGGATGGGCCCTCCTGAGTGAGGCAGCTTGGGTCCTCCTGAGTGAGGAAGCATGGGCCCTCCTGAGTGAGGAAGCATGGGTCCTCCTGAGTGAGGAAGCATGGGTCCTCCTGAGTGAGGAAGCATGGGTCCTCCTGAGTGAGGAAGCATGGGTCCTCCTGAGTGAGGAAGCATGGGCCCTCCTGAGTGAGGAAGCATGGGTCCTCATGAGTGAGGAAGCATGGGTCCTCCTGAGTGAGGAAGCATGGGTCCTCCTGAGTGAGGATGGGCCCTCCTGAGTGAGGCAGCTTAGGTCCTCCTGAGTGAGGAAGCATGGGTCCTCCTGAGTGAGGAAGCATGGGTCCTCCTGAGTGAGGAAGCATGGGTCCTCCTGAGTGAGGAAGCATGGGTCCTCCTGAGTGAGGAAGCATGGGTCCTCCAGCTTAGGTCCTCCTGAGTGAGGAAGCATGGGTCCTCCTGAGTGAGACAGCTTAGGCCCTCCTGAGTGAGGAAGCATGGGTCCACCTGAGTGAGGAAGCATGGGTCCTCCTGAGTGAGGAAGCATGGGTCCTCCTGAGTGAGGAAGCATGGGTCCTCCAGCTTAGGTCCTCCTGAGTGAGGAAGCATGGGTCCTCCTGAGTGAGACAGCTTAGGCCCTCCTGAGTGAGGAAGCATGGGTCCACCTGAGTGAGGAAGCATGGGTCCTCCTGAGTGAGGAAGCATGGGTCCTCCTGAGTGAGGAAGCATGGGTCCTCCTGAGTGAGGAAGCATGGGCCCTCCTGAGTGAGGAAGCATGGGTCCTCCTGAGTGAGGCAGCTTGTGCCCTTCTGAGTGAGGAAGCTTGTGCCCTTCTGGGTGAGGCAGTTTGGATCTTGGAGAGAAGCATATTCTAGCACGCAATTAGATATTTGAAGAGAGCGTTAACTGATTACTACACTGAGAAAATGTTGCCACTTAAATAATAATACAGAACCAGGAAGGAATCCTGCATCTCTCCTATACCTCCCTACAAAACTTCTAGACCTGAAACCCGACCTCCTTCAAAAGCTGAACTCCACATCCTCCCCCATATTGTATTGAAATACCAAGTATTGCCCCAATCAACATGAATGCAGAATTATTAACACTACCACACTAAATATTCATCACTGGAATAGAATGTACAGGTACAATGATCATCGCAAGCTTCACTGGGCGTCTTTAGATACTCTAATCTTCATCAGCAAGTGCACTAGTAATGTACAACATATGCTAACAAATATCTTAAAATAGAAATTATTTTTGTGGACTTCCAGTACACTTGTTTATTTGATCCAGCATGCAGGGTGGAGAAGGTGTCTCACTTTGGAAATAACTCTCTCTCTCTGAGTACCTTCCTTTTGGTCGTAAGATTGCAAGTAATTTCAAATGCTCTATGGTCACAATGTGGCCAATAGGCACCTTCCCAGTGAGTTACTGTTCATCGTTAAAGATGGCCGAGGCCATAGAACACTTTGTCATTCCAGGTTTAGAATTTCTTAGCTCCAACCACAATTAATGACATTTGGGACTGGCACATGGCAAGAACACAGATTCATCAGGTCCCTACCGAGGTTCCAGTGAGTGCACATCCTCAGTTAGGTCACGCAGGAGTAAATACTTCATAACCTTGCTGTGCATCTTATCATGTGTGTAATAGATCACCAGCTCACCTCTGACAACAATGGTTATTGCTAGTGCAGCCATTCATCGTCTACCTGAGTTTCCTATTCCTTTAAGGTCAGGTTTGTTGCTTGGTAAGGAATCGTCACCAGTCTCTCTCTCCTACTCCTCCTCCTCCTCCTCTCCTCTTCATTGCTCATTGGAGTTGCTCTAACACTGCCTGCTACCTGTCCATTGACGTGGTCATCCAGTTGTTGCTTAGCACTGCCTGTCCATGGACGTGGTCATCTAGTTGTTGCTTAGCACTGCCTGTCCATGGACGTGGTCATCTAGTTGTTGCTTAGCACTGCCTGTCCATGGACGTGGTCATCTAGTTGTTGCTTAGCACTGCCTGTCCATGGACGTGGTCATCTAGTTATTGCTTAGCACTGCCTGTCCATGGACGAGGTCATCTAGTTGTTGCTTAGCACTGCCTGTCCATTGATGTGGTCATCTAGTTGTTGCTTAGCACTGCCTGTCCATGGACGTGGTCATCTAGTTGTTGCTTAGCACTGCCTGTCCATTGACGTGGTCATCTAGTTGTTGCTTAGCACTGCCTGTCCAAGGACGTGGTCATCTAGTTGTTGCTTAGCACTGCCTGTCCATGGACGAGGTCATCTAGTTGTTGCTTAGCACTGCCTGTCCATGGACGAGGTCATCTAGTTGTTGCTTAGCAGCCTGTCCATGGACGTGGTCATCTAGTTGTTGCTTAGCACTGCCTGTCCATGGACGTGGTCATCTAGTTGTTGCTTAGTACTGCCTGTCCATGGACGTGGTCATCTAGTTGTTGCTTAGCACTGCCTGTCCATGGACGAGGTCATCTAGTTGTTGCTTAGCACTGCCTGTCCATGGACGTGGTCATCTAGTTGTTGCTTAGCACTGCCTGTCCATGGACGTGGTCATCTAGTTGTTGCTTAGCACTGCCTGTCCATGGACGTGGTCATCTAGTTGTTGCTTAGCACTGCCTGTCCATGGATATGGTCATCTAGTTGTTGCTTAGCACTGCCTGTCCATGGACATCTAGTTGTTGCTTAGCACTGCCTGTTCATGGACGTGGTCATCTAGTTGTTGCTTAGCACTGCCTGTCCATGGACGTGGTCATCTAGTTGTTGCTTAGCACTGCCTGTCCATCGACGTGGTCATCTAGTTGTTGCTTAGCACTGCCTGTCCATGGACGTGGTCATCTAGTTGTTGCTTAGCACTGCCTGTCCATGGACGTGGTCATCTAGTTGTTGCTTAGCACTGCCTGTCCATGGACGAGGTCATCTAGTTGTTGCTTAGCACTGCCTGTCCATGGACGTGGTCATCCAGTTGTTGCTTAGCACTGCCTGTCCATGGACGTGGTCATCTAGTTGATGCTTAGCACTGCCTGTCCATGGACGTGGTCATCTAGTTGTTGCTTAGCACTGCCTGTCCATGGACGTGGTCATCTAGTTGTTGCTTAGCACTGCCTGTCCATGGACGTGGTCATCTAGTTGTTGCTTAGCACTGCCTGTCCATGGACGTGGTCATCTAGTTGTTGCTTAGCACTGCCTGTCCATGGACGTGGTCATCTAGTCGATGCTTAGCACTGCCTGTCCATGGACGTGGTCATCCAGTTGTTGCTTAGCACTGCCTGTCCATGGATGTGGTCATCTAGTTGTTGCTTAGCACTGCCTGTCCATGGACGTGGTCATCTAGTTGTTGCTTAGCACTGCCTGTCCATGGACGTGGTCATCCAGTTGTTGCTTAGCGCTGCCTGTCCATGGATGTGGTCATCTAGTTGTTGCTTAGCACTGCCTATCCATGGACGAGGTCATCTAGTTGTTGCTTAGCACTGCCTGTCCATGGACGTGGTCATCTAGTTGATGCTTAGCACTGCCTGTCCATGGACGTGGTCATCCAGTTGTTGCTTAGCACTGCCTGTCCATGGATGTGGTCATCTAGTTGTTGCTTAGCACTGCCTGTCCATGGACGAGGTCATCTAGTTGTTGCTTAGCACTGCCTGTCCATGGACGTGGTCATCTAGTTGTTGCTTAGCACTGCCTGTCCATGGACGTGGTCATCTAGTTGTTGCTTAGCACTGCCTGTCCATGGACGTGGTCATCTAGTTGTTGCTTAGCACTGCCTGTCCATGGACGTGGTCATCTAGTTGTTGCTTAGCACTGCCTGTCCATGGACGTGGTCATCTAGTTGTTGCTTAGCACTGCCTGTCCATGGACGTGGTCATCTAGTTGTTGCTTGGCACTGCCTGTCCATGGACGTGGTCATCTAGTTGTTGCTTAGCACTGCCTGTCCATGGACGTGGTCATCTAGTTGTTGCTTAGCACTGCCTGTCCATGGACGTGGTCATCTACTGTAGTTGTTGCTTAGCACTGCCTGTCCATGGACGTGGTCATCTAGTTGTTGCTTAGCACTGCCTGTCCATGGACGCGGTCATCTAGTTGTTGCTTAGCACTGCCTGTCCATGGACGTGGTCATCTAGTTGTTACTTAGCACTGCCTGTCCATGGACATGGTGTTGCTCTAGCACTGCCCGCTGTCTGTCGATGATCATCTAGTTGTTGCTCTTACAATTTTAGTTGGCATGCATGCAGTTGCTATGGGGGGGGGGGAGAACTTATCGAGGGCATGGTTTGCATGTCTATATACATCATTATTTGGAGATTCAAAAACAGGTATTTTTGTTGCCTCCACTAGTTACTAAGTTAAATAAGAACATCATCAACAACAACAACACACTTGGCTGGAAGGATGTACATATTTCTTGGCCAAAAACTCTGAACTCACCTGGTACATCTTGAACACGGAAACTTTCATTTGGTCCTTCTTGAACAAATAGCCTTTCAAAAGAAGTTCAGAGGTGAGCCTATCATCACAGAAAAAAACACGCACTTCATTACAGTTGACACTTCCCATCTCATACCCTATTCCATACAACCACATTCCATTCCAACATCTCGTCCCATTCCCCACACATATCCATCCTCCACCAAGTCTTCTCCTCTCGTGCCTTCTCCCTCTCACTAGCTCCTCCCTCTCACTAGCTCTGCCATCCTTGCAACCCTCCATCTCTCTCTCACCACACTCTCTCACCGCTCCCTTAATCTACACTCTCCTCCTCCCAACTCTACATTCTCTCCCTCCACTCTCCCCTCCCATACTCCACACTCTCCTCCCTTCCCACCTGCACACTCCCCACCTCTATCTCACTCTCGCCTACATGAAGCCCAGTTCCTTGAGACACTCCATGAGGTTGTGGCTGCATGCAGTAACTATGGAAGTCCTCACAGCTGTGGCTCTGTCTCCTAGTTCCACTTGTCCTGAGTAAATCAAGTGCCTGTGTGTGTGTGTGTGTGTGTGTGTGTGTGTGTGCACGTGTGTCTATAATGGATGTGATGAGCCAGTCCACTGCAGTATTACAGTATGTTCATGTACATGTAGCATGTCGTGACGCTTACTCTAGTAAGTCACCAAACAACTGGTCTCCCCAACTCTCAGAGAGCATATTCACGCCATCTCAGGATGGCGCACTGCCTAGGGCCAGAGCTAGGGATAAGCTTGAGCTAGTTACATGTAGAGATGGGGCCAGCAGCCAGTACAGTACTGGACATCATGAACTGCCTGCATGCAGTACTGGACATCATGAACTGCCTGCATACAGTACTGGACATCATGAACTGCCTGCATACAGTACTGGACATCATGAACTGCCTGCATGCAGTACTGGACATCATGAACTGCCAGCATACAGTACTGGACATCATGAACTGCCAGCATACAGTACTGGACATCATGAACTGCCAGCATACAGTACTGGACATCATGAACTGCCTGCATACAGTACTGGACATCATGAACTGCCAGCATGGACATCATGAACTGCCAGCATGCAGTACTGGACATCATGAACTGCCTGCATACAGTACTGGACATCATGAACTGCCAGCATACAGTACTGGACATCATGAACTGCCAGCATACAGTACTGGACATCATGAACTGCCTGCATGCAGTACTGGACATCATGAACTGCCAGCATACAGTACTGGACATCATGAACTGCCAGCATACAGTACTGGACATCATGAACTGCCAGCATACAGTACTGGACATCATGAACTGCCAGCATACAGTACTGGACATCATGAACTGCCTGCATGCAGTACTGGACATCATGAACTGCCAGCATACAGTACTGGACATCATGAACAGCCTGCATACAGTACTGGACATCATGAACTGCCAGCATACAGTACTGGACATCATGAACTGCCAGCATACAGTACTGGACATCATGAACTGCCAGCATACAGTACTGGACATCATGAACTGCCAGCATGCAGTACTGGACATCATGAACTGCCAGCATACAGTACTGGACATCATGAACTGCCAGCATGCAGTACTGGACATCATGAACTGCCAGCATACAGTACTGGACATCATGAACTGCCAGCATACAGTACTGGACATCATGAACTGCCTGCATACAGTACTGGACATCATGAACTGCCAGCATGCAGTACTGGACATCATGAACTGCCAGCATGCAGTACTGGACATCATGAACTGCCAGCATACAGTACTGGACATCATGAACTGCCAGCATACAGTACTGGACATCATGAACTGCCAGCATGCAGTACTGGACATCATGAACTGCCAGCATACAGTACTGGACATCATGAACTGCCTGCATGCAGTACTGGACATCATGAACTGCCTGCATGCAGGTTTCCCAGACCTCATGCACACATGGTGTCTCTAGCTATACATCAGTTTGTTAACCAGGTTTGGTAAAATGGTACAACATTGAAGGGATTTGGAAAAGTGCATTTCATTTCTGTTCTATTCTTCTCATGATCGTGTGATATTTCAGCCCAAAATAGAGCACTACAAAATGATGCTTCCATCCAGCTGCTGTAATTTGAGTTGGATGCCTCCTGGTGAGATTAGAGATCCATACTTCAGGTTCTGGTTATGAAGAGCTCGAATGAGGCCAGGTAGTCACCTCAGGTCCCGGTTGTGATGACCTGGAGTGAGACAAGGCAGTCACCTCAGGTCCTGGTTGTGAGGACCTCGAGTGAGACAAGGCAGTCACCTCAGGTCCCGGTTGTGAGGACCTCGAGTGAGACAAGGCAGTCACCTCAGGTCCCAGTTGTGAGGACCTCGAATGAGACAAGGCAGTCACCTCAGGTCCTGGTTGTGAGGACCTCGAATGAGACCACGCAGTCACCTCAGGTCCCGGTTGTGAGGAGCTCGAGTGAGACAAGGCAGTCACCTCAGGTCCCAGTTGTGAGGACCTCGAGTGAGACAAGGCAGTCACCTCAGGTCCTGGTTGTGAGGACCTCGAGTGAGACAAGGCAGTCACCTCAGGTCCTGATTGTGAGGACCTCGAGTGAGACAAGGCAGTCACCTCAGGTCCTGGTTGTGAGGACCTCGAGTGAGACAAGGCAGTCACCTCAGGTCCTGGTTGTGAGGACCTCGAGTGAGACAAGGCAGTCACCTCAGGTCCCGGTTGTGAGGACCTCGAGTGAGACAAGGCAGTCACCTCAGGTCCTGATTGTGAGGACCTCGAGTGAGACAAGGCAGTCACCTCAGGTCCTGGTTGTGAGGAGCTTGAGTGAGACAAGGCAGTCACCTCAGGTCCCGGTTGTGAGAATCTCGAGTGAGACAAGGCAGTCACCTCAGGTCCTGGTTGTGAGGAGCTTGAGTGAGGTAAGGCAACCAAGAAATAAGTCTTTGCAAGCCATTTCCAAAGAGGACTCGTTTCAGGAACTGCTGTCCATTGATAATTCTTAAGATTGAGGACAAATAACAAGCCAACGCACTTCTTGATGGATTACTGGCAAGATGGTGACAGAAGAAGAATGTGTGGTGAACTTCCATAATAGTGAATTAGGGTCCTGGTGTGAAGTGTAGGAGGAGTCCACACATCCATAATGGTGAGCTAGGGTCTAGTATGAAGTGTACTTAAATAGCCTAGTACCTTACCTATAGCCTGGTACCTTACTTATAGCCTAGTACCTTACCTATAGCCTGGTACCTTACTTATAGCCTAGTACCTTACTTATAGCCTAGTACCTTACCTATAGCCTGGTACATTACTTATAGCCTAGTACCTTACCTATAGCCTGGTACCTTACTTATAGCCTGGTACCCTACTTGTAGCCTGGTATCATTGTGTGACCTTCAAGTCCTTCTTCCTCTACATTACAACCCTCCACCACCGGATGATTTGTGGGGGCCCCAGGTGGTATGGCAGCCGTGATCTCCCACCTCCTCTCCACCCGGGCTAGGCCAGGATCAGGAGTAGCATTGGCAACAGCTATGCATTGGGTGGAGTGGCTCAGATGTCTTTGGCCAGAAAATGGTACTCCAAAATGCGCAAATATGCACCAATCTTTTGTTTTTCATCGTGCTGCTCCTTTACCTTGCTTTCTAACACAATTTGACAAAGATCCATCTATACCGATCTCCTTCTCCATCAAAGATTCTGACAATGTTCCTAATCCATGACACGGTTGTTATTGCTGCACTGTTCGCCTATGGCAGATAAAAACAACAACAACAACAACAAAACATCCAACTACCATATAGCCAGAAATTTCAAGGGTCAAAATATATTACAATTTTGATATTTCCGGGATATTGACGGCAATAAAAATTTAACAGGCCGGTAAAGTGGGTGGAGCCAGTGGCAAGATCCAGCAGATCAGAGTTATGGACAGCTTCAAATTTTCTTGTTCATGAGAAGCCATCATATATACCATCCAATATGGACCCCTATTTGCGAGTGTGAGCCTGGAAACCACACACATCCTTATGCCGTTACTGTCATGAGCAACAATGTAAGGATTCGTTTGAAAGGCTTGTCGGTCACTGCTGCACAACTTTCTCGTCTGCCAGCTTTGCTTCTTGGTCAGATCGCTCCTTGTAGGCACCCTAATCTGCAGACTTGCTATTCTTGACATACTTTAGTCAAAACATATGCTCCAGCGAAAAGAAACGGTGGAAATGGATTTGGTCACGTCAGGCGCACATCTTATGTATGGTGTTTTTTTAAATTGGAGGTAATCTTATTTGGTTATAGTCTTCGACCGCCAAATCATCAAATTTAACTCTCCATCAATATTTCTGGCGATACGGATATTGGATTGACTTTATATATATGTTCCCATATAGAGCACAAGCCAGGCAATCCATTACCATTTAAAATTATGTGCACCAATATTACACTGCTTTTTAAGCTCTGTAAATGACTGGTTTCCATGACTATAAACGATAAAGGATTGTCTAACTTGTGGTCTACATCTCTTGTTTTCTTTCAAGGCAATCCATTATCACTGTTCTGTTCAGAAGAACCACTTGATTCTTGCATACAAGTAGAGGCTGCTAGCTTTTAAGCTGCAGCAGAGCATCACTGAGTTTTGGTCACACTGCATCCGCATAAGAGAGGGTTCCACTGTATTTGAACACGAGCCGTAGCGGAGGAGAACCACTCAGGGAAATTACTAATGTAAAAAGTGCAGACCTCGTGATAACCCTGTTATGCAATTCTAACCAGTTTTATGCTCCTCCATAGTCAAAATGCTTGCATTTTCAGTACCTTTTATTTCTATACTCTCAATGATGATTCTAAGCAGTTCCTTTCCCCCATTGCAACTTGTGTACTCTCAATGAACTCTCAGTTGACACAATAACATGACAATTCCTGATGAAGTCTAGAGCATCTAGTCGAAACGTCGAGAGAATATAATTTCAAGTTGATTATTGAGAAGGTTATGCACCCCTGACAAATCTACCAAAACTGATTTTCTTTGCCTCCATCCTAACCACATGAGTACAGAAATCCTCCACCCACTGGGGACAGCAACCAGGAAATCTCATGTGCAACAATCCTTGTGTGATTCATACATTGGTTTAGTGGAGCTTGCCATTGATAGGTACATAGATATGGGCTTTGAAATGTAGTCATAGCCTTACCATGGAAACATAGGCATAGCCTTACCATGGAAACACAGGCATTGCCTTACCATGGAAACACAGGCATTTCCTTACCATGGAAACACAGGCATAGCCTTACCATGGAAACACAGGCATTGCCTTACCATGGAAACCCAGGCATTGCCTTACCATGGAAATACAGGCATAGCCTTACCATGGAAACACAGACATAGCCTTACCATGGAAACACAGGCATAGCCTTACCATGGAAACACAGGCATTGCCTTACCATGGAAACACAGGCATAGCCTTACCATGGAAACACAGGCATAGCCTTAACATGGAAACACAGGCATAGCCTTACCATGGAGCTTCAGGAGCATCCAGGGACTGCCTCACCTTCACTCTCGTGATAGCATTACCTGCCTCTACACACATACACAAGACATAAAATACATTAAAAGTTCAGTAGCCAGGAAATTAAAACCATGTACAAGTTCACTCCAAGTTCAATAGCCAGGAATTTGAAACCATGTACAAGTTCACTCCAAGTTCAATAGAGACATTAAAAGCATGTACCTATCTTGTATCCCACTTCCCTGTCTAGGAAAGGTATTCCTCCCGTGGTGGCGTAGTCGCACAGACCCCGCAGTCTGTGTAGCAGCGGAGGTAACTCGGCTTCTGTAACGCATCCAAACAAAAGGTGCTCAAAATGATGCTGGACCGTTTTGACAGTCATAGTATATTATGCTAACCTCCTTTACCAACAAAGGGCTTCTTGCAAACCTCAAGACTCGCGAATTAAGTCACACCTTACCTCCATACCTTACCTACTATACCTTACGTTTAAGGAAGACGATTGGATTTTTTTTAATTTAATTTTTTTATAATTTTTTTAACCTGTGGTTACAACTTTAGAGCTCCGTAGATTCTGCAAACTTCATGGTATGGACTTGATATATATCTCAAAAGATAGGTCTCTCTGTGTGCTCTCTTCTGATACTAAAAATGCTTCATTAGGTATAACTATAGGCAAGTTACTAGCGGAGGGACCTCAAAAATCTGAATCGCCGCAACCTCCACAGAAACCATTCAGAGTTGCAAAGTGCAAAAAAAAGGAAGCTCTAGCGCACGCAATAGCAATAGGCGTTAAAAATTTATTACTGGTCAGACACTGGGTGCAAAAACGCCCTCAATTTTGATTTTACTCTAGCTTACTTATCTCCTTGCAGGTACAAGACAAAGCAGTGAATATTATCCATTGGCATAGTCATGTGATTGAACCTTAATGTTCTAATTACTAAAAAAAAAAATTTCTTCCTGATAATTAGGGGGGAAAAGTTTTATAATAAATTTGGGCACTATTTCTTGATATATGAGGAATACTCACAGTACACTAACAATACCAAAGCCAGAAATAAGATTTATGTGATTTACATACATCAACACAAAAATATGGAGTAAATAAAGAGTATCGAAAGTACTGAAAGTACAGATTTTTGCCACTAATATCTAAAAAATAAAAAATAGAGAGAGAAAATTCTAGAATGACCTTTGACACTTCAAAAATTTTCAGCTGCTTCCTGGGGATTTTCCCTATCGCGTGTCAAAATGCAATCTTTTAATACTGATGCCTTATAATGAAAAATAATAGTGCAATAAGTTGTCCTGTTGTCTATGGGGTGGGAAATCAAGTGTTAAGGTCTAGTAACTTGCCTATAGTTATTAATGAAGCATTTTTAGTATCAGTTTTAGTATCAGAAGAGAGCACACAGAGAGACCTATCTTTTGAGCTATATATCAAGTCCATACCATGAAGTTTGCAGAATCTACGGAGCTCTAAAGTTGTAACCACAGGTTAAAAAAATAAAATAATAAAAAATCGAATCGTCCCCCCTTAAAAAAAAAAAAGCAACTAACCTATCATAGAAAAGTAGATAAAGCATTTTATCCAAACTGTTTGGATTTTTGACCCTTAAATTTTCTGTTTGGATTTTATCAAGATTTTTCATTATTAGAAAATTGTTTGACATTTCATGCATATCAGACCATGTGCAGCCTATTTCCGTGGCATTAGCTGAGTGTGGTCATTTTGTGGTCACCTAGTCTGTGCAGGAATATTCATGTGGTCACTTGGTCTGTGATATTCCTGCACAGTCCTGTGTTATTATGTAGTCACCTGGTCTGTGCAGGAATACCTGCAGAGCCACAACCCTTTGATCTATGTGCATGCAGCTATCTGGTTGGGTATTTAAAGCTGATTTGTGCAAGAGTTAGAATCTTTCTCAGAGAGAGTTAGCTATGGCATCTTCAGAACCCAGTAGTTCAAGGTTACCAGAAGAAGATTCTTCAGATATGGATTCTGACTGTTAATGAGGTTTCACAAACAGTCAAATCTCTACATCTATCAGGTCTTCTAAGTCTGCAAAAAAGCGATTGTGTGTCTATCGTAGACAGTATGCAAAGACTTTCCCATAGGCCACAACTTCGAGAAAGGGATCTTCTTTTGCCTTCTGTATGAAGTGCTCTCGTGATATAAATCTTGGAAGAGGAGGTGGTACTAGAGATCTCAGGAGACATCAGGAAACGAAATTACACAAACACTCAGAAAAAGATGGTGTGGGTGTACTGCCCTACAGTCCTACTTTGGGCCAATAATAGAGGAGTCTGTAATCCGTGCAGAAGTACTCTTTGCGTATTTCCTTGGAGAGCACCATCTTGCCTTTCAATTGGAAGATCATTGTACCAAACTATTCAAGTTGATGTTTCCTGATTCTTCTATTGCTAAAGACTTTAAGTGCAGTCGTACTAAAGCAACAGCTGTGTTGAAAGTTATTGCCCAGGATTGTTGGAAAACCATTTCCGCAGCAGTTCCGCAGCAGTTAGAGAGACTAAATACTGCAGCCTCCAAACTGATGAGACAACTGATATTACCGTACACAACAAGCTGCTATTATGCTTCGATTCTTCGATAACACCCAAGGACAGGTGAGATGTGTCTTCTTTGCCCTAGAGAGTGTAGAGAGGGCAACTGCAAGAGCTGCTATTTAACGCAATCGATAAGCATTTTCAATACTCCACTACCCTCCTTTATGATAATCTTGTCGGATTAGGTATAGATGGGGCCAATGTAATGTTGGGAGCACGAAATTCAGTGATGTCATGGTTACGATGTAAGCAGCCAGCTTTAGTTGTCATTGTCACATAGCAGCACTAATAGCAAATGAGGCCTGCAAAGTTTTGCCTGATGAATTGGAAGATCTGACAATGGTATTATTTCCAGAAGAGCCCAAGGAGGCTGCAACAGTTTGAAGAATTTCGGAGTTTTGTGAAATGCAGGCCACACAAGTTATTAAAAGCATGCCAAACACGATGGCTCAGCCTTGAAGCTTGTGTAAATCGTCTTATCGAGCAATATGGAGCCTTACTCTCATACTTTCGAAGTACTGAGGATAAGCAGGCAGTAGTGAGTAGAGTAAAAATTGTACTTGAAAAGCCTCTGACCAAAGCTTACTTGCTCTTTCTATGTTCTGCATTACCAATTGCAACAGATACATGCAGCAGCAATCTCCAATTCTTCATATTCTCTACCAAGAGCTCGAAGGCTTAATACGAAAATTTCTGTTGTGGTTCATGAATTCTGAGTACGTGTGTGCTGCTGAACATGTTTCACAAGTGTGTATTGATAACTCAGAAGAGTATCTCCCTTTACATGAAGTTTTCGTAGGTCACAACACACTATCATACCTTGAAGAAAAGGATGGATTATCATCTGAAGATGTGAGAAAATTTAGGGAGACTATCCAAGCTTGGTGGGCCAAGGGAGCTGTCAAACGATTACCTATGAGTCACAAGTTACTCTCCAATCTCAAATGGGTTCAACCAGGCTTACAAATACAGTATGGCTGGTCAGGTGCTTGCTGCAGCAGAGTGTGTTCCTCAGGTAGTTCAAGTTGGTGACAAACCCAGCCTTCAAGAAGAATTTATGGATTCCTAAAGTCACGGCCATCACAGAGGTGGATAAGTATTGGCATGCAATCAGCCAAATCAAAGACTGCTTGGAAACTGAGTATCGCTACTCCACATTGGCAAAACTCGCAAAAGCCATTCTAGTTATACACCATGGCAATGCTGATACCGAACGTTTATTCAGCCACATGGTCTCAACAAAACGAAGCACAGAAACAGACTAGGAATTTCTACATTAAATTCACTTTTAACAGTGCAATTCAATGTTCCTAAAAAATGCTGAATTTAAACCGAACACTGAACTAAAGACATGTGTAAATGCAATGAACACACTTTAGTATGTTATTTCTCATGAAATTGTTGTTGGGATTTTGTTTGGATTTTTTGTTGCCAATTTTTTTTTATAACACAGGCCAAGTTTATGGCAACACTGATAATGGCCAAAACCAACTTATAAGTCTGTCACTTTCTCACATGGCCTTTCTTGGAGCTGCAAAAAGAGAGGGCCTGGTATCTTCGACTCCATGCAGCAGGAATTGTTGCAACACTCATGTCTCATCATTATACTACCGAGAGAGTATATTTTGTATTATCACCTGTATATAGATATGTATACAGTTCGAGATATCAAATGTGTTCAAAATCTGGTAAGGTCCATAAGTATATACCTGTCAGGCACAGAGGAAAGGTAAAGGCTTGTCAATGCCAGAACTGCACATGTTGGAGGCTTTAGGATCTATCTGTCCTATTGACCATGTTCAGTAAAAGCCATTTTTTTGTTTGTTCTGTGATTATTTGACATTAACCACCTTCAAAAAAATATATGTGCACGCATGTGTCCTCCCTTTCCTGCTCATAGCTGAGGAGAGAGTTTTGCTGGTGGTTTCCTGGGACCTCACTAAGCATGGAGCCCAGCTCATGGGTGCCTTGACCTTGCTACTTTGCTGTGGTCATTCCATACCAAATATGTCTGCCATCCTGAAAAGGACCATTAAAAAGGGAGCTTGGCTTACTTCCCTTCATATTAGTGAACATTGATTTTCACTCCGCAAAGGAGCGCTCCGTGATGCCCTTTGCCTCTGTAACAACACCTGAAGCCTTGTCTCGCTGTTGTCAAACCAACTATATAGCCAACATTAGTATTTTGCAGCTAGTGGTGGGGGGTGGAATGACTTGTGGGCTAACGAATGTCATTAAGTGGTGAGTAAGGCGACGGAGAGAAATGGATAAACATCTAGTATTATAGCCTGATGCCCCATGGAACAAAGTTTGAATTGTGTTGCTCTATAGTCTTAGCCTACTAATCTGTACATTACTGATGTAATATAATGTTGTGGAGAAGTAGCATCGTTTCAGATCTCGAAGTTGTTGCCTTGCAACATTATGAGATGGCAAATTCTGAAACGGAAGTGTAGGAAGTATAGCTATGAGAGGAGTTATTATTATATGCATCAGTTGTCCTTCCCACTTATGCCAACATTTAGCCAGTTCTCTCTGTCCGTAGAGAATGACAATACCGTACCAAGATTTATAAGTTTTTGTATCATCCTGATAAAATTGGTGTAATCCATCCGCATAGCTAGAGCACATCGAGGAATTGAGTATAGTCATGTCTAAATCAATTTTTTATGGTCACTGGACCCCTTGGGTGATCAGATGAAGTCCACGGAACTCTTCTCCAGAAAATGATAAGCAGTTCACATGTCATGTATAGTATATTTTATGCAAGCAAACAAACACACGAGGTCACACATTCACTAAGAATAATGAAGGAATGTCATTTTGTGCGATTATAATTTTTATAAGCATAATAATTGTGGAGTCCCCCCTAATCCACGGACAACCCTGGTCTAAATGAAACCCCCTAATCCTTTCCCTCTTCTGTTAACCATGCAGCCACTCACTTCCCTTGAAGCCAATTTTACAAATCTGCTGCCATTAAAAAAAATCTCTCAACCATTTTAAGTGACCCTGTTTAATTGTGGGTGACCTTTTTATATTTTTTTATATGAATGCATACATAGTTAGGTACATACATTATACATACACAATACACAGCAACGCGAACTTTTCCATCCAACATCCTGTGAGCACTCACTTCACTCTACATCATCCTTGAATAACAAAGCTGGTATATAATTGACAATTCCAAAATATCCATTAGTTTCGATATGCATTTTCCAAGAACTAGCAAATTGGCTCAGCTGCTAGAAGTAAAAACAAACATCGCAGTATAGGATACTAGTTCAGGTTATGGACTACGGACCGGGATGCATACAAGTTACACAAGCCTTTTTCATTCTTACAGCATTATATTACTACAAATGCAAGGCATTGAGTGCCAAGCGAAGGTGCGATGAAGGGGAAAGGGAGAGAGGAAAAAAATCTAGACTGCATCTAGCCATAGCTCTGCTGAAGGCCTAATACAATACTCATCTGTACATTATTGATGTCATCATGGTTGTATTGTGATGTGGGCAAGTAGCTGAGAATTGCTTATAGATTCCAACTGGTTTAAGGTTGGACTCTGAAGCAAATATGAACAACCTGATGCCTTGCAACAGATGGGATGGATTCTGAAATGGAAGTATGGCTGTTGTTATAAGTACTTGGAACCAGGTTCCCTTGAAGATGGTCACTAAGAGAGGTCATCAGGCAGTACTTTCAGTATACATTCTCGGAATTCTACAGGGAAAACCCATGTAGAAGCTGACAAGAACTTGTTATAGTTTGCACTCTTGACACTTAGTATGATCTCCATCGTATAGCAAATCTTTCCGCTATTGACTATATATATATTTTAGTCATCCTTCCTATGTGTATTACAAGTATTGTCCATAGAGTGGCAGTATAGCTACATGTGTTTACTTTCCCAAGGTCAATAATAGCTTCTGCACCACACACAACAGAAAGTGTATCCCACCTCCATAGCTAGAGCACATTGATAAGTTAAGTAGTTGTCAAAAAACCTCCAGCATCTTTTCCTGTCGACTATTAAACATGCAGCCCATTCCACTTTCCAGTTTAGCCAGTTTTACCCTCTAGCTTTGAGTGCCTTTCTTGATCTCTCTATTTTCTGTGATAACCATCAGTTCGGCAGCCCATTTTATTCAAGGTGGATGACCCGTTTATATTTTACACAGGTGAACGCATTTCAAACATACACAAAAGTATGAGCTGAGAATTCAATTATGTACTGATCCAACCTTATTGTTCAAGATCTCCCACCATCCAATTCCTCTGCCTCTCTTAACTCAATTACTTTCACCAATCTGCTCGCTTCCAACACCTCCAATCCATTCCCTAACAAAACCTTCATCTCTTCCCTCCTCTCCTTCAGCTTCCTCCACCTTATATCTCCCCGTATTGCCACTCCTGCGACTGTGTTCCTCAACATCCTCCTATCCACTATCATCCGTGCCAATTCCAACTTGTTGCAAGCATACGTCCTCCTGTCCACTGGACTTAGCTGCATACTCCATACTGGTCTCACTAGAAGCTCCCACACCATCCTTCATCTCTCTACTTCCACCTGCCCATTCACTCTGCTCATCCATGCCTCCTTCTCAACCCACTCTTCTTCCATCTTTGCCATCTTCTCCAACTGAACATTAGCTTCCTATCGAACCACACTCCCAAATACTTGAAATCTTCTTCCTCTTCCACTATCTCCTTACCAATCCTCCAACTCACTCCTGCTTCCCTCTTTCTTACTTACCATGACCTTGCTCTTCTTACTATTAAACTTCATCTTCCACCTTAACACGTAGTACATATCCATTCCTCGAGTCCGCCAAAAGAACATCTGCATACATTAGTGCCCCACACCAACATCCTTCCACCTTAATCCGCAGCTCAGTGCTCTCCAACTCCTCATCGATTCCCATCAAATAGAGAAGTGGACACAATCCCCAAGCCCATTTTCACATTCAATACAGTCGTCTCCACCCCACTATACACCTTCACATACCTCACAAACTTCTCCTCTCTCCATACTACTGCCTCAACTTGTGCCACAATCTCTTCATCAACAGACTGTCATATGCATTGCTTATGTCCAAAGGCCAGATATGAATTCTTTTTCTCTTCTTCCTCATTTCACAAACACCTCTAAACACCAACCACTGGTCTGAGTATCTCCTCCAACTCCTAAACCCTGCCTTGCGCTTCTATCAAAATTCAAACCCTCCCAACTTCATCGCCAATATTCTTGCGAACACTTTCGCCACATTACAACCTCACACAACACCCCTGTAATCCCCTGCTTGATCCTCATCATCATCCTTGTGGAGAGGTACAACTCATCCAACTCCTCTTCCAGTGCAATGGGCAACACTCACTTCTCATCACCACATTTATCACCTGTACCATCACCTCCACCAACCTTCTACCTCCAATCATCAGCATCTCACTCAACATTCTATATATCAGGGCCTGGTGCCTTTCCTCTCGTCAAACACTACTACTTCTTCCCAAACTTACTTACTCACACATACCCAATCCATATCTCCTAACTCTGCTTCTGGTAGTACATCCTACCCAGTGTTTTGCCATCACCTAGACATCTTCATCTTTCATTCCTTCTCTCCTTCCTCTCAAATCATTCCAAAACGGCTTACAACTATATACTCCCACCCTGCTCCTTAACCTTCTACATTCATTTCTTCTTCCTAACACCAATTAACCTTTCTACATCCTCCTACCACCATCCCTCTTGACTTCTGCATAATATTCTTCCTTCCTATTCCTTTCTGCTCTGCAGCCAAAACTTTCTCCTTGCACCTATTCCACATCTCTTCAGCTGTTTCCAAGTTCTCACCTCCTCTTTCCACCTTATGAACATTTTCTCCACTGCTTCCTGATACTCCTGCCAGTCTAGCCTATATATCAACTCTCACCTCATGCTCTCTCCTCACATACTTGTCTTCTCCCCAATGTAATTCGCTCCCCCATGTAATTCACTCCAGATAAAGTTATGGTCCGACCCCACATTCAGCTAGCCGGAGTCCTCTACTACTAGCTACATCCATCTAATACACACAAAAAATATAATCTAGGACTTCACTTTCTCTCCCCACTTTCCGAGGTCTGCCTTCCCTCGCAGCACTGCAACTCATCCCTACAAACAGACCTCCAACCCTAACCAGCTCTAATAGCTGCTTTCCACGACCAATTCTTGCGTTGAAGTCTCTTATCGCATCAAAACCTTTCCCTTCATACTTCACATCCTCCTGCAATATATACCTCACTCTTTTTGGATTCACACACACTATATACCCCAGCCATCATTTCCTTCCTCCCCACTCATCCACAGCAACCCTTCTCTCAACTTCCTTACCCTCACACTCTAATCTCTCATTTACCAGCACTCCTATATACCTCTATTATAATAACCTTCTCAATAATCAACTTCAAATTGTACTCTCTCAACGTTTCTTATTACCACTCGGATCATGCCATACTCTATACCTTTTACAGAAATGTCTTCTTAAGGGGGGAATAATGTCAAAATGCTAACTTTCACTTTTTAAAACAACTATTTTAAATGGTGTATCTGCTCATATCGAAGTCATATTCCAAGTTTCAGTGAAGATTCTATGATGCAGTTACAACAGCTTTTGCACTCACTATTTTCAATAGAAACCCAGCAAGTGTGAAGAAGAATTGCGTCGCATTAGATTAGAAGAATTTCCAATATTTCTACAAATTTCTCACCCAAACTCCATAATTTATATATCACCAGAATGCTTATTGTGTGCTCTTTAACCTAAATTATTTTATTTTCACTGTTATGAGAATGTGTTGGATATAGACCGGCATATCTGCATGAGGTTTGTATGGGATTTTTCCCCAGTCTCCTGTGGTACATTATCATACCAATTCAAATAGTTTAGGTGAAACTACTACATTCTCAACCCTAGCAGCCACTTAGCATTATTAATGTTTTTTGTTTGTTGTGGACTGGCTGACACTTTGGCATAAAAAATATCTATGACAAAAGTTAAATACATCATTAAATAGCTATCTTCTAAGCTACATTTTGGTACAAAAATTATGTTGATAGAGGGTAGAAGTTATGATTGGTATTGTCGAGGTGTATTTTTTATATACATTATTCCCCCCTGAAAACCCCAGCACACCAAATGTCATCATATCCAACACTACTTTTAAATCCACCTCCCTTGACCACCATCCTCTACTCTACTACCCAGTTCCCATCTTTGGTCCCTCTCCCACTCCCTTTAACAAACTTATCGCACTCACATCCTTAAAAGTAGGCTCAATGTTTCTGATAGGGTGTACACATGGGAAGTTTAAGTCCTGAATGACGATATTTCCCAGCTCACAAACTCGAATGTTCTTCACATTTACCCGCCTCCACCCACTCCATTAAAAAAACAAACTTTCCTCCACAGGTAAAGGGAATCTCCAAATACAGTGATCTTCATCCTACATGTCCCTTCTGCACTCCATTGGTCAGAGCCGACACCCTCGTCTTGGTCGAATACAGTTTCTCTTAATTGAGTCTCTCAGCCTGCAAATGACACTCCCCTTCTCTTGAGTTCCACTTCATCTCCATGAAACTTCCCTTCTTCTCCACCAACCCACCTCCCCCCTGCCGCCCATCTCTTCCCCTCAATCAAATCCCCCATTTCCCTCCAGAAAACTCCACTTCCTTCCCTCTGCCAAACTTTTCATTATTTCCCTCCACAGTACAATATTCCCGCTGACCCCCCCCCCCATGATTAACTATATATGCTCGCTGAACTATTTTTTTTTAAATTAAGAGAAACAAAGAAAAATAGAACCAGAAAGTTTTTAATATATTTATATTTTAAACATATTCCAGCATATCATTTTAAAGTTACTTGTCTACACTCGGCATGAAACTCCATTATGCCCTTCCCAAGTGTAAAAGAGATGACCTCATTGATACATAGAACATTTACAACGTCCAAACTGCAAATGCCAAAGCAAGTTATGCAAAAATTCACACAAAAAATCAAGTGGTTGCCATAAGACCAAACAACATTCCTTACACCTATTTTATGGTCATGTGATAGTTTAATGTGGTCATGTGACTGTTATAACAAATATGACACTTTAATTTAGGAAACCACAGCAAACGTCCAACTTTAGACCAGACCAAAGAAAGAGAGGACGGGAAGAGAGAGAAATTAAATACAACAATAATAACATTTCCTCATAATATTAGATGGAGTCAAGTGAACATTATTATGTCTGACTCTCATCAGATTTAAGCCAGTCAAAAAAACGCTTGACTGAGTGGACTGCATTGCCCTTGCCATACATGACTTTTGTACTGACTTTCCATTTGTAGAACTCCTTCTCGGCGACCAAATCCAAGTTATAGACGGCATTAAACATATCAGACAGCAAGCCTGGAGACATGGTGGGGGGGGGAGGAAGGATGGAGAGGGACAGACGAAGGAGAGAGGGAAGGAGAGGAAGGGGAAAACGAAGGAGGAAAAGGGAAGAAAAGAGGATGGAGATTAACATATGACTCGACTGCCACATGGTTAATGCATGCCCCTGCTCATTTGCTCACTTGGCGGATGTGATAGCTTAGTCACACTACATTGCAGGCCGTAGAGCACATCAACACCATGGTGCTCCTGTTCCTTGCAAATAGCCTTCACCACCTCCATACGCTTGTCAAACAGATCACATTGTAAAACGGCAGTGTCTCCACTTCCTGAAGGGCACAGGGCACACCAACAGCAGCAATAAAGTAATGATATCGGCTAGAAGACACACTCCACCAACAACAGCTTTATACTCCAGCTATGTTACTAGTGCACCCACACACTGTCTTACCTGTTACTGAGGAGCGGACAACTGCAGAACTCAAGCTAGTCACCAAGCTGGAATAATCCAGCTCAGAGCAGTTATTCTGCAAATATACGAGGAAGGGAAGACAGGGTAGGACAAAGAAATAGAGATGACAAACAAGACATAGGTAATGGAGGACGTACTTTGATCCAGGTGTTGACGTCATCATTGGTCGCATTGGGTGATATTAAGAGTTGGTGGAGGGCGTCCAACTTGGACTTGGGCAACTCCTTCACTGCTGTTAACTCCTCTTTTACTACCAGGAAACTTAGATTCTGCACAGGTGAATGCATGTGTGTGTAGGTAGATAGATCATGATAAACCAAGGCTCAAGGAAATTAGGTAAGGGATATGCATGCAGGCTACTAGAGGGAGGTGGCACACGTATTCCTATCCCTCGGAAATGACTCGAGAACTGGTTATTTTGGAGGGGGTTAATATTCAGTTTTCCACGAATCCACAAATAGTATAACAAAGAACAGCTATATTCGCTACACATGCACAAATATCCTACGGATGCTTCCGTTAGTCACCAACCATTAGCAAATATTTAACACTTGGAGACTATCATGCTTCAACTACACTACTGCGTTGAGTATGTTTGATAGCCAACACAAATAGAAAAGAGACCACTCTGGCCTACACGTGCTCTAGTACGTGGAGTTAACATTATCCTCACGTACATGCTTCTCTAAGAACTCCTCCAGGTGTTCCTTCTCCTTTCCCAAATCATCCCAATGGAGGCCTGAATGGAGCCACAGGTCCTTCACCACCTCCTCGGACTCGGACTCACCTAATACCCTACCACATCTCTGCAACACCTTTGCTGCAAGCAGAGGGGCATGACCCGACCTGACCTATACGACACATAGCGAGTATGTGGACAAGTAAATAATGACAGCGTTTACCACCAGTTAACTCACTCACTCCCTAGCCATTGACACACACTCTCCCTCACCAGATTTGGGTTCTTGAAGAAAGAGAGCGAGATATTACCACGTGCAAACACAGGCGCTAGTACCTCTCCCAGGTAGTCCCAGATCTTGGGTATGTCTATGCACATGTCTTCTGCCACCTCCAGCACCTTGTCAAGGCTACGGACAAAGGGAAGAAGGAAGGAGAAAGGAGTTGATGGATAAGGGAGGGAGGGGAAGAGAGAAAGGGAGGAGAGGGACAGAGGGAGGGGAAGAGAAACAATGAAGGGATAAAGAGGATGGAAGAGTTATGAGGTGAACCATGCCAAGGTTCTAGTTAAAGCAACATAGCAGAGCAAGGTGTCCTTCTTAGACCGGCCCTGAGTAACTCTTTAGGGCTAGCTAGGGCTAGGAACGAAGCAACAGCAGAAGTCAAGGGTTTGCCTCTTCATACTTGAGGGCTCCAGGAGGTAAGAGTGGTGTTGAATAACTAGCTAGCCTAGAATAAACGTATCAGGATGCATTTTCGTTGTCGTTTATCTTTACTCGCTAGCATCAACATCAAGGCCAAATACTGTGCAGTGATTTTAGATACAGCAAGTACTTGATCTATGTATAGCTATCTACTAGGGCTACTCGTTTTTTCGTTGACCTGTCAAAGACAACGTTGCCCTCTGTAAATTTCACCACTTCAGCTAACTAAAAGAATAGGGTTAGAGGCAGCCTCGCTAACAGCACACATTATGTGAGCTCTAACCTAGCTAGGACAGATTGTTGGTCATGCCACAATGTTGCATATTTTGTGCTATTGTTGGGCATGTGAAATTCACATGCACAGGTATATCAAATGGCCAATGATCATAGGTGCTGTGCTTTTTTTGTGTGGTGACGGTGGCTTCCGGTGACCTTGCAGTCCATCACCTAATGCTACATAGGCCAATCAGTCCCCAGTGTAAAAGTACATCATTGTGCAAAGTTTGAGCTTCCTAGCTTCAAACCAAACACAGACGTTTCTTTTATTTAGAGTCAGCTGACAGAACCTACTTATGCTGGCAAGACAAGTTAGCGCTTTGCAAGGGCTAGCCACCTTGACGTTTCATAACCGCAGGATCCATCGGCAGACATAACTTGTTTTCATAAGTGTTGCTGTTAGTTTACTGTTAGTTTACCATGATAATAATTATGATATTGTTATGTTAGTTGTTAATTCACTTCTCCCACCAAACACAGAGTGTAAATTATAGAGGATTATTATAAAAGAATGATTCTAGACGAAAGTGTACCATGCATTATAGAGGTGTGTGTGTATACAGCTGGTGGCGTGAGGCTGGTCCTTGTGGTAGTTCATGCACATGCAAGATAGAACTGTCCAATATGGAGGGTCACTTGGGCCAGTTGGCTGCATAGAGATTGAACTCAAGAACCAAGTTATGCATTGGTGGCTTTACAAACAAGAAATCCTTGCCACGCACATATTTGCTATATTCCATTGCACACTAACTCTTATGTCTGTGGAGGGCAGCACACACTCATAGCCCAACAATAGAGTTAATTAAGGCCAGTTCACAACACGATGCTGGCAGAGCGCTGCGTGTTGTCAATTGACCTTTGAAACTATTCATTTAGAACCGCGCTCAACAAAAATGGACCCATGATTCATCCGACGCTGCGTTTCAGATGCTGGACTTCAGATGCTGGACTAGAAAAAAGTTCTGATACAGCATCTGAAACGCAGCGTTGGACCAATCAGTGCCCATCTTTGTTGAGAGCAATTCCAGGGTCAAAGGTCAATGACAACATGCAACACTAGGCCAGCATCGTGAACTGGCCTTTCGTGTAAAAAATAATCTCATAATTGTATTGTATTGAGGTTGATTGAGCGGCAAATGGAGTGACCCCTTACCCTTCAGAGAAGTCCTGTGGCGAGATGATCTTCTGCTGTACTAGCTGGCTAAACAGCTCCCCTGTGACGGACCTGTATCCCGTTTTCCTCTCCAGAGTGTGGTTGATGCCCTCAAACACCAGTTGTCTCATAGCCCCAGGCAGATCAATCTCTTTTACACACTCTATAGCCTCCTATGTAAACAAAGCATAACATATTTATACAGCCACATGAACTCTTTTTTGGGGGAGGGAGAACATTCACATGCACAACCTTCATGGAAATAGCAACTAATGTGATCGATAGGTTACTGCACCCGTCACCTTCCATTCTCCCCCCCAAAAACTTCACAAGCCCAGATTTTCTCCCTTCCATTACGTAAAATCCCAGAAGAAATTCTGTCATCAATTCTAACAACTTGGCAAGCACCCCCAATTTGAACCCACGCCCAAACTTGGCAACGCATTCCACTCACATCAATCAGACAAGTGGATGCATATTGCCCCCACTATCCCCCCAACAGCAACCTTATCTCCATACCAGAGGTTGAACCTTTCCAGCTAACTGCACCAGTTCAAGGGCTGGGATTATGTTCAAACCTCCCAGCACGCACAACACCTCCCCTACATAGCAGCCACGATGGCTGTATGAGTCAGGTGAGGCAAGTACGCTACCAACCAGCCTGCTACATTCACACACACTTACACTTGGCCGGAACCTAATAACCACACCCCTACCTTGTAATCAGCATTGTTGACCAACTCATCGATGGTGGAGGTGATTTTCCGCTGAACTATTATGATCATGCGGTCATCATCAGCAGAGGTGGGAGGTGCAGCTGCCAGTCTCTTGTCTGAACACAAAATAGCCTGCGCTGGAGCATCTCTGGAGGGGGCGTGGCCTTGATGATCAGTAGGTGTGTCCGCATACATCTTGGTCAGTGAAGGGTTTGCAAATTCATTGGCAGCAGAGAGCATACATTCTCTCTCGTACTCTGGTGTGGGCGCGGTGTGGGAACGCTTGGGTCCTGGCAGGACGTTGGTTCGGCTGACTTGCCGGCCCTCTGCCCTAGACTTGGATACAGGGCCTGTAACTGACCTGAATACACACACACACACATGCAATGCAATGATTAAACTGTCTCAAGAGAGGGAGAGAAGTTCCTTGAAAATTATGTACCACACCCAATGGCAGAGAGCACGTGCTTAGTGGGTGTTTGGAGTGGGTGTTTGCACTATGAAACTTCCATTGCACATTCTAAGAGACGCACACCTATGTCATTCGCGGTCTCATTCACCTAAACAGTGCAGGAAGTGGATTTTCTGGTTGACTTCATGTCTACTGCTGCCTCTGCTTCAGCTGTTGTTCTTCTTGACTCTCAGGTACTCTATTCCCTCGACTCCATCAAAGCCATTAGCAGGGCAATTTTTCTCGCTGTCTTCGGGTGTGATTCAAGAAAATCAAACTAGATGCTGTAGCCTGCCCAATCCAAGATCGCTGAACACAATGGGCATCTACTTTGTACTTGATGGTAATTATCACCATGAAAGTACATATGTAGTAGAGCATATTTTAAAATTGCTGCATTCTGATGGGGGCATATCTCTGATTCCAGTATGTCAGTTCCAAACATAAACCACGGAAGCTAGAATGAGATTGCCACATTCAGTTCACTTCTTGAAAGTGTGCAGCTCTTCTCCTACGCTGCCAGTGGGTGCACAATTAAACAGCTACCACCTCTTCTATTTGCTAAATTAACTGTACAGATAAATGATTACATTTTATCATATTATTATTATTATTACCGCATTCACTCGAAGGGTCTGCACTAAAAAAATAAGTCTTCTAATTGTAGCACACCTAGTTGATTATAGTAATTACCAATGTACAGGTGCCAGCGTGCAGTCGGTCAATCTCTTGCACTACACTATAAAAGCTGCTGAGTAGACAAAAGAAATCCTTCTGTGCTAGCGGAATATCAGTAGAGGTGGAAGAGTCCAAAGGTGGAGTTTCACTGCCTCAAGTGGATAGGGTTGCAGTTTCAGCCATTGCTGAAGTTACTCACTAGCTGGACCATAGCTAGCTCTTGCCTATGGTGTTTATAAACATAACCACAGTGACTCAGCAAAATAAATTGCACCACCTGCACAATGCGCTTTGTAGATCAGAGGCAAAAGACTTTGGCTTCCCCCCCCCCCCTTCACTGTGCAAGTGTTATACCGCAGGACTTGTGGTTGCGCCGCAACATATGACAGTTAGGCAAAGTCGTGACATCTATTGGGAGGATGTAACAATTTTTTTCTTGATTTTTGTCAAAATACAATTTTTTTTTTGCCATCTATATATATATACTTATGTCTATCTAGTAGTCATATTTCAAGTTTCAGAGCATTTCAATGCTCCACAATGAAGTTATGCAACTTTATGTGCATGCTCTTCCATGCAATTGAATGCCATCAAGCTACACGGGGGGCTACACCAAAATATTGAAGAAGAAGGGGCCTCAACCGTGAGTGGCGATCGCTAACGCTAGGTACTAGAAGCTCGAATAAGGTACCAAATTGAAGCTCACTGTAAGCTCTCTATAGCCATAGTAACTGCGCGAAGCTCGAATAAGGTACCAAATTGAAGCGCTCTCTATAGCTGCGCGGTAGGGACGAGGAATGTGATGATCTGCGCATCCTGTCACCTGACTACAGTCAGCACGTTTTTCCCCTCAAAGACTGTAAGTTGTTTTGTGTCATGTCTCGACCAAAGTCATTCAGTAAGAAGCGTTCGAAGTTTTTTCTCGGGAGTTACTCGCTGCCTGATGCCTGCTAGGCCTCTTTCTCTCTCACCTGTCCTGTAGCTGAAGAAGCTCATTTAGAGAGGCCTGTCCCCGTGGACACGGCTTCTTCTAAGAAGCTTGCCATCTCTGCCTCGCGTTGTCCATCTAGGGAGCTACGACCATCGCAGCCCAGCAAGACTTCCAGCGGTGGTGAGCCTTCAAAGTCTGAATCTTATTTAGACTATGTGGGGGAAATGTCAGGCTACCGTCTTGTGGACGGTGAAGACCTGTGTGAAGCAGTCATGAAGATCGGTATGTGCAATGAATGTAGCTCTCCCCTCACTGTTCGAGAGAGTCTTGTTAGCAGGAGGGGGTTAGCATCAAAGCTGATGATTTGCTGCACCAACACTGAGTGTGGCAAGGAGGCGGCGGTGTGTGACCCCTACTCGAAGAAGTCCAAGCGTCTGAACACTCGATCTATCTTAGGCATGAGGGCCATAGGACGAGGAAAGAAAAGTCTTGAGTCCTTTTGTGGCATGATGGACATGCTTCTGCCACTGAGTGGACCTTCGTGGCAAGATCACAACCAACATCTGGCAGAGATCTCCATCAAAGTTTGCTCCATGAACACGAGTGCTGCCTCTGCTCGACTTCATCTTCTTCATGGTGCTGATCCCGAGGAGGTGCTTGATACTGCGGTTACTTGTGATGGAACCTGGTGTATGCGTGGTCGCACAGCGACACACGGTGTAGTAGTTGTCATGTCATTGGAGACCGGGCAAGTGCTTGACTTTGAGATCTTGACGAAACGATGTGGTGTTTGTGCCAGGAAGCGTGCAACAGGAATCAGTGAGGATGATTTCGAGGAGTGGTTTGAATATCACAAGGACTCTTGCGAGAAGAACCACATGGGATCCTCACCAGCCATGGAAGTTGCCGGTGCCGTCAAGATCTGGGAGCGATCTATGAAGCTCCATAACCTAAGGTACACCAGTGATGTATGTGATGGTGATGCTAAGACAGTGAAGAAATTGAATGAGCTGAAGCCTTATGGTGATGAAGTGGATATATTCAAGCACGAATGTGTAGGACACGTCAAGAAGCGGGTGGTGAAGAGATTCAGCAAGATGAAGGTGATCGTGAATGGCAGGAAAGTACCTGTCAGGAAGAAGATCAACTTGCTGAAGGAGGAGTTGAAGAAGAAGGTTGGAAGTGTTGGCAAGGGAAGGGGGAGAGGAAGGGGGAGGGGGGCAGAGAAGGAGCAAGGCAGCTCTAGGGACCAGTTGGATCTTGAAGAAGCCACCTGCTTGGAAATTGAAGAGCTGAAGGCCTCCATCCTAGCCCTAGCCAGGGAGTTATGAAAGACAAGAATATTACAAGTATTTCTGATTACTACGCCAACGCAATCAGGAGTCACAGGGACGACCTGGTGGGTATGGTCAGAGCTTGTTGGGCTGTGTTCTACCATTCCCTCTCTACTGACGATGATCCTCAGCACCAATCTTGCCCAGTTGGTGCTGACAGCTGGTGCAAGTACCAACGCGCACTAGCTGAAGGTCAGGATGTGCCTCCACATAACACCACCATTCCGGCAAATTTCGTGGAGCCATTGAAGGAAGTCTGGGAGGATTTGTGTAATGAAGAGCTCCTTGGGAGATGCCTGCTGGGTGCCCACGCAAAACAAAAATGAGAGCTTCAACAAGCTTATATGGGCTCGTTCACCGAAGACCGAATTCTCAGGGAGAGCTACCATAGAAATCGCTGTCAGTCCATGCAGTTTTGGTTTTCAACAGCGGGCGGCAGGCTCTGCTCTCCGTTATGGAAGAGCTGGATCTGCATCCTGGCCCCCTGTGCAAGTCGTACCTAGTCTCTGAAGATACATTTCGCATCAAACAGGCGGCGACTAGGGAGACTCAGGAGTTCAAATGGAGAAGGAAGTCAAAGAAGAGCACGGAGAAAGCGTCAGAGGCAGCACTTGTGGAGGAAGAGGGAATCACGTACGAGGCAGGTAAATTCTAGCGAGGAGTAGGCGACGAGGAGAAAACTGAGCCTACTCCCCCCCCCGACCCATTTTATTTCCCCAAGATCTACGAACTTAAAAGGAAAGTTATACCTGTTGTGTATCATAAACTGTGCATTACCCTTCTTATTTTATGCATTAGAGTGAATGGCTGGACCCCTGGACAGAAAAAGCAGTACAAGAACTAACACAATTGACACTCAACTTTGAAGGCTCTCATCCGAAATCATGTACTCGAGTCACTAAATTACATGCAACTGCCTTATTTTTTTAATGACATATACCTACTTTCAAGATATCATTAGAAAGCTCTTTTTCTGCTCTTTCTATGCAACAGAGGAATTTTTGTTAAAGTCAACTTTGGTGGGTATATGAGTCAGAATGTTAAAAAATTCATTGATTTTCTTTTAAAAATCACATGTATGATATGACCAAATCTTCTGCTGCAATCAAGCCACTGTGGTTGCTACAGGTGCTGGGAAGTGGTTAGGACTAATTGATCTTGAGTTGTGTGTAATTTAGTGACACCCATATTAGGTCACAGCTGGATCCATAACTTCACCTAGATTATATCAATAGAAAGCACATACAATTGTCTACATTTTGATATCAAAATCAGCTGCACAGTGTTAAAAATTAAAAAGTTATGAGGTAATACATTTTTACATCTTCTGTGGTTACATCCTCCCTTAGTGAAGATGGTACTCTTATTCTTATTATTACTACTAGTGCAGTACATTGTTTGGCGAGCGCAAGGCTCACGTTCAGCTGCACTTTCTTGGCATCCTAGCTCTATCTTTCTCATTCCTAATCCTCTTCTCACCTTTCTTATCTTCCCCGACTCGGAGGCACGCATCACTCTTTTCTAATAGTTTTTACAAACTCCTGCTGCGATATGTGGCGGAGCAGGCATATTACCAGCACTTAAGGGGGTAGTCTACCCAAAACTGGTAAAAAAACGTCTATTGACTTTGAATGCCCATAACTTTTTTTATAATTGGTTTGTGTAGATAATGTTATGCTCAAATTGTTGCTTGTTCTATGTGCTTTCCAATGATATATAAAATATCTCTAGAGGCATGTTTTGTCAGAAGATGCATGCAGAAATGCATGCATCTTCAGAAACAGGGACCCTCCTTCTCTTGGCAGACCCCCACTACTCATTTAAAAAAATCAAAAGCTGTAAATTGGTTTGTGGCTTGTCAAAGCTAACAGCTGTGATATCAGTGATTTTATATTGCAATAACTAAAGTGGTTGTTGAATGGCAACGTGCCGTTTTGATTACGCGCTAAAAATAAAATTTTAGCGGCGTAATCAAATACGGCACACACCACGTTGCCATTCAACAACCACTTTAGTTATTGCAATATAAAATCACTGATATCACAGCTGTTAGCTTTGACAAGCCACAAACCAATTTACAGCTTTTGATTTTTAAAAATGAGTAGTGGGGGTCTGCCAAGAGAAGGAGGGTCCCTGTTTCTGAAGATGCATGCATTTCTGCATGCATCTTCTGACAAAACATGCCTCTAGAGATATTTTATATATCATTGGAAAGCACATAGAACAAGCAACAATTTGAGCATAACATTATCTACACAAACCAATTATTAAAAAAAGTTATGGGCATTCAAAGTCAACAGACGTTTTTTACCAGTTTTGGGTAGACTACCCCCTTAAGGGGGGGGACTGTACGTCAAAAACTAGACCCCCCCCCCTTTTCTTTTCTTCTTTCAAACTGTTCTTGTATCTATCCTCTAGCCATTTGCAAAGTTTGAGAGGCATTGGATGCTCATTTCGAAGTTATGTTGGTTTTTGTCCACGTAACAGATCAAGAAACTTATTTCATTGTAAACCCAAACATTTCATTGCCTTAACTTGGACTATATTTTTCTCATTTTTTCTTGCCATAAAGCTCTAACTTTCCGACACTTCACACCCAAAAAATATCACTGGATAGCTCTTCTAATTATCTGTGCAACGCATGAAACAAATTTTTAATTACTATAAGTGTTGGCAAGTTATGGTGATTTGAAGTGGTGAGGTTTGGGATTTTCCCTGGTGTTTCCCCCCCCCCCCCCCCCCCCCCCCCCCCCCCCCCCCCCCCCGGTTGCAAAACCAGTGGCCTGCCACTTAAAACCACGAGGTTTATTGATAATCTGTTCATGTCTCCGCACAGATCAGAGCCTCCTCTATCAGCTGACCAAATCTGGGACTTTGATCTTGATAATTGATCCTGATAATTAGGGCAGTTATGAACTTTTCGGTCAACTTTTTTTTAGTTTTAGGGATCTTGATGTATCTTCCGAGAAAATATGTCTGCAGAGACATTCAACATCATTAGAAAGCACAAAGCATAAGGAACATACTGGATTTTTTAAATTTATTATCTGCGTAGAGTGTATACTGCATAGAGTGTATACTGCTGCGCATAGAGTGTATAGAAAAAAGTTATTGCGATTTATACTACTTTGGTGGTGCTGACGTAGTCCCCCCTTAACCCCTTAAACTACTATTAGTCAGTGTATTATGGGCCCACATAGCATATATAGCACTTAACTCCATGCACTACTATTAGTCAGTGTTACTGTGTTATGATGGGCCCACATAGCATATATAGCACTTAACTCCATGCACTACTATTAGTCAGTGTATTATGGGTCCACATAGCATTTAAACCGATGCGCATTGAGTCAGAGGAAAATGCCGATGTGCATTCGTCGTGTCCACACTACAGCACAAAAAACCTGTACGAAGCAAAAATAATCAGCCTACCAAAGTCAGTCAAAATCATACACTGTAGCTGTAGTTGTCACAGGGTTGTATACAGAAATTTTGCCAAGGGGGGGCGAACTTGAGATATGGAAAAATAAGGGGGGGCGAGAATGATACAATGATGGTGTATGTAATGTATAAGGGTGGTGTCTAATTTCAAGGGGGGGGGGCGAGAATGATACAAGGGGGGGCGCATGCCCCCCCCCCCCCCCCCCCTAAATACACCCCTGGTTGAGATGGAGTTTGTTTTTGCGTCCTTTTCTTGCTGATCAGCTACCTACAGATGCGCAGGAAACCATTTTCGGCAGAGAAGAAAGAGGAGAGAGCTGAGGGAAAGGTAGAACCAAGGAAGGTTGCAACTGCACGAACTTCAGAAGTCCAGATCCAGAGTGTATAAATATAGCAACAATTCTCTAGTTATGTAGTTGGTCTAGCTAGCTACTCTAGCTAGCTAGTTTGGCTGTAGGCCACATATTGCATACGGATAGCTCCAAAGTTCCTAACTGCAGCAGGCCTGCATTTAGGATTAAGTTGAAGGGGGTGCAAAAGTAGTATTTTGTAAACAGGGGGGGGGGGGCCAATATTTAACAGCACTATACAATATTCCAAGAACTCAAGGGGGTGGGTGGGGGCTAATGCCCCCCGCCTCCCTCCCTAAATGCAGCAGCACCAAGATGTGAGTGAATGAAATTCTTTTCAGCGCACACTCGCGTAGTTATTTGAACACCTTAATTTTTGTTTCGCAGCAAACCACATCTATTGAAGTGGACCAGAATATTCATTTCAAATTCAGTGTGGACGCGACCAATGCGCATTGGCTTGTGCAGTGTGGACGTGACCAATGCGCATTGGCTTGTGCAGTGTGGACAGGCCAAGTCCATGTATTAAGGGTCCACATAGCATGTATAGCGAAGGAATAAAGGGAGAAAGCCCCCACGTGCATGTTTAAATTCCACGTGCATGTTCAAATTCACAAAGTGGTTACCTTTGTTGCTGCACCTTCAGAACAAGGAACGAAATATTGAAGCTAGCAATGGCCTCTCAACGGTCAGCTATGGTGGACCACACTTTGCAAAGTGTTGCATGAGCCTACCATACGAGGCCATCACATATATAAAATTGTCGGGTTGCCCTTCGTCGGAGAAAGGCTGGTCTCCAAGCAAGAAGTGGTCTCTCCAAGCAAGAAGGCAATCATCACAACAGACATGATGTAAGCTGTGAAGGAGCTGGGCATCATTATTGGCCACATGGCAAGAGAATTATCTTGAGCTTTCAGAGTAGTAAGAAAAGCTCTTTCTCTTGAAGTGTTCCTCCAAGTATCAGCAACTGCACACCAACAAACCAGTGCCACCTTTTGTTTGGTGCTTGCATAACCTAATGAGCATTGCTCATCCATACGCTAAGTAAAATTACACAGTGTCCAACAAAGGGACTGTACACCAACAATGAGGACCGTGTGTAACAGCAGGATAGTTGCTTAGCAAGGGGGATCTCAACACTTTGGGTGTGTGTGCACACTGTGTGTCCTCTCTATTAGACCACCTTTGGGTATTGGTAGTTAGGTGGACTATTAAAGTCTGTGTGGTGTAATCACCTCCTGAATGGAAAATGTGTACCTACAAACATATCACACGAAGTGTCCTAACATGGAGCAAAAAAATCCCCAAGGATCCAAGTTCACACCCATTTCCTTATCTAATACTGTCATCATATTATGAAGAACTTCATTAAACTATTTCAAACACCTTCAGTAATGTTCAACTATTGAGAGCGTAAGAGGCTGAACTTGAGAATCTGAATCATCACAATCTGAATCATCAGAATCTGAATCATCAGAATCTGAATCATCAGAATCTGAATCATCAGAATCTGAATCATCAGAATCTGAAATCATCAGGATCTGATGAACCTTCATGTACAACTGTCATGTGAGAATTGTTGCCAGGATCGACGTATGTACAAATAATGGATGTCTGGTAGACTGTTAAGGGAGTTAGGACTATAAGGGAGATCAACTATTACCCCTTAGGACAGATCGACTATCAGGGAGTTAGGACTATAAGGGAGAGACTATTAGGGAGTTAAGACTATAAGGGAGATTGACTATCAGGAGTTAGGACTATAAGGGAGAGCCTATTAGGGAGTTAGGACTATAAGGGAGATTGACTATCAGGGAGTTAGGACTATAAGGGAGAGCCTATTAGGGAGTAAGGACTATAAGGGAGAGACTATTAGGGAGTTAGGACTATAAGGGAGATTGACTATCAGGGAGTTATTACTATAAGGGAGATTGACTATTAGGGAGTTAGGATTGGATTTTAAGGGAGACAAGACTACTAGGAAGTTCTATAAGGGATGGACTTTAAAGGCTGGTTCACAACACGACGCTGGCCAAGCGGAGCGTTGCGTCCGAGCGTGATGTTGCGTCGTGAACCTCAAACGCAACGGAGCTGTATTCTCGATTAGAAAAAAGTTCTAATCCAGCATCTGAAACGCAGCGTCGAACCAATCAGAATGCTATAATCTATCACGTGCCGCTGACCTGTAGTTTAGCCAGATCAAGTGTCTATTGATGAAGAAAAGTTGCTGTCAGGAGCTTCCCGTAGGTGACTGGAAGTCAGTGGCAAGTCAGGTAAGAATGGTCTAGCTATAACTAGCTATATAAAGAATGGCCTAGCTATAGCTAGCTATAGAAAGAATGGCCTAGCTATAACTAGCTATAGAAAGAATGGCCTAGCTACAACTAGTTTCTATCGAGTGACGATAATTATCCAAATATTGATATGATAGGTTGGAGAAGGAGCAACCTCAGAACACTGTTGCAAAAAGTGGAAGACACTGAGGGATCGGTATGTAAAGGAACTGAAGAAGAAGAGTCCCAAGAGGGTGATGCAGGTCCATGGTTATTTCATGCTGGCCACTATTTTCTGTCATCATTTTTACACAATCATTTGTGAACATTGAATTCCCCAAGAACCCTATTCCCTACCACCTACCAATTATCATGAATATGTAAAAAATAATTATTTTAAGCCAATTTTGTGTACTGATACGTTGAAAATATTTACTAGACAATTTATTATTAGCATTGTGTGTTTATGTATGCTAAAACATAGTTGTATTGCCAGGGGACTTCTCGAGCTGTGCTTGAGAAGTAGTCCCTGAAGGCATCTCTCGTGGAAGCAGCGGATTGTGAATACCTCAAGATCAATTGGACTTTATATAATGAACAAGGTACAAAGGGGGGGGGGGAAATCCTCCTGCTTCCAGCACGTGATTTGGACTCCATTCCAGTACATGGCTCCTCGTTGATGGTACAAACTGTTTATCGTCCCGTACGAAAGTTGAAGGACAGTGAGGTCTGCAAAATCATAGAGGATACTTCATGACAGAGAGACCTAACAATTTTTTTTTTTTAGCACTATACTTGTGAGTTGCCTGTAGCAATAAATCTCAGAGTTAGTGCCAACTTTTCACCTGGGGAGATATCAGCTATGACAGAGTTGTCATGACTGTGATGGGTCAGGTATGGACTGACCTATATATATCTAATTAGGTATTTACACGACAAAGCATACCTCAGCTAAAAGAGAGTCAAACCTCTCCCTAGACATCCTCAAATATCTGAAATGACTCGGGGGGGTCAGACAGCCTCATCTCTTGTAGGAGATTGTTCTAATCTCCATGCTGGGTACCGAATATAGGGCATACCCACATCCTTCTCTTCCGCTTTCTTTGTCTCCTACTAGCCAATAGCAAGATCAAATCAAACTCTTCTTCGCTGTTGCTGTCAGTGCTGTCGCTTTTGTTATGCGCGGTTCGAAATGAATAGGGTCAAAGGTCAATCAGCACACAACACTGGCCGAGCGGAGCGTTATCTATGTTGTGAACCGGCAAACGCAACGCAACGCTCCGCTAGCGTCATGTTGTGAACCAGCCTTAAGGATTGGATTTTAAGGGAGACGACTACTAGGAAGTTCTATAAGGGTTGGACTATAAGGGAGGATATAAAGTTCCAACCCTGCGTGTGTCCAGTTGCTAATTGTTAAGTTTTTATCTATGGTCACTAATTAATAGGTCAAAAGGTTGTGACAAAAGAGCACTCTCCCGGGTAGGTAGCAGCGGCAGATGCTAACCGAAGTTCTGGTGCTTTGTTTGTTCTTGTTCTAGTACACACAAGAGCTAGATATGGAACTCTCAAGAGAAGCTTTTAGCCTTTGTTTCACTAAATAGTCCACTAGCTAACAAGATAACTTCAACAAGGCATTTGAGTCAGCTAAACGTTCTAATCTTCTTACACGAGAGTTGCTCCACAGCAGCATACTTGTAGAGTTGAGTGGATAACTAATGCTCAACACAGAATGGCTCACTTTGGTTTGGGCAGGATTTTAAAATTGATTATTTTATTATTGTGCTTTCCAACCAAGATAACCAGTTTTAAATCAAGGGTGCTCTATTTCAAATATCAATAGACATGATTCTGCTTCACTTCCTTGTGATTATTATTATTAGCACATTAACTTCTTGAGCTGCTACATGCTCTACAATAGCAAGCATGCAACAGATCACAAGATCTTGTTTAGCTGACGATACCTTTACTCGTGTCACTATTTAGTGCCTACTATTCTTTCCAAGTCAGCTGTGTCCTATCCCACAGGTGATAGCAGTTGTTGCACTAACTGCTACACACTTGAAGTGGATGGGATCTTCTGAGCCGTTCTACTCGGAGATCCACACCATATATTTATGATCGATACGTTTCTTTCATTGGACGCTTGTTCACTTACGAGCATGCACATTGCAGCACAATTACAGGAGGGCATGACTGACCTAATCGAGGGTGCTCTATTTCACGCGAGATTTAAAATTTTATAACACACAAGAAATCCAGATTTACACTGGGTCAAAGGATTGGTCAGCCAGACACTCCTAGCTCTAGGAGTTGCGTGCAACATTCATTTCTTAGGTGTGTAACTCTCACAAACGCTTTGTTTACAACCGATCATAACTTTAATATTTTTTGTTCAAATTTTCTGAAATTTATTTTCTTATAATTAGAAGACAGCTGGCTGTCATGTAGCTATGATGTAATCCTTCTAAATTAACCATAACTCCACGTGTAAATCGAATTCAGAAAAAGGGGGCGGAACCGGAATTAGAGCAAGGGCCAGAAGGCTTGGGCTCCATCCTTCCCTCCATCCTTCCCCACTGACATGCACATCCACAAACTCCTCCCCATGTTTATGTACCGTGTTACAGGTTTGAGTATCTTGGGAGGTTCCACAGGTTGAGAGCTGGAGCTGATGGCAGAGCCCTTCTTCCAGCCCAAGTTGGGCCTCATAGGCCCTAGGTGACCCTACAGACAGCAAACACACACAGTCCAGCCAGAGATTACCAGTGGCCATTATAAGAGGCAATGTTTGATTAGTGTGGGTTACAAAGGTCAATGCATTAAATATATAACAGATATACCTATAAATAGCATGCACACACCCGGAGTCCAGATAGGTCAAACCACAGATGGTAAGAGCAGCATACAAATATATAAATGCATGCACTTAGGACTATCCTGGAATTCCCCTAGTGAGGGTGACTGAAATCAGGGCCAGGAACATAAGGGTTGGTTACAAGCACCCCGGGATCCCCCCTAGAATGTTCTGGCTGTGCTGGACATGCCTCTCCACACAAGGAATTAGCTGAAAGTCTTGACAACAGGCAAGCATATTGGGCCACGCACTAACTTGCAGTGCCGTTGCTCAATCAAGAGATACTAGAATAATAACCACACCTTACCAAACTTGCACAAATTAACCCCTTAGGGCCTATAGCGTATAATTATGCACAAACTTCGTGCTCCTGATGATAGCAGACATATGCAGAAAGAAAGTGACTTGATAACCATTTGCTGAAGCAGTGACGTTTACAGTAGCAAGTATTGTCACCGTTGACCTCAACAACAAAACCCCAAAAAGTTTTAAAACAACAAGCAAGTGAGTACATAAAGACAGCACATGGTTTAGATGCAACATAGAAGAACACGAAATGCTCGTCATACTAGAGACCAAGGCTTAGAAGATAGGTCACTATGGTTATCGGCATCCATGCTAGCGAGCTAAAGAAATGCTGCTTTGCTTCCATTCATCGTTTCCAGGACAGCCAGCACGTCAACAGCATTTCTCTCGTAGAGTCCTCAAGCGATGAAGAAGGCCATTGTCTCTCTCTTGCGGTTACACTATCACATGATTTTAAATATTCAGGCACACACGTGCATTGCAGTTCTTTAAAATAAAATAAAATTAAAAGGGCTTATAATTTGTGATAGGATCTGCGAAAACGTGCCTTATGACCAAATAGTACTTTTCTCAATAATACAAGTTTTAGAGCCTATTGTCATACACTATGAAATTTGACTTTTTTTGGTATTTGTTATCTAGGGTCTTTCTCCTAACTGGTCAGAAAATTTCAAGCCTTGAATCCCTCTCACTCAGAAGTTACAGCATAGAACTGGACTGACCAAACGTACGCGGAGAATAATAATTATTACGTAATAGGGACTTTCCCTTTTTATAATAACATTCATAGTTTGTAGTTGGAAAGGGTCAACAGTGCAATTTTCCAAAGGTTTGATAATGTCCACAGAACAAGCTAATGAGATAGCTTTGACTATCAATCGGGTCATGAAACTGGATGCACAGGACCAAGCATCTATGCTGGAGGTTATTGCAGACTACTTCACTCTCCCCACTCTTGATGAAGAGAATTTTGATGAGTTGGAATGTTGCAGTAAGAAGACATACAAAATACAATTCTTATAATTACAATCACATGGACATTATACAATTACAACATACATTAGCAAGCTTGGAGGAAGATTGGGGCTGCCACATGGAGGATGAAGGTCACCATACTGAGGATTGTGGACATGATGGGAATGAAGATCATCGTATAATACACTGACTTTATTATTCAAATAAAAGCTTTACATGGCCATGTTCAGTGTATACCTAGTTAGTACCTATGAATTAACTGCCATCTGCCTTATAGCTAGTAATGTATGGTAGTTATTGCTTGCTATCTACTAGACTGCTTGCTAGCTAATTTTCTAGTTAGATGACCAGTTGCTTGCTAGAGGACTAGCTAGCTATTTTTATAGCTAGTTGCTTTTGCTAGTTACTAACCAATGACAATCATGTAAGCTATAGATGCTAGTCTCTATCCCAAAGCTTATAGCAACCTAGGAGGTTTAGCTAGCTAGCCTTGTTTTTCTTGTAATTTTTTTAAAAGTTACGACCACAGCTAGTAGCTATCTAGCTATGCATACTAAGACTTACCTCAGCTACATGTAGAGTTTCAAGACCCTTCTCCTCACTTTAGCAGTCGTTAGAGTAGCGCTTTCATCCGAAGCGCTCGAAGTAAACTTGCACCAAAACATCCGTCTTTCCCAATTTTTAAAAATTAAGACGGCATTGAATAACACGGAGATACGCGTGGAAGTATACGGAAGTTAATTGAATTTTGTTCGAGGCGTTTTTCTCACAATCAGCGTCCTTGACGGGATGAAAGAAAAGCCCCTGTAACTTCCAAGTCATAATTTTTTACTAAGTCCCTTCAAGATTTTTATAAGTATTTTTTATAGCTCTTTCACATAAAACAATAAAATGAAAACCAAAAAAAATGTCATAAGGCACGTTTTCGCAGAGCCTGTCACATTTCATGTTTTCACAAAAATCCACAATGCTGAAATCGAGGGAGTTCTAGGGAAATATGCTTCTTAGATAATAATAAAATGTGTGTAGTCATTGAAGTACATGTAGGTGTGGTCACTTGAGGGGGAGTGTTCTTAGTATATAAACAGGTTCAGCGTATGGAAACGCTTGTCTCCATAACTCTGCTAGCTGCTGCTAGGATGGCTAGCTACTTGTCTCTATAGCCTCGCTAGTTGCCTCCATAGCCTCGCTAGTTGCCTCCATAACTCTGCTAGCTACTTGTTTGATTCCATTGCAAATGGCTAACTGAGTGCCTACTAGATATTCCACTTGCACATGCTCTGATACAGTTTAGTGCAGATGCTAAAAACTTCATGCATTAGAAGCCCACAAGGAAACCACACTGACATAACCCCTCCAAGAAATTAGAGCCCTTAGCATAATGTCTTGAGTATAGATGCATAAGCTGTGTGGCCAACGCTTGATACCCCCCCCTAGTAAGAAACATATCACTCTCTCAAGCTGTGTGGCCAACGCTTGATACCTCTAGTAAGAAACATATCACTCTCTCACCGGTCCAGTACATGCCTTGTCCTTCTGTCGGCTGTTGATCAACTTTGTCAACTTAGTTGCTTCAAATCTCTCCCTGCGCTCTCTGTCCTTGGAGGGGTGGTCATCCTTGACACGCCTAAAGTCCCTCCCACCTCCTCCACCTCCCTTTATGGAGATCACCTGATGCTGTTGCACCATTTCTTTCTCCTTGGCCTCTTCTAGCTTTGCCTCTGCATGGATCTACATACATGCACACACACACCAAAAAAACATAATTGCAATGTCTAGCCTCAACGTGGTGGATTCACATTCCAAGGTTTCTTTAAGATGGGCCCCCCAAAGGTTTTGTAATTATTAATATGCTAAAGGAACAAATTTGAAGTGTAGTCAGTTAACATGTTAAGCAAATCTAAAAATAGACCAGCAAATCTAAAAATAGAACATTAAAAAATAGACACTAGCTGAATTGAAGTACTTAAATTAAGTGACCTACATAGTGCAAGTCAGAACCACACAAAGCTGCGTAAATATACTACTAGATTGTAAATATACTACTAGATTGTAAATATACTACTAGATTGCACCGAATTGCACTTTTTAGGTTTAGGTGGTACAAAATAAAAAATTCCCTGGGAGATCATGCCTCCCAGACCTCCCCCACACTGCTATCATAGTAGGTCCACTTTCAACCAGGATCCACACTGCTACAATAATAGATCCAGTCTCAACCAGGATCCACACCGACTATAGTAGATTCAGTCTCAACCAGGATCCACACTGATATCATAGCAGGTCTAGTTGTAACCTGGATCCACACAGCTACCAAATCCAGTCGTGCTGGATCTTAACTATCAAGATGGTCCTGTCCTTATGAAACCACGTCCTTCATCATCGTCTGATATAGTACTGTGTGTAATTTCCTTCAACCCTCGAAGAAGGCCCAAGCATATTGAACCAGTGATTAATAAAAGTAAGAGAAATTAACTGTTTATGTCGTCAGGTAGTAGTCGGCGCGCATTCCACCTCACTATCATAAGCCAATGGGAACTCCCTGCATTTCATAAAAGGTAATAACAACCCAGACCTCCTGACTTCTGTACTCAGCAGCTCTACAAACAACAGCTGGGGCATGTGCTTGGTCTGATAGTGACCAGACTGAAGTGAGGGCAGAAGCTAGCCTCTACAAACAACAGCTGGGGCATGTGCTTGGTCTGATAGTGACCAGACTGAAGTGAGGGCAGCAGCTAGCCTCTACAAACAACAGCTGGGGCATGTGCTTGGTCTGATAGTGACCAGACTGAAGTGAGGGCAGCAGCTAGCCTCTACAAACAACAGCTGGGGCATGTGCTTGGTCTGATAGTGACCAGACTGAAGTGAGGGCAGCATTTAGCCTCTACAAACAACAGCTAGGGCATGTGCTTGGTCTGATAGTGACCAGACTGAAGTGAGGGCAGAAGCTAGCCTCTACACAAACAACAGCTGGGGCATGTGCTTGGTCTGATAGTGACCAGACTGAAGTGAGGGCAGCAGCTAGCCTCTACAAACAACAGCTGGGGCATGTGCTTGGTCTGAAAGTGACCAGACTGAAGTGAGGGCAGCAGCTAGCCTCTCCAAACAACAGCTGGGGCATGTGCTTGGTCTGATAGTGACCAGACTGAAGTGAGGGCAGCATTTAGCCTCTACAAACAACAGCTGGGGCATGTGCTTGGTCTGATAGTGACCAGACTGAAGTGAGGGCAGAAGCTAGCCTCTACAAACAACAGCTGGGGCATGTGCTTGGTCTGATAGTGACCAGACTGAAGTGAGGGCAGCAGCTAGCCTCTCCAAACAACAGCTGGGGCATGTGCTTGGTCTGATAGTGACCAGACTGAAGTGAGGGCAGCAGCTAGCCTCTCCAAACAACAGCTGGGGCATGTGCTTGGTCTGATAGTGACCAGACTGAAGTGAGGGCAGCAGCTAGCCTCTCCAAACAACAGCTGGGGCATGTGCTTGGTCTGATAGTGAACAGACTGAAGTGAGGGCAGCATTTAGCCTCTACAAACAACAGCTGGGGCATGTGATTGGTCTGATAGTGACCAGACTGAAGTGAGGGCAGAAGCTAGCCTCTACAAACAACAGCTGGGGCATGTACTTGGTCTGATAGTGACCAGACTGAAGTGAGGGCAGCAGCTAGCCTCTCCAAACAACAGCTGGGGCATGTGCTTGGTCTGATAGTGACCAGACTGAAGTGAGGGCAGAAGCTAGCCTCTACAAACAACAGCTAGGGCATGTGCCTGGTCTGATAGTGACCAGACTGAAGTGAAGACAGCATTTAGCCTCTACAAACAACAGCTAGGGCATGTGCTTGGTCTGATAGTGACCAGACTGAAGTGAGGGCAGCAGCTAGCCTCTCGAAACAACAGCTGGGGCATGTGCTTGGTCTGATAGTGACCAGACTGAAGTGAGGGCAGCAGCTAGCCTCTCGAAACAACAGCTGGGGCATGTGCTTGGTCTGATAGTGACCAGACTGAAGTGAGGGCAGAAGCTAGCCTCTACAAACAACAGCTGGGGCATGTGCTTGGTCTGATAGTGACCAGACTGAAGTGAGGGCAGCAGCTAGCCTCTCGAAACAACAGCTGGGGCATGTGCTTGGTCTGATAGTGACCAGACTGAAGTGAGGGCAGAAGCTAGCCTCTACAAACAACAGCTGGGGCATGTGCTTGGTCTGATAGTGACCAGACTGAAGTGAGGGCAGAAGCTAGCCTCTACAAACAACAGCTGGGGCATGTGCTTGGTCTGATAGTGACCAGACTGAAGTGAGGGCAGCAGCTAGCCTCTACAAACAACAGCTGGGGCATGTGCTTGGTCTGATAGTGACCAGACTGAAGTGGGGACAGCAGCTAGCTTCTACAAACAACAGCTGGGGCATGTGCTTGGTCTGATAGTGACCAGACTGAAGTGAGGGCAGCAGCTAGCCTCTACAAACAACAGCTAGGGCATGTGCTTGGTCTGATAGTGACCAGACTGAAGTGAAGACAGCATTTAGCCTCTACATACAACAGCTGGGGCATGTGCTTGGTCTGATAGTGACCAGACTGAAGTGAGGGCAGCAGCTACCACCAGGTAGTAGGTAGGCTACAGAAGGAGTTGCAGCTCTCAGTGCCCACAACTTGAGTTGCTGTCCTCAGCAGTGACACACGCACACAGCACCCACCACATCCAACACACACCATACAGGTAAGTAAGGCCTGGGTGTACCTGGTCAATGGTCTTCAGTTGTTGGTCTTGGCGCTCACGAGGGATCCATTTGTTGCTCCTCAGCTCTATAATGTCCTGCAACATGAAGCGCACTCTGGCCGGGACCTTCCCCTTCTTGATGATGTCCGTGATACGGTTAAAGTAGGTGTCAATACGCCCCTGCATATGCCACACCCACAATTGTAACATGATCACCACCACCACCAGAACATCACACCCATCATCACGTGCCATCAGTCGTATAACATTATAACAAAATCCACTAAGCTCTGCGATAACACATCACATGCCTACACTTACCCACAGACCACACCCACCTCAATATAACGTACTTCTACACTCACACCACATGTGTCTCAAGACCACTCACCCTAAGGTGCCACACTTTCAAACTACAGACTACATCTACTGCAGCACATCACGCTCCTATACAAACCCTGGATCCACTTCAAAGCCCACCACACCCACCTTAGCCTGATGCTTGTCCAGATCCTTGCCAGTGGTGGTAATGAGTCGAGCAAAACACTCCAAACTCTCCTCGTCCGATGTAGACTTGAGGAGTCGCGTGATGCACTCGTGCAAGATTGTCTCAGACAGCATCTGGAGCTTGAACAACTCTCCGATGAACCTGATGTTTCCCAGAGAACGCTTCCTCATCCGATCCATTGCTATCCTCATCCCGCCCGTCAGCACTTTACGCTTTTCTTCCTGAAGCGGCACGCATGCACATGTCACACACACACACTCAGACACACACCTCCCTTCCCTCTCACCGTCTCTGCCTTGTCGATCTCGGCCTGCATGGTCTCCAAGCTCTCGTCGTCCTTCTGAAACTCCTTCTGGCACTTAGTGAGTAACATGCGTCTGAAGTTGTTGGTACGTGTCTTTCCCTCTAACACCCACTCCGCTTTGATAGGGCTCATTACCTTGCATAAGTTTGCGTAGGCGATGCTGAAACTTGGCTCTTCCAAGGCCTGCGGAAAAAGTACAGGTGCTCATCACCAACTAATGAACATTCCACTTGCATACACAAGGTCGAGAGGTATATTAACACAAGATATTGTGGAGCTAAGAGTGGCGGTGACGAGTGTCTGCACTCAAGTTATGTTAGAAGTGTTATACTTGCCCTAAAAATGTTAAATTCACACTAAACGTATTGAGTTTGCACTCAAGTTATGTAGAAGTGTTATACTTGCCCTAAAAATGTTAAATTCACACTAAACGTATTGAGTTTGCACTCGGGTTATGTAGAAGTGTTATACTTGCCTAAAGATCCTAAAGATGTTAAATTCACACTAAACGTATTGAGTTTGCACTCGGGTTATGTAGAAGTGTTATACTTGCCCTAATTCATACTAAACGTATTGAGTTTGCACTCGGGTTATGTAGAAGTGTTATACTTGCCCTAATTCATACTAAACGTATTGAGTTTGCACTCGGGTTATGTAGAAGTGTTGGTCTTATACTCACACTGAAGGTGTTAAAAAACTAAATTTAATTGATGTAGAACTGCATTTCACACTGCAGAGTGTAATGCCACATTAAGGAGTTATAGATTCATACTGAAGTTGTGTAGAAGAGTCACGTTTAAGTATGTAGAAGTGTTCTAGTCGCACTAAAACAATTTAGAAGTGCACTCGAGTAATGCCGAGTTGTTACTACAATGACCTCAATAATCAACTTGAATTTCACTCTCAACTAGATGCTCTAGCTTACTCACACGTTTAAGAGGTGTGACTGAGAGTGGTATATGACAACAACAAAGAGATGAGAGGGTGCAAAAGAGGGAAGGGGTGGGTGGGATGGAAAGCAAACAGATGAAGAGAGAGCAGTGATAGATTGGATGAGGGACTTACTTTAGTGAAAATCTTGTCGATGCAGCCACTGAGTCGCTCCTCGTTGGTGATCTCCAGCTTGAGTGCTTGTTCTGCCAGGGCAGTGAACTTCTGCGGGGTGAGCTTGTTCAGAATGCCTTGGAACTTGCGGTAGAGTTCTGCAGTAGAGATCTGCTCCTCTGTCAACTCAACCACGTTATCTGCCGCACGGGTCCACGGCACAGATGCCTTATTCAGCTCAACCTTCTGCGATTGACAACAGAAAGACAGCACCTCAAAAACGCCCACACACATGAAACATGCCACCTCCATAGCTCAAAGTAACGCCCAGTTAGTTGGCTGAAAATCAATTCCCCACACAACTTGACCACTTAATTTTAGCACCTAATCAAAAACTCGTTTAGTAGTTGATGGCTTCCTCTAGCCACTGGTGCTAATAGCAACTGTCAAACACTTTCCAATTAGGAGCTAGAATGCTGCAATATGGGCATGCTGGTTTTGATGCCCCAACTTTGACGCCTGTAACTTGTGCATGGTTATTCCTATGCAACACTTTTTTGTATCAAAAGAGAGCACACATAGAGATCTATTTTTTAAGCTAAATATCAAGTTCATAGAAAGAAGAAGTGTGCAGAATTTATGGAGCTTTTAAGTCACAACCACAGTTAAAAAAACAACAACATTTTGTAAAAATATGGACTTGTTCCCCCTTAAAAGGCAGCGCAACTTAAAAACAAACACACAACCTTCCCATTTACTGCCTTTTAGCAGCTTTGTGAACCATTAGCAACATCTAGCAAGCAGTTGCACCTCAGAGCATTCTTGCTATGGAGGGTGAGAACCATGAGCTCTTATGCACTAGTATGTAGAGATCACGTTCTTTGACCCGGTAGATCAAGTGATGCCGAGTTCCGAGTTTGGTATAAAATAGGAGATGGGCATTCAAGAGTGAGTCCTCTTCATTCAGTACTCTGCTACTCAACTGCTATAACAACCTGTTGAGTTATGAGTCATTCCAGCACAGCAGAGGACTTATCAAGGCAGTCATCGAGGCAGAGGTAAATTAGTAGCCATTAACACCCACTTCCAAGTTAAGTAGATCATACATACCAGACAAAATACTTTTCTCTTCCAGGCGTCTCCACTCTGGAATATCCCCCCTCCCTGTCATCAGAGTCTGATCAGCTTCATCAGGAGGGAGTGGGAGATATGATGTTTAAGAGGAGGATGGGAGAACATTGCTAAGGGCTTTCCCCAGGGCTTACCTCTTCTTTCTCTCTAGCTAATATCTGTACGTTAACTCTTTCACAGCTGGATTTACACCACATTCATTAATAGTCGCACTATTTTACATGACATTTAATTTTTTTTAATTCGATCAGGAGTGCACAAATGTCCTTAGCAACCATGGTTGATGTTATAGCATAGGTCTGCCTACATTGTGGATAACATTGCCCAGCAACTGACCACAAACAATGAATACCATTATATAAGCTTCTTTATATTTTTACGCAGAATATGGCTACTGATATTACAATATTTATTGATATTGAGCACACACTCGCCATGGCTGCTCCACTCAACACGATTCAGGATAACATACTGCTATATATACTTTCTTGTGATGCAGATGTTATCTCAGCTGGAGTATAATTCCCAGCCGTTTAGCCGGGGAACACAAAATATAACACAACTCACAAGCAACGTCTAACAATACAACACATCAACAACAACACAAACAAAGAGAGTCGAGTGTAGCGGCAGAGTGAAGTTTGTTGTAAAGCTGGTGAAGTATGAGTGTTTGGGAAGATGTGAGGAGCCAACAGGAAAATAAAGGGAGTCGACTGTGGCAGCAGAGCGATGGTCGTAGTAGAGCTTGCAGAGCTTGTGATGGTTCAAAGGACTAACAGGTCCACCATAAAAGGGATTCATCAACAGAAGTAATCTGTGAGAGTGTGGGTATTTTTTGTAACGGTCCCGGCCATTTGCAACACAAAGATGGATGGAGCATTTGATGAGAGACTCATGCCTATTGCCAGCATCAGGGAGATTATTTCTCTGTGTTATTATCCTTCAATACACTTGTTCTTCTCTTGTTCACTAGCACTAGATATAGATAGCTAGTACCCGTGAAGTACCCGGGTAAATGCTATTTTGCTCAAATTGGTATGCCAGTATCCTCAGCTAGCTTATAAGTGCAGCTATTTAACACCTGAAAGCTCTTGTTCCTGTTCTTCAGCATCATAAGAGTCCATATCTTGATCGCTAGGCACATCAGCAGAAATATCACTGGCCTGACATAAAACGGGTTGAGAATCAACTATTTCACTAGGAGCTGTTAGCTCTTCCTGGTCAATATCACTGGCCTGACATAAAACGGGTTGAGAATCAACTATTTCACTAGGAGCTGTTAGCTCTTCCTGGTCTCTAGTGTTGTCCATGGTAGGCAAAATTCCCTTCTTCTTCCCACTGCTTTCCACTCCAGAGCCCAAAATCGTCTTCATCCAGCATTGCTAAAACATCACTCACATTTAGTCTCTAAGCCATTTCCCTCCGATCGCACAGGTAAGTTTGACGTCAGGATTAGTATTACCATAATTACCTAGGTGCTACATGCTAGATATTTTTTAATTTAGCTCTAGCAGAGCACGCCCAGATATCTTTAGCATGAGTTAGCTCAACGAACAATTTTTTACTGCAGTCGTTATAAAAATGCCATATGACATCTACGGCGGTGAATCGATTAAAGCACTCAGTTGTTGCAACATTATAGCTTTGAAGATCTCGACATCAGAGGAGATTGGCACTTATTATGTACCGAGACGATTTGATGATTACCATGATGATTCAGATTTATGCCATAACAGGAATAATCACCATTAGAAGTAAATACAATAAGCTGCAGTTTGGTATAAAAATTGTCTCCATTGGCAAACAAAAGTTACGCCTGAAATATGTTTACAATAAAACTTATTACAATAACTTCTCAATAATCAACTTGCAAGTAATTACTTATTATCTTTCAAACTCATCCAGGAGCAACTACCAAGGGGGCTCAGAGTGCTTCCCTGCAGTCAATGTGCAGTCTCCCAAGCAGAAAAGCTTCAAGAAATTTGCAATCTGCTTAGAAGAGATGGTACAAGAAGACAGTTGTAGCCATCAGGCATCAGCCTCAAAACAAACAGAAAAGACTTGCACCTCCTCAAAGCAGGTTCTAGGTATTTTACAATGATAAAGAAGTCCACTGTTTAAACACATGTTTAGTATGACTTCACTTCCTGCTCATGGCAGACCACTTCCTGCTCAGGGCAGACCATTTCCTGCTCAGGTAAGACAACTTCCTAGAACAGGTGACTAATGACTAATGATCAAGTCGACAACAAGAATTTTCTATTCATAAACCATTTACCTGTGTTTTCGATGCGAGGCTGTGCCCTATACGATGGTGCCTTCTATTCTTCAAGTTATATGTGTGATTCATACCAGGCATGCAAGGTGCCATTCTTCGTGCTGGCAATATAAGATTTCATTTTCATTGGTGTAACACAACAATCTTATCTAGCTGATTGCTCATTTGTTATGCTCAATTATTCTGTTTAATGACCCCACCCTTCAGGAAGGCAAATGAATATTCCCCATCGATGCCATTCTCCTCCCTACACTTAGGGAGTACCTTGTGTGGCCACAGTCTTTGAGGCAGTGAAGCTCTCCATTTTTGGACTCGTCCACCTTCCACAGTTTGAATCAAACCAACCCACTCACTTGATGACTAGTTTGCACTGTCTCCACCATACCTTTTGTGCTACATATCTATACACAGAATCGATTTGAAGGCATGTTTACTAAACAAGCGCCTAGTAACATTACTTGCCAGTGCAGTCTTGCAAAGATCACTGTTGGAGGGTATTTTGTGTTAGTGGTAGGTTCTCTATTGACAAAATACAGCAGTGTGGTTAGCTGCTTTAAAAGTTTGCACCTACTTACAGTAACAGAGTGCAGTCCATAGACAAAGAAATAGCTCGTTAGAGGTTGTTGGAGCTGCTAATTGGGTGTAGTCACTGCACTAAGTGAAATAGCTGTTGTGGTTGCCGAGGCACTCCTCTCGAAACCAGAACGCCATTTTGCAGCCAACAACGAAACCACGCCTGGGAAGTGCTCCAGAAGGTGGAGCATCACATCAGCTGTACTAGCTCACTATAAGCCAAGGAGATAGCAAGAGCTGACACGGTTATAGGCTGGGGAGGCTAAATTGACATTTCCCTGAAAGCCCTGTAGCATGCTATCTTAACTCTTAGACCCCGAGCGGCCGGTTTTTCGGCCGATACCTAGAGTGGTACATACCCGAGCGGCCGGTTTTTCCCCATTCCCCCCCCCCCCTTTTTGGGGGGGGCATTATAATCAACTTTAAACTTTTTAGTAAATTTTTTCTCCAGGACCACAGGCACACACATATTAGGGAGCATAGGGTTCTAAGGGTTAAGATATCTTACAAGAATCACTGAAGTGCAGATTATCTCGTACAATATGCCAGTGCAATGTGATCCCCCACCTCAAAAAAATCTGCAAAACTATTGTGTAGCACTCAATGAACTCTCAGTTGACATAATAACATTAAAATCACCTTCTCAATAATCCAACTTCAATTTTTATTCACTCGACGTTTCGACCAGATGCTCTAGTCTTCATCAGGAATAATGAGACGCTAAGGCTCACGTGAGCCTGTTATATACTGGTAGCTAGCTATCCACCACATGCCAGTACACGCGCTGGATAGCTAGCTACTGGTATATAACAGGCTCACGTGAGTCTTAGCGTCCTGATGAAGACTAGAGCATCTTGTTGAAACGTCGAGTGAATAAAAATTGAAGTTGATTATTGAGAAGGTGATTTTAATATTGTGTAGCACTTGTTTTTCAAGGAACTAAAGTTCCAAGGATTGATGTAACCAATTTTTTTTTTTTGCAGAATAATGTTCAATGTTATTGCAACACCATACTAAACCTTATTATTGTACCAAATTATTGTAGGGCACAATTTTTTTTTGCATTAAGATCATGCCTGCAAAAATAAAGCGCTATGTATGATATATTTAGGAAAAAAGCTAGCAAATGCAGCTACATTTGTGCTTAGTAAATGAGGACAGCTCCAATGAGTGAGCTCCAATGTCTTGCTCAGATATAGTCATCCGTGTAATCAACAAGGGATATTAATTGGGGTAAACATGTAATGAACTATGAGGTATCCCATCATCCATGCCACGTTTGTGAGCAACAATTCAAAGTCCAAATGAAGTAATGAAGTAATACATTTACTACCAGCTGTAAAATGTGGTTGTATTTTTACTCTGTGTATGTATTCCAAACCTGCACACTATCCCTGCACTCTAGCCTGTACACTAACACTGTACTCAATCCTTGTATTCTACACTGTATAAACCTTTGTATTCTAGCCTCAATCTAGCCTCTATGCTTGCATAGTGACCAAGAATTGTATCACTGTATTCTAGCTCAGTATTCTACCTGTACACTATTCTTGCATTCTATCTCTGTAGTATAGCACAATAGTTTGGCGTGGGCTGTATTATACTAAGTACTGTATTGTAGCTTCATGTAATCAAAACTGCAACATTCTTGCAAATATAATCTTGGTCAAATGTGTTCGCTACTTACTCTTATGCATATTGATCACAATCAAATCTGAAATCAACACAATCCAAACACTCAAGGGGGGGGGGGGGGGGGGGGGGGGGGGCAGGGTCAACTCAAGTGCACACTAATGCTACATAAAGCATACCCGCTCCATTTGTGGCTGATGAGAAATAACCTTCTTGTGATCGATGATTCTTCTGCTGCTCATCTGCACGAAGAAATGGATCCTCACACACCCAAACATCAGTTATACTTACCGGTCCTCTCTTCTCATTGGGTCTGCTGGTGTAACCACCAGCACCTGCACCTAGCGTGTCCATGGACAGCACTAGAGATGACTTCAGCCCAGCCGGCACTTCCTTGCAGATGTCAAGATCCTTGAACCGCATCAGGAACTCCCGCTCGTACATCTTCCTACCATCACCAGCTACAAATGAGGAAAAACCACAAAGATGTCCATATGTAAATTTACATATTCTGATATTCACGAGTCACGAGGACTATTGTTAACCTACTACACAACCCAGATCCAGTGGGTATCCTTTTATTAACCTATATTAACCTACTTGAACCTCACTCAATCCAGTCAAAATCTGTCCTGGCAAAATCTGTCCTCAAATAACTATTGTCCATCTACTTCAACCCAAGATAGTATTGTTCCAGTGTGTGTCCCCATAGCGCTATTGTTAACCTACTTCAACCCAAGATAGTATTGTTCCAGTGTGTGTCCCCATAGGGCTATTGTTAACCTACTTCAACCCAAGGTGTCCAGTGTGTGTCCCCATAGAACTATTGTCAACCTAGTTCAACCTGCCTCAACCCAGCGTGGTGTTGGTCCTGTGTGTGCCCCCACATAGCTGTTGTCAACCTACTCCAACCTGCCTCCTCCCAGCATGGTGTTGGTCCAGTGTGTGCCCCCACAGAGCTGTTGTCAACCTACTTCAACCTGCCTCCACCCAGCGTGGTGTTGGTCCAGTTTGTATCCCCATGGAACTATTAGCTAACTACTTCAACCTCTCCACCCAGTGTGATGTTGGTCCAATGTGTGCCCCCACAGAGCTGTTGTCAACCTACTTCATATTGATTTAGACACAATATCATTATGTGCTCCCCTTCGGTTAAGAGTGTGATCGTCAATGTCTGATCCCCTATAATTTCACAGATCGTGATCTTCCCCCTTCCTAAAAGTTGGTGCCCCCACAGAGCCATTAGTCAAGCGTGTGTGTGGTATTGTTATCAGCTGATGGCATATGCAAACCTGCATCCTCCCATTACACAAAGTTCAGAACCAATTAGCTCCCAACTAGGACATATGTCACACATGATAAAGCCACACTGTTGCTAGGCAGGTGACCCCCACCCAGCACACTGTGTGGGCTTCACAGGCATTATTTCATAGGATCCACCACATGCATCCAGCTGGTATGGCTGGCTAGAATTCTTGCATGTAAATACACAACACTTGAGTCGGCTCCATTGAGGCAAGCCAACAAAAGCTATGTCAGACTAGGTCAGCAATAAAACTTCATCTAGCAAATGTCTCCTTCCTCAAAAGCAAAGGGAGTGTTTGCTGGCATGCCTCTCTGTGCAGCCTTGCTCAACAAAGAGCTTCCAGAAACACTAAAGATGGCCAGAGTCCCCCGAAGACGTTATTGTACTGAATTTGCATAATAGTAAGCTCCTCCCAATAGTAATTGCAGTCGCCACTGCAGTCCCTATCTGAGTATATCGTGTACACTGCATTTACCTCTTGCCACCTGGGTCATTATTATATAGCACAGAGAGGGGTATTTATGAGAGGTTAATATTTGTGGTTTTCACTTTTCACAGTTAGAATCCACTAATAGGTATGATGAAGAGCAGCAGAGCAGGGTGTGGCTTCTACTATGCTCGACACAAATATTCCCACCAGCAAATTATTTTCAATAGCAACTATTTTACTCCTCGCAAAATATCTCCGGACCAATATACAATGCTTGAGCTTGGGTGCTTATACTGAGACTGCTAGAACACTGGCACTATAATTAATAACCCATGTGTGTAATAACTTTATAATACGTGATATATTTAGGAGCACTCTAAGAACGGGGCGGGGAAACTGAACCATAAAATAGACAGCAATAAAAAACGCGTGGTTCCGACTTTAAAGCTCCAAATATCTGCACACTTCACTGCATGAAATAGCTATGTAGCTCAAAAAGTAGGTCTTACTATGTGCTCGCTCGCTTTTGACGCTAAAAATGTTGCATAGCAGGTATAACCTGGCCAAAATTACTGCAGCTCAAGTGGGGGTGCCGCAAAACCTAGTGCTTGATTTTCAAGTTATGGCTACAAACTTAGTATCTGTGGCAAGAGGAAGTATTCTATACTTTCATTAGGTGCTAAAAAGCGAGTAGGTGGTCAAAGAATTCCATTGGACCCACACACACAAGTGTGCAAGCTTGACCGCTCAAGTTTTAGCACCTATGAAAATGCATATTGTAGGGCTTTCTCTTGCCACAGATGCTTATTTCAGCTGTCCAGCACCTTACATCTGGAGCAATAATAACTGTTGCTGTTGCAGAATGAGGCTCTCCGATTTTGAGGTACAGTTTCCCCCCTCGCATATCCGAACGCATTAGTTCAATGTGCAAAAAGCCCAAATCTCATTAAAACTCATCCAACTCCTCAATCATCACGTTTGATAATTGTCAATATGATTTTTTATCTGCAGGGCTTGGGGTGCGAGTAGCTGGGCCAAGGAGACGCATGTGTGTGCTTAGGAGCTGCCATGCTGTCTTACACGCACATAGCCATACATGTTATTACAGCTATGTATTGTGTGGCGGCAACTGTCAATCACAACCAGGTTCTGTACATACACTACTAAATAAGCTGTTTGCTTCAGGTTATCATGCCTCTTCGTGCATGCCAGAGATCTCACTCCTTTTAAGGACCATCACTCCTTTTAAGGACCATCAGAGATGTCTGAGAGGATTCAGCTTAGAACATGGGATGTCTGTCTTATCAATAGCCAGCCCGCATTGCCAGAAAATGGTGGTGCTTCTGATTCTCGTTCATGTAACTTTTCATGGAAATCTGAAGCCTTCAATGGTCCACTGACCGGAATGTCTTGTCCCCTTTTCTGAATGAACCAGAGATATAGAGCGCTTCCAAGCTGGTCACCTTTAGCAAGACTATCAAGGGTGCTTGCAAACTCTCAAAGTTGGCTTCATTCTTTCTCATCTCTGTTATCGTTGTCTTTCCAATGTCTTACTCTTCTGTGAGTCCAGTTGGTTGCTTCGGATATCTTGTCAACTACCAACTCAATAGACAAAACTACGCTCGTCCTTTTGCTGGGCCCAGCGAAGTGATTCAAATCTCTAGCCCACCCCACCCAACGAAATTTCATGATGACGATCATTACCATGCTTTACTATTTTACTGAGTTCGGATAAACTGAGCATTTGGATAATCGAGATTCAGAGAAGCGAGGGTGTACTGCACACCACTTTTAGCTGCAGTCACTCTGGCATAGTTATACACGTCCAACATTTTAGAAGGCACACAGAGAAACTCATCTTTTGAGCTACATATCTAGTTCATACAGTGAAGCGTGGTGAACCTATGGAGCTCTAAAGTCATAACCACAAGTTTTTAATGTTATTTTTATGGTATAGTTCTCCCTTAACCGATTAAACGCCGTAAGCGCCATATGGCGCGAGACCTTACATCCTTCGCCACACAAAAATATATAAAATGAACCGTTACGAGCTAACAGCCCCGGTTGGGTTCTGCACATGCCTAGTAGACTAGAGAACGTCACAAAAATGATTATTTCCGGTTGATGCATCGTGCAACAAAAATCCTGCGGTTGAACGCCATTTTTGTTGGTCGAGCTTTTTTTAAAAACTGCTCAAAGATGCTCTCCTGTGAGGACGTTATTTCTCAACTTTTAGCCGACGATTCTGGCGATTCTGGGTCAGATTCATTTGGGGAAGAAGGTGAAGACATCTATGCATACCGAGGAAACACTCTGGATCCAGTTGCTCTAAGAGAAGAGGCGCGCTTGGATGGACTTCTCGATTGTAAGTTTCTTCTAACCTTAGCGCTTCATAGCCTTTGTTTACCATAGTCAACTGAGAGTGTACTATTGCCAAATACTAGCTTATTCTGTTGGTATTCCAAATTCAGACAGGATAGTTATAGAAAAAAAGTTATAGCTAAGAGTGTAGGTTGGAGTTGTTGAGTTGATTTTCATTTGAATTTGAATTTTCAAATGTTGACCACAAACTTGATATATATATATATCTTGTTTTTCCCACCCTCCCCACTACTTTTCTTACAGCATCAGATGATGAGAGTGGAGATGAGGCATCTATGACTCCTTTTGTTACATTGGAGGATGAGGAAGCCTTGCCTGAAGTCTCTACAGGGCGTGGGAACACGACTGGTGCTGGAGTTGTGCGAGGGAGAGGCAGGCGAGGGAGTACTGGCCAAGGGGGAAGCAGCTTAAGTGGTAGTGGAGTCGTAAGTGTTACTAGTGGTCCTCCAAAAGGTACTGGTAGTAGGCGGGCCAGAGGTTATAGGCGTGTGCGAGCATCTGGCACTGGTTCTAGGCTAACTGAGGTCACAGGTAAGTGGGAAATAAAGGAGCCAACTCCTTTGAAATTGGACTATACAGCAACAGCTGGTCCAACTTCTTCATTGCTTGGTGCATCAAGTACATTTTTAGATGCATTTTACTTTTTTTAACTCTTGAAGTGTGGGAACTCCTAGTAGCAGAGACGAACAGTTACGTTTCTAGGATGGCTAGTCTCTCCAGGCCATGGGTAGATACTAATATAGAGGAAATGAAAGCTTTTGTAGGAGAATGTTGATAATAATGGGAGTTTCCACACTTCCATACTTAGAATTGTACTGGTCCACTAATCACTCGGATTTGTCTGGATCTTTGGTTCGTAAAGTAATGCCTAGGACTCGGTTTTTGGAGCTAATGCGTTATGTACATGTAAATTCTATTGATGGTTTGTTGGTTACAAATTTGATAGAAGCTTGTTTATTGAATTCATTTATTTTGTTTTCTTCTGTCCGAGCTCCAATATCAGTAAGGAAGGGTAATTATCTAGAAGCTAGGATTGTTCTAGCTAAATCTTTGATTGGTTCTTTCTCTTCTCGGCAGCGTGCAGGTCAACGTTGTAGTCAGGCAAATAGTCAGCTAGATCGCTTCAGTATATGAAGGACAAACCAATAAAATGGGGGATAAAAGTGTTTGTCCTTTGTGATGCTAGGAATGGGTACATTTATCGGTTGCAGATTTATACAGGTAAGAACGTGGAAGTAGCTGATAAAACTGGTTTGTGTAGTAGAGTTGTTTTAGATTTGTTAGAAGGATTAGAACATAAGAACTTCCATGTGTACATGGACAATTATTATACTAGTCCTAATTTATTTCAAACGCTTACAAGTAAAGGCTTTGGTGCATGTGGTACAGCTAGGTATACTAGGAGGAACTTTCCTCCAGATTTAGTAACAAAAGCTTCGATTAGAAATAGAGGTTATTATGATTATAGGTCTAATGGTGCACTCCTGGCTTTAGTTTGGGTAGATAAACGGTCAATCTACATGATAACTAATATACATCCCGCGGAAAATAATTTAGTACCTCCTACTGTAAAAAGGCGCAAAATTGATGGTTCTAGAGAGGATCTGCCATGTCCCCCATGTTTGCCTGATTATCAGTCATTCATGAGAGGTGTGGACAGAGCAGATCAGAGAATAGGCTACTATAATTTGGGTAGAAAGTCTAGGAGATGGTGGAAAAGGGTTTTTTCGTATTTGAGAAGCTTGTTTATTGAATTCATTTATTTTGTTTTCTTCTGTCCGAGCTCCAATATCAGTAAGGAAGGGTAATTATCTAGAAGCTAGGATTGTTCTAGCTAAATCTTTGATTGGTTCTTTCTCTTCTCGGCAGCGTGCAGGTCAACGTTGTAGTCAGGCAAATAGTCAGCTAGATCGCCTCAATTTAAAACTAGGTCATTTCCCACAGTGCTGTGCAAAGAAGCGCTGTGTAGTTTGCATTTGTAAAGGTTACAGGCATGAGGCAAGGTCCCAGTGTTGTTTTTGTAAGGTTCCTTTGTGTGGTGGATCAACAGGCCGTGACTGTTTTCGTAAATACCATACCTTGGTGGACTATCAGTAATGTTTATGCACCCCCTGCTCCTTTCTGTGCTTCTCTCTTGTTCCCTGCTCCTTCGTCTACTTCTCTCTTGTTCCCTGCCCCTTCGTCTACTTCTCTCGTTCCCTGTCCCTTCGTCTACTTCTCTCGTCTCTCCAGTATTCAAGTGTTATTCTTATCCTGGTATCTCATGTTTGTGTAGAATAAAAACATGGTGAAATATCATGCCGGAGACCAAGCAAGCTATACCCAAGACTGAGCAAGTTCTACTCTACCCGTGACAGCAAGACCGGAGCTCTACCCAAGACACTCCCTTACATAATTGTGTTTTATATTATGGTTTTATTCTAGTATATATGTGTTAGCATTTTCACTCTCTTATAATTTGTTTTTTGTATTATTATTTGTTAGCATTTTGATGGGGAAAACAACCCACTGGCTTTGCATATGGTAGAGGGTTTGTAAATAGATGCTCCATCTTGTGTTGGCATTATAATGTGTGTATAATAGTGTGAAAATATGAAAATATTCACCCCCAAGAAGATGACAAGGTTTTATAATGCTGGTTAGTTCTGCCCAGTTGGTAAGGAAGGCTCGATTTTTTTACAGGAAGTAGAGCTATCATGTGGCTTAATATGACCCAAGTTTCATGGGTGGAGTCCCTGCAGAACGGAAGATATAAAAATAATAAGTAAAATACCTCGTTAATTCATGAATAATTTGCCCGCGGGTACTAGGAATACGGCGTGTAATCGGTTAAATAGAACGATAAGTTCGTGCACACGTTGAATGCGCATATGTAATGCACGACACAATGAGCAGTCAGAGAAACGCTCTGTTCTATTCTCTGCACAGTATTGTCATCTGTTACATCAAATAGATAGAATGAGTACTAGCATGCCTAGTATGCATACTAGCACTGCACAATGATGCTACTAGCATGCCTAGTATGCATACTAGCACTGCACAATGATGCTACTAGCATGCCTAGTATGCATACTAGCACTGCACAATGATGCTACTAGCATGCCTAGTATGCATACTAGCACTGCACAATGAGGCTACTAGCATGCCTAGTATGCATACTAGCACTGCACAATGATGCTACTAGCATGCCTAGTATGCATACTAACACTGCATAATGATGCTACTAGCATGCCTAGTATGCATACTAGCACTGCACAATGATGCTACTAGCTTGCCTAGTTAGTATGCATACTAGCACTGCACAATGATGCTACTAGCATGCCTAGTATGCATACTAGCACTGCACAATGATGCTACTAGCTTGCCTAGTTAGTATGCATACTAGCACTGCATAATGATGCTACTAGCATGCCTAGTATGCATACTAGCACTGCACAATGATGCTACTAGCTTGCCTAGTATGCATACTAGCACTGCACAATGATGCTACTAGCATGCCTAGTTAGTATGCATACTAGCACTGCATAATGACTGTTTAGCTAGCTAGCTAGCTAGCTAATCACACTGACAACAAATGCCATGCAACTAACATCATCCTGAAAACAAGATGTTGGGTGTAGACAGAAAATGGCATGCCAAGCTTATGCTAAGCCATAACACGAGCTATATTTGTATATCTAGCACTAAGCTATCGTTTACACCAGTTAGCATCATGCCATCATTTTCTTGAACTTCACAGCTATCATTATGGAATGTAAGTTAGATAGCTACTGCACGCCTCACCCCCACCATTGCTTAGATAGCTACTGCATGCCTCACCTCCACCATTGCTTAGATAGCTACTGCTCACCTCCACCATTGCTTAGATAGTTACTGCACGCCTCACCTCCACCATTGCTTAGATAGCTACTGCTCACCTCCACCATTGCTTAGATAGCTACTGCACGCCTCACCCCCACCATTGCTTAGATAGCTACTGCACGCCTCACCTCCACCATTGCTTAGATAGCTACTGCACGCCTCACCTCCACCATTGCTTAGATAGCTACTGCACGCCTCACCCCCACCATTGCTTAGATAGCTACTGCACGCCTCACCTCCACCATTGCTTAGATAGCTACTGCACGCCTCACCTCCACCATTGCTTAGATTGCTACTGCACGCCTCACCACCACCATTGCTTAGATAGCTACTGCACGCCTCACCCCCACCATTGCTTAGATAGCTACTGCACGCCTCACCTCCACCATTGCTTAGATAGCTACTGCACGCCTCACCTCCACCATTGCTTAGATAGCTACTGCACGCCTCACCCCCACCATTGCTTAGATAGCTACTGCACGCCTCACCCCCACCATTGCTTAGATAGCTACTGCACGCCTCACCTCCACCATTGCTTAGATAGCTACTGCACGCCTCACCTCCACCATTGCTTAGATAGCTACTGCACGCCTCACCTCCACCATTGCTTAGATAGCTACTGCACACCTCCCCCCCACCATTGCTTAGATAGCTACTGCACGCCTCACCTCCACCATTGCTTAGATAGCTACTGCACGCCTCACCTCCACCATTGCTTAGATAGCTACTGCACGCCTCACCACCACCATTGCTTAGATAGCTACTGCACGCCTCACCCCCACCATTGCTTAGACAGCTACTGCACGCCTCACCTCCACCATTGCTTAGATAGCTACTGCACGCCTCACCTCCACCATTGCTTAGATAGTTACTGCACGCCTCACCTCCACCATTGCTTAGATAGCTACTGCACGCCTCACCCCCACCATTGCTTAGATAGCTACTGCACGCCTCACCCCCACCATTGCTTAGATAGCTACTGCACGCCTCACCACCACCATTGCTTAGATAGCTACTGCACGCCTCACCCCCACCATTGCTTAGATAGCTACTGCACGCCCACCCCCACCATTGCTTAGATAGCTACTGCACGCCTCACCTCCACCATTGCTTAGATAGCTACTGCACGCCTCACCCCCACCATTGCTTAGATAGCTACTGCACGCCTCACCACCACCATTGCTTAGATAGCTACTGCACGCCTCACCCCCACCATTGCTTAGATAGCTACTGCACGCCCACCCCCACCATTGCTTAGATAGCTACTGCACGCCTCACCACCACCATTGCTTAGATAGCTACTGCATGCCTCACCCCCACCATTGCTTAGATAGCTACTGCACACCTCACCTCCACCATTGCTTAGATAGCTACTGCACGCCTCACCTCCACCATTGCTACTGCACGCCTCACCTCCACCATTGCTTAGATAGCTACTGCACGCCTCACCCCCACCATTGCTTAGATAGCTACTGCACGCCTCACCTCCACCATTGCTTAGATAGCTACTGCACGCCTCACCTCCACCATTGCTTAGATAGCTACTGCACGCCTCACCTCCACCATTGCTTAGATAGCTACTGCACGCCTCACCCCCACCATTGCTTAGATAGCTACTGCACGCCTCACCTCCACCATTGCTTAGATTGCTACTGCACGCCTCACCACCACCATTGCTTAGATAGCTACTGCACGCCTCACCCCCACCATTGCTTAGATAGCTACTGCACGCCTCACCTCCACCATTGCTTAGATAGCTACTGCACGCCTCACCTCCACCATTGCTTAGATAGCTACTGCACGCCTCACCCCCACCATTGCTTAGATAGCTACTGCACGCCTCACCCCCACCATTGCTTAGATAGCTACTGCACGCCTCACCTCCACCATTGCTTAGATAGCTACTGCACGCCTCACCTCCACCATTGCTTAGATAGCTACTGCACGCCTCACCTCCACCATTGCTTAGATAGCTACTGCACACCTCCCCCCCACCATTGCTTAGATAGCTACTGCACGCCTCACCTCCACCATTGCTTAGATAGCTACTGCACGCCTCACCTCCACCATTGCTTAGATAGCTACTGCACGCCTCACCACCACCATTGCTTAGATAGCTACTGCACGCCTCACCCCCACCATTGCTTAGACAGCTACTGCACGCCTCACCTCCACCATTGCTTAGATAGCTACTGCACGCCTCACCTCCACCATTGCTTAGATAGTTACTGCACGCCTCACCTCCACCATTGCTTAGATAGCTACTGCACGCCTCACCCCCACCATTGCTTAGATAGCTACTGCACGCCTCACCCCCACCATTGCTTAGATAGCTACTGCACGCCTCACCACCACCATTGCTTAGATAGCTACTGCACGCCTCACCCCCACCATTGCTTAGATAGCTACTGCACGCCCACCCCCACCATTGCTTAGATAGCTACTGCACGCCTCACCTCCACCATTGCTTAGATAGCTACTGCACGCCTCACCCCCACCATTGCTTAGATAGCTACTGCACGCCTCACCACCACCATTGCTTAGATAGCTACTGCACGCCTCACCCCCACCATTGCTTAGATAGCTACTGCACGCCCACCCCCACCATTGCTTAGATAGCTACTGCACGCCTCACCACCACCATTGCTTAGATAGCTACTGCATGCCTCACCCCCACCATTGCTTAGATAGCTACTGCACACCTCACCTCCACCATTGCTTAGATAGCTACTGCACGCCTCACCTCCACCATTGCTACTGCACGCCTCACCTCCACCATTGCTTAGATAGCTACTGCACGCCTCACCCCCACCATTGCTTAGATAGCTACTGCACGCCTCACCTCCACCATTGCTTAGATAGCTACTGCACGCCTCACCTCCACCATTGCTTAGATAGCTACTGCACGCCTCACCTCCACCATTGCTTAGATAGCTACTGCACGCCTCACCCCCACCATTGCTTAGATAGCTACTGCACGCCTCACCTCCACCATTGCTTAGATAGCTACTGCACGCCTCACCTCCACCATTGCTTAGATAGCTACTGCACGCCTCACCCCCACCATTGCTTAGATAGCTACTGCACGCCTCACCCCCACCATTGCTTAGATAGCTACTGCACGCCTCACCTCCACCATTGCTTAGATAGCTACTGCACGCCTCACCTCCACCATTGCTTAGATAGCTACTGCACGCCTCACCTCCACCATTGCTTAGATAGCTACTGCACACCTCCCCCCCACCATTGCTTAGATAGCTACTGCACGCCTCACCACCACCATTGCTTAGATAGCTACTGCACGCCTCACCTCCACCATTGCTTTGGCCATTTCCCCAGTACCCCCATGACTCACAAATAAAAGTTTGACGTTCATGCACGTTTGTGCCACGGCGCTAAACAAAGTCCCCCTTGACGCAGCAGCAGATACAAGTAGTATAAGTATGATGGCTTATTTCTAGGAACCTATCCAGACCAAACTTTGTGTAGCCCAACCAAGGAAGGTTTTAAGCACAAAATCGTTTGAAATAAAGACAGTAGCGCTTTTCATGCTATTTGTGATCCTCATCCTCATGGGCGTTTTCTTTAGGGAAATAACTGCACATGCATTTTCCACATTCCTTATGATGCACACATCGCCAAATAGCAAGCGGCACATCAACAACTACACTACAAAAAGCAATAAAAAATTATCCTGAAATCACCAACACAACCAAACCCAAAATTTTCAAATCTACAGAAAGGTGTCTAATTTAATTTATGCCCCCCCCCCCCAATTTTCCATGAATTACCAACACAAAGACAAACTAAAACAATTAATTTTTGTAGTGCCAGCCGTGGAATAGAAAGGGGAGCAACTGGGGCGGCACTCTGGAGAAGCTGCTCGCAGCAAGGGAATAAGAAAAGAAGAACCGCATTCTCCGCGAGATCCTCGACGAGTAATGGTACAGCTGCGAAATACTAGAGCAGCAACCTAGGACGGTGGTTAGGAGAAGCTGGACACAGCCAGAGGAGAATGGAATTATCATTGTCAGCTACTGGGTGCCTAAGCCCTGCTTCATGGGAAGCCCAGCTACAGGCCATTCTTCATGAGGAGCCTAGCTACTGGGTGCTTAGGCCCTTCTTCGCAAGGAGCCCAGCTACTGGGTGCCCAGGCCCTGCTTCATTGCTTCATGGGGAGCCCAGCTACTGGGTGCCTAGGCCCTGCTTCATGGGGAGCCCAGCTCTGGATGCTTAGGCCCTGCTTCATGGGGAGCAGGGGAGCAGAGTTACTGGATGCTTAGGCTCTGCCTCAAGGGGAGAAAACTATGTGTATTGAAATAACTCACTTTAGACCTTTAGACAGTTATGTGAGCATTTCCCCTAGCCTGTGCCTAGTTCACATCAGATTGTATTTTGAATGCAACTGATCAATACTTGCATCCCTTCTCTTTTTTCCTTTCCTCCCTTGTGAAAAACCGGGTCACCCTGTCAGTGTGTTTTCAAACTGGTGTGACATCCAGAAAGATTAGCTTTAACAACAGTGTATGTATGGTCTGCTAATAATGCTTGCGTTATTCACTTTTTCCTCCTGGCAGCACCGGGCGGGTATATAGAAACATCACCACAGGCTGATCCATACAAAATTCTGCGTGGGGTTTAAAGGCCACCCAAACAAGGCTTTAAGACAACCATTTTCTTGATCTTGCATTTTTTAATGGAGGAAGTAGTTCATATTCGGACCTTTTTGCTTTTTGCAGTATTCAGGCCACCCCGTAAGTTGGATTTCTCTCACTTTCTCCCTAAAGACACCAGACACCAGGTGGAAGGCAACAGGGTTCTTGCTTTAGGGAATGGAGGAAATGCTCATTTCATGTCATTTTGGGGGCATGTGTCGAGTACCCTTACGACCATTTTGAAATCTATTGCGACTAATGAGTGTTTTCATCAGGCACTAAATCGTGAGGAATTGGTCATGTGCTTTGGTTGAAGAAAAATTTCTAGCGCTGGAAGGACATTTTCAATCGCAATCGCTTATTTAACATTAGGGGAGAGAAAGGTTTTGGGTTCTATTCAAGGGAGAAAGGGGCCAAATGTAGTTAGTGGGGTTGCATGGAATGATTGCTTAATGCCAACACTCATCCCATAAAGTAAGGCTTCCTCCAGCCACATAATCAACTGTCCAGCACTTCAGGGACCACACTTGCAGCAAATTCAGATCTTCAAGATTGTGAGGTACCACACTTTGGCTGCAGTTAACTTTAGCATAGTTATAACTGTACAACATTATTTAGTATCAAGAGAGCACACAAAGACTTTTGAGCTATACATCAAGTTCATACAGTTTGTGTGCAGAATCTATGGAGCTCTAAAGTCACAAAGGGGACAAAGTTTTGTCCAGCAGCCTGAAAACTGTGGCTTACCATTTCAAGTACCATATCTTTGCACACATTCATGCTATGGTCCATATTCATATACCCAAATGGTAGCCAATGTTTATCTTTTGGAATTGCAAGTTGGAATGTGAAGTAAGGTCACTGCATCAAACTTGTTTAGGAAATAACTTACCAGCATCAAGTGTCTTGAATGATTGTGATTGATAGAGCTGTACAAACACTACAACCTAATGAGAGATATTTTTAATATATTTTTTTAAAGTGATGTGAAGGGGGTCTAAAATTATCATTAAAAAACACTTGTGGTTACGACTTGGAGCTCCATAGGTTCCGCACACTCCCCTGTATGAACTAGGTACATAGCTCAAATGATAGATCTCTCTGTGTGCTCTCTTTTGATAAAAAAAGAAAGAAAAAAAGTTGCATAGATATAACTATGTTACAGTTACATGCAGCCAAAGTGGGAATCCTCAAAATCTCTGCGCTTGAACTGTTTGTAGTTGTGGTTCCTGATTGTAGCCAGTTATCTGAGGCTAGAGGAAGCCCTACTCTACAAAACCCATTAGGCGCTATAAACCAAAGACTAATTAGGCAAGCTGGGTGCTGGATATTCAACGGAATTCCCCCCCCCCCCCGGCGTCTTTCAGTGAACCCGAGGAATAGCACTAGCTAAATGTTAGTTTCCAGAACAAAATAACATTTTACCCTAGACTAGAGATAGATATTTTTTGCTTGAACTCTTTGACTTTATTTGTTTCAAAACAGCCCAATGTGCGTTATTAAGAATTGTTTCACCAATATCATGAGGCAAGCGACCACTACATGTAGCAAGCGCCCACACCTACGATTTGGGGGTTGAAAGGTAAGCGCCCATGGGCGCTTGCTGCGTACTTTACGGTATATATATATATATATAGGAGGCCGGGTACCCCTGCTATTATATATATATATAGGAGTCCGGGTACCCCTGCTAGTATATATATATATGAGGCCGGGTACCCCTGCTAGTATGTATATATATATATATATAGGAGGCTGCTAGTATATATATATATGAGGCTGCTAGTATATATATATATAGGAGGCCGGGTACCCCTGCTAGTATATATATATATATATATATATATAGGAGGCCGGGCACCCCTGCTAGTATATATATATTATATATATGAGGCTGCTAGTATATATATATATATATATATATATATATATATATAGGAGGCCGGGTACCCATGCTAGTATATATATATATATATATATAGGAGGCCGGGTACCTCTGCTAGTATACATATATATAGGAGGCTGGGTACCCCTGCTAGTATATATATATATCGGAGGCCTGGTACCCCTGCTAGTATATATATATATAGGAGGCCGGGTACCCGGCCTCATATTTATATATATACTAGCAGGGGTACCCGGCCTCCTATATATTATATCGGAGGCCGGGCGCCCCTGCTAGTATATATATATATATGGGAGGCCGGGTACCCCTTCTAGTATATATATATATATATAGGAGGCCGGGTACCCCTGCTAGTATATATATATGGGAGGCCGGGTACCCCTGCTAGTATATATATATATATATATATATATATATAGGAGGTTGGGTAGGATACGGACTATCTTAGTCGACAAACTTGTTGGAGCCCCTGAGACTAGAGATTATCCGTATCTCACTCTAAACTGAGCCTAATAACAAACCCATCAAACCATCAAGTAAAACGAACACATATCAAACACAACAATCATTCAATCATGCCAGGTCATGGCAAAGCAACCTCACGCCATAATGTTTCCATGACAACTGGGCGACTTGTGCATGCATAACTCCTCACTGATCAGACATGGATCAGGGGGCTAGGATACGCATAAATAAAGGCAATTTGACTACATCATCAATACATAGTTTTCCTCCAGACATTCTCCATCTAGTTGCACTTTTGTCTATGAAAAAAAGTCTTCTTTGTTAAACAACAATAACCCGACACTGAAAAGGATCAGCAAACCTTTGGGTATTGAAGAAAACCTAGAGCAAATAGAGACAACCCACACACAGAAAATGAAAGGTTGATAGCTCAATCTACACAATAGCTAAAAGGCTATCATTGCTGGAAGGCCACCTGTACAAAGCGATTCTAAACTCTCTGGAATCAAAAACATACACCAGCGCACGGAATTGTCACATGCCTGACTAATAGCAGACACATTCCCACACAGAATACAACTTGGCAGCAACCACTGCCAAAAGACTAAAGCTCACACAGTAAAATCTAATTACAGCTGCTTTCTAGGGAGCAGAATCTAATGCTTCTTTACTGAAAGCACCCGCAGTTACTGAAATGGTGAGGTTTACAGCAAGTTAGCATCTTTCTCTTCATCTTTTGACAAACAACAAACAAGAAAAAAGTGAGTAGCAAGGAAGCATATGAATTAGAATATTGTAACATGGAAGACTATGTGACCACTTCATTGCCTGGTGGACTAGAGCTTAGTCATCTATATATATACGAGCTAACTAACTAAAATGACCGCTACAGTTTAAAAACACCTTTAACTCGGATCAGGAACTTAAAAAAAAAATTTAAAAAAATCGAAGAATTTGCATTACGCACCCGCTCTCCATATATAATATGCAACAGATGGATTACACCATCGATTTATAAATATAATAACCTTCTCAATAATCAACTTCAAATTTGAAATTGATTGTTATTATCATGTTATTATGTCAACTGAGAGTTCATTGATTATTTTTAATAGTTTACATCTGGACGAGCGAACAAAATTAAATTTTTGAATATTAAATTTATTCTCATTAAATTTATTATTAAATTTATTCTTAAATGGCTGACGATCGCAACTACCTCCATGAATGGTGGGTGGCTCTGGTCTCTTCCTGGCTTTTGCTACTGTTTCTGGAAGTTCATATTCAGTGGAGAGCAGCACCGACACCTATGCTTACCAGGAGTTATTCTGAATCCCTTCACTCTTGAGCAAGGAGGCACTGCTGCATGGATTTCTTTGCTGTGAGTTTTGTTGTACACATATAGCGACGTAGAGCTGCGTAGCTTTTGCTTGCTTATTTCAATAAAGTTACAGCTAAAAATAAGTTACGCTAAAAATATAATTTATTGTTACAATAAACCACAAATAAAGTCGGCATTTAATCGGCCCAAGGGAAATGACATACATTTTATCATGGAGGATCCATCAAGTATATTGTAATATCCATAACTTTGTTGTCCTGTCCTTATAGACATTTTTCTAGTCCCAAAAGAGAGCTATTTGAAGAGCTTCAAACATGGTAGATTTCCACCGTGTTTGTCCTGTCCTTATAGACATTTTTCTAGTCCCAAAAGAGAGCTATTTGAAGAGCTTCAAACATGGTAGATTTCCACCGTATAGCAGTTGCCAGTGCCTTGACCTGCACCATAGTGACTGACCAAAAATCCTGACCAAAATGTGCAATTAGAATCACTTCCCATTTATGGAAGTACTAAAGTGACCACTAACTTATGCTATGAACTCAAGGTTTACCACTAATCTTCACAGAAGCAAGGGGGTAACTACTTTGCCATTTTGCTTCTGTGAAGATTAGAGGTAAACCCTGCATTCATTGCACACTTAGTGGTCACTTTAGTACTTCCATAAATGGGAAGTGATTTCAAGTGCACACTTTTAGTCAGGATTTTCTATTTGTGACCCAGGTCAGGTCACATCACTATGGTGCAGGTCAGATGACTAGGAACTAGCACATCAGTGGAAAGCTCTTGAAATAAGCTATCTTCTGGGGACAAAGAACAAAATTACAATATTGTCACGATAACCCCTCCCTTAATTAAAAAATTAGTATGCTAGAGAATCAAAAGTGGACCAAACTCTTTCTGAGGACCAAACTCTTTCTGAGCAACATTTGATGTCAAATTCATTTGGCCATGCTCTCCAAGAAGCCAGACTGAGTGTAAACTCGCCATTACCTTAGCTGGTAAAGGGTAGCCAGGAGTGCAGTTCTTGAACCTAAAGACAAACTGTCGAAGAGTATATGATATGAACTTGTAAGACTTCAGAGACATCCTCCTAAGTGCAAACTCGTGCTACATTCTCATAAGTGCAAACTTGTAGTAAAATTTTTCACATTCTAAAAGCCAAAACAAGCATACAGACAGACATGCCGATGGGTAGACACCATTACCCTATACTACTTCCAGTATGCACTCAGGTAAATGGGTCACGATAGGACAGCAAGAGTGAGCCAAGAAGAGCGTGTGCCCATAGCTGGTGCATAAATAAGGACTTCAGACACCCCCTCGCCATTACTAGGCCGAACACACCCTGTCGAGTTAATAGACAACAAACCCTCGCTACATAACCACAAGCCTTACCCAGACCCAACTACTGCCAATGGTAATTACTCATTCAAAATACACACCTCTCGATGCAACCCCTCACCATTGTTGAATAAGGTCTCCTCCTCTCCCTCGTTTGCCGTGGCCCATGTGGGAACATGATGTGTGTGACTGCTACGAAGAGGGTCCACTTGCTTTATCCAAACAGCCTTTGCTTGCTCAATGGGCTCGCCAATGCTACCATTAATGTTGTTCTTATTGGGTCCCATCGTCCTCTCTGCGTGGTCAGAAATGGCTTTGTTTGAGACCGTACTCTTCAGCACACCTTCTTTCTCTGGTACGGCAGAACTTGGCTGAGATGATTGTACGGATGTCTTTTCTGAAGTTTCTGACGCCTCTTCAGCCACTCCCCCAAGCTCAACCACTCCCTCATCAAGACTTGTAGGGGCTACTGATGGAGGGGGCGTGGAACTCGTAGGAGAAGGTGGTTCCACGGGCATAGCACTTGTAGGAAGGGCGGGTTCCTGGGGTGGAACACTCTTGAGAGGGACAGGTTCATGGGGAACATCACGTATTGGACAGACAGGTTCAGGGGCCATAGCACTTGTAAGAAGGGCAGATTCAGGGGGGGTGTCACCAGGGGCAGGTTCAGAGTTTAAATTCTTAGCCTGCTGTTCCCTACTTCCTGTGCCCAACTCGGCTACATCCCTAGCATCCATGGGAATGACGGTTGAAGACGGAGGTGTGGAAGTAGCAACTGTTTCTATATTTGTGGGAGAAGACTCGCCTATAGTAGACATGCCAATTTCTGGAAGTATAACTCCAGTGTGATCGGCTAACTGACTTCCATTTGAAGTAGCACCACTGTCAACACTAGAACTGGCACCACTGTCAACACTGATCAGACCTCCGCTAGAAGTAGCACCACTGTCAACACTGATCAGACCTCCGCTAGAAGTAGCACCACTGTCAACACTGATCGCACTAGAAGTGGCACCATCAACGCTGTTCAGACCTCCACTAGAAGAAGCACCACTGTCAACACTGATCGCACTAGAAGTGGCACCACTGTCACCACTTATCACACTAGAAATGGCACCACTGTCACCACTTATCACACTAGAAATGGCACCACTGATCGCACTAGAAGTGGCACCACTGTCAACACTGATCACACTAGAAGTAGCACCATTGTCAACACTGATCGCACTAGAAGTGGCACCACTGTCACCACTTATCACACTAGAAATGGCACCACTGATCGCACTAGAAGTGGCACCACTGTCAACACTGATCACACTAGAAGTAGCACCATTGTCAACACTGACCGCACTAGAAGTGGCAACACTGTCAACACTGATCAGACCTCCACTAGAAGATGACGGAGGCACCTCGTCGTCCAGGGTCCTCCCTTGCACCTCATTACCTGTACCCCCGGATACACCAACCCCACCCCCGTCTTCTTTCTCCCCCTTTTCCCCTTCAGCTGTCATCGTCGGCTCCGGCCCACCAGAAGAGTCTACCATATCAGTCCCTATTGTCTTTTCACTTCTAACTTCTCCTTCTCCTCCAACTATTCCACTTTGTGCTCCTCCCTCCCCCACTACATCTTGAACTATGTACCCTACGGATTGATAAGCCACACCTACTTGCTTGGGCTTGCTGGCATCTGGATCAGTGATGATCGCATTAGGCCTGTGCATCTCGGGGATGAAGACCCCAGAAGCCACTCCTCCCATGAGGGATCCTCCCACTATCGGTTCTCCAGGTGCCCCCACAGATGCAGCGTGCACTTTACTCTTGAACTCTTGAGCCATTAGATTGGTCCCTGCTTCTCCCGCAACAGGTCGGACTGCCTTGGTCTCCTGGTTACCCCCACGAACATCGACCTCGGTGTGCGTGTCCGGATTAACTATCTTGATGGCTTTTGATGGTCGCTTTTGTCGTGTGGCACTGTCAGATTGCAGATGTTGCTGGGGAGGTTGGCTTTGTGGCTGGGCTTGCTCTGGGGTTGGAAAGCCCATCATGTTCTGAGGAGTGCTTCTGGCTGCCACCATTGCCATTGCAATCGCATGCTGGCTCTGCTGCAAGGAGAGGCTGGAATGAGGCTGCGTGCCCAAGTTGATCGGCTGCTGCGTGCTGTGGTTGGACTGAATGTATGGCCATGGTACAGGGACTCCAGGATACTGCTGGGTGGTGAAGATCTGCTGTGGTGCAGCAGCACGCAGCATGTTGTTGGGAACCACAGGACCAGTGCCCCCTAAGGAATACATCATCTGTGCTCCGGCTCCGGGAAGTAGGACACGGTTTGGCTGTGTCACGGACAACGGCAAATGTGTCTAAGGGAAGGGGGAAAAAAGAAAGGAAGGGGGGGAAAAAAGAGAGAGAGAAAAAGGAGGGAAAAAGAAGGAAAAAAAGAAAGAAGAAAAAAAAAGAGAAGGAAAAAAGAAAAGAAAAGAAAAAGACAACATTAGCCATTGCACACATAGACATTGCACACATATAATGAGAATAAAGCATCTTCATTGTTATGTTAATGCTTTGCTTGCAGGAGCTGTGTTGTGAATGGACTGGGGTACATCATGAAGTGAGTTACAGGCTGTGCACATGCACCATAGCAGTGACGCACCTTAGATGGATGACCTTGAAAATTGCTGCTAATGAGGCCTGGAGAGGGAGTTGTAGATGCTCTGCTCTGATACTTCCTACATAGATCAGAAACAAGGGAAGTGTGAGTCAGAAGTGCCCACAGCGAGGAACTGCAACAAAAATACCAGTGATGCCTAAGACGACCACAACCTAGAATACCCCAGCACTTGCCACAAGTCTAGCACTGGTTGCTCACCCTCACCAGGGACATCCTGGGAGAGTCCCAAGTGTCCTATGACGTCTTATGGAAGGTTGCGGTAGAACTGGACAAATATGGCCAATACAAAATATCTTTGATGAGCTTGAACACATGGCATTAATTAATCTCATGAGCGGCCCAGCTATGCATCCTCTTCCAATGGCTCTATACTCCTTCCTCAGGTTGAGCAGTGTTTGCATTTTACCCGGGTAAAACCTATTTAACCCAACCCAGTGGGTAAAACCTGTGTTTTAGGTATTTTGCCCAGGTTTTACCCCTATTTTACCCGCCCAGTGATATAAAACACTTATTTGTAGCCCTGTCCCAGCCCTGTCCCAGAGCCACAAGTGTCTGGGTGGTGGTGGACACCAGGGCTATTTAAAAGGCAAGCAAATACCACAGGTCATTCACTGCTTACAGTTTAGTAAGTGTACTGCAATTACAAAAATGAGAATGCCCAGAAACTCGTCTTCTGCCACAGGCTCCTGCGAGGACCTCAGGAGATAAATCTGTTTAACTTGCATATCAATTAGACTTTAATCCCATGAATCTTGTTTAAATATTTAAATAAATCATCAAATAAAAATATATATGCTCTAGTAGACAACCTTGTCACTTGGTAAATAAATGCTGAGTGAAACACAGCTCCTGTTTTTGTCTAGTTCTTTACGTTGCCATTTATTGAATGTCTTACTTCCTGATTACAGAGTTAATTTTTTATAATATCTTTACAGTTTATAATAAATCTATTGTGTCTATTATTTTATCCTGGGTTGTATCCATGTTTGAGTAAAACCTGGGTAAAACCCGGATAAAAGGTATTTAACCCAACCCGGGTTACACCCAAGCCCTGGGTAAAACCTGCGAACTCTGAGGTTGAGCGCCGGATTTAATTTCTCGCCACCTTGCTCTCAATCCCCCTCTGTAAGAGTTGTGACAAGGATATGAAGTTGTCAACCCAGCGGATTTTCCTGTGTCAAGTTCTCTGAACAGCTTCCTTTTCTTAATTAATTTAACTTTCTCCTTTCGTGGATGTGCTACCTACGGAACCAAAGGAGACATGTGCTACGAAATAGTAAGTGCATTGAGCTAAGGGAAGGACGTCATCAGAGGATGATGATCCAGAAATCCCACAAGGAAAAGGAAAAAAAGGAGGGGAATAATAATCAAGTCTTCGCTAGCACAGTAACTACAGCTAAGTTGTCTACATCTAACTAGCTCATGCCCTACAGTTTCAAGCAAGTAATGCTGGGTTAGCACAGTAACTACAGCATAAGTTAGTCTAGATCTAGCTAGCTCATGCCCTACAGTTTCAAGCATGGTTAGTAGTCTAGTCTCCTCCAAGCACCAACCTGCAGTCATAGTTGGGTGGAAGTGCTATTTAACACACACTCAGAATAATTTTAATGCCTATATTTACTGCCTTGAATCACTTTGAATTGATTCAAACCACCTCTTGAGATATATTGGAACTGTTGTGCCTTGGACACGACTTCCTCATTAGGATTCAGAGTGGATGCGACCACATGCATTGAGTGTGCACGCCATTTATTCTGACTTGCAACACAGACATTTGCGTAATAGATAACCAGATCTCACTCAGTTATTATTCGGCGTCCCCTCGAGTTTGCTCTTCCTCCCAAATGAACCATTACTGGCCTCTCCACATCCCTATTGTGTAGCGCAGCTGTCTCACCAGTCCTGCTGCATTGGCTGCTACCTTCCCATATTCACAAAAAAGTAAACTTTTGAAGGATTCGATGATCACTTCATAAGGCTCTCATCAGATGTATGTTTCTCTCCCACCAGTCAGCTCATACACTCATAATTTGAGATCTATATTAATGTTTCATAACACTGGGCTGGATTAGACTAGTAAGCATGTGAACTGCATTCAAGCTCTAGGTGGCATGTGCTGGATAATTGAGGACATGCAAAGGTAGTCAATGGTGTGGGAGCTATTAGAGGGCAGTCTAATCAAGGGATATAGATTAGTTGGGACACCCCCCCCCCGTCATTCTTCCTTGTGCCTACTTTGTGATACTCGTCATTGCAACCACACCCATTTTCAGCCAAGTGATAGCAAAGTGATGAATGCATGTACATGCCTATCATCATTGCTTTAGTTAGTAGATGAGATTGTAAATACCAGCTTCAGAATGTTGTAGTGTATGACAAAAAACGACGGGTAGAACGATTTAGAGAGAGAAAGATGTTAAGCAGGCTTTTATACAGGATCTTTGGTAGAGAAGGGGGGGGGGAGGATATAGCCCTCCTTCACCCCCCCCCATTTTTGAGATTCTGCTAAGTACTAAGTTCAAGCTAGCTAAGTATCATTTTACCTTAGACTCATATTAGTTATACTTCCAAGGAATACCTTGGCATCTTGATGTACTTAATTTGGAATTAATAGACACATGCAATCGATTGTGCATGTTCTTTGTGCAACTAAAAATAGCACAAGTGGTTTAAAATAGCACTACGTGGTCATTAGAATAGCCTTAGAGATCCTAAAAAATTGCTCTCTTAAATTAAAACAAACATAAAAGCAACTAAAGCAACTAAAAATACACCCAGCATTAAGTCTAAAAATAATAATAATCTGGTCAGTAGATGTACAAACCAGCCACAATGGTGGAGGAAGTGGCGCTAGCCACAATGGTGATAAAGGAAGTGGTGGTGACCACAACCACAGTACTATTATCACCAACATCAACACATATTTCTGTCATCACAATACTCATCATTGCCAATGTCAACAAAAACAACCAAAATTATGCCAACCACACCAAAAATAATTATTCCCTCCAACAAAACACCTATCTCTGCTGACATGTGACTTACTGTGTTGGGTGGTGTATGTCCCCCCGGCCACGCCCCCGGTTACTGTGACGGGAAATGCTAGACGACGAGAGGTAGCTCATACTCGAGGGGAAGAATTCTACTATACTAGGTATGACACTGGCAGGGGATAATCCGACACCCCTGAGAGATGGTTTTTGAGAGATGACAATGAGGTAATCCTGGGAGAGCCACGGTGAAGTCGGTGTTAGCGGCAGGTTACAATAGCGCTGAAAAAAATCAAAAGAAAAAAGTTCACACACAAGCTCAAAACAATGGCTGTCAAATTAATAATACTACACTAATATATTATAATAAAACCTCAATAATCAACTTCAAATTGTATTCTCTCGACGTTTCGACTAGATGCTCTAGCCTTCATCAGGAATGATGAAGGCTAGATCATCTAGTCGAAATGTCGAGAGAATACATGATTATTGAAAAGGTTATTATAATGTTATGTCAACTGAGAGTTCATTGAGACATTATATATTACACACCACATGCTCTGCCCAACTAGGAAGTACCAAAACTCAAACATGTTAGGCAACTACCATGAGCTATAATGAACTTAGTGGAGTACTCTGACATAGAAGTGGATATACCAATCTGGACAGCTAGATTCTGTAAGCTAACAGCGATTGTAACTGCCGAGAAATGCTAAGGTGCAATAACGAAGGCAGAACGAAGGCAGTAAGGCACACTCTATGGCTGTGTTCACAGGGCAACAACTCCAACAGGACTGTTATTGGACGAACCAACTAATAAAAAGATCATTGATGACTGCCAGTAACAGTGTGCGGGTTCTTCCTAATAGTCGTATACACAGGGATAACTTTTGAAGTCCTGGGAGGGGGGGGCGTGTTCCTGTGGAATTTGACAATGACTACATGGCACGATTGCTTCACTTTTGGCAGGATGTTGCACAACATCCTCAAAAGAGCACCCACTCCTACACTAACATCGGCCATAATTATCTCTCAATCTCCCCCTAACCTTTTTTGTCCTGTTCAAGCATACATTAAACCTCAACTTCGTGAACAAACACCCAAACATATTCACAGGCTAATCAAACCCTACAAAGTCAGTTGTTCATGGAATATGTAGTCACATGGTTGGTGTGTGTGTAACATCAGGAATGCATGAACCTAGACTCACCTGGAAATCAACCAGAATATACCCACTAAACTTTTGACTTCTAACTCGACTCTGTTCTTAGTGTGTTGCTAGGTAGCGAAAACCGCGCGCAGCATGTGAGGTAGAGATATGTACCCAGTCCAATCAATGTAGCCGATGTGGCTTGAAAAGATATGTAGTCCACAGGTAGCACACAGACGTCGTAATACAGTCTCTTGGTCGTCAAGGATCTAGACTTTAGCTTTTAGTGTGGCTGAGTATTGTCCTGTTGAACGGGAATCAGTACAGAAGACGTCAAGACGGCGATAAAATAAATTCCTTGTCTTTTCGCTTGTAGAATATCAGCTTGGAGTAGTTGCCACACTAAGTGGGGCTATAAGCCGATAAATGAGTTAGTTGTAGTTAACTATATCTAGCTAATAGACTAATACCAAGTTTCAGCCTTCAGATGCGGGAAGATACAATTGTAGAGGTACTGCGTACCGCTGGTTAGCCGTAGTCGCTAGGAAGGGCAAAGGTTAGACACGCGGAGCTGATTTTACCATATTTCCGGGAACAGGCACGCCCACAAAGTGGCAATTACTAAGGCGGCGGCATACACAGGGTGTGTTCCAAATCTCTAATCTCCCTTGGTGTATCAGTGAGCACACTGGAAAAGTGGAATGAACAAGTTGTAAGTTTGTTAGGGTGAGACAAGGCAGTTAAAAAAGGCTGGGTCAAGTAGAGTCTTAGTAACCATGATTTTTTCAATACTTCCTTTAGCCATGATTGTAGGTGCAAGTGTAAAACGAGTTTTTTAAGGTAATCTTGCACCTATGGTAGTGGTTGTCTCGTGAGCCAAACATATTTTTGTCTGGAATATGTCTGGAACAATGGCAATGATATGAGTCTCCTGATAAAAGCACAGTATATAAGACATATTTTTGTCTGGAATATCTGGAACACTGGCCATGATATGATGGTTCCTGATAAAAGCACAGTATATAAAACATATTTTTGTCTGGAATATATGTCTGGAACACTGGCCATGATATGAGTCTCCTGATAGAAGCACACAGTATATAAGACATTTTTGTCTGGAATGTCTGGAACATTGTCCATGATATGAGGTTCCTGATAAAAGCAAACGGTATATAAGACATGTTTTTGTCTGGAATGTCTGGAACACTGGCCATGATATGAGATTCCTGGTAAAAGCACACAGTATAAGTACACAGTATATAAATTTTCACTGCAGGGCCATTGCATAGCGTGATGGGCTTTGGAATGCAAGAGAATGATATGACTACAGCTCAAATATTGGTTCACAAGACAACTCTTTTGTCTTGAGTGTAATCCCAATTGAATTTTTTTATTTAATGAGCTCAGTAGCGAAAGCTATTTAGAGCCTTACATACATGATAACATGATAGGTAGAAAAATGATTCAAGTTAGGTGAAGAATTGTTTAATAAATCGTTTGAAGGAAGAGTGAGGACGAGGATCTAATGGAGGTTGGGAGTGAGTTCCAAAGCATGTCATATTACACAGGTATAATTGAAATCGAGATGGATGGTGATCATTAGCTGGGGTATGATGAGAGACATACATGCAAGATGCCTTGTGGGAAGTACTCAATGCCTTGGTAATGCATTCCTTCGGAATGACTCGATGGAAGATTCCCTCCCCTAAGCAAGAGACATTTACCAGCATGCAATTCACTCAATTCACTCAAGCCGAATCTATTAGCCAGGCTTCTTTTCATGCAGGAGCTGTGCCAACAAACATAGAAGAAGAAAAGAAAAGAGGCAAGGAAGTTATAGTGAAGCTGGTGATCCTGCTCATCAAGTCAATTGGTGTATTGACACCATCATGCTGTACAACAATGAAGGGCATCTCTATCTTTGTACCACAACAAAGAGTGGCTTGTAAGCCTGCCACATTCCAGAACTTGATGCAGCAACTCTCTAGTTATGGAGTACGAGAGTTACATCATACGTCACCACAATTCCCACAGTTTAGAAGGAAAAAACACTGGTATATTCAAGCTCCTGGACTATAGGTCGGGTGAACTTGAGATGCATTTTTGAGGAAGCGTAACCAATTTTTTTTACCATTCTTTGCTAGCATGTCTGATGCTTTTAGCACCATTACTTCAGATGGCTAGGACAAGTTTTTGTTGCCATTCATCTTGGTAGGATCCTTGATTGCTGGTGGGATTGATCTTGGTTGCTTTAAAAGAGAGAAAAAATCGGTTGCTTCTTGGCCCCCATTTTGTGTAGTACTTCACGAAGATTTTTTTTTGTCATCACAGATATGTGATGGAGAAAAGTTGAACAAAATATAGTACTTCTCAAGGGCATTGATAAATAAGTCCTAGATTTTGATAAGTCCTAGATTACAGCTTTTTCTTGCCCTCAGATATGTTTGTGATTGGATTACAAATGTTTGTACATTTATTTGAAACATTTCTGCATTTATGGTAACACTAGGTTTGACTTTCAGAGGATCCTTAGCATTAGTGGAATCCTTCGAGTTTTTAGTCTTGAATACTAAGTTTGTTCCACTGGTCTTAAGGAGCACATGTGGCTTGACAGCTTTGGAGAAATCAACGAAGCAAGTATTTGTGTCTCTTCTTTCATGACTGAATGGTCCTATTCATAATGTATGCTCCTCTCCTAAACGAAAGTGTGCATCATTCGAGAAGACTGCATTCAGGCCATGTGAAAATTCTGTTGGTCTCCAATCTTTGTGAATTGAGTGACATTACTTTGTATGCACACCAGGCTGATCTTCATTCCATTTATATCTACAGTATTTGTCTTTGCACTCTTGGTCATAATTCAACAATCCAACAGATTGTTGTGTGGAATGTCTAGGCGTTCAAGTCAGGTAATTCACATCCTTTTTGTCCACTTGTGAATTAGGTAACCAAATAGTAATGTAGAATCTAGTGGTTCTGATCAGTATTCTACATCATTCTAGTATGTAGGTGATTGTGTGGTGGCAGAGGGGGCGTGTCTCTCCCCTTTCTTCCAATTGAAGTTATCATGGCATGGCTATAGGCTGCATGTTTATTCTTGAACAATTCTCCTGAAATCTCTAAAATAACAACCCAACATTAACTCTTTCACTTGCAAGGGAATGTAGAGCTATTAACTGCAATAGAAAGATGTCAGGCAACAGAACAACCTTATACCCAACTTCCACCTTCCGCTTTGTTGAATGGATCCACTTGCAGTGAATCTGATTGTCATGGTCATGCCGATCATTTCCCATTCAAGTCCTTGGTCTCTCTGAACACAGACAGGTCTAGCAATAATAATCTGCAGTGTCCCATAAGCTTCCCTGTCTGATTCGCAACTGAGGAGTAGCTCTGTAGAGTGGTATATATATATATATATATATGCTGAATTCTGATTGGACATGAAGAGGAGTGCATTAAAGTTGAGAGAATGTATATAAGCAATTGTCCTGAGTACTGTCGACAACATTTGAGACAGGAATAAAGTGAGAAGGCGAGACCACATATAATACACATGCGACCTTTGCCTTAAGTCAGCTACTTACTTTTTGAGGATTTGCGTGAAATTGAGGCAAACTTATATCTACATATCAAGCGCATGTCAACCCTTCTCCCCTCAAAGTTGATTTATCTTGGCGGACAATACTCCTTCACTTGATCATCTCGCTTAGAAATATCTGATTACATACGTTTATATAACATCTGCTGTCTCATAAAACTGAACCAGGTTGTTCAAGAGGTGTTTGTTCGACCTATAGATGCAAACACATAATTCATGAATATTTCAGTAGCTCTTGTCTTTCTCGGCTCCTTTATCTGGACCTGTTACTAGATATCAAAAGTTCAACGGCCCTGTAGGCATAGAAACAGTACACAGACTCCTGAAAAGAGTTCATTTTGAAGTGAATAGATGACAAATGCCTACGAAACATATGGACACACACCTGATAGGAACACACGAGCCTACAGTGAATAGAGAGGAACACAGGAGTCTCAAGTGAATAGAGCTGACAAAAGTGATCTCAGATAGAACATGTGACTGGTGGCACTTAACCACCACACAAGATGATGTCACATTCGACATATGGGACAGGATAGAAGTTACCCTTTTGTGCCTAAAAAAGGTATTTGTATCAGATTTGCCCCTGTGCCATATGCACGGGTTGTGTAGAGTCTGCATTTTGCCATCATTTAAGGGAAGAATGGTTTTGCATCAGACACCTGACTAGGAAAGTGTGTCCCAGAACATCAAGGATACAATCAAATATAAATGTATCAAAGTCTGACCTTTTACTAATTGTTTGTGGTAAGCTACCATATTTAGACTGGTTCCTCACACAAGAATGTAACACAAGTCCTAGCATTACACCAGCATGACATCATGAGCACTAGAGATTGCCGCACTGTTCTAACCATTGCCCTGGCCCTAACTCTAGCCATTACCCTGGCCCTAACTCTAGCCATTGCCCTGGCCCTAACTCTAGCCATTGCCCTGGCCCTAACTCTAGTCATTGCCATTGCTCTGGTCCTAACTCTAGTCATTGTCATTGCCCTGGCCCTAACTCTAACCGTTGCCCTGGCCCTAACTTTAGCCATTGCCCTGGTCCTAACTCTAGTCATTGCTCTGGATTAACTCTAGCCATTGCCCTGGCCCTAACTCAGCCATTGCCCTGGACCTAACTCTAGCCATTGCCCTGGCCCTAACTCAGCCATTGCCCTGGCCCTAACTCTAGCCATTGCCCTGGCCCTAACTCTAGCCATTGCCCTGGCCCTAACTCTAGCCATTGCCCTGGCCCTATCTCTAGCCATTGCCCTGGCCCTAACTCTAATCATTGTCATTGCCCTGGCCCTAATAACCATTGCCATGGCCATTGCCCTGGCCCTAACTCTAGCCATTGCCCTGGCCCTAACTCTAGCCATTGCCCTGACTCAAACTCTAGCCGTTGCCCTGGCCCTAACTCTAGCCATTGCCCTGACCCTAACTCTAGCCATTGCCGTGACCCAAACTCTAGGCCCTAACTCTAGCCATTGCCCTGGCCCTAACTCTAGCCATTGCCCTGGCCCTAACTCTAGCCATTGCCCTGACCCTAACTCTAGCCATTGCCCTGGCCCTAACTCTAGCCATTGCCCTGGCCCTAACTCTAGCCATTGCCCTGACCCAAACTCTAGCCATTACCCTGGCCCTAACTCTAGCCATTGCCCTGGCCCTAACTCTAGCCGTTGCCCTGGCCCTAACTCTAGCCATTGCCCTGGCCCTAACTCTAGCCATTGCCCTGGCCCTAACTCTAGCCATTACCCTGGCCCTAACTCTAGCCATTGCCCTGACCCTAACTCTAGCCGTTGCCCTGGCCCTTACTCTAGCCATTGCCCTGACCCTAACTCTAGCCATTGCCCTGGCCCTAACTCTAGCCATTGCCCTGACCCTAACTCTAGCCATTGCCCTGACCCAAACTCTAGCCATTGCCCTGACCCTAACTCTAGCCATTACCGACCCTAACTCTAGCCATTACCCTGGCCCTAACTCTAGCCATTGCCCTGATCCAAACTCTAGCCATTGCCCTGACCCTAACTCTAGCCATTGCCCTGACCCAAACTCTAGCCGTTGCCCTGGCCCTAGCTCTAGCCATTGCCCCGACCCTAACTCTAGCCATTACCCTGGCCCTAGCTCTAGCCATTGCCCTGACTCTAACTCTAGCCGTTGCCCTGGCCCCATAGCCAGTGCTCTGGCCCTAACTCTAGCCATTGCCCTGGCCCTAACTCTAGCCATTGCCCTGACCCTAACTCTAGCCATTGCCCTGGCCCTAACTCTAGCCGTTGCCCTGGCCCTAACTCTAGCCATTGCCCTGACCCTAACTCTAGCCATTGCCCTGGCCCTAACTCTAGCCGTTGCCCTGGCCCTAACTCTAGCCATTGCGCTCTAGCCATTGCCCTGGCCCTAGCTCTAGCCATTGCCCTGACCCTAACTCTAGCCGTTGCCCTGGCCCTAACTCTAGCCATTGCCCTGACCCTAACTCTAGCCATTGCCCTGACCCTAACTCTAGCCGTTGCCCTGGCCCTAACTCTAGCCCTAACTCTAGCCATTGCCAGTGCTCTGGCCCTAACTCTAGCCATTACCCTGACCCTAACTCTAGCCATTGCCCTGACCCTAACTCTAGCCGTTGCCCTGGCCATAACTCTAGCCATTGCCCTGACCCTAACTCTAGCCATTGCTCTGGCCCTAACTCTAGCCATTGCCCTGGCCCTAACTCTAGCCATTGCCCTGGCGGCCATTACCCTGGCCCTAACTCTAGCCATTACCCTGGCCCTAACTCTAGCCATTGCCCTGGCCCTAACTCTAGCCATTGTCCTGGCCCTAACTCTAGCCATTGCCCTGGCCCTAACTCTAGCCATTGCTCTGGCCCTAACTCTAGCCATTATCCTGGCCCTAACTCTAGCCATTGCTCTGGCCCTAACTCTAGCCATTGCCCTGACCCTAACTCTAGCCATTGCCCTGGCCCTAGCTCTAGCCATTGCCCTGGCCCTAACTCTAGCCATTGCCCTGCCCTAACTCTAGCCATTACCCTGACCCTAACTCTAGCCGTTGCCCTGGCCCTTACTCTAGCCGTTGCCCTGACCCAAACTCTAGCCATTGCCCTGGCCCTAACTCTAGCCATTGCCCTGGCCCTAACTCTAGCCATTGCCCTGACCCTAACTCTAGCCGTTGCCCTGGCCCTAACTCTAGCCATTGCCAGTGCTCTGGCCCTAACTCTAGCCATTGCCCTGGCCCTAACTCTAGCCATTACTCTGGCACTAACTCTAGCCATTGCCCTGACCCTAACTCTAGCCATTGTCCTGGCCCTAACTCTAGCCATTGCCCTGGCCCTAACTCTAGCCATTGCCCTGGCCCTAACTCTAGCCATTACCCTGACCCTAACTCTAGCCATTGCCCTGACCCTAACTCTAGCCATTGCCCTGACCCTAACTCTAGCCATTGCCCTGACCCTAACTCTAGCCATTGCCCTGACCCTAACTCTAGCCATTGCCCTGGCCCTAACTCTAGCCATTATCCTGGCCCTAACTCTAGCCATTGCCCTGACCCTAACTCTAGCCATTGCTCTGGCCCTAACTCGAGTCATTGCCATTGTCCTGGCCCTAACTCGAGTCATTGCCATTGCCCTTGCCCTAACTCTAGTCATGCCCTGGCCCTAACTCTAGTCATGCCCTGGCCTACTGTGATATTTTTGCTATATCACTATTCTATAGATACTTTCTTGGGATTAAAGCAGACCGACTATTAGTGCACATGCTGACGAATATACACAACATACAGGAAATTACTATGACATCACACATTACAACTAAACCACACTGATGAATATCATGGAATGTCACGATACCACGCCATTGCCCTGGTAGAGGTTGCCTTAGCCATTGCCTTGGCCCCAACCCCAGCTGTAGGTTAAAATCTGCGCAGCATGCAGTATTGATAATGTCATCTGATGTAACGACTTTCTTTTTTACATGGGTTAGCCAAGCACCTCACCTCGTGTCAGTATTCCACTATAATACCACCCTGAAGAAGGCGCTGGCCAAAGCATTGATTTAAGAATACTTTTTTAAGGTGATAAATGAGAAATTTAACTGTTGACATGTCAAAAGAAGAAAGAATCTACCCGTGCGCAGATGACAATAAAATGTTCAGATTACCACTTAGAAGGTCAATAAAGTTGTTTGTTACTGAAAAGCAAGCATTGGTGTGGCAAACTATTGCTTTTGATGGGTACAAACCAAAAAAAAACAAAAAAACACAACCAGTGAATGGGAAGCAGTTACTGGCACTCAGTGGATTTTTAAGGTGATCAGGATACAGTTTTTAAGGGAGTATGCTTGTCATTACTCTATGGAATTATAAGCCTGCATAAAATATATCATTGGAAATCTCCATCTTCTGGTGTCAAAGTTACTTGCAAAGAATAAAAATTAAATAATAATTTTTTATTTTATTTATGAACGTTACTAAATGGTCTATATACCCCCCCATCATTAAGATTTTTATTATTACTATTATTATATAGTAGTATTATATAGTAGACATAATAATACATTTTGTAACAACCCAACAAAAATGAACTAAATTAGCAATACGTGATTATTGGGTTCTCTTTACATTACAAAGACCACGTCCATTTATGTCCCCTTAACAGAGTTATAAGTAAAAGCTAAGATGCATTCAAGAAGAAAAATGGACAAATAACACCAATTCCCACTGGGTTGGTGCTATATAGCTACATGTACCAAGTCACTTCTGGTACTTATGTAGGGTGGCACATTTTATATACAGAGCTATATAGGAGGTGTTTTATTAATTACTAATGAATGCTAGGCAGCGGTGAGCGAAGGTGTATTGGAGAGGGTTAAGTTAAAAATATCACAATTGTTTAATAATTTAATCTTCAAAATGCTGAGTTCCTTGGGAGCATCACATCCCAGTGCACTACAAAAAATAGGTAATAAATGAAGATTAAGATGATTAAGCAGTATTGTTAGATCACATTGCTCTAGCCATGCTTCAAGCATACCTGCAGTTCTAGCATTATTCACTGATCTGATGTCATAAGATTGAATTGCGATATGGAGAAGACAAGTAGCCCTTTCAAATTCCCAATCTGGTCAAGGCAGAGACGAGAACAATGACGACCATTTCCAGTTTGTTATTTACTGGGACGACCATTTCCAGTTCACTAAATGGCTTAGTCAGCATGCACCCGTTCTCGCTTACCTGTGCGGCCAGTTTTCTTTCCTCTATCTTTTCTCTTCACTATGACGACTATTTCCGGTTTACATAGATTACTATATCTTGAGAAAATAATAATGCGCGGAATATACGTAACGTAAGACCAAGAATACATAGATGAGATGAATAAAAGTTGGATGAGTTTGATGATCCCATCGACATCAGGAGCTCTGATAGGAGGCCAGAGAGATGAGTTTCCCTTGCCACAGGGTTATGGCTAACCTCTCGAACATGTGTCAAGTTCAGCTGGTGGAAATGCCTAGCCTCTGACCCTCGCCGTCCCATGGTCCTGATGACTTGGTAACCTCATTCCCCCAGCCTCCCAGGGATCCAACTACCATTGGGGTGAAGGCCACCATAACTGAATGACAGACCTCGGCATGGACGGTCATTTTCCTCTCGTGGCCCACAGAGAGCTCTGGGTGATGGCTGACCCTTCTAGGGTCCACCTCTGATATCGCAGATCCAAAGCTTCTGGTAAACCTCTCTTCCAGATGAGATATACATCGGCCGGGTAGTTGCAGGAACCAGGGGGCATTTCCTTCCGGCACCAAGGCAGCTGAAAAAGTGCATCCCACGGAATCGTGCCAGAGGATCTGGTCCCCGTTATCCCCACATTCAACTTAGTGTTCAACTTAGTGGTCACCAAGGGGGTCAGCCACAGCTTGACATATGGGGCCTAGTATATTGTCCTCCACATCGGCAACCCCAGCCAGTATTGGAGGCACAGATGGAACTCCCTGTCATGGAGATGGACCAAGGGCTTGGCAAGAGACATTTAACCAGTCTCCAGAATGGGGGATGGAGGTGGAGAGAGCCAATGCCCTAGATCGTGAGTCCTGTGCCCTATCCAAAAGGTTGCCAAAGGAAGCCAGATCAATGGTGTGATAGAGGGGTTGCTGCCGGAGGGAGACATCCACATCCTCAAGTGAGTCCCAATCCAGTTGACACGCAAACTGAGCCAGGTCTTCCAGAGCGGGGGCCAAGAAATGAGATGCGTCAGTGGAGTGCCTCGGTATCTTAGTTATGAGGGAGCTAGCTTGGACCAGGGATCCTATGCATGCAGCTGGGGCATGAAGGGTGGCCTTCCTAATGTTCAAACCTCCAAGGGGGCTGGGGAGGGAAGGCTTCAGCCAACCAGTCTGACAAGAGCCCTCCCGCCCTTCAAGCATAGTGGCACCTCTGATGTGGCTTGGGAGGGTGGTAGGAGGGCGAAAGTCACTGGGGAGGGCTAAACGAGCGAAGAAGCGTACACTCCATCTGGGAGTCTTGTAGGTCAGGGAGCCTAGACAGAACCTCCTCACCCGACGGAGGACCATATTCTCACAATAGGAAGGCAGGGCCTATAGGAGAACCAAGAAGGTCAAATCCATCTCTTGATAATTGGATGTCAGCAGGTAAGGGGTTGGGAAGAGGTGTAGCTTCTTCTGGGATGTAGAAGAGAGACTTAGCCTGATTTAGGTGAAGTCCACGCGGTGGTCCAACTTCTTCAATGATAGCTAGGGCAGTACAGAGGTTGTTGGCAGTTCCACAGAATGTTCCATCGTCATGATAATATATACCAGGTGTTGATTTGGAGGTCTTGTACTTGCATCTGCTCAACAATGGCATTGAAAGCCAAGGAAAAGTCCAAAGGACCTATAGGGTCACCCTGCTGGACTGCACAGTAACTAGACATGTAGATGCCATGGCGAAGGGTTGGTTGGCCTCCATAACACATCCCCAGCCATGCAGACATTGAGGGAATGGAACATTTTTTCACGGCCCATGCAATTGAATGCATTAGAAAAGTCCAGGAAAAGTCCAGGAGGAGTAAGGTCCATTTTTTCTCAGGTTGGATATTGGAGTCCACCTGAACTCTAGCCATGGAGTGGACAATGGCTTCACAGCCCATAGGCACTCCGACACCCACCTGCATTGGAATCAGGATACTGATGACCAGAGATTGCACGGCATGTGGAATGCATTTGGAGACCAGGCGACGTAAAACCTCCCCCCCCTCCCCCACAGCAATCAGAAGCCATAAAGGGTGGCTCCACATAGAATAGGCACTTCAGGGGCATGGCCAGCGCATAGGTTGACAACCTTGACCAGAGCCAGAAGGGCCTTAATTAAGGGTGGACTATACGTCAAAAATTAGACATTTCTTTTTTTTTCCTTCTTTTTTTCTTCTCCTTTCAAACAATTTTTTTTGTCCATGTAACAGATGAAGAAACTACAAAGAGAACACATCTTGCATGATATTTGCCCTAACTTGGTCTATATTTTTCTCATTTCCCATTTCCCCCCCAAAAATCTTGTTTTTTTTGCCGTAAAGCTCATAACTTTTCTACACTTCACTATAAAATTTATATCACTGGATAGCCCTTCTAATTATCCGTGCCAAATTTGTAAGTACTATAAGTATTAGTGATTTGAAGTGGTGAGGTTTGGGATTTTTCCTGGTGTTTTCCAGTTGCCAAAGCGGTGGCCTGCCACTAAAAACCACTACATTTATTGATAATCTGTTCACATATAGCAGATTAGGGCCTCCTCTATCAGCTGACCAAATCTGGGACTTTGGTTCTTGATAATTAGGGCAGTTATGTACTTTACTGCAAGATAGTCAACTTATTTAGGGATCTTGATGTATCTTCCGAGAAAATATGCAGATCTGCAGAGACATTCAACATATCATTAGGAAGCACAAAGCATAAGGAAATAGGAAATAAAATTACCTGCATAGAGTGTATACAACAAAAGTTATGGCGATTTATAATACTTTGGTGGTGCTGACATACAGTCCCTTCCCCCCCCCCCCCCCCACACACACACACCCTGGGGGACTACACATGAAATTTTATTTTATGATTATTATATTTTAAGTTCAAACTCTATCTACTTGCTATTTCCAAAGTTTTAGAGACATAGGATGCTTCTTTTCAAAGTTATGGTGGATCTACTTCATCATACATTTCTTTGACATGTAAAAACATTCAGCTGTAAAGGAAAATTCCACATATACAATCTAACAATTTTCATCATATTTTTCTTTGTTACATGTAGATATAGGCACAGAAAAACTCAAGAGTCACGGAAGTAAAAAAAAACGGATCAAGGAATAGCTAAAACTTGTAAAAGAACATATTTTGTCACTGCTAACTCAAACATTTCGTTTTCCAAACTTGGAATGCTTATTCCCACAATTAATGGAAATATTTCAGAATAACTTTAAAACCGTTTGCTAATTTTTTGGGCTATGTATGTCATTTGAGAGCTCTTTTAGTACTCTGTGATATCCATGAATCAGATTTTTGTTTACTGCAAGGATTGCCAAGAGATGGTGGTTAGAAGAGGTGACCTCTAGTTTTTATCAGTTTTTCAGACTCTGTAGTGTGTAACTAATCAACATGACAACATATGGTATATAACTTTGGTCCATGGAAATCACTGAGACACTCCTTAGCAAGCCACACACCAATTATGAGTAAATGACTTCAAATCGTTAGGCAGCTAGGTCTGCCACAAATATCTTGGAGTCACCTCGATGTTTCTGCATGTATCTTCTGAGAAAATTTGTATATAGAGATATTTAACACTTTATAAAAACAAACACAGAATAATAAAGACTTTGGTACCATAAATACTTGTATAGACGAAAGAGGAAAAAGTTATAGTAATTAGAAATAGGTACAACTATTTTGTGGTTTTGACGTGTAGTCCCCCCTTTTAATAACAGTCGGGGGAGGGGCAAAATATAGCTTCCTTGAAATGGTTGGCCCTGAAAAAGGAAGGTTCAGGGGCTGAACTATTTGGTAAAGATCAGCAACTCCCTCGGTGAAGATCTGGATGGGAGGAGGGACTGGATAACGGGGATGACAGGACGGGGGGGGGGGGGGGTTGTGAGGGATCTATTCTTCCCATGAAACTGTCTGAATATGGCTTTAAATTATTAATTCAGAATTCAGTGATACAATATGCAGCACACTCACAACACAATCAAGAACTCTTGGGGCCCCCTGACTCGGAGGCCTGGCTCCTTTAAATAGGCTGCCAGGTGTGAGTCAGGTTATTCCCTTACAAGGTAATATGAATACTAATTAGCTAGTCTGTTCCTTCCCTGGCCAATCAGAACTGTCCAGGGAAATCTCATGACCTATGTACTATTGGCTATCACTCATTATCAATGTGGTCTGTGGTCTCTTTCGATATCAGTTCAGACCCTTGCAGGGGTTCATGGTTGAGGAATCCCTGATATGGGTGCTTGGAAAATAGCTCTGAGTAAACCTCAGCAAAAGCAGGGGCAAGACCATCCGAGATCAGGGCCTGCATGGCCTTCTTGCATTGACTATCCTCCGTCCTATGAGCACGCCTGACATTGGACTCATGCAAAAACTCTGGGGTCACCTTCCTTGGTCTCCTGTGGCGAAGTTTAAGCCGGCCTCCGACTCAACCTCCAATCATAGACCCAGAAAATCACCAACTCGCCACCTCCGTCAATCCAAATAACACTTCACTTAGTAAACCATGCTTACCTGGAGTGTGTCTGGATTCTCTGCACTACATAGAAGCTATCTACGAGGAAGAAATAGAGGCAGAGAATTTATAACGCACCAAGAGAACCTCTTACAACTGATTCTATACTGTGCACACTGTATAAAAAATGTATCCGGTTTCTCTCTGTACGCCAATGGCACCGGCCACCCCTCTTCGGATTGGAAAGGATGTACTGAGGTAACATGAAAAGTTTATCCAGGGGGCCAGGGCAGAGGGGTCTACAGAAACGGCACTGAAGATTTCACCCACAAGGCTGGCAAGCGCCCCTGGCAGACTTTGGGACTTGGTGGAGTGTTATAGATCTTGTCCCAGAATAAACACGCAAGAGAGGAGAGAGAGAGCCATGGGATGGGATAAAGCGTGAGAAAAGGAGTAAGATACCCGTGGCTCCTGGGTCAATTGGATCCAAGCTCACTGGGATGGAACGGTGTCGTCAGGTGCCTTGTGGCGAGCTGACAAGCCAAGATTGGAGAGTCAAGGCAAGAGAAAGGAATTGTTTTCGGTAGAGGACTGAAGGCTGGTGGTGGGAGTAGCTGCATTCCGACAATAACTGCGGTTGCATCACCAAAAATGCTAGCAGAAACTAGGTAAAATCTCACTCTACGCTCTCCATATCGTACGCTTAGCTTAGGTCCTCCATATAGTGCGCTAAGCTTTATTTTATTTTTAAAAGCAGAATAAAAAAATCAATATAACAGCAACAACAGAAATAGTCCATAATTATTCAGGCCTGCCCGTCCACCCTAGGAGATAGGGTTAGAAGACGACGCAACCACATGACTGCAGTTACCTCTCCAAAGGCAGATGGCCAAACGTTGGAAGAGGTGGCGCGCATAGACTCCGCTGGAGCCTAGGTATCCCTCGGTGCTGCCCTTCGAGTCGTCCAATTGCCTGGATGGTGTCCAGACCCTCCTCACTCCAACCTCCCATTGCCTCTATTGCTATGGGATGAAGTTGACCCCTACTGAGTGACATGGCGCAGAATGAACAGCCATCTTTCTGGTTCTGGCAACAGATAGTGCATGACCTTGAGTGGTGGAGGCTGCAGAAATTGTCGCCTGTTGAAGGGGCGAGATGACTGTGACGTGAATGGCAGCTGGTTGGCCCCTTTTCCATATTGGTAGGAAAACATCAGCTGGGCGGCTAGCGGATCCTGGAATGAGAGCCAGCACTTCTCCCTAAGCAGCAGACTGAGCTGCAGAATATAGTGCGTCCCTAAGAGAGTCATGCCGAAAGATCCTATCACCGTTGCCACCGCAGCCAATCTGGTGATCACCAAAAGGGTCAGTGATAACCTGGCATATGGAGCACTGAGTTCCGTCCTCAGCCATCCGAATTCCCAACCAATACTGCATGCACAGACAGAACTCAGCGTCGAAGAGATGGAGACCGAGGGCCTGGGAAGGAACAACATCGAGCCAATCACCTGCATGGGGAGTTGCACACACAGAGCCAAAGCCTTTGATCTCATGTCCAGGGCCTGAGCGATGAGAGAACCATAGGTTGCCTGATCTATTGAGCAAGTTAGGGCCTTTTGTGTGAGGGGAACATCAATGTCTTGGAGAAAACACCATTCCGGTTTTGCTGCATTCAGGGCCAATTCGGACAGAGCAGAGGCTGCATGAGGGGAAACCTTTGGCGTATTCCCAAGTATACTGCTAATGAGACCTTTAGAGGCATGCAAAGAGCTAAGGAAAGCTGCTGGGGCATGTAGTGAAGCCTGTCTGATGGCCTCCATTTGAATCGACTGAAATCCCTTTTACACATACCTGAGGCCTCCTGCCCCCTTCCTAATCCCCTCCCTTCGGATATCCCCATCTCTCGCGAAGGGTTCATCGTGTTGGGTACCCCACTAGGTCCTCCCTCATTTTGTGAAGCCACACTCCTGAACCGGGTAAAGAAATTGGAGAAGATTCTATCCTGCCTGCCTGACCTCCAGAACTCGCAGATGGAGACAATGCTGCTACGTTCCTGCCTGATGCTTCCAAAGATAATTTTCGCCCTCCACACATGTCCCCCTTGCCATCTCCAAGAAGCGTTGAAAGCTTTCAATAACACCATGCGGGAAGCTGACAGCATTAAATATTGTTTCAGCTTTTGTATTTGGTAGCTGGATAGGGCCAAGTGTTTCTTCATGAATGTAATACTCTACTTCACCCACCGTATAGTCAAAGACATCTGCTCATTGTGGTAAATATCAGTAGCTTTATCCGCTATAATGCTAAAAAACATAGCAGCACTAATATATCCCTAAGGATAGCTGGCCCATTATTTTGCTAAGTTCATTAACTATCTCTGGGGAAATGTATTGCTCGTTTTGAAGCCAAAGCTTCATCTCTTGGCACTCCTAGACTGACAGTTTGAATTTATGCTTGGAGCAAGTAAGTGATCTGTGAAATATGAGCTTTATATAGGAATTTTCTCCAAAGATGAAAGGAGATAAGTGTTAATAATGGTGGAGGGGGGTAGCACCTTCATTGAGAATGCTATGTCCAACAATTGGACAACCTCCATACAGAGTGTACCAAACCATCAAATTGACTTTGGAGGAAGTTCAAATGGGGCATGATGACTATGCTGCAAAGGCTAATGAAGCTAGCTCAGCAACATGGAAAACTTTGACAACTTCAGCTTGAAACTTGATCTTTTCTGCAGCTGAACAGCTCTCGATCAATCTGCAATCGAAGGATGTCACCATTCAAGTAAAGGGGCTACCCTTCTCTTGATTACTTGAAATCGGTGAGAATAGAAGAGAAATTCCGTGCCTTTTATATTTATGACCTTAAGGTAGCTATTTTGTAACCATTCAAAACCCTTTATTTCTTGGTAATTATAACTTCCTTCATTCTTAACTGTTAAGCTTCAGACTTTGCATGCTTCATCTAAAGCTTGTGTCCCCACAAATGTGTGTGGCCTTCGCATTCAAAGGCAGAAAATGGGCGTGGCAAACACTCTGGGACAGCTACAACTGTGGTTGTGTTAATGATGTACCTTTGGCAGTTTGCATAGTGACAAAGGAGCTCTTGTAGGTTGCAATGACGATTGAGATGTTTTTGACATTCATTCATTTTAAAATTTAATCCAAGGTATAATTATATTGAGCACACAATGTGCATCGAAAAATTGGCTCTTTTAGTTTAAGTAACTCAAGAAACTAACAAAGATTATGATATTTTATAATAATTATTGTTGTAGTGGTCTCATTATAAGGAGTCCAAACGTGACATATTTGACAAAAATTATAGAGGAGAAAATAAGAACACTAGAAACAGTGGCATCAAGCCAATATCATGCATCACATAAACACTAAATACTATATACAAAGATCCAGTTCATGCCAAGATCAAGTACAACAAAGGTCCAGTTATAATATTAAAGGTTAACAGTAGGGTACATCAAATGCCCCAGGACCATAAACCACACACCCTTTCTCAGTGTGCTTGCCTTGTTTTCTAATGTTTCTCCATTTATTTCTCAACAATTTTGCTCTTTTAGAGTTTTGATAGATGCTTCTATTGATTCTCTGTCTTTTCTTTGAAGGAACTGGGATGCAATTGGGATAGGCATACTTGGAGAGCTCCAGCTACATCCATCATTGTTGATGCACCATCATTAAACCATATCACTGCCAAAGCACATGCAATATCTGTGCTCACCCAACCAAGGAAAAGCTCTTTGGGACAAAACTGACATGGTACAAGGACTCATTTGCATTCTGTGTGTAGCCTTGCATACACTTCTCTATACGTCCAAGCTATGAATATATGGGCTTTATGAGGGAAATAATAATAGCCTCAGGTATAGTGTGTCCTTTTGCTTATAACAACGCTCAACTTTACCTTTTGTCACCCACACAAGGAATCTTTCCCCTCCGGGCAAAGGTTGTGCCATAATCGTTCATCACTAGAATTGCAATGAAGTAGGGTAGCCTGTAACTCGTTCATCATGCTTGGTAAATTACCCAAATTGCTTCAGATTGCTTTGCCACAATTTTTTTTCAAAAGAATTTTTTTTATCCACCAAATGCCCAGCACTGCCAATGGTTTTGCTATACAAAAGCTTTTAACCCAATATATATATATGACCTTTAGGTTTCGAAGAGCAATAGCTATATACCCATATGTTTTTGTACGTGCCCCACACAATCATTCTTCTCTACCAGACAGCTCAAGCCATACAGTATTTTTTCAACAAGAAGGGCATGTGTTTTAGAATCTCTGCTATTCTCAACTTGATGGGACAAAGAGTTCTCAAACAAATCTAGGGCTCCCGTGACTCCATAGCTGCAGCACTCCCTTCAAAATTTGCACTGCACTGACCAGAATGTGACCTTGCCTATTTTTTTGTATGTATCCTTATCTTATTATGTTTTGTAAATATTCATTGCCTCATCTTGTAAATATTTATTGCCTTATCTTATTATTCATTGCCTCATCTTATTATGTTTTGAAAATATTCATTGCCTTATCTTATTATGTTTTGTAAATATTCATTGCCTTATCTTATTATGTTTTGTAAATATTCATTGCCTTATCTTTTTATTGCCTTTTATTATGTTTTGAAAAAATTCATTGCCTTATCTTATTATGTTATTATGTTTTGTAAATATTCATTGCCTTATCTTATTATGTTTTGTAAATATTCATTATATTAATTGCCTTATCTTGCAGTTTCTATAATGTTTACAACTTACAACTAATACAATACTTCAATTTCACAACATAATCCAGAAGATTTTCAGTTTAAAAACCAAGGACAAAAACTATTCCAAAAAACGATGGAAAATGCTCTTCGCTGCCAAGTAGCTACCGTCACAGCTAACAAGAACATCCACAGGTTGGGAGGGGTTGGGACATAAACTGTTCTTGAATTTCATTTCGGGCTTGCCTTAGGCTTTTTCAGGCTTTTTCTATGGCCTTTATTTAATAACTACAAGTTGCTTGGTGTAAAAGGTTGCTTGGTGTAAAAGTAGGTGGGCGAAGGTCTAGCATGACAAAAAATGTTTTCTCATTGGCCTCCTGCACCAGCAAAAACTACCTTTTCCATTCTCCTGCCTATTTTAATGGAAAGTATGGAAGTGGATTTCGTACAGTTTTCACAAAAGAAATAAAGGGAATGTGTATAAACCTGGTGCTTGGCAAAATCCTCCTTGACAACATAGCGCCAGCTCCACACTCAATGCAACACACTCATCTTTATGGCACTCTGTAACACCAAAATTTCAAATACTCTCAACCCTCGCCCATTAAGGTCATCTTCTTCACACTCAAAACTACTGCTCTTGATTTCAAAACTGCTACTGATGGCACTGGTATAGCTCTCACTGCTGACTAGTGTCAGTACTGTTATAGCTGGTGTTACCTATTCTTTCAAATCATAATCAAATTAGCTCAAAATAAATTCAGCAATACTTGCTGAATTTATTTTGAGTGCCTGTAAGTACATGGACAGGAGCAGCAGTGGGAACCTCAGTATCAGCAGTGGAGGTAGTAGCTACTGGACACGGTTTCATGCGTTAAAAAAAAGTATGGTGACTTTCTCTTGGGTCTTCGTGCAGTCCTGAACTTACTTCCAGGCATTCTTTTTATCTTCCTTAGAATCTATTTTTGGAGGCCACATGGCTTTTAGAATAATGTAATGCTATTTCCAGTTATTAGAGAAAGAAAATTTAAAGTCTCCATGACAGTTGGCTCTGGCACTATGAAGAAGTTCGTAGCTCCAATGAGCTGAGTCAAAACCTTGTTCCTCAATAATTGAAGAATGGTGTGCCTAGGTAACTTTCTCATAAATGACCACAGATATGAGGTTGATTGGGCTGTTTTTAGATATGCCATATAAATCTTCATGTGCTGTTTTTTTTTGATGGGAAAGTACCTTAACTAACAAGCCAAGTCTTACACAAGAAAGAGGATGCCATGAAGACTAGATGATGGATGTATGGGAGTCCCGAAGAAAGATATCGACATGCATACTTTGAAGCACTCGAGTTAGCTTCTGGGGATGAGGTTTGAGCAAAGTGATATTAACACAATGAGAAATATTGAGGCTGGATCCTGCAAATGAAAAATCAGTTGTCAATTCCAGAAGATGTGCATTATTTTTTAATGGAGATGTTGATCAGGATCTTTTAAAGACACAACTATCCCGTGGTGGAGGATTCAATTAAAACCTCGAGTATGTCTATCACAAAAGGAATCAATGCGAAGACAATTGATGTAATAAATGAAAGTTTAATGTACAGAGGTATGCAAATTCAATATACAGAGGTATGCGAGTTCAATATACAGAGGTATGCAAGTTTAATATACTATGTTTTTATTTCACTTTTCCTGTTACCTTTTCCCGTTACCTTTTAGCTTCAGCAGAGAGATCAATTCCTTCCTTCCCAGGGGCGGATCCAGGGGGGGGGGGGGGGCTTGGGGGGCTCAAGCCCCCCCCCTTATCCCCCCACCCCCCCTTTTTTTAAATGCTGCACACCAACCATATGGAAAGTAAGAGAACTTGCCGTGATGGTGTTTCTGGCTGTGCCACAAAGCGACTTAAACAGTGTGGAATAAAAGAGTACTTTTCGAGGACAAGGTAAGTGGTCAGCTATAGCTAGGTGGCTAGATTAGCTACGCTAAGCTAAGCATCTTGAAATAGTTAGCCTAATTTTCCAGTTTCTGTACTAGCTAGCTATTAGCCTGCTGCAACATCTAGCTTAGCTAGTACTGTGCCAGTAAAGCTGTCTATGGGAATGCAAGTGGAAAGGGGAACGCGAACTGGCTCTGACGCTAAATACTCGAGGACAAACTTTACTTTCAAACTGATCATGATTATTTTCCCAACATTACGTCCTCTATTGGTAATTTCAATTACTTTACCAGTTACTTCCTGTGAGTCTAGGTCAGTGTGTTACGTTTTCTCAAGACTTCTCTTAGAAATACGATATCTCAGCAATGCTACTAGGTCACCGGTTGCCATCTAGCGGACAAGCCCTGATCCCTCTATGGAAAACCACAAGCATCCAAACTGCTAGATGCTGCTGCAAAAGTGGCCTCTAGCCAACTGTTTCTTGCGAGACTGGATATGTCATGGAACTCTTCTGACCACTGCTTTAACTAAACATATATTCACTATTTATTATTGTGCTGTCATTATTTGTTTACTGTCTCACAAGCCCTTGCCAAGCCCCTTCTCTAGGTACTTCCTAGAACCAGGACTCCTTGTGTTCTGGGGTCATGATATATTACTGCTGCTGTGTATGTATTCACTTTATTTGAATAATAAAGTTGGTTTTCACACCACAAAGACATGAGTATTACACCAGAAGAAGTGGTTGAAGGATTTGTCATGTGTCGACCTCGCAAAATATTGGTATTATAAACCCTTACACTTCACATCAAACTTCTGTTTCTCTGCACTTATTGTTACATTACCCTAACATTTTTTAAATCATCATGATAGTCTGATTATATCCACCCTCAATACTACATGAAATGATTTAATAGTAATAATAATGTTAAAATTTACCATCTATAGTACATAATGTTTTAAATGGTAAATGTGTTTACATTTACCCTAGCTATATGCTATCAATATACTGAATATGACGTGGTAGGCCACTGACGGTCGGTAGGTTTTATAGGGCTTTTGAGAGCACAGGACTGAGGTTAGCCATACCTGTGGAGAGCATATATATCATTCACAACTGAAAGAGTGATCATGAGAAAGTGTGGGTGGTCATGCAAACTCTTCCTGCATGCAATAGCATGCAAATACTTATTTTTCAATTTAACCAGAAGTGAAGCCCCCCCCCCCTTAATAAAATCCTGGATCAGCCCCTGCTTCCGTCGAATCAAAACTTCCTTGCAAAGCACCATGCCATGTCTCACTGTACACTCAACAATCTCTCTCTCTATAATTATATATACACCAGTCTAAAACCTTATGTGCCATTGCAAAGGACTCTGTATCTGTAAACTCATGTGGAGTACGGAAATTTTTACTCTCTAACTGTCCTTTGGACATTGGGCTTGTTTATAAGTTAAGAAAAGCACCTCTATGTCCGCTCAAACACTTAAAATTTTCAGCTTCTGCACTGCAGTGGGAGATGTCTGCACTGGCCACCCAATCATAAATCACCTTCCTACATTTCAACATTTCTAAATACTAAAATCAATATTCTTTTAAGTTTCTACTGTGAGCATAGCGATCAAAAAATTCTAGCGAAGCCCAGAGGGTCTTTTCCCCTAGTAGTAGTAGTAATATTAATAAGCAAGAAGAAAAAGAAAAAAAATTATAATAAAAAGATAAGCAAGACATATATAGCATATAGAGTGACAAACAAAAAGATGATGACAAGCAATAGGATTTTAGGCCCATTGAAAACGACTTTAGAGGTGCGGTCATAACAAAATTGGTTAAAAAAATCCTTAAGATAATTACATCGGCAAAGTGAAGAGTTTAGGTGATGAACAGATGGGTTATGGATGAGGAGAAAATATGGAATAAGAGAAGCACAGGCAGACTTTCTGAAACATCCTTCTCGTTACCAATTTGCTGCAGCCAAGTTCAGATTTAAATGAATCTCAATCACCTCTTGATGATAGCAATTGAAGAGCCTAGTTCATCTGATTTCCCCTATGAATCTGCACTAATCTGTCAGTTTGGCAGCAAATAATTGTGCATTTTCTGATTTCCTAGAGTATTGCTTGTACTTGGAACCCAAACACAGCAGTAGTAGCACAGGATCGGTAGGACTAGAACATTGTACAGATAGGACAATCACTTCCTAGTAGTCATTCCAAAACTGTGATACAGGAAACCTATCATATGCTTGGCCTTGCATACCCAACTCAAGTTATCTGATATGATTACTCCCAGCCTTTTTCTTCGGTTAAGTCATTGTTCTGGATTGGCCTTGGCAGTGGACCTGATAAACTACGATTGAGTGTTCAGATGATTGCAAAATTAGTTTATACAAAGTTATGTCATCAGCAAACATTCTCAAATCTGCGATTGAGACACAAGTGAGTTACTGATATTAAGAGAAAAAGTAGAGGACCCAGGATGGAGCTCTGAGAAACTCCTGAAGTTACTCTCACAGTGGAGGAATAGATTTCACTGAGGACCACTCTCCAGCCTTGACCAGAGAGACGATCTGCAAACCAGTTGTGAAGAGGGCTGTACACACCAGCGCATGTTAGAGATTCCCATGTCAAACTGTGCCACAAGCTGTCAAATACCTTCAATAGGTTGAAAATATACACACAGTATTTGCTTTCCTCTCCGTGGTGTTTAAGCCAATCCTTTGTGGCTGATAGAATGGCTTGTTGGGTAGAGCTGCCTGGCCAGAATCCAAATAGTTTTGATTTGATAAATGTTGGGTTGCCTTCCTTAAAAATGGTTTATATTTGAGATCTTCCTCTCTGAAGGAAAAATCCTGTTGACTATTGAAAAGAGTGGTCAGTGAACTTGCGGTAGATGGGGAACAACATCATAACATGATACTTGAGATTCCAACAGGATCTGAAGCAGCATCGGAGCTCATGGAATAGATGATCTTGGTAACATTAGACTTGGAGCGCTTTACAGTAGAGAGTTTTGGGATCTTTAGTTGATGGTGGAGATGGAGCAAGTATGGGATGAGAAAAGTGTGAAGCAAAATGAGCAGTAGCTTAAGGAGTATGTACTGTTGATGTAATGATGCTGGCAATTGAAGGCTATTTAGACTAGAATTGTGTGAGGTTCTTCATTGACTTTGAAATAGTGATCATAAACCGTTGCTTCCCACCTCGCAGTAACAAACTTATTTCTTGCCTTTCTGAAACTCTTCCAGGCATGAGGGATGGATAAATTCGTGGGAAGTATATGGATCTTGTTATGGATCTTCTTTAGATGAATTACTTTCCTGGTAATAATTTTTCCTACATGATTGAGCAGCTAGGTAATGTGCTTCAGGACAATATCCAAGAATATGTGTTTGACCAGATGGAGTCGATGTTGCTATAAGTGTATCCATGAATTCATTGTTTAAGGCCACAAAGTCAACCGTTGCACTTTATGTCTTAGGCCTTCATGGCATTTTAATTATGTTCAGGGTTATTGAGATGCAACTTGGCCAGAGGATGATAGTGGTGAGCCAACTGCCAATAAAATCAGGATTGGATGTAGATAAGATCAATAAGGCTATTTGAGTGTTTAGTAGACATTGTTAGTACTTTAACAATTTGTGTAAGGCCAAAGCTTGAAGCAATGTCTAACAAATGTATGGGCATTGGTGGCGACTCCTTGAGTTGACATCTTGAAAGATTTCATATTTAGATAATACAGTTTCCAGTTCGATCCAAAGAGGAACACAAGTTTGGTGGGCAATAGTACAGCCTTATCAGTGTACGGTGATCCCCGGAGTAATCACAGCAGCCATAAATTCAAGATTTTGGCTACTATGGACTCACACATGGACATTGCAATTCCACCACCAATGCGGGAGTAACTCTTCGGATAAGATGCTGTGGCGACTTCATTTGGGTAAACTGATGAGTCCAGCCAGGCTTCTGTCAAGATTATAATGTCAGGCTTACTAGAAGTGAAAAACCCTTTCAAGTCATCCATCATTGGCAACAGCCTTACAATTTGTATAGTAAATTGTTAGCTCATTTGAAATGGACAATTCGCCAGTACTTTCATCAGTGCTAGTGCTCATATTGGAGGAACTTTCCTACAATCATTCCATGAATGCAATGGCACAGCCGCACAGGAGCAGGTCCTGTAAAAAAATTCTGACATCCTCTACAGACAATGAAAACAAAACAAAAGGTAGAAGTTATCTAGCAAGGATGGACACTCCTGTAAAGATTACGATAAGATTCTGTAAGACAGATTACTCTTTCCTCAATTTGTACATTCTCTGACTATCGAGAACTGATCAATGAGACCATTTCTGAATCAGAAATATACATTTATTGTCCTACTAGCCTACGATACTGAAGTTGTATACTAAACAATATCACACACCCAAGATTATTTCCATTGCAAATGCTGTTGTGTGATTTGTAGTGGATAATGAACCTTCTCTGTATGAACATTATTACGTAGGACCCTTTACCGGACTGAGGCCATTTACCCATTACACATGCGCACACGCCTTTGATGCCAGTTATTGCACGCATTGCTTTTGTTGAACATCAATTGTTTATCGAGTTGCATCTTCATAGCAAACGCGCATAGCGCCATTCTCTATGCGTGCAATAACTCTTGATTGGTAGAGAATAGATTCTATTAGTCTGTTAGACCTGGCAGGAGAAGATTCGGCTACCTGAGGAACAATTGTCGGCATCACTCCAATAGACGCCCACCAACCTCATGGCAGCAGTACTATGCCCATTCCCTGGATGCACCTACAGCACGCCAACGGGGATGGACCCAGCTGTGGCAGCAGTGGTGCTATCCACTCATGCCATGACCCACAGCCAGGCTACCAAGGCCAGACCCGCGCCTGTGAAGAGGCCAGAGGTCTCCTCCGGAGGCACGACCGAGGGTTGGTCTTATTTTACCACTCGATGGCGGTCCTACGTCCAGGCTGTCCAGCTGACCGTCACGGACATCCCCATCCAGCTCCTAGAATGCTGTGATGCAAGGCTGAGGCGCGATGTGACCCGGAACGCGGACGATCCCTTACCAATTGAAGAGATGTCCGAAGGGGACCTGCTCAAGGCTATCAGGGCACTGGCTGTCAGGGAGGAAAATCCTAAGGTGGCCAGGGTGGCCTTGAGCAGGATGACCCAAGACCGAGGAGAGCCTGTCCGGGCCTTCGCGGCTCGGCTACGCGGCCAAGCTGAGGTCTGCAGGTTTGTCAAGGCATGCACAGGCTGCGCAATCATCTCCAACCAGGGGGAGGAGCGTGTTGCCGATCAGCTCTGCATTGGCCTAGCCGATGCAGAGATCCAGGAAGACCTGTTGAAGCACAGTGACCAGGAGATGGGGGTCGAGGAGACAATCCGCTTTGTGGAAGTCAGAGCTGCGGGGAAGTGCTCGGCCGTGTCAATGACCACGCCTACCACCACAAGTGCCATAGATGAGGACGAAGGGGGCGAGGCAGTGGCCAGCACATACAGGCGCCAGCAACGATGCCCCATCCCACGCGCAGGGCCAGAATCTAACAAGACCACCCCCAACCGACCTCGAACCACCCACACAAACCAAGCCCAAGCCAGGGTGCAGAGCCACCCCAACCAGAGGCACATCTTAACCCGGGGCCAAGGCCAAACAAATCAACCCACCAGAGCCAACACCAACAACAGCAGGGGCATCTGCACATTCTGTGGCACCACAGGACACGGAGAGCAAGAGAGGACAGCCCACAGGAGGCAACACTGTCCAGCCTTCGGCACCACCTGCTCAACATGTGGACGACAAAACCATTCAGCCCACATGTGCTGGCAGAACATCGAGCACGAGAGTGCCGTATTCGAGCAGATGGACACGATGTCAGAAGGCATCCTCCAACACCAATCCTGGAACCAATCATCCCACTCATGGATCCAACGATCTCCACCACAGCCAAGCTTGAACGTCGCCATATCAGCCAGAACGGAGGATTTCCGAATTCACGGACATACCCTACGCAGAGAGACGCTCAACCTCGCCACCACCGCCATGGCAGACACCGGTTGCCAGAGCTGCCTCGCAGGCCCCACCCTATTGGCCAACCTCCAGCTCACCGAGACCGACCTCATTCCCGTGAACATGATGCATTCGGCAAGCGGCACCAACTTACCCATCTTGGGAGCTGCCCTTCTGCGGATCAAGATACCATCCACGAACCTCGAGACGAGGCAGATGGTATACTTCTCCCCAATCGCAAGCAAGCTATACCTCAGCCTTGCAACCTGCTCAGACCTGGACCTCATCCCCAGAGGCTTCCCTCTCAGCACGCCCACGGCACCCCCGGGAGACGGCCAGGCTAGGGGACCGAGACAGGGACAACCTCCACAACCATCGGACCTACAGACCAGTCCTCCAGCTCACCATCACCAAGATGCCCTATTGACCAGCACCCAACCAAGCCGACCCACCCCACCCAGCCGATCAAGGAGCAACAACCACAGTGCGAGCCACACAGTAGGGATAGGACAACCTCAGCAGCCCAAACCATGCTCATGCCCGACCAGAACAGGACCACCCCCCAGGCCAACACAACTGCCATTCCCTGCCACTGAAGCCAACAGGGGGAAACTAGAGCAACACCTGCGGGACCTATATGCGGCGAGCGCATTTAACATCTGCGAACACCAACCCTTACCCATAATGTCTGGTCCCCCCTTGAGACTCACCATCGATCCCACAGCCACCCCCAAGCCTTGCCATACCCCAATATCCATCCCCATCCACTGGCAAGAGGAGGTCAAAGCTGGGCTGGATAGAGACGTACGTCTCGGCGTACTGGAGAGAGTTCCCCTGGGAACCCCGGACACTTGGTGCCACCGCATGGTGATTTGCACCAAGAAGAACGGGTCTCTCAGGAGGACAATCGACTTCCAAGCACTCAACCTCCATGCAACGCGAGAAACCCACCACACCCAGTCACCTTCCACCAGGCCAGAGTCGTCCCAAGCAATACCAAGAAGACTATCTTTGACGCCTGGAACGGCTACCACTCTGTGGCACTCGCGGAGGAGGACAGACACTTTACGACGTTCATTACGCCTTGGGGAAGATACCGGTACTGCTCGGCACCTCAGGGATACATTGCGTCGGGTGACGCGTACACTGCCCGCTATGACGCACTCATCTCACACATCACCAACCGCACCAAGTGCATCGACGACGCATTACTGTGGTCAGACACCATCGCCGAGGCCTTCCATCAGGCCACAGAGTGGCTAGACCTCTGCGCCACAAACGGGATAACACTGAACCCGAGCAAATTCTGCTTCGCCTGCGATGAGGTGGAATTTGCCGGGTTCCAGATCACCCGGACGGAAGTCAAGCCATCTCCGAAGTACCTCGAATCGATAGCCAACTTCCCTACACCTCAAGGCATCACAGACATACGCGCCTGGTTCGGCCTTGTGAACCAGGTAGCATATGCGTTCTCCATGGCATCTGTGATGTCCCCGTTCAGAGCCCTCTTGAAACCATCATCCCCCTTCACCTGGGACACCGCACTGCAAGACGCTTTCGACGCCTCAAAGAAGGAAATCTGCTCGAAAATCCACGAAGGAGTAAGAATCTTCGAAAAGTCCCGCCCCACCTGCCTGGCAACAGACTGGAGCAAAGACGGGATAGGGTACTGGCTATTCCAGAAACACTGCCAGTGCCCGTCCCGCGAGATATTCTGTTGCCGGGACGGTTGGAAGGTCACCTTAGTGGGCTCAAGATTTACCCACCCCGCCGAGTCACGCTACGCCCCAGTGGAAGGAGAGGCACTGGCAGTGGCCGATGCGCTGGACAAAGCTCGCCACTTTGTACTTGGCTGCAGCGACCTGGTCATAGCCGTCGACCACAAGCCACTCCTGAAACTCTTTGGAGACCGCACACTGGAGGACATTCCCAACACCAGGTTGAGGAACCTCAAAGAAAAAACCCTCCGATATCGTTTCCGGATGGTGCACATCCCTGGCGTGAAGAACAAGACCAGTGATGCCCTCTCACGCCACCCATCCGGGACACCCACCCCCCACAGGCTGACCTACAGGATGACAGCACAGCACCAGACACCCCATGCCCCAGAATCCCGACCAACCTTCTGGCCGGCATCTCCATCGCCCCCCTGAACGAAGAAGACGACCCCCAATGTGATGACTTGGGCCTGGCCACTGCCATCAGCGCAGCCATCGCCGACATCCCCCTCAATTGGGAGGACATCCAAGTCGCGACAGCAGCCGACGGACCACTCCAAGAACTCATCCTCATCATCGAAGAAGGCCCACCAGCAAGAAGAAACCTCATGCCACCTTCAATCAGGGAATTCTTCCCGTTCATTGACACGCTCTCCACCATTGACGGAGTGATATGCCGAGGAGACAGAATCATCATACCCGCCTCACTCCGCCCCACATGCCTCAACGCCCTCCATGCCGCCCACCAAGGAGTCAGCCGCATGAACGCAAGAGCAGAGGCATCAATATTTTGGCCGGGCATTACCAAGGACATAACCGCGACCAGGGACAGATGCGCAACTTGCAACGGTAACGCCCCATCCCAACCAGCCATGCCCTCCATCACCCCCGAAGAGCCGCTATACCCATTCCAGCACATTGCAGCGGACTTCTTCCACCACCAGGGGATCAACTATCTCGTCCTAGTGGACTGGTACACAAACTGGCCGGTAGTGACACCATCCAGGGAGGGAGCACCCGGGCTCGTCCAGACACTCCGGGAAACCTTCTCCACGTTTGGAATCCCGGACACACTGACATCGGACGGCGGCCCAGAGTTCTCCTCCCACTCCACCAGACAATTCTTGACCGATTGGGGGGTACACCACAGAATCACATCAGCATACCACCCACACGCCAACTGCCGCGCCGAGGTGGCGGTCAAGACCATGAAGAGACTCATCACCGGCAACACCGGCCCTGGAGGCACGCTCACGGACAAGTTCCACAAAGCCCTTCTACAATATAGGAACAGCCCAGACCCCGAAACGAGAATGTCACCGGCAGCCTTCCTGTTTGGAAGACCCACACGGGACCTCCTACCCGGAATCCCCGAACGATACTGCCCCCACACAGAGTGGACAGACCGCCTGGATCTACGTGAGAGAGCCCTAACCAAACGATCAATGACCAACCGCACTCGCTGGGACGAGCACTCCCAGGGACTGTCCCCCCTGAAATGCGGGGACACAGTTATGGTCCAAAACCAGTCAGGCCTCACCCTAATAAATGGGACAAGACGGGCACGGTGGTCGAAGTACTTCAATACCATCAGTACGCGGTGAGGACGGATGGCTCAGGAAGACTAACGACAAGGAACAGACGTTTCCTCCGTCGATACAACCCCATCCCTTCCTCACCGCCCACCACCGCCCCGTCCTTCCCACCCCCAAACCCACTACCGATACAAACCCACCAGGACGTTCAACCCACGACGCTTACAATGGCGCCATCACCGCTGGAAGCCAACGTGCAACCATCGATGATCACCCCACCATGCCCAATCCGACCCGGAACTCCCCATGTCACACCGGCCATCCCAACCATAACCCCTCACCCCGGCATACTGCCGCCAACCGAGACACCGACGCCCGAAACCCCAGCGAGCATACCTCGGCCGAGCCCACGATCATACGCGTCGGTAACCAGCACTCCACCCGCCCCCACCTCCGAATCTACCACACCCACAGCACTCCTACCAGAGCCAGCAACGACGGCCCCCCTCCGCAGAAGCCAGCGGGGCCCGAAGCCGATCTCCCGATACGGATATACCAAACTTAAGTAGACACATCGTGTCGACTTGGGGGAGGTAGTGGATAATGAACCTTCTCTGTATGAACATTATTACTTAGGACCCTTTACCGGACTGAGGCCATTTACCCATTACACATGCGCACACGCCTTTGATGCCAGTTATTGCACGCATTGCTTTTGTTGAACATCAATTGTTTATCGAGTTGCATCTTCATAGCAAACGCGCATAGCGCCATTCTCTAATTTGCATATCTAAAAACTAACATTTTGGCTAGATGTTCTAAGCCTTTATGAGATTCTAAGACTCATGTGAGGGAATGAGGTATAATTGGCGAGCAAAGTCAGCCCTCACTGGGGAGTTGGATGGAGAAGTTTGTATTGTGCTGCATGGCATATGTATCTATCTATTCACTGTTCATCCGTAAAAGATTAACAAATGCAAGGCATTGAGTGAACGAGTGAAAGTGCAATGTGAGAATTGGAGAGAGAAAAACAAAACAAAAAATATTTTAGTTTTTAGTTTGAAATTTTTTAGTTTGAAATTCTAATTTTTCTAGATTGCATTCAGAAATATTTTGTTGTAGAGCAGCAGTTTGGAATCTGTAAGGAACACATAAATTCATTCAATTTTTGGCTACTTCCCCAATCACAATCCAAGCAATATATACAACTTCACGATGGCATCAAAAATGTACAGATCAGTATTGTTTGAGGCTACTAGCTGTGCTATATGGAGGGTGGACAAAGGCCAGAGCAATTGGAAACGTGCAAGTGGAAGTACGGCTGTGAGAGTTTTGTTAGCGATACTTGGAACCAAGTTCCCTTGAAGATGGACACTAAGAGTTAGCTCATGAGGCAGTACTTTTTTCAGGAATTCTCAGAATACTATAAAGGTAAAACTATGCAGAAGTTTTAAAATCATCTTCTCAATAATCAACTTCAAATTGTATTCACTCGACGTTTCGACTAGATGCTCTAGCCGACAAGAACTTGTTAAAGTGAGAGTTTGCACTCCTGGAAATTGTGTGTTCCGCTACTTATTATGTTCAGTATTGATTACATCATTGGCACATCTCTCCTCTATTGTCGATATGCATCAGTTATACTTCCTATATATGCCAATTCAACCATTTAGATAGTTCTCTCTGTCCATAGAGAACGGTGTTTACCTTACCAAGATTGAAAACTGTTTTGTGAATAATCATGAGAAAAATTATGTATCTCCCTTCCGTAGCTAGAGCACGTTGAAGAGTTGAGTAGTTATACTGCAGCATCCTTTCCTGTTGGCTATTAACCATGCAGCCCATTCTCGCTTGCCTGTGCAGTTAGTTTTCCTTCCTCTGGCTTAGAATCTGCTACCTTTTGTCGATCTTTCTCTTCACTATGATGACCGTCCCCTGTTTACATAAATCTGCTTACCCATTCATATTTTTTTGAATAGATAATATACTGTAGGGAAGTCTATGTTTAGGATTCCCTGCGAGGTTCTGTGTCACCGTTGTATCTCTTCTACCTGATAGAGAAAGAGAATTGAGAAAGACCGAGTATCAATACAACGTAACAAAAAGGTGATCATCAATTCAAATATTTAGTATTAAAAGTCAAGGGAGTTATGTCCCGATTACTGTTCCGTAATTGTGCCGCCACAAAACCATGAATGCATTATCAATTCTTTTCAACTACACAGTGAGTGCTCTCTTGGCCTGCCAAACAACAACTAGATGCAAGGCATTGAGTAGAGAATGAAGGTGTAATGAAGAGGGGCAATTGCTTTAGTTTGAAATCCTAGATTCTTAGCTCATCCATGTCCTTCCCCTAGCATAACTGAAGGTTTAGCACTGTAACTGATACCTGTACATTATTATGTTCTCATATTATTATGCCTGGATTGTTATTTGGATTGTTATTTGGGGGAGTAGCCAAGAGTAATCATACAAGCAAAAAAGAATTGATATACTCATAGTAGTATATTCCTATAGACACGGCATTTGATATTTTCCCGTATTCCATTAGTGGTTAAGTTTTTTGCTCTACTGTGCATCAGTCATTAGCTATATACCATTTTCCGGGAATTATGGCAACATTTCCAAGACAGCAGAAGCAGTCCTTTTGGATGGTAAAGCAATTAAGCATTTTATTTGACAACAATAAAGCTAATAAATGTCAACAAAACTTGAAGTGACTTAAATGTGTGGTATATATGGTGTCCATCCCAACTGACTGCGGACAGACTGACTGACTGCTACTTAATGCGTTGCATTTACATTCTTGCTCTACCTTTCTTGAAGAGATTCAATCTCTTTATTTCTTTTATGCCATATCAATTCCACTTGAGATTGTGGCTGAAGCTCTTTCTTATCTCAAGAGTGGCAAGTCTGGTGGGTCTGATACACACCTAATCACATCATGTTATCAGCTCCAGTCTCCCAGAAGTCTTATCAAGTCTATTTACCTGTTCTTTGGCACGTTACATGTCGTTCTTCAGAAACTGTTCAGTAGTGCTTGTTCTGAAAAGCCACAAGGATGAGATAGCTATTGTCCCATTGCAGTGGCTCCTAACATAAATAAAGTCTTGGAGTGGTGCACTTCTGACCATTAAAATGGGTTATTCTCTATAGCGGGATAATGTGCATGTGTTTTGGACACCAGCAAGACATTTGATGGGGTAAAAACCTCGAGAAACTCTTTTAGCTTCAACTACTGAAAATTATCCCTACCATTTGCTAAATTCTTACTTGCATGCTACATGTTTCAATCTGTCAGAGTTCGACAGAATTGATCATTCCTAGACACTGTCACACTGCTATCTTACATTGCACTGCAGATCTAGCTTATTCAACACCATCACTCTTCTTTTATTAGATATTTCTTTCGATCATTTTAGACTTTCTTCTAATCATTTATGGTTCAATGTTCTTATGGGCAATGAGCATAGAGTTGTTATTCTCCTGAGGACTTTAATACTGCCCGTGTTTTTATACTGTATTTATGTGCTAACTCAAATCTTATTCTCTCTCTTTGTTGTGCTCAATAACTTCACTTTCTCTTAATGTTTCCTTTCACCGGTTTTGTGTGTTTACCATTTGATAATTGGAGAGCGAAGCCACCAAGTCCAAAGAGGTTCTCAAAACATATAAAAAGAACCAGTTACCAAATTAACTGCTGGAACAAAGCATTAATTTCCCAGTAGACTGGGGCTGAAGAGAGGGTGCAACAGGTTGGGAGCCACTGTGGACTGTTCTCCCTGAAGCATCCCAGTCTTGCTATGAACTAATTCACTGTGTGCAAGAAAGGGTGTACTATGAGGCTATGCAAATATGTCAAAGCTGCTCTCCAATACTGCCCTTTGCTAATGTTATGGTGTATGCCATAATTATGTTTGAGCACACTGATCATCCCAAACCACCTTTGTAGGCAATAACTTCCTGTTGAGATCTGTGAGCATAGCTGCCAGAGAGGAGTAGTTTGGTATGAAGCAGCGATAGTAACCAGTACCCTAGGAACATTTGCACCTCCTTCTTTGTCTTGGGGACTTCCAATGATTTGCTGTCACCTTCGATTGCTCGGGTCAAACCATTCCCCCACCCACTTGGTGTCCTAGATATGTGCTGTGACGAAACCCAAACTGACATTTCCTGCTCTTCACAGTTAATCTTGCCTCATTTACACAACTCAATGTCACTCACAGATGATCGAAATGCTCCTCCCAGGTTTCACTGAAGATGACCAGATCATCAAGATAGGCTCCTGCATACTCCTCCATCCCACGGATCAGCTGTGGTCCATCAACCTCTGAGAGGTTGTGGGTGCCCCTTTCAACCCAAATGGCATGACAGTGAATTGGTACAGACCAAATGGAGTGGCAAAGGCTGTTGCTTCCAGAGCTCCCTTTGCCAAAGGCACCTGCCGGTAGCCCCAAGTGAGGTAAAGAGTTGAGATGTAGTTTGCCTGAGAGGTCATCAATGTGTGGCATTGGGTAGGTGCTTGATTTTGTCACTGTATTCAGATGTCTATAGTCCACACAGTGACCCATCTTTCTTCATGATAAGGACTATTGGGGCACTCCAGGGACTGTCTGAAGATTCGATAGTGCCACTTGCCAGCTTATTCTTCAACTCTTCCTGCTCTGCACCACAATTTGCCTGAGGTAATCTGTAAGGCAGAAGTTGAATCAGTTGAGTAGAACCAAGGTAAGATCATGCTCGATCAAATTCGTTTTCCCAGATTCATTCCAGAAAACATCTCCAAACTCCTCCAGTAGCTGACTCATCTCCATTTTCTATTGTTGGGTGTGGTGTTCTCTGATCATTGCTGTACTCTCATCCACATCCTCCTTCCACACTGGTACATCGTCCTCCACATCGCCATCATGAGCTTCCTCTGCGTACAAATCGGTAGAAGGGGATACAAACAATCTTAACATGTCCACATGAAATATCCTGCATTTCTTTTGACTACCCTCCATCTCCACCATGAAATCAACTCGTCCTACTCACTTCTCAACTCAGTGTAGGGTCCCTGCCATTGGGCAAGCAACTTGTGAGTGGAGGTAGGCAAAAGTACAAGGTACTTAGTCATCTGGCTTGAAGTCGCGCTCCCTAGCATTCTTGACTCTCTTTTGCAATAGTCATTTTCTCTTTGGCCAGTGCTGACATCCCTTCAAGCTTCTCCCTCATAATCAGATAACACTGTCACTTCTCTTCTCATCTGCCCTCTCAGGTCTCTTGCAACACAGGTGCTTCACCTGAATCTGAATAGGTGCTAATGGGTAGGACACAGTGTCTCCATGTAGATCGAATGGCAACCAACTCTCTCTCTCTCGAAACTTCTCCTTTGGCACCAGCTCACTCCTTACCAGACTTCTGGAGCAGCCAGTATCAAAAAAATATCATTAACAAGATGACTTTCTACCAAACCTGGTTTTGGTGATCCTGGTCTGGGGTTGACTCTTTGCTCTGATGTTCCATGATTATCGATCCTCCTCTCCATACAGAGGAGTGCATAATGCGGAAAATTTGCAGAGTAGTGGTTTTTCTGGCAACAGTTGGAGCACGTAATGTACTGATGGTCCCTCTTCTTCTTGTCCTTCGAGTCCTGGGGAAAGCTTCCAGGTTCCTCTGTTTTCATCTTTGCTCTGCAGTCCTTTAGCTCATGTCCCAGCTTCTTGCAAAAATGCGAACCTAACTGTGGAAGTTTCACTTTCCCACTCTCTTCCATCGATCTTGCTGTCCTCTAGCCCTGACATAATCGTCAGCCAGTTCTTCTGCCTCCTGACTTGTCTTTGGTTTCCACTCTTTGACAGAGATGCAGAAGTTGTTGGGTAAAGAGTTCATCAGTTCTTCCTTGACAATCAAATCTTTTAGCTCATTTCTCATCTTGTAGTCCTGCATCCACTTGGCAGCTAGCTCATCTAACCAGGCAACCAGCTCTTGATTTGTCTCTCCACTCTTTCGCATGATCGATTGAAAATGCAGGCAATATAACTCTCTTCATTCACGTTATAATGACCAAAAATTGCCTTTTTCAACTGGACGGAGTCTCCTGCCTCAAGCCTTCCCATAGCAGTGTAGCCTGCTGGGCCTTCCCCACCAACTGTGGAGCTAATTTGTATGCCCACCTCTCTGTGGAATCTTGTAGGCTACTATGAGTCACTCAAATGTTCTGAGGTACACTACGATATTGTCCTCCCAGCTCTTGTGGCTGATACGTCACCTTGTTTCAGGACCCCTGTCACCAAGCCCTGAAGTATGTCCATTTGTCACTGCATCTGCCCCCTAACACTCTGCTGCCTCTTCCACAACATCTCCACATCATTAGCAAAATCCTGATTCTGCAACTGCTGGTGCATGTGGCCCTCTTGGATCACTCGGATCCCTGCTCTGTTCTTCCATTGTCCTCGGTCTCACACACATTTTCTTAGATGCTTAAACCTGCTGAAAGAGAGCTCCTGATCTAATTGTCGATCTGCTATCATCACTTGAAATCAGTATGTGTCGTAGTTCAATCGATAGGCGAAATTATCCCACCTCTGCCACCAAATGTGATAGATAGTTGCCGAGGTTGCACTCCAATAATGCAGTCAAATTATTATAATACAGTATACAGTAGCAATGCAGACAGAACACAACTCAGTTGGACAGTCTCAGCTAGACTCAGAGAACTAACAGCTAACTAGGAATATGCAAAGAACAGCACACCCGGTAGCTGGTAGATAACAGCCTCACAGCAAATGTTCTTGCAGAATCCTGCACAACCACAAACACACATCAAAAGGTGCCGGATTAATCCTGCAGCAGCAGATCTTGCAGGTGTGTGCTAGTTTTGTGCCAAGATCCTGCAGGCTGATAGGCCTGACCATGAACTACAGCTACACTAAGCTACATACATAACTCACACCAACTACCCAGAGAACTGGCTGCAGCATAGACAGGAAAGTTAACTGATGCATATTTCAATAGAGGAGAGGTGTTCTCATGATCAAAAGGACACTGAATATACTAAACAGTTTCAAGAGTGCAGGCTATCAAGTTCTTGTCTGCTTCTTCATAGTCTTCACTTTAGTAATTACTGCAGAAATTACTTCTTGATGACCTCACTCTTGTACTTTCCAAATGGAAGCTGCTCTTAAAAAAATCCAATAAACTTACTATTGTAAACCATTGTAAACTCTTGTAAACTCTTGTAAACTCTTGTAAACTGGGAGTGGTCTTCTTAGTGAAGAAGAAGTGGCAAAACGGAAGCAAATTACAACTAGAAGGTTTTAGAAAGAATATTTTTTAACATGTCTGATCTCTAGTCACACCTAACATAACTCTTCTCACAGCCACACCCACATGCACCAGATTTGCCATCAGATAATCTTGAAGGGCATCAGGTTATTCAACTTTGCACTTGTTTGGAATCTGTAAGAAACATTGAGCTACTTTCCCATATTATAATCCAGCATTTACACCTTGATGACTTCAATAATGCATAGATAGTATGTATTGCATTAGGGCTAGGGCTAGGGCTAGGGCTAGGGCTAGTTGTAATGATGATTATTTTTTATAAGTAGTCTATTAAGATATATTGTTTTAATGTTTGTTTGTTAATCTGTTTAGTTAATCTGTTTATTGGACATGGTATTTAATATTGTAAAAAAAATAAAAATAAAAAATAATAATAATAATTGCATTAGACCTTGAACTATGTTAAGACTATGACAGTGTCTAGAGCAGTGCGAGGATGTTGCTTTTCTTCTCTCATTCTCTCCATCACATCTTCGCTCGCCACTCAATGCCTTGCATTCAGTTTACTGATAGTTGTTTTTGTGGTATGAGGGCCTATGTGGGAGATGGTTTTGGATGCTTGCGGTGGAGGGCGGGTGGGGGCTATTAGGGTCTTGGTTTGTTGTTTGTCCCATTTCTGGTTGGCTTGTTCTGCTATCTGGTAAGCGGGTTCCAGCTATTAACTGCAGTTGTCGTATTTATGTTCTGCACTTTCAGTAGAGCTGCACGTTCTATAGAATGCGCTATGCAATCTAGCAATCCTCAGAATGCGTGTTCTATAGATTGGCTGCATTCTATAGAATGCACTCTAAGCTATAGATCTGCCTACCAAGTCTAAATGCTAGCGAAGGACCTTAATAAACAAGAAGTATTTTGCATGGCTGCAATCAGGGAAATGCAGTTGGTTCTGATCTGGGACAGTGTATAGGACTGCCTATAGAGATTTATGCTTAGTGTCTGAATTCATGAATAGCTAATAATGAGTTAATGAGCACATATCAAGATTATCTAATGGCCTCATGTTACCTTTTACATTGTGTGCTTCATGCTCACCTCTTTTCGTGTATCACATCATTTATATACTCTAACTGAATCACTAGTTGTCAGACAGAGTGTGTGTTGTAATTATCGTATTGCTCAACTCATGAAAAGTAAACTGAAGTGGTAACACTGAACTAGTAGCTAGCTAGCTGAGTTCTCTGGGCAGACCAAGTTACTACAGGATGGATTTTCATGTAATTGGTTAGGCATGGGTCAAGGACCAATCCATCAAATTTTGGTGGTAATACACATAGCTAGAATAATCGCCAGAAATGGCACAGATTTGGCATCGTAGGCCATTTTGTTTTGTTCATGATGATTCATCTGCCAATATCAAAAACCACAAGGAGCTCTTAGTCTCAGCAAGAAATTGCTTGAGTTTGGATTGGCCCATCACCATTAATACTTCATTAACAATATGGGAGAAATGTACTCCTTTCTACAAAACCATGTAGTCATTTCAGGAAGTGTTGAGCTGAAGCAACAGAAGCTGATAGAGATTTACCTCAAATGATTTCTTCATTATGTCCTCGAAGTGGCCAGGAAAGGTGGTTTATGCAAAATAGTAGCTCCATCAACATTTTACTGTGATGCCTTAGATCAGATTCAAGCTAAGCATTTAGTTGAGCATCTTTCCACCAGTTGGTGCAGATCTATTTTTAACACCGCTTCTCAGTGCATGACACTATCTTTATGATCATGAAATCTTTCCAAGAGGTTTCTTCAAGTTTATAAAGCCATCATCCACAAATACAGATTTGCAATGCTTTGGGAAGGTCAAGATACCTCAAGATTTAGCACTGCGACAAGTACTACAATTTAATTTAAGAGTTGTAGAACAGACACTTATCCAGGGAAAACTCTTGTACCAACTCGACTGCATGTAGAATGATGCATGGTCACTTAGTAAGACCTTATAGATACCTTGGTGGCTCAGTCAGCAGTCAAATCTGAGTATAATCTTACCACTCTTCACAAACGACTCAGTTATCTCAAGATCCTGATAAAATACTGTCTCGGTGATTGAGCTACCCATATTGCTAGCTAGTAGCTAAATAGCTGGCTATTTCCGAGTCAAAACCAACGATCCTTGTATGAAATAGCTATAGGGTAACAGATGCTGAACGTTCACCTACCTGAAGCTTCCTTTCTTCTGGTATGAAGTTAAGTAGTTTCTGTTGTGAGTATCTGTGATGCCTCTTCAGGCCAAATAAGTTTTTCCATCAGTCCACCGAAGAAGCTAGCAAAGCACTAACCCTGTGTGCACGACAGTATGCATAATCGATTTAATGCACTCCTACTTAATTTCCTGAGCTGGACAAAGGTATTCTCCCCGAAATGTAAAGGGAGCTGCAGCCCCCTCAGCCCCTGTGATTCCTACGCCACTGAGCGAGACCCTTTAGCACTACGTCTCTCAAAAGTTATCCTTTCTCTGATCACATGTTAAAATATCTATATATAACTAACTCTGCAATCTGATGGCATTCTTTAAGCATGACAGCATTTCTTACTTCAAAAAGGCTAATTCTCTTGGTGAAAGTAAAAATTAGTATTAGGACAAATACCAGAATTAATTGTTAACAGGTTAACAACAATAGGAATATCTCCTTTAACAGGAGTGCAAGCTCCTTCACTCCAGAATCATTCCCCCTCAGTAGGAACGTGAGTCTATTGCCCCCTACTGGGTTGATGTCGACATCCGAACAAGAGGGAGGCATGTCTGGCATTATCAAGTGAGTATACTGACACAGAATTTACTATGTACAGGAAATGAATACTTCATGGGTCAGTGAAATTTCAACCAACATTCTGCTTCATTGCAATGTGCGATCATGATCGATACCATAACCAACTTTTGACAAGGTTTGTAGTGAAATAGTCATGGATCTCCAAATCATAATTAGTGGTGTCTTGTTATATATATATATATATAAGGACTTGGACCAATTTCTTTCCATTTTTAGATCTGATGTGCATAGAGTTAACTGTTTTTAAGGATTCCATAACTGTTTCCTAATAACTACAGCATGTGCGATATTGCAGTGTGCTTTTGAGGATAATGATGTGCAATTGGAAAGACTGAGAAATGATTGGTGTTCTGTATGCAATTGTGATTCTCCTGTACTCACCCAATAACAGTAAGTTGGCCCTAGGCATGAGTGTCCTGATGTACAGCCAGCCTGTGGTGTTGTGAGAGGTCATTCTACTTTCTTGTATATAGCAGTTACGATGTATGGTGGTGCGAATATATCCGGGAAGGTGGAGTCTCACACTAATGGTTTGCCTTTAATATGGTCAGATTTCTTTTTGTCAAAAAGTGAACCAAAATGTTATCTGACATTTTGGGTCACTCATTCACTCACTCACCCACTACTACAAATAGCTCTCTCAGCAAGAGAAGAAGAAGGTTGCAAAAAGTACGTTAGACTCACTATCCTCCAACTGCAACTTTACTAAGGCTGGTTCACAATAGAGGTTATGCTATAATGTCAGTTTTACATGGCAACACATGCATGCAGTTGCTAGTGGCTATATTGAGTGACAAAAGCTTGTGATTGGGTGACAGAATGCACATAGAAAGATATCACATGATAGCTGGTGGTTGCAGGTAGGGATCAGCTGGTGAATAATTTGGTTGATGATCACACATCATGCTAACATACGTACTGTATTATAAATGACCCACACTAAGTTTTCTGCTGATTAGTGTGTGGCATTGTTGCTCCTGCAACTGATGCCATACCGAAAGGATGCTGTAACTAACCAAAACATCTGCTTGGTTGATGGAGTTCGCCTCTGCAACTGTTACCAGGTCCTTGAAGGAGGATGTAGCTGACCCTACACTGGTACAGGCGATATCAACAAGATATGGTGTGGGCTGACATTTGTGTAGTGGACAGTGTGTGGAGGTGTACATAGTGAAAGGCAACAATAACAAGACACGCCATGTTGTGATATATGTAGCACACAACAACAATGAACAGGTGTTTAAGAAGCCTCGAGGCATTAGTGGTTGAAATCTTGGAGTTTGCTCTCTTGCACAGATCTTGTGCTTCTCTACCAGATTTTTGATGAATAGTTCTGGCCACCAAATTGTTATTCTGGACTGAAGGAGGCATTTCTCAAGTTAAATATGCATAATATATTACATATTTCCTGCTTCAGTGAAATCAACCTGACCACCTAAATCTGGTGGCTACGGCCCTGCTATTGGTCAAGTAAATACATGTGCCTATGTATTATATAAGCCTATGTATAGTATAATACACACAGAGACAGGCATTATAAGTAGTTATTTGACTGAACGTGGTACAAGATGAGTGCATTGTGTGTTCTAAGGATGAAGAATGCTCGGAGGAACGCTCAAGTTGGATTGGATGTGAATGGCATTGTGAGGGATGGCACCTCCAAATATGTGTTGGGATACCCGAGGAGGATGTTAAGAGTTTGGGTTTGGGTGATGAAAAATAAGTTTTAGTCAGTGTTCTGGGAGTTCAGATGCAGGAAGTGTGGGGAAGGGAGAAGTTCATGATGAAGGTAATGGAGAAGAAATGCTAGTTGGGAAGTGTGTAGATAAGAACCGGAAAGAGCACGAGAAAGAGCAATGAAAAGATGTTTTGGTGATAAGTCATGTTTAGGAAGCAGGATTTGAGAGAAAGTCAAGGAGGAGTATTGGGATGAGAGTTGGTGGGTTAGTAGATACTAATGTCACCAACACAGTACATGTATTGACAAGGGATGTGTTAAGGAAGTTGGATCATAAGGAGAGTGGTGAGGTTTGAATCAGTTTCAAGTTGATAGAAACTCATCAAGTGGGTGATGTGCTGTCTAATGTTCTATTGAGGGTAGAAGAGTTGGAAAAACAAGTCGAGTACCAAACAGAGAAGAATTGTAGTTTTGGGGTGGAAGTTAGACCAGTTGATGGCGGAGGTTAATAAAGGTGCTACAGAAGAGATGTTAGGGGCTCTCGCACAGACCAAGCTGAATAATGGGTGGAGTGGGGATGACAAGGTTACTGTTAAGAGAGATATGGAGGAGATAGTTGTCAGAAGTTCTGTATCTGAAGCTGGAGGGAACAGGAAGCAGGTCATTGAACCATCTTTGAGTGTGCCTCTGACAAAAAGCTCACAAGGGGAAAATTTTCAGGGTCCAATGAACGAGCTGGTGGGAAGGCCATTTGTAATGTATTGACCTTGTTATTGTAATCATTATTCAAACTATGATTGGTGTGATCATCAGAATACCTTATATGGTATTATCATCCTATGTTGTAATTAAAATGTGTGTGTGTTTGGTGCATTGACCTTGGTCACTCGATGCTTGAAGGTGATGAGAAGAATAAAAGAGTTTTTGTCTTGCTGTTCTGGTTCTGACCATAGTACATTACACTGGTGATGAGGACGGGATCATGTCCACACAGATTGGGCTAGTAGAGCAATTCCAAGTGGGAATTGATGATTGGATCAGTACATAGAATGATTGGAACAGTACTTTATAGCCAATGGCGTCACAACGATGAGAGAAAGCTGGCAGTGTTTCTTACTGTGATCGGGTCAAGAACATACTCACTGTAAGTGTTGAGTGGGTTGATCGCACCAGACAAACCTCCAGCCAAGTCATTCACTCACTTAAAGGCTATTTTGAAGACTCACCTGAAACCGAAACCGTTGATAATAGCGGAGAGGTTCGAGTTCCACCAGCAGATACAGAAAGATACCGAGACCATTGCGTCGTATATGGCTGAATTGAGGTTGTTGGCAGACAAGTGTGAATTTGTGGCTTACATGACAGAGGCATTGAGAGACAGACTAGTGTGCAGGCTACGTAGTGAAGCCATTCGGAGAAGGTTACTGACTGAAACTAACCTTACTCTGGAAAAAGTGTATGCAACTGCCCACAAAATGGAGGTTGCCAGGCAGAGAGCTAGCGAGCTAAGGTTGTTCAGCTGTCCCATTGAATGAGGAATCCCAGGTTCAATACTTGCTGAAGCCTAGGAAATCTTCTGGGGGTGCCAGATCTACCAAACTGTCAGCTAGGCCAACCACCAAGCTGGCATTGTGGAAAGAGGGGCCATTCTCCAGACAGCTGTTTCTATAAAAGCCAACAATGCAGGGCTTTCGACACATTGCAAGGATGTGTAGAAAATCACATCAAGCTAATGTTGTGCAGCAGGAAGAGGAGCTCTCTGATGCTGAGCTGGACAATCCTCATCCAGATGAGTTGCCCCTCAATAACTTATCGATGGTAAAGCCAGCTACTAGCAGGGCAGGATTTAGAGTGGACCTAGTGGTAGATGGCAAGTCACTTGTAATGGAGTAGGATACTGGGGCTTCGGTATCCATATGTCATAGAATCAGCCTTCTTCCAGAGCGGACCCTCCAGACAGATCCCTTACTCTTATGCGACGCCTACCCTTTACTTCCCAGTCTAACCCACTAAACAGTCTCAGAGTAAGCCAAACTCAGCAATCTCTCCTAGATTGCTGGATCTCCAAATAACAATAAATTGTTATATTACATAAAAGAGATAACTCTGCACAAAGGCAATCACAATACAGTCTCAGCCACAACTTAATGTCTAGCTTAGCTCTTAACTTACGAGGCTCTTAGTTATCTAACATTATCTTGTCTAACAGTTCCTTTTATATTATTCTAGCTACTGGGTTCCATATCATCAGGTCGCCATGGCACCATCCCCTGGCGACCAATCAGAGTGCTCCATGTCACCTTCTGATAGATCAGGTGAATTGGTCTTGATTAGTTTTGGGCTCTGAATGGAGGTGGTGGTTGGTAAGTTCTCACCGGCTCTGAATGGAGGTGGTCGTTGGTAAGTTCTCAGGGCTCTGAATGGAGGTAGTCTTAGGTTGGTAAATTCCCAGGGCTCTGAATGGAGGTGGTCTCGGTTGGAAAGTTCTCAGGGCTCTCCACCATGACTTGTTCTGACTGGATGTCAACAACAGCTGTTTCTGTGGCATCAGTCAGGGAGGAGGAATTCCCTGACACCATAGTCTCCTAGCACAATTGGGAGAGAGTTTTTCCGGGAGTGACATTGGAGCCTTCTGATGTTAGGTTGAGCACATATTCAGGACAAAGCTCACCAGTGCTGGGAAATAAAATGGTCAAGGTCCAGTAGGGACTGGAAGAGTTTTCCTTGCCCCTTCTTGTTGTAAAAGGCAGAGGAGCGTCACTTTTTGGACGTAATTGGCTGGAATTCATCAAAATTGACTGGGGACCCATTAAGATGTTTTCTACCAAAGTGTATGATTTGCTTACCAAGCACAAACAGGTATTTGAGGAGGGACTTGACACCATGACTGATGTTCAAGCCAGGTTAACTGTGAAGCCAGGGGCCACGCCCAATTTTTTCCGTCCACGTTCGGTGCCATATGCCCTCAAGGGTGCGATCGAACAAGAGTTGGAGAGGTTGGAGAGACATGGAATCATTGAGCAGGTGAAGTACAGTAGCTGGACTGCACCTGTAGTGCCGGTACCAAAGGCAGATGGTACCATACACCTCTGCGGTGATTATAAGGTGACCATTAATCCCATTTTGGAGGTGGACCAGTTTCCAGTACCAACGCCAGAGGACTTGTTTGCAACCTTAGCAGGCAGAGAGAAATTTACTTAACTGGATTTTTCAAGAGCCTACCAGCAGGTAGTACTGGAGCCGTCGTCTCATAAGTATGTAACAGTAAATACACACAGAGGACTTTATCAATATACCCGGTTGCCATTTGGAGTAGCTTCAGCCCCCGCCCTGTTTCAGAAAATAATGGAGACATTGTTACAGGGTATTCGGGGAGTTGTAGTCTATGTGGATGACATACAGATTACGGGAGGTACTGAGGCTGAACAGCTGAATAACTTGCAATAGATCTTACAGAGGTTAGAAGAAAAGGGACTGAAGCTGAAACGTGAGAAATGCTCTTTTCTCCAAGAGGAAGTTGATTATTTGTGGTATGGGATAGTCAAAAATGAGCTGCATGCATTGCAGTCCAAAGTGCCTGCCATTGTGAATGCACCAACACCCAAGAATGTGCACGAGTTTCTTGGGCTGGTCAATTATTATGGAAAGTTTATATGCCAGCTTTCCACAGTGGCACCCCCCCCCCCCCCCCCCCCCTAAACTGATTATTAGGCAAAACAGTTCCATGGAAGTGGAATCAAGAGTGTCAACAGATATTTAAAAAAAAATGGCCTCGAGTGGGCAGTTTTAGCTCATGTATATCCTGATGGGTCAGAAAGACCAATAGCTTATGCCTCTAGAACCCTGAGCACGGCAGAGCAAAATAACGCTAAATTGAGAAAGAAGGTCTAGCCTTGATTTTTGGTGTGAAGAAATTTCACAAGTACCTGTATGGTCGGAGATTTACTTTGGTAACGGACCATAAGCTCTTATGGCAATATTGGGGCCTCTAAAAAGAATTTACCTACCCTAGCTGCTGCTAGGCTTCAGAGGTGGGCCATGTTCTTGCTGGGTTATCCATATCAATTAGAATTCCGTTCCACAAGTAAACACACCAATGCCGATTGGTTTTCACGTCTTTGACTGGATGATACCACAGCTAAGGAAGAGGAGGTGGTGACGGATGCCACTATATTCACCCTACAACAGTTGGGGTCATTACCAGTCACTGCGAAACAGTTGAAGGAGCAAACTGGAAGAGACCATGTTTTGAGCAAGGAACTAAGATACACCCAGAGTGGGTGGGCCCAAGTTATTCCAAATGAGCTCAAGCCTTTCCATCAGCAGCAACATGAGCTGGCTGTGGAAGCGGGATGCCCACTTTGGGGAACAAAAGTGGTAGTTCCAGAGAAATATCAGCCCCAGGTTTTGGTGGAACTGCATGCCAGTCATCCGGGAATGGTTCACATGAAAGGTCTAGCAAAGGCTCATGTGTGGTGGCCAGAGGTGAATGCAGATATTGAGAAGACTGTCAATGCATGTGAGGCGAGTCAGAGCACCCGAAATCGCCCTCCGCCTGTTGTTCTACATTCCTGGCCATGGCCATGGGAGAGAGTCACATCGACTACACGAGACCTTTCATGGGTACCATGTTCCTTGTTGTGGTTGATGCCTACTCCAAGTGGCTTGAGGTTTTCCCCATGTCCACTACCACCACTGAGAAAACGGATGCCTTGAGGACCTTATTTGCTCGGTATGGGGTGCCCCAGAAACTGTGTCTGATAATAGGCCTCAATTTACAGCCAGTAAATTCACAGAATGTGTGGTGGCTAACGGTATTGATCACATCAAAAGTGCCCCATACCACCTTGCTACAAATGGGGAAGTGGAAAGATTTTCAAGCATTCGCTCAAAGCAGGGCACCAAGACCAGGAAACACGATTGAAAAAGTTATCCCAGTTTCTACTAATGTACAGAATCACACCTCACACTACAACTGGAGTGCCCCCAACAGAGTTGTTTCTTATTAAGCAACAGATACGTACAAGACTGGACCTCCTAAAACCTTCTACAAGGGATCATGTGATGACCAGCAAACAGTGCAGAAAAGGTACCATGATCGTCATGCCAGGAAGTGCACATTTGATAGTGGAGAGGGAGTACTGGTCCTGGACCTGCGAGATGGTCCAAAATGGCTTCCAGGGAGGATCATTGAACAGCTTGGGCCAGTATTGTACGCAGTGCGAGTAAAGGGACAGACCTGGACACGTCATGTAGATCAGCTGCTGAGCTATGCAGGACCTATTCCAGAGGAGCCAGTACCGGAGGAGGAGAGGGCTGAATTCTTCTGCCAGCTCAAGTGCAGAAGGGGAAGCGGAAACATTTCCAGCTGCTCGGTCGACTCAAGGGTCGGGAGAAATTACAGCAGAGTCAACGGCAGAGGATATACCAGAGGCAACTACCAGACAATTACCTCCGCCAATTCTACAGCGCAAGTATTATCCAAAGAGGAACCGAAATCCTCCTGACCGGTATGAACCTAGTTCTTTCTAAGAAGGAAGGAGTGTAATGTATTGACCTTGTTACTGTAATCATTATTCAAACTATTATTAGTGTGATCATCAGAATACCTTATATTGTATTATCATCCTATGTTGTCTGGTGGAGTGTGGAGTGTGTGTGTGTTTGGTGCGTTGACCTTGGTCACGCCATGCTTGAAGTTGATGAGAAGAATAAAAGAGTTTTTGTCTTGCTGTTCTGGTTCTGACCCTAACATTATCCATTCAACTTGAAGAAGTAAGAATGATAAGAGACGGGGAGTGAAGCCATGGAAGAATGTAAGTGTCGACATAGCGCAGCAGGTGGGACTATAAGAACAGAGATCATCAGGTGAGGGAGTTACAGGATCAAGCAATGGGGGGAAAGCTAAACAAGGGGATAAATTGAAATGTAGAAGAGAAGAGGAAGGATCAACAACATGGGAGAGATATGGTAGTGGTACACCAGCTCCCAGGAGGGAGAGTGGAGTGAAGACCCAGGGGCCTTGTGACCAGGTGGAAATGGAGACAAGACAAAGGCAGTTGATCAAAGAGAACAATCAACATGAGAAAGAGGACCAGTCATAGCAGTGGCGGCAATAGGTTTGCAAACTTGGAAAGATGGTTGAAGAGCATCAGGTCTAGGCTGCGACTGAGGATGGAAGGAACTGTGTGGGTGCAGGACTGCTGGTTAAGTAGAGCATCAGGTCTAGGCTGCGACTGAGGATGGAAGGAACTGTGTGGGTGGAATTGAAAGCCGAGGAGAGCAATAATGTGATTGTGGGCATGACATATGTTAACCAGGTAGCGGTCAAGGGTCAGGAATCAGAAAAAGTTGTTTGAGGTGATGAGGCTGGTTGTGAGGTACCTTTGGTGGACGATTGTAATTTCCACACATAGGGTTAGGGTCAGAGCAGTCAACTAACAGGAATGGGAGTGGGTTGTTGGCTCTGGTGGAGTGTGCAATTTGCATGTCGGGAATAAGTTGTCACAGTGTAGTGGAAGGTGGACATGGGAGATAAGAGAAAGGAGATCAGTGGTAGATTATATCTTGCTGAAGGGGATAACTATGAATATGGTGGAGAACTTAATCTAGGGATCAGATCATAATCTAATTGGTGTGTCTGAGAATAGGTAGCTTGTAGGAAAAAAACAAGTGCACACTTTTTAAATAGAAGGTTGATGAAGATGGAACGGGAAGAATTCCAACAGGTAGTGATCGAGGGTTTCAGAGGATGGGGGCAGTACTCGGGATGGGAAAGGGCAGGCAAGGTGTACAACAAATTTGGGCACCTTGGAGACACATTGTGCTTTTGGCAGCTGAGTGGGCTACAGGGAAGAAAAAACTAACAAACAGATTGTCAGGGAAGTCTACCCTGACATGCAAGAATACCGTGCACAGCCACTAATTGGTGTTAGCTAGGTAGAACATTGCACAGAACACATCCCATGCATACACAGACTCATTAAGTACAGAGGTTTTGATTGGTCGCATGTGTAAGTGTATGTGTTCTATGGGGGGGAAATAGCAGCAATGCTTGAGCTTGTCAAGGACATTATGAACTTCTGGTAGAGAGCAAGACTTGCTCAACACCAAGTTAAGACAATGTCCACTGCAATGTATATATATATAGGTAGCTAGAGGAGAATGCTCTCAGATGCATGCCTGCATACCAACATGATGAAGACATGTTACTTGTTCCATCATACCCTTGCTCACGAATATGCTCCAATGGAATATCATGTTCATTTACTGAAATATTTCCTTAGCCAAATATTTCTTCTAGAACTCTTCCCGGATGTTGCAGTTATCATCAACAAACCTTGGCTTGTTGTGTGAAGTGACTTCATCAGCCATGATGCTGTAATATTTTGCCTTTAACAATGTTATTAAGAACAATATGCTTTGCCATGATTTCAATCAGTTCATTTTGTGTTTATAGAGAACTATATATATATATAGGTTACAGATTTCATTGCAAGAGAATCCAAATGATTGCGGAACACTTCATTGTAATTAGCTAACAGCTTCAGCAGATTTAAATTTTTTCCACAGTTACCAGGTGTATTAATGCTTTCATGATCACCACGCAGTGTGTCAGAGAATTCAAACCTCTCTGACTGAAGCAGCCCTGAATAAGACATAATTATGTTGTTGACATTGCAAGCACTACAGATTGTGAGTGGAAACTATGGAAACGTGGGAACAGACATAAGGAATTACCACCAGACACAACCCAGGCTGCAGTATCAGAACTCACCTGATGTCCCCAGAACAAGACACAGACACGACAGAGAGCTATTTGGTTGGTCAGAAGGAACCATTTGGATTGGCTGGTTGGAGCGTGAGAAGTTCCACGGAATGATCCAGCTAAAAGGAACTGTTGGATAAGATAAGAAGAGATACCAGCAACCAGCAGTGAATAAGAGACTTGTAAAGAATACGAACAAACTGAACATTATTGTGGATAAGACTGTGTTGTATACATTTTTATAATTGCCTTCTTGGATGTCTCAGTAATTATTAATATAACTAATTGTGGTTATATTTGGATATCCAGCAATCTGGTGGAGAGATTGCTGAGTTTGGTTTAATTTGAGGCTTTCCAGCGGGACAGACTGGGAAGTAAGAATTAGGCGTCGCGTAAGGATCAGAGATCTATCCTGAGGGTTAGAGTGTCCGATTGGGAAGAAGACTGGATTCTTATGACACAGTGCAATACACTGCTTACCAAAAAATAGTGTACATTCTGCCACACACTTAAAATGATCCTATGCTCCCTTATTGTGGGCTCTTATTTTGTCTATCAGACTCACAACATGGTTTCTGGTTTTCTACATTTCGAATGAAAGCATCAGCCAAACTCATAGCTTCATGATGATAATGAGCAAGTTCATGTTCTTTGCACTTCAAAGTTTTCTTCTGCTAGGTACAAAATGGTTGATTGACCACATATCTCTTGTTTTTACGATCAGTACAAAATAAAAAGCAAGCAATACAAAAAGCACATCACAAGCTTCACAGTCAACCATCCAGGAGTAGTACTCTTGCAACCATTTCCTCTGAAAGGAATGATTACATCCTCCAAGAACTGTCACTAGGAAGACATGTGTGCTCAAGGGTTTTATGGGATTTCAAAAGTGTGTATTTTTCTTCCTTTGTCAGTTTTTGTACAGCCCTTTCAATCTCACATGGAGACATAACAATACTGCCTATATCATTGTACTCACATGCTTCACTCACTCCTCCTTCCCTATGGAATGTTAACCTCAGAGTCATCAGATTCAGACCTGGCTGTTGCATTCCCTTCCAGCTCAAGCAAAGAATTGACCTCAACACCAGGCTCAACTTCCAAAGGGTCATTTTGAAACATAGCATCACCTTAAAATTATGTTTATAACACGTTATGTAAAGACCCTCTAGATCATTACCTGAGCAGGAGAATCTGAATGGTCATCTCTCCTCGCTTTTTTAGGGGGCAAAAAAGAAGTCGGAGCTGCAGCTCTTGGCTACCTTTTTAAGTTCTCTCTTTCTTTGCTGGGACCTAAAACTTGATTCTTTTGAGTGCTCACCACATAAAATCAAGCAGCTGTCTTCTTTAATAAATTTTAACAAACCACAAATTAACAAACACAGATTCACTGTAGATGTATTCCATGATATAGGAGATATGTTCATAACGAAGAGTGGCAGGAAGAAGTTGTAGGGAAATCCAGCCTCAAGTGGTATAAGTTAGCCAAAGAAGAGTTTGGACAAGCAAGATGTGCAAGATGATTCAGTAACACAGGGGAAGTGAGGCTGATATTTAGGTTTGGACGGCATCACTGGGACTCTTGGTTGACAAGGAAAGGTGTGGTATGTGTCAGGATTAGATGTGAGTTATGTGCTTCCTCTCTGTCCAAGTCATCATAGCAAACTACATCTTGCTCCTCATTGTAACAGTCCCCTCAACATGCCCAGAAGCTGCTCTAAATTAGAGAAACCTTCCCGATCAAATCTGTTTTGGGTGATTCTGTAACCTGAGAGCAGGAACACTGCCTTGTTTGAATTACCATGGCACCTTTCATCTCCTAGCTAGCCTTGGTTCCTCAACATCAGCTCATCCCTTACCTTTTCAACCTTCTTCCAGACCAATTTAACTCGTCCAATACCTCTCTACCCTTGGCTTTCGCCTTAGGTTGCCGGATTCAAAGTAAGAGTGAACTCCACTGCATGTGTATGTGCTCTGGGATGAAGAAGCCTCCGAAGAACCAAGAGGCTGGTACCTCAGTAAGATCACATCAATCTCCGCGGATGGTTTGGCTACACTATACTACTACCGCAAGAGTATATCGTCTGAGAATGTCAATCTCAATGATAGGTCCCAGCACCTGGTAATGGGTCTACCCAACCCATCCTTGCCTGGTGGCAGTGCGATCAGCTTCCACAGTCCATAAAGTGAAATGATTTGCTGACGATATTTTAGTATTCTCTAGCTCATCAACGGACCATAACTGCCCTCCATTCCATAGCAAGCCATTGCTCTGACTTGAATCTGACACTAAAGCCCGTATCACTTGTCTACAATGGGAAGAAGGTGACGCACACCACTTTTCAGCTTGGGAATGATCACACTCGCAGCATTACCTCTGGCATCACAAAGTTCCTTGGCCGTACCCTTGGTCATAATACATCTGTAACAATGAAGGAGTGTGGGAAGAAATTTGTTGCGACCTTCCAGGAGAAGTTAACCAACCTTGATTCATCCCCCATTCGTGGTGAATACAAATTGTGGATTCTTCGCCGATTCCTCGTCCCTTCTTTCCACTTCACCATGGCCGTTGACATCATCCCTGAATCCAGCATCAGGAAGGTGCAGTCTCTTTGCACAAGGAAGATCAAAAAGTCTGTTGGCTTAACCAGAAGTACTACTACTGCCGTCATTCACCATCCAAATGTGATATATATTCCAACTCTCTCAGAATATCGTCCCAAAGCTAAGCTCACGTTCCTCTCATCCATCGAATGACCCTGTGATTGAGGAAATCTCTTCCTTATTACTGGACCAGGGGTTCTCAAAGTCTCTGCACATGCCCCCTGAAAGCAACCGGCTGATGGACCTTGCAAAAGACTATTAAAGATCACCTCAAGGACCTTGGCTCAGCGCTGCAAAAAGGTATCTCGTGAAAACAGGGAGGGGCATTGGAACAGCAAGCTGAGTGAACTGGTGGTCCAGAACAAGTTCACTGCCATCACTGAACTGGAATCACAGAATAGGGTCTGGAATCGCATCCAAGCTGGTCTCCCAGCTGGGCAGCTATCTTTTCTACTGTGAGCCGGCTCAGGCACCTTACCTACCCCAATGAACCTGAGGCGGTGGAAAATGAAACTGGATGCAAAGTACTGCCTGTGCAACAACCCTTGGAGTACCATCCACCATATTCTCAATGGCTATCCGGTGGCCCTCTCCCAGGGGAGATATAAATACATGGAAACACAACAATGCTCTGAAGAAATCGGTCTCCGCGCTAACAAATTACCTTGAGCCTGGAGTAAGGATGTATGCAGATCTTCCAGAATCCAGAGCACGTGAGAATCCACCTTCCACCATTCCAATAGACATCCTAGATACCTCGGCTCCTCCAGATATCGTGATTGTCAGACCTGGGGAAGTCATCCTACTTGAACTTGCTGTCCCATACAACTCCCCTGAGTCCCTGGCCAATGCCAAGTGTCAGAAAGAGAGAACAAGAAAAATTACCAACAAGCCCCTAAGTGACCTCGACTCGGCATCTCTTCCACACTCATTACTATTGAGATCGGTGCCTTGGGTCACTGGTTGCCCAGCACTCGCTCTTCACTTCGCCGAATATTTCCCTCGCTAACTCGAGCTGATGAGCTGATGCAACAAATCTTCTTGACAAAACAGCATAACTGCCTCACACCATATCTTCCGGGCCCGGGTCATCCCTGTTTGGAACTCAGATGCATTTCCCTGAACATTACACCAATATGTTCCTTACCCTGTTTATATACTATTTATCTATTTATATATTTTTCGCCCTTGCCAAATCCTTCTCTTGTCACAAGGTATCTTGAAATACGGTTAGTCATTGTGTGTTTTGCTCTACTGATGAAGTTGGTTATATATACCCCCTGACCCAACTTTATTGTCTAGCTCGTATATACTTCCTCCTCAAAATCTCATGTTCTCTCGTTTCCATTACACCACAGAATCATTCAAGATGTCAATAAAGCTCACCTCAGATCACATCGGCCATAGTTAGAATTATTCCCCCAGTTGTCTGGCTTTGCTCAATAAATACCGTATACCTAAAGCAAATGGCCAACGATCGCAACTGCTGGTTTTGGCGGTGGTAGCTCGCTAGTTTTCAGAGAGTTGTAGCAACTTTAAGCCCATACAAGTAAAGTTTGATTTCCAGCTTCAAAACTATGGCCGTGCTATAACTATGTTTTAAATATTCTAACTGAGGCAGAGTAGATGAAATGGAGGCTCATCTCCACTTGTAAAGATTGTATAGGTGCTGTGGTCCACAGATACGCCCTATTGTGGTTCACTTGAGCCCTGTAATTCCAGGGTGCGGAGCGAGTGCGTACAAGTGCATGCTACGAATAAAAATGGACTGGAGTTTTGGCATCTTGATCTGTTGTGTCTTGCTACAAAACGCGACTGCAGTTCCCCAGTCCGAGTTCTTCAGCTTTGGAAGTTCTGCAGGTGATCTAGAGCTAGGACGCAACGACGATGGAACAGCAGGGCCAATCGAACTGAACAGACCTTTTCCATTCTTTGGAAGTTCTCACTCTAGCCTCTTTGTAAGTGACTAGTTCTCTACCACTTTGTTTCTCGATGATGAAATGTATGTCTAGTAGTGTTAGTTTATTAGTCTCACAGAGCTAGCTACATGTTCTTGGGTGGGAATTGAATTGGAACTGACCAAGATGGCACATTTAGCAAATTGACAACAAGTAGCACAATATTTGAATTTGTAGATTTTTTAAAGATATTTCACCTTTCAAGGAACATTTGAGAGATTATGCTGGGCGTATTGATACTTTCTGGGACCACTTCATGTCTAATTTTGATGAAACTATTCTTTGCACCTTTCATTTCTCATGTCCATGTTCTAAATGTATGTCCACACCAATTCCATCCAATTACCATTGATCATTTTCACCATACATAATCTAACCAGGCTGCCAGTATTTATTATGGTATGCCTTCAGTACATGAACATATGTCATCCCCTACTTGGTCACCTCTCCATAACATATTTGTACTGTAAAATCATTATCGAATCAAATCGCTAAGATTCCAGGGACTAGATCATGATCAGAGTAATTATGTCATTATTGTACATGTGCAAAGCATGATGGATTTTCCTATATAACAATAGGTAGGTAACGTATATATCCATCATATATTCAGAGGCATACATTAGAAGCATATATATGGGTGGCTTGGGCAATTGTAAGGTCACTAGGTCAGGAAGTGGTCGTAGTATGGGTGGGAGTGGCTTTTATGCTAACATTGTAATTAAGTTATTAAAATCTACCAAATATTGTTGCCTCTGTACACCTATCAACAAAATCTAAGAACACAGCATTTTAGTGTCTTCAAAGGTATTTTGGGTTAATCAACATGGATTGTAGTGCCTGTGATGACATAGGTCATCTACTTGGTGTCAATTGATTAGTGTAACAGTATTTGTGGTAATTGTGCTTGGTAATTAGTGGTGAGGGAAGATGAATGAGACTGTTGATCTTTGCCAGTGTGTGCAGTTAGCTGAGGACTTTGATGTTGTTCAAGTGCCATGATTTGTCTTTAAGTAACTATAGCTGTTTGGGAAGTCATGGGAGTTGGTCATTTGGTGGCAAGCTCTGGGATAGTTTATTGGTGAGGCCCATTGGAGTTGGTATTTATGTCTTCAAGGTCAGGAACTGTTTCTAAACGGAATACAAGAAAGGCTTAGGGAGGATAAACTACCAGAGACTCAGAGTGAATGACTTAGAAATAATGATGTTGATTGATGAAGCTAGGTGGGCTTTCAATCTGGCACCATAGCTATTTGGAAAGGCATGGCAGGCTATGCATTGAATTGTGCAGACTATGGAGGACAGATTACCTTGCAAGGGGAAGAGACTGCCTGCCCAGGAGGAGAGACCACTTGCCAAGGAGAAAGGATTGCCTGCCAAGGAGGAGAATCTGTCTGTCCAGGACTTGTGCAGGAGGAAAGACTGCCTGTTCAAGAGGAGAGACTACTTGCCCAGGAGGAGAAACTGCCTGCCCAGGCAGAGAGACTTCCTGCTCTGACCTAAAGTGACTTATCGTTGGAGAAGGGTGGAGGAATGTGATGGACCAGAGGTCATCTACTTGGTACCAATTGTATTTTGTAATTAAACATCTAATTTCCTCGAATAAACCACACATGGGTCTATTCATTTGGACCATCTAGAACCTGAACGGACTATGCGAGGGTGCAAACGGACTAAGGACGTACCTTCTTTTACTTAGCATGAGCACCAGCTTAGTGACAAGGGTAGAGCGTCCTCTAGGAAGAATTTGTTCTGATTGGGGTGGGTGTCAATGTGGGTCTTATGTAGCTTTTAAGGTGTGCCCTCAATCACAGTTGGCGAGACTTATTGAGCAGTGCAGTTGGTAAAAACAAAAATACTTGAGCCATTATTAGTAAGTTTATTAAGCGGTTGGAACACTAGTTGGCCTCTATAACAAATTCATCCTGTTGTGGGTCCTTCTCAAACTTTCCCTCGCTGATGCTGGCGATGAGGTTATGTCCCCTGTCATCAGTATTGTTGAGGCGAACGGTCTCGTGATGGCCTAGGATCTGTTTCCTGCAAGTGCTGCTGTGATGTAAAGTTTCTCTGCCATGGGTTGAACTGGAACTGCACACGAGACAAGACCACACATGTACAATATTTGTGATCATTGCTCGTGTATTAATTGTCAAATAATGCTCGGGTATCTGAATGCAAGCAAATTGGAGGCGCGAAATGATCGAAGAAATACGGTACATGTGGTAATTGTGGGTTGTATTTAGCGGAGAGAGAAGATTAATGAGACTGTTGATCTTTGCCAGCGTGTGTGGTAGCTGAGGACTTGTGTGTTGTGCAAGTTGTGATTTTGTTAATGACTCTTTAAGTAACTAACGCTGGGGAAATCATGGAGTTGGTCCATTGTGCCAGTGCTGATCTGACAAGCTGTGTCTTATATAGTTAGTGAGGTGAGGTGGTGACATTGTCTCTTAACAATGAGGAGGCTAGAGCAGAGCCTCCATTCACAATAGGTATTGTAGTGACCTGAGGTGCACAATAATGAGCTGGTTAGTTCATTGGCCATAGGATTCTGATTGATGCCACTTCTTGTTATATGTCCTAACATGGGGCCCTCAGTGGTAGTAGTTGTGGCGGCTCACTTTGCTCAGGTTGGCCATCAACTTCAGCATGGCAAGGTGATGTGTCTCAAATGTGAATGCCTCAAGTATTGCCAACTGCTGGAGAACTGTCGCTACATCTCCTAGCTTACCGAGTTGGTCCACGAGTCTCTTCCATTTGTCTTGAGAAGATGCCTATTATGAAAGGGGCCTTGTTTCTCGATGGTTAGGCACCCCCTTACGTGTACTTCCTGAACTGTAATTCCTTGCCATCACCTTCTCATCAACAGAGAAATCATGTGCTTTTGCAGGTGCAGAACTTGGTTTTCTTGTTTAACAAGTTTTTTTTGCAGGTTGGCTATAGTAGGTTCAATCCTGTGCGAAGTTCCTGCTGAAGGAATAGGGAGCTTGTTACTGGTAGGTGCATGTACTGGTAGGTGCATGTACTGGTAGGTGCATGTACTGGTAGGTGCATGTACTGGTCGGTGCATGTACTGGTAGGTGCATGTACTGGTCGGTGCATGTACTGGTAGGTGCATGTACTGGTAGGTGCAAGTACTGGTAGGTGCATGTACTGGTAGGTGCAAGTACTGGTAGGTGCATGTACTGGTAGGTGCATGTACTGGTAGGTGCATGTACTGGTAGGTGCATGTACTGGTAGGTGCATGTACTGGTAGGTGCATGTACTGGTAGGTGCATGTACTGGTAGGTGCATGTACTGGTAGGTGCATGTACTGGTAGATGCATGTTGTGTTGAACTGTATGCCACTAGGAAACTTGAAGAGAGATAATTGATCGGCATTCCAGAATGAGCACCTGCTCACATGCCTTGTTTTAAAGTTTTGGCAAAGCATTCAGCCAATCCATCTGAGGAAGGGGATCGTATGGTACGCATCGAATATACTTCACACCATTCTTTTTTTAGAAAACTTGCGAACTCTGTCGACGTAAATTATGGTCTGTTGTCAGATATGATTTGTAGTGGAAGGCTATAAAGGCTGGTTCACAGTTTGACGCTCAGCTATCGCTACGTATCGTATCGTCCTATCGTAACGTATCGTCGTATTGTGAACCAGCAACGTCATGACGATAAGATACGATAGGACGATACGATACGAAACGATGGAATAGGATCTGGTTCTATTCGAGCGTCAAGCGTCAAGCGTCCGACCAATCAGAATGCTGGCAAGCGGAAGGTCACGTGAAAGACTTTGACCTTCACTAGAATTTAACTATGAACGAGGAGAAGTTGATTGAGGCTGTGCGCAAATATCCCTGCTTGTGGCAGGTCTCTTCTGCGATATACAAAGAGTTGAGGCCGAAGGAAAATGCTTGGATTCAAGTGGTTATGGAAGCAAGATCAGATAGTTACCTTAGGATGATGCAATTTAGCTACCATGGTCAAATCGTCTTCGCTACTAGAAGAAGAAGAAGAACTGTCACAGCTAGAGCTACTAGATGAACTCGAGGAACTATCGCAGCTAGAACTACTAGATGAACTCGAGGAAGAAACGTGTCTTCGCGATCGGTCAACAACTACTATCATAATAATAATAATAATTATTATTATTATAATTATAATAATAATCACGTGAGCACCTTGTCAAAACTCGCCAATTGAACGCTATGTTGTGAACCAGAAACAATACGATACGATAGAACGATACGATACGATAGAACGATACGATACGATACGATAGGACGATACATTACGATGGGCGAGCGTCATATTGTGAACCCGGCTTAAGACTCAAAGATCCATCGCAACATGAAGTTGTGCTAAGTGAAGTGGTAGAGCTCATTTCGACCACTTCTGGCCGTTTTGGGTGAGCATTCACTAATATGAAGAACACCTTGCCACAAAAGGGGCTTGCAAAATCGATGTGAAACCTTCACCATGGTTTGGTACCAAATCCAAGAGTACAATGCCAAATCAAAGAGTATAATGCCTTGGGTATCCTTCGATTCCTGGCGTGGTATACAATAGCTTACCTGTTTTTCAATTTGCTGATCGACTTAGGGTCACCAGACATGTGTTCTGGCTACGTTCTTCAAATGGGTAGTGCCCAGGTGGTTGCTGTGAAGGTCTTGCTGCACATTTCCTTGGAGTTGATCTGTAATGAGAACACAAATTCCCTAAAGTTTTACATCTCCTTCGTCAGTAAGCTCTGTGTGCTGGCTGTGAAATGGCTTCAGTTTGCTTCAAATGACCTAGTGAATCATTCTTATTAGTGTACTCTAAGCTGAGTGTAAGGGTCAATAGCAGTAGCCTGTAGCATCAAGTCAGTTGAGCTCCGCTCTAATCGTGTCCTTGGTGGCAGGTTGTGACTTCCAAAATTTTGGTGGCCACACCTGCACTTTAAGCATTGCTTGGTATATTTTCACTGTTACCAGTCCTTCCTCAAAGATGACTTTGAGTTGATCCAACAGTGTATCAACACTCCCTGATGAAATCGCAAAGATGTGCTTCCAGTAAACTGTGGCCAGTCATGTCCAAGGAGAGTACGTCTTCACCGGAGATGACTACTAGTCTCAGTCTCATGACCTTGATACTGTACCTGTAGGGATAACTCCCCAAGCACTGGCAATCTCTGTTCAGTGTATGTTTTCAATATGACATTACATTTAGACAACTGCACGTTAGGCAATAGTCTCTCGCTTGTCTTCTCGGCAATCAGTGATACTTCTGCCCCAGTGTCCACTTCCATCTGTGGTGGAGTGTGCCTTCAATTATTAATTCACATGAGGTGCAGGGTTTGGTTTGGGTCTGGGTGATTGATCACCTATCGCAAAGAGGAGCAGCACTCCTGAAAGGTTGATACTTCTAGGTTCTTGTTCCACATAGCGAGCTCAAGTATTCTTCTTGCTTGATCTGCATGCTGATGCATGTGCCCCTTCCTGCCACATTTCCAGCATGTAGGTAGTGTTCATGAATCTGCAGTTTGTCGAGTGTGGTTAGATTTCCCACATCTGTATATAGGAAGATTGAAAGGACTTGACAGCAATGAATTTCTGAGTGTGGGTCTTGCTTGGTCTTGTGGAGATTATTGATGCCAGGTTCTCCATGCCATATCTTAGAATTCCATCCTTGCTTGCTTTAATCTGCAGTCTCCAAGTTCAATGCAATATCGAAACCTTGTTTGAAGGTTAGTCTTTCAGAGCTACCATTTTTGTGCACTTCTGGAGCGAAGCGCACCAGCTAGCCAATCCCTTAGATCCTCACTCAGATGGATCCTGAAGTTGCAATGGATAGGACAGGTGTCTCAGCTCTACTATGTACTTTGACACACCTTCAGCTGGAAGCTGGTCCCATTGATGAATGCGATCACAATTGGTTTGGGATTGTAGTTTCCAGATTTCCGTAAAATTTTTGTTGCTGGTAGATGAGGAGCCACCAGATTACGTAGAACTGCACAAGTTATTTCACCCAATTCACTTCAGAAGACTGTTGCAATGATGTCAGAATTATTAGCAGTGAAGTAGATGATGGCACATTCAACGTATGATTTCAGAGAGTCGGTTTCTGCACAAAATGGTCGGAGTGTGCCATAGGTTCTTTCCTGAGTGCCATCTTCATCGCCAGTTGTAGTGTCTTCAACTATGGTATTCTTAGGTTAATCAACATTGATTGTGCTGTGCAGAATATTCGGTGCCTGGCTGAGTTATGAACAAGTTAGTGTCTTATTTAGCCTCAGTGAGGTGTTGGGTGGTGTCTCTTAACAATGAGGAAGCTAGAACAAAGCCTCTGAGGTGAGTATAACAACCATGAACTGTGAAGGTCCTACATGTGAGGTTACTACTGCACATTTCATGAGCTGCCCAGCTGTGGTCTAATCAAGTGGTGTAATCGAGGGTGTGTTCTTATTCAAGGGCACATTCTAATTAAAGAAATATACTAAGTTTGTCTGAGATATAGTGAACATGTAAATATCATCAAGTTGTTCATCTTTCTTGTGACAAGTGAAGTGCAGATACGATGCATTGCACTGCATGATTGCTCCTGGTGGTGTTCGTAGCTGGCGTAAATAGCATGAAAATACATGCACCTCCTAATGGGCCGCATCCATAACTTTAATAATGTACTGGAAGTGGGCTGGATCATTGGATCCTCCCGTGTTATATATATATTATATATATATATATATAAATTCACCTATATTTAAATTCACCTATATTTTGGCATAAATGTATTTATATAGGCAATATTCCAAAAATTATTGGTGGCTAGATGCATTACAATTCTTTAGCCAAAAAATAAGCACCTTGGAAGTCTTTGCAATATTACGCGCCACACAAGAACTAAAAGTCATTGAGATCTCTGAACCAACCTGTTATGGCCAATGCTTTCAGCTGACATCAGCTAATGTTCTGTATATATTCTCAACATTTCAATGGAATATTTTGTGATCATATGCTTTTAGAATTTTGATTGAATCTGATGAAGGAGGTAAACATTAAATCTAGACATATATTAAAAATGATTGATTACTGTGGTGAAATAAAAATTAGCATTTGCATAGACACCAAGTTAAACATTTATGCTTATTTTCACAGGTTAACAACAATGGTGACATCTCCTTTGACAGTAGTGTAAGCACCTTCACTCCAGCACCGTTCCCCCTCAGTGGGAACCTTCAACTGATTGCCCCCTACTGGGCTGATGTCGACACACGATCAGGAGTGGGGCATGTGTGGTATCGAGAAGCGAGCACTGACACAACTCTTTTACAACGGGCAAGAAGTGAAGTCATGTTGTACTTCTTCAGTCAGAGAAACTTTAAGCCAACATTCCTCTTCATTGCGACATGGGATCGTGTTGGATACTATGATCGACATTTTGACAAGGTATGTAGTGAAATAGTCACATGATAGTCATGTGATACTCATATCTAGATAATCATTACTTGATCACCCCAATCATAGTATATATATAATGATATCAAGTTATACATGTGCTGGGTCGTAAATTTTCCATTTTTAGATCTAATTCCGTATACCATTTTTGCATGATTGGTAACCATGGCTACTAAACATTTTAGCATTGAGGAGAGGGAGGCGGTGCTAAAATGATGATTTATTTATTGTGGAGGCAAGTGCAGGTGCACCACGTGGCATAGTAAATAATGACTTGGCAACAACAGGGCCCCACGCAAGGCAGAGTAAACTATAGTATAGCAAGAATGTGACTTTATTCTGTTCAAATTGTCTTAGCTTGAGGCATCCAGATCAACAAAGGAGCATAATAATGTGGAAGTATTTTCAAAGTTCAATTGATTTCAAGATCGTGCCTGAGTGCTGAGTATTCAAAAGTGGTGATTGTTTTTGAGACTATGAGTGGAGGAGGCCTCTATTAGAAAGCAGAGACTATGAGTGGAGGAGCTCTATTAGAAAGCAGAGACTATGAGTGGAGGAAGCCTCTATTAGAAAGCAGAGACTATGAGTGGAGATGGCCTCTATTAGAAAGCAGAGACTATGAGTGGAGAAGGAGCTCTATTAGAAAGCAGAGACTATGAGTGGAGGAGCTCTATTAGAAAGCAGAGACTATGAGTGGAGGAAGCCTCTATTAGAAAGCAGAGACTATGAGTGGAGATGGCCTCTATTAGAAAGCAGAGACTATGAGTGGAGAAGGAGCTCTATTAGAAAGCAGAGACTATGAGTGGAGGAAGCCTCTATTAGAAAGCAGAGACTATGAGTGGAGATGGCCTCTATTAGAAAGCAGAGACTATGAGTGGAGGAGGAGCTCTATTAGAAAGCAGAGACTATGAGTGGAGGTGGCCTCTATTAGAAAGCAGAGACTATGAGTGGAGGTGGCCTCTATTAGAAATCAGAGACTATGATGGTGGAGGCCTCTATTAGAAAGCAGCTGCTAAAGGAGAGTTGCCTAAGCAAATATGGGCCTATGCAAAAGGAAATTTATCTGCATTTTATTTTTTAAATATATAATAGTTTTAAGGGTTCATAATTGTTTCCCAATAGCTCCAATGCTTGATGTCAAAGGTATTTCAGTGTGCTTAAAAAAACACTGGTGCTGTACAGTCAGACTGTGGTGTTGTACAGTCAGACTGTGATGCTGTACACCCATACTGTGGTGCTGTATAGTCAGACTGTGGTGTTGTACAGTCAGATTATGGTGCTATACACCCAGACTGTGGTGCTGTACACCCAGACTGTGGTGCTGTGTACCCAGACTGTGGTGCGTACAGTCAGATTGTGGTGCTGTACACCCAGACTGTGGTGCTGTACACCCAGACTGTGGTGCTGTGTACCCAGACTGTGGTGCTGTGTACCCAGACTGTGGTGCGTACAGTCAGATTGTGGTGCTGTACACCCAGACTGTGGTGCTGTACACCCAGACTGTGGTGCTGTGTACCCAGACTGTGGTGCTATGCACCCAGACTGTGGTGCTGTGCAGTCAGACTCTGGTGCTGTAAAGTCAGACTGTGGTGCTGTGCACCCATACTATGGTGCTGTACAGTCAGACTGTTGTGCTGTACAGTAAGACACTGGTGCTATGCACCCAGACTGTGGTGCTGTAAAGTCAGACACTGGTGCTGTACAGCCAGACTATGGTGCCATACATAGATCTCTGTGTGCTCTCTTTTGATACTAAAAACTGTTGGATAGGTACAACCATATCCAAGTTACATGCAGCCAAAGTTGGGGTCCCTCAATACCAGCCTGCCTTTCTGCATTTCTAACTCCCAGTTGAAATTAGTACCAGTGGCTAGAGGAAGCTTTACTCTCTACAATGAGTGATATCATTAGGCGCTAAAACGTAAGTACGCGGTCAAGCGCGTGGGTAGAAAATAATTTTTTGAGATTAATTTTCCACCCAGAGCGCTTATCCACGTACTTACATTTTAGCGCCTAATGATAATACTCATTGTATAAAGTAGAGCTTCCTCTAGCCACTGGTGCTACTGTTTGGCACTTTCTAATTCCAATTATGGAAAGTATATTTTTCTGTGAGTGTGCATTATTTAGCAATAGTGTTTAGTAAGGACCTATTCTCAGCCCCCTTTTTCTTACAGGTTAGTTGGGTTAGAAGTGGAGGTGCGGAGGGGGGGGGGGCTAGAATAAACAACCAGAGTTGGTAATATAAGATTTATCAAAGATTCATCTCATTCTGCACACACAATATAAGTCCTGGTTCAAAGTGCTCTGCTTCATGGATGACAAGGTCCAGAGATGGTGGGTCTCAAGTGGTATGGATAGTAATAGTTGTTGTTCCATGTAGACAAGTGATGGCAGACGTCAGCATGAAAACAGGATCCCACTGAACATATAAGCATTAAACTTCTCACTGGTGGATTTATTAAACACAACGTATGTAAAAATATGCTTTGCTATCTTGGAAAAGTTCCTAGCAACCGTACCACATGTGATAGCACTTGTATTGATGAACATTGTGGTTAGTGTCTGTTGCCATAGAAACCAATCACAAGACCAAAATTAGGTGAATCTCATTTGAACTTGGTACTCCTTGTTTTGGTGTGTTTAGTAGCCAGTAAAAATAACAACAACCAATGTCTCTTGGATTAGGCTGACAGCACTAGGAGAGTGAAAATAACAATAACCAATGTCTCTTGGATTAGGCTGACAGCACTAGGAGAGTGAAAATAACAATAACCAATGTCTCTTGGATTAGGCTGGGGCCACCACAGCAATAGGAGAGTGAAAATAACAACAACCAATGTCTCTTGGATTAGGCTGGGGGCACCACAGCAATAGGAGAGTGAAAATAACAATACCCAATGTCTCTTGGATTAGGCTGACAGCACTAGGAGAGTGAAAATAACAATAACCAATGTCTCTTGGATTAGGCTGGGGTCACCACAGCAATAGGAGAGTGATAATTACAATAACCAATGTCTCTTGGATTAGGCTGGGCCACCACAAAAGGAGAGGGAAAATAACAATACCCAATGTCTCTTGGATTAGGCTGGGGCCACCACAGCAATAGGAAGTGAAAATTACAATAACCAATGTCTCCTGGGACTACCACAGCAAAAGGAGAGTGAAAATAACAATAACTAATGTCTCTTGGATTAAGGCTGGGGCCCCACAATAAGAGGGCTAGCCATTATAGGAAGAGGACTGAAGCTGATGGAGCTCGGGACAGACATGCTATAGACATCCCCTACATTTGGCATTTTATTTTTCAGTGACAGTGATTTGTGAGGTGCCACATATATACACGTCTAACAAAGAGATTGTAACAACAGTTAGACCAGCACTTAACAGCTTATTGTTTACTAAACATCCAGAGGAAATAAACCAAGTGAGCCAAGTAAAGTATAGAATTATTAACTTAATTATAAAGTCAGATACAGAATAAGTCTCCTTGGAAATAGTCCTATGCAATAGCTATGTGTGAGTCTGCATGAACTTACTCATGTTGTTGCATATAAAATTAAAATAATAATAATACAATGTGCTCATAATGGTATAGAACACCTTCATACTCCTCCTCCCTTCTCCTTCAACAGACTTTTGTTGTTGTTGTTTGGAGAGCATTTCCATTCACTTTTCCTGCTCTGTGGATGACTCAGAAACAAGAAGGTTGAAGGGGGAAGACTCTATCTTGTCATTCAGACATCGTTCTCTTTGCGCCTATCCAGCACAACAATGGCTGATGTCAGTTTGAATTGTAAATGGTCAGCCCAACAAGCACACTCTGAAAGCTTGCACTTCAAACTTTATGGCCGGGAATTTCTTTACTATGGTGGGAATATTGCTGCTCACCTGGCAGGAGCTTTCTGCATAACATGTAATTAAGTAAGTAATCATTGCCAAGTCCATCAAGTTGGCTCATACTCTCCCCATTCCTCTGTCTGAAGCTTCCTCTGTCTGGAGCTTCCTCTGTCTGAAGCTTCGGTTTGCAGCTTTGTGAAATCCGGCTCACCAAGTATGGGTTAGGTGCTCAACAGCTTCTTCAGCTATTGGAAGGTGTGGCACAATTTGTATCCCATAGTCAAGGGGGCTACAAGTGAAGCATAGTTTGGGATGAAATGCCGGTACTAAGTAGGAAGATTCGCACTTCCTTCTTGGTCATTAGACATGCAAGACTATGGATGGCTGCAAGTTTTGTTGCCTCGGGGCTCACTGACCAAAGTACACACCGTGGAGAGAACCAAGATGACACCTCCTGTCTTTTGTGGTCAGCCCAGAGTTGTATTTTCACTACAGGTCATGCTGTAGATGGTTATGTCATCCAGGCAGGTGTCCATGTAGCTAGTCCTCTAGTCCGTAAATGGAATCATCCATCTGGAACTCCCTGCAATCTGAATGGCATTATTGTGAATCGCTAGAAATATTACAGGCCTTCATTATGTGTTCGAACGTGGTCAGGGATGCCAAAATCTCATTGTCGTTTGTAACTTAGAAATTCTGTTGGCCCTCACTACTGCACTCTCACTTTGTAGGTTCCTCCAACAAGTCTCTGAGGATGGCCAACTGCTGCACTTCTTGTCCTCTGAGAGCTGCTCTATCAGCTTGCTGGGTATGCTCCAGCCTGCCAGCAATGCTCCTCCTCCCGAACTTACCTTTCCTAGGCAAACTCTACATCTCTCTGTTTCCTGTCTCACAGCATCTCTTGCACCAGCAACAGGGCTCCGGTTCGAATCCTGCTACTGGTTCAACTCTGTCTGTCATCTGAATCTCCACCTCCTTGACAACCTGCTTAGTCCCCTGAACTCCTCAGGTCTGTTCCTCCATTCTGCTCCACTGTGATTTTATGGCCCGCTTTGTTTGTTTGGCAGTCTCATTCTTGGTCTATAGCTAGTTCCCACTCCTGACTCCGGTGGTAGTGCTGATAAACACTCCAACATTATGTAGCTTAGTTCTTTAGCGAAAATAATCCCACCTCTGCCACCAAATGTGATGAATCCAAGTAAGCTAAGAGAGGTAGTGCCAGTTAAGAGAATGTTAAAAGTTATTTATAAAGTCAGATAAAGAATGAAGACTTATAATAAATAATCGCACGAAAAACATAACCAAGTCTCCTTGGGAATAGTCGTATGCAATGGCTATGCACGAGTCTGCATGAAGTCACATTAACTCTTAGAACGCCGGTGGCGTCTATACACGCCAATTGAAATCTACTCTCACATGCCGGTGGCGTATATACACGCTCCTAAAATATGTAAATTTTTATTAGCGTTTGTTGCGTAGCTGCTTATTCTTACAGCTGCACTTTGTATTTTATCTGAGAGATCTGTTCTTGTTCTTTTGAGAAAGTATACCGATAGCTAGCTGGCTGTTGTGTGTTTTTTAAAGATATTTTTTGAAGTAGGCAAGTACATTGAAGTGCGTTATAATTGATTTCATTAGCGTTTATTGGTTTATTGCGCAGCTGCTTATTCTTACAGCTGCACTTCGTAGTTGATCTGAGAGATCTGTTATTCTTCTTTTGACAGAGGATACAGACAGCTAGTTGGCTGTTGTGTTTTGTTTTTAGATATTCTTTGAAGTAGGCAAGTACACTGAAGTGAGTTACAAATGATGGAGAGATATAACACATTATAAGATTATTAGATGCTGAAGACAGTGATGAAGATTTTGATGGATATGATGAAGAAGGTTATAGTGGTAGTGATGATGATGCTATTGGTGCTGTGGATGGTGGTGTTGATAGTGGTGGTGTTGGTGGAGGTGGTGTTGGTTGTGTTAGGGTTTGTAGTGCCGCTAGCAGTATCTCTTCCAGTTCCAGCAGTGCAACTGTCAGCCAGACCTCTTCCAGCTCCAGCAGTCTAACTGTCAGCCAGACCTCTTCCAGCTCCAGCAGTCTAATCAGACTATATCTTCATCACTATAATGATATCATCAAAGTATAATGAAGTAATAATGATAGGTTAGTTCATGAGCTAAACTATGATATCCACAAAGTATAATGAAGTAATAATGATAGGTTAGTTCATGAGCTAAACTATGATCTGGCAGTTTCCTAGCTCCTGCTGGTATTTAGCAAATATCAGTAGGAGATACCAGCGCTTAGACCCGAGGAGCTAACATACAGCCAGCCCTTAGTGTATCTAGCTTAGCGTAGCTATCTACACTACACAGCAGCTGTATCTAGGAACCTTTAGTTCATCCCAGAGATAGCGCTAATACTCCATAGCTATCTAGCTAGTTGGCAGAAGCCTATAATTAGCATGTCTAGCTTAGCATAGCTATCTACACTACACAGTATCTGTAACTAGGAACCTTTAGTTCATCCCAGAGATAGCGCTAATTCTCCATTGCTAGCTAGCTAGTTGGCAGAAGCCTATACACAAGCTAAACTGACCCAATAACTAATATCAAAGTACTCAACTTACTTTGGAGAAGCTTTACTTTTCGTGTTCTGTAAATGGTAATGATCGACTTGCATCCTGCCTAGATCTGGTGATAAATCAGCCGACCGACAAAAAAAGGCGTTGATTAAAAATCGGTGGTTTTTTGATTAATTAAAAAACGGCGGAGGAAACAGCCACGGCGTCTGGGGTATTTTTAACAATAACAGCTAAAGCGGTCTAAGGGTTAACCTATAAAATAAGGTCTACAGTTCTTTAGAAACAACTCTACAATGTGCTCATAATGTTGATAGAGTAATGACATTACAATTAAAGTATTATTATACACTATTATTATTGTATTGCTATTATCATGGCGTTTGTTTATTTGATTTTGTGGTACTGTGTTTGTGCAAGTATATACTACTAGTGTACATATTCTCCGACACAGACACGTCTAAAATAGTAAGAATAGCTCTCTGTGTCTTGTTCCTTGGTCTTGTGTGAAATCCGCTGGATCGTAGCAAAGACCCATCTATGAAGAAAAAAACGTGAAGGAAGCTAGAGCCATAAGGAAAGGAGTGCTGAATTTGCGTAGAGACTTGGGAGATGATCTGCCACATTTATGACCAGCTGTTATCATGTGATCTCTGGTCATATGCATGTACATTACTCTAGTGATGGCTGTTTGATGTAGCTGATTTCTATTTCATGCAATCATATAAGACCGAATAGTAGAACAGAAAATGAATACTATTTCACTATTATTGTTGTTGATCAATAAGAGTCATCAGCAATACAGCAAGTTACCATATATAGTAGTGAACTAATGGTACATTTAATGTGACCTGGCATCCCCAACATCCTTCAGAATTCTTTTCTTTTGCTTGGTTCAGACTAACACCTTCCAGTGTGTCCTAGTCAGTGATGGTGCGAATTCCTTTGTCCTCTTCCTCTATGCCGATGGACTCATCCAGTGGACTACAGGAGATGCCTCAGGCGGTGTGAGCGGCCTGGGGGGTACACCAGCTCAGGTGGGATTCAATGCGGGGGATGGAATTCGATTTGCCATCGTCCCAGAATCCCGAACAGCAGATATTATCAATATCTCCCGCACCAGTAATGTTGGGAGGAATGGAGTGTGGGCCTTTAGAGTGGACACAGAAGAGATTGTGGTCTCCATGTGCAACATGAGAAGTGAGGAGAGATGTGTTGTTGCTGTGTTGTATGTTGATGCTGATGATAATGTTGTTATTGCTGTGTTGTTGTTGATGCTGATGATAATGTTGTTATTGCTGTGTTGTTGATGCTGATGATAATGTTGTTGTTGTTGTGTTGTTGATGCTGATGATAATGTTGTTGTTGCTGTGTTGTTGTTGATGCTAATGATAATGTTGTTGTTGCTGTTGTGTTGTTGATGCTGATGATAATGTTGTTGCTGTGTTGTTGCTGATGATGATAATGTTGTTGTTGCTGTGTTGTTGTTGTTGCTGTGTTGTAGTTGTTGTTGAAGCTGCATTTTTTAAATTTACTATTTCTGTTTTGTTCTACTTTGTAATGGTATTCATAGCGTGGTCATTGTTTTTATTGTCATTACTCTCATTATATCCGAAAGGGACTTGATGACAAAAAGCATTTTGTTTTGAGCCCTACTGGAAATGGATGAATGAGTAGTGGTATGTGCTTCATGTATCTTGTTGTCTTGACAACTCCACACACACACACACTTTCTTGTGACTCACTAACATCCTTGACTTGCTAGCCTTTGAATCACCAAAAATAAAAAATAATTAAAAAACCCTGTACCAATCACACTGAAGGTAACAAGACAAATGCCCCTTTATTGCCCAACCCTTTTCAATGGGGCTCAGAACAAAATGCTCAGCATTAGTTGGCCAGATCCTCTCCGTACAAAGTCAGGAATGGTCTGGTGTCAAGACTAACTGACATCGGATATTAACATTTGCTCTCTCTCTTTCTAGACTCTCTCTCTATTGCTCCTAGTTTCGGCCACATGCTGGGAGGAACCGTCATATTTCTGGCCGGCCCATGCTTTGATCCAGCTGATGTTATCAATTGTACATTTGGTGGATCCATAAAGGTCTCTTGTTCCTACTTCAGTAAGACTAGGGCCATTTGTGTGTCTCCGAATTTTGAGACGAATGGTTGGAAGAAATTAGAGGTAACTGTTCAGTCTAATGAAGATCCAATGCTAGTATTCTCAGGATCAAGCCGATTCTATTCTAGTAAGTGGATAACTTGCATGGTAGGACTACCAATCATGTGGAACAGTTATTTTTGAGCTCAGGGATAAAGTGTGTTTCCTTATTTGCTGTGCTTCCTCCTTATAAGTTTATCTCCTTGCAAGTAGGAGGAACAGTCTGTATTTACTTTAACAAATCATTTGTAGCAGCATTACCTAGTTGTAAATGACTGGGCAGTTCTCTAACTTAAAAGAATATTTATATTTGTAGCTATAATATAGCTATATATAATGGACGATGGTACTAGCACTAGTTAATTTGAAACATTTGTTAATTTCAAACACTTGTTAATTTCAAACACTTGTTAATTTCAGCCATTCTCATACATGATTCTTGACTCGCTGTGTTGTGTAGGATCACTGGAGGACTTTGCAGATATATCCGTCGTAGAAGGCAGTGATAATGATAACCTTTATGTTACTCAAGACACAATGATAAAAGTTACCTGGAATCCCATTTCCATTCTGCCAATGATGGATCCGCAATTGTTCCAAGTCACCATTTACCTCTCTCAGTATGAATTAACAGAATCCTTTATGGGAGACAATAGAATAGAACGAGTTGGTGTTTTATTAACAGATGAGATCAATGATGGTGAGGTAGAGATAATGATGCCTCGTCTCGCTGTTGGAAGTGCAGACAATGTTGGTGTTCTTTCAGTACTTATAGAAATGGTCATTTCAGTCTTTCCAAACATGCCCCAAGTCATCAACAAAGCTGCTTCTTGGTCTCACTTTTTTTTTTACTCAATGAACAAACGTATCAGAGGAAACTGCCAAACTTGGCTTGGAGATCAACCACCTAACATTGGAGAAATTATTCTCGCGAGTCTGCCTGCTTGTCCTCGGACAATTCTGCAGGCTCGTGCTCAGAACAGCGGGTTTAAGGAAGATACTGGATTCATACTATCTCGTAGCACTAGATTCTTTCACCCTGGTGTTGATGCCTGTTTCAGACAAACCACTTTTGAGTAAGTTATAATACAGCACATGCAATCAGTAACATTTACGTCGACATTGGTTCGGAGGGTCGGCTTTGCTAGAAAACTGATTGCGATATGCAATCTCTAATGTAACTAGTGCAGCTCATCAATAATATTGCCTGTTGCATAATATCCTGGCTGCTATGTATCTATATCTATATCCTGGCTGCTATGTATATATATCTATATCCTGGCTGCTATGTACCTATATCTATATCCTGGCTGCTATGTATCTATATCTATATCCTGGCTGCTATGTATCTAGGGATATATTTGCTTATTCATATTTTGCATTGCTAATGGTAGCTCACAAGTTATCCAACAGGCAATATTATTGATGAGCTGCACTAGTTACATTAGAGATTGCATATCCCAAGCAGTTTTCTAGCAAAGCCGACCCTCCCAAGCAATATCGGCTTAAATTTAGTCTCGGAGATCATTTTAATGTTCTTACTTAAGTATAAATCAACATTCTTATTAGTTGCGAGTATAGCCAGCAAATTCAAGTGAATTGAAGAGCCTACTGTGGGAACTAGGGCAAATCCTGTAGGTAGCTCCTATTTTGCTCCTGTGGAAGGTTACTTGCTATATAAGAGCTCAAATAATATGCAGAGGTTGTTAAGGTTACTACTGAAGTAACTTGCCTTTTCCCTTAAATTATTTTTTATTTCCCCCCCTCCCCCCCTTCCCTTCCTTCTCCCTCCATTTCTATTTTCCCACTCATTTTTTATTTACAATCTCTGACTATGATTTAAAAAAAGAGGCCCTTGGTATCTTTTTTTCTAGTAGTAAAATTACACTTCATATGTGGACTGTTATCTTGAATGTAGTTCTGGGTCACTTCATGGGCAGCAGTGCTGCTACTGGCCTAATGGTAATCTCGCAACAGGGAGTCCATCTGGTGGCACAGTGGACTTTGTGTCTCCAGAAAAAAACTTATGGAGGCACTTCTTTAATGATGTGCTACCTTATATATATTGCTGCAAGCTCCCCCGGGGAAACTGTGCCGAATATTACAAGAAACGCCCATCAGATAATGGAAGTCGGTACAACCCTCCAGCTCCTGGTAAGATATGAAAGTAGTGGAAACATTTGAAGATGACCGATACTAAATATTTTTTAGTTGGCCTTGCTGTATCTTTCCTAGCCTTGAATTATTTTTCATTTCTTTGCATATAACCCTCTCTATACCTTCCCCCTTCCCTTCCCTCTCTATCCAATCCTCTGTTTGCTATTCTCCTCCTTCTCTTCCTTCCTCCCTCCCTTCCTCCTCACAGCCTGTGTCTATGGTGATCCCCACATCGTCACTCTTGACAGCTTCAAATACACATTCAATGGGAGAGGAGAATATATTCTCATTCAAACTAACAATGGCTTCTCCCTCCAGGCAAGAATGGTACCTGTCCTTGGTAGCGAGGGAACTCAAGTGCAAGCCACAGTGTTTTCTGCAATTGCTGCCAAGGAAGAATTTTCAGACACTATCCAAATTCAGTTGACACAAGATGTCCAATCTCTAGAAATGCTGATGAATGGTGAGGTGGTTGATTTTGAAGTTCTCTCTGAGCAAGTGTTTAACAACGTCACTGTTGCTGATCGTGGAAACAATACCCTTATGGCTACATTCTCCTCTGGTGTCTATCTAGAAGTCCAGATGTCTGGGGGTATTATATCTACTCTAATTACAAGTCTTTCTGTCAGGTATCGTGGGCAAACGCAGGGTCTCATGGGAAACTTTAATGGGGAGGCAGCAGATGATCTTATCCCAAGGGGCATGAATGAAGGCATTCCCCTCACATCATCATTGGAAGATATCCACGTGTTCGGAGTGACCTGTGAGTCTTGGGTGTATTTATTTGACTCCCTCAATGAAAGTGCTTCTCTCGGCTATTTCATGAATACTCTCTCAGCTACTCCCTTAGTATGAATAATAATTTGTGGCCTACTTACATATACACATACGTAGGGAGAGAGAAACCGACAGAAAGGCTGACACATGCACGATTACTTAATCTTGCATCACTAGTGCATGGAAAGTGGTCCAGGGAACTTGGCTGCATAGTTGAGAGGACAGATATGATGATAATGGAGGGCAGACTAAATACACAACTATGTAGGCACACATTTCAAGGAAGGCAGCCTCATGCTTGACTCTAAATTCACACAGATTCTGTTTTATAACTAGCTAAGAAGGTTCTGTGAGAGTTTTACGTTCAACATTATGTTGATTTTATTTTGTCCAGCTCATTTATATTTTATGTGAGATATTTTGTTGGCTAATGATGAATATACAGAAATGTGCTCGAGGTGCACCACTTCATTGGTTTAAATATCATGACAGCCTGATTCCTGAGGTCAGAGGTTTGAGTCCCATTCATGTCCTTTCCCCCCCCCCCCCCCCCCCCCCCCCCCCTTCCTCTTCTCCCCCCTTCCCAAGTCATCAATATACTTTGTGATACCCAAGGTACCACAGTACAGTATTATGTACACCAACTCTACTAGGCTGTGTGGTAGTGAGTAATATCATCTGTTGGTGATTGCAATGCTACATGATGGCTAATCTTTCTCAGGAAGTATATAGTTGCATTACATTTGTCATATAATCATAGGGATCATCACTCGAGCATCAGAAAGCCTCTTCACGTACAGAGAGGGACAAGACTTCTCCTTCTTTTATGATCCCACATTCTCTCCCATCTTCAACCCAACCTTCTCTGATCCTGCACTGGAACTACAAGCTGATGAAATATGTGGAAGCGACCAATTTTGTCGTTTTGACATTGCCTCTACTGGACGCATTGAGCTAGGCCTCACTACTGCCCAGGGAAACCGCAATTTTGAGACAATTGTTAATATCTCAATTCCTGGTGAGTTAGTATATCAAGTGTTACTACGATGGCCCCACCTACAAACAGTTGAAACAAAACTGAGTGTTATTTAGACCTCCTAAGCACAAAATGTGACTAGAATCAGATACCTAAAAAATGAGGCTCTTGAGTTGGATGATTTTTAAAATTGCAGATAAATAAGCTATCAGGAAAAGAATGGCACAATTAATAAGTTTGAAGGACGAACAAGTACATGTACTACAAAAAATGTATCCACAGCAGAACCTACCTTGATTATCTGCATTATCAGCAAGACTAATTGTATGCACATGTACAGGCGAAGCGCTACCTAACAATATACACAGTTCCATGTGGAGGCTATAACTGTAGCTACTAAGAGTTGCTGTTGTCTTAGCAACATAGTCTTAATATACACAGTTCCACGTGGAGGCTATAACTGTAGCTACTAAGAGTTGCTGTTGTCTTAGCAACATAATATAACCACAGAATGAGAGTATGGATGAAAACTTACCGATTGGCAACTAACCTAAGTTCTGTGCATTACAAGTTTTGTTTCTTTTTGTTGTAGTAATAGGCATCCAGAACAAGAGCTAGATAGAAAGTAACTTTCAAGCATAGCTTCAAACTTTTGTTTCACCTAAATAACAACAGGCGTAGATAACTAAGTTTCCTAGGACAGCATGTCAGACTTTCCCACAGCATTCTAGTACGGTGGATAGTTAATTAAAGTCATGGCCTAACTTATGAATATAATGAACCTCAGTGATCCATAAATTCAGTTATCCAGCAAGGCAGTTTGTGCCTTCCAGATAACTCCTTTTACTTTTCCCACACACAGCTGTCTGTACCCCTCCTTGTGCTAATGGTGTGTGCGTGGCTGACGATCTTTGCAGCTGCACTATTGGTTTCCAAGGAAACAGATGCACAGATCCCATAATCCTCCCCTGTGACGTCAACCCTTGCGAGAATGGAGGGACATGCCAGTTGATGGCTGGATCTTATATCTGCACCTGCCTCCCTGGATTTATGGGGATACAATGCCAGTTAACTATCGGTATGTTAGTAGACTCCAAATATATAGCCCATAATCAACCTGTCTATAATTATTGAAGGAAAAACGGGGTTCTGGCTGAATATTACTTTTGTGGTCAGTAGCAATAATCCCTATGGATGTCTTTGTGGGAAACAAATTCTCAACTGTTTTCCTGCCACTGCGCACCATATGTATTTCAATATGCAGCCATGCTGGAGTCCTAGTTGTGATTGCACAATGCAAGGACTGAAACAGCGGCTGTTTCCCAGACCCCTGTTCTTCTCTTTCCTTGTTTGTGTGGCTTGAGGTATATATAGTCCCCCCACAGTGAGTAGTAGATCATTCTGCTCTAGGAAGCTCTTCTATAACAACATAGTGCCTGAAGTAAACAGAATAAGATGAGGATATAAGAGACATTCTGAGTATGCATGTAGAAAAATTATTAATTCGACTTTTTATTCAATCCATCACACACGCTGTGCAAATGTGGAGCAGAGACCCCAACCTGTAACTGCAGTGGACCAATCCAATGCTCCCTTTCTGGAAACGTTGACTCGGACGCCAACATGTGAGACAGTTTGGACTGATATTTATGCTATTTTACTGCAAAAAGGAGCACATTATTTGCCACTATTAGCATGAATATCATTATTGCTACACATTAATACAGGTGTGCATGTTGAAAGATATCCAATACAATGCATATGTCAATTTTTGGGGGGAAGGCAAGTCTCCACTCATAACCTAGACGGATGAACAATTTCACTGCCTATTTTATTCAAGTCTATCTGAAAGTATACCAATGGCTGTGAGTCTATTTAATTGAATTGAGATCATCAACAGTCATTATAGATATTGTATAGGTCCAGTATATAGACATGATATTATTGGCTAATGAAATGACATGCCTATTTTGTGATGTTTTACTTGGGCAAGAAAAATACTTGTTCAACTTTTTTTTATTTTAAAGAACAACAATTTATACTTACAATGACATTCTACGACCTTCTCAATAATCAACTTGAATTTTTACTCTCGATGTTTCGACTAGATACTCCAGCCTTCATCAGGAATAAATTGTGATTTTATTATGTGAACTGAGAGTTCATTGGGAGTTTATATGATGCTTACACCTGCCTGGATAAGAGTTGTTTAATTCCATATAGGGAGAGAAATGATCTTTTCCACCGGACACTCTTATTTCAACAGCTATGTTATGGTTAGCCCTGTACTGTATAGCTAACCCACAACCTCTGCCTGTCTGTCTGATATCTGGTCTGAACTCAGTCCCTGTGCTAATTCTATAACTGCTGATAAAGTAATAAGAGAATGTATCTTGACTAACAATATCATACAATACAGAGGGGACTCTCCTAGCTGAGTAGACTGTTCCTTTTATAGGTAATCTACTCAGCTCTGACAGGTCCCTATAGCAAATAACATTACAGCCAATCAGATGACTACACCTGTTAGGTAACTACAACCAATCAAATGACTACACCTCTTAGGTAACTGTTTTATATACTGTCTGTGCATTGCATGACTATATATGTTAACAATAGTTCAACTGTTAGTTAGGGAGCTAGGACGGGCTGACACTCCCTAACACTCCCTCCTTCTTCTCCTCTGGTTTAGAGCTGCTCGTGGTAGTGTCGTCCTCCATTCCTTCGATCCATGCTTGCCGTGACAAGCCATCTGCATTAAGGTTTAGTCGTCCTGGTTTGTGTACCACAGAGAAGTCATAAGGCTGCAATGCCAGAGACCACCGTGTGAGCCTGCTATTCTCATGTTTGAACTTGTCCAAATACATAAGACATCTGTGGTCTGTTTGAACTTCAAAAGCAACTCCCGTGAGATAAACCCGGAAGTGTCTGATTCCTCCTATGACTGCCAGGCATTCCTTCTCGACGACTGAGTAATTCCTTTCACGGGGTAATAGCTTCCTGGAATGGAAAGCTACTGGTCGTTCATTGCCATCATTGTCCTTCTGGCTCAACACTGCACCTATTCCAATGTTGGAAGCATCTGTTTGTAAAATCATGGTTCTCTCTGCTGTTGGTGCTGCCAACATTACTTCACCAGTCAGTCCATCCTTTAAAGTTTGAAATGCCTTTTCCAATTCTGGATTCCAGATTATCTTGTCGGGTGCATCCTTTTTCGTCAGGTCCGTTAGTGGTGCTGCTATCTCGGAGAAATTCCGGATGAAACGGCGGTAGTAGCCTGCTAGGCCCAAGAATGCCCGCACATCTCTCTTCTTTTGTGGTACATGAAACTCTGCCACTGCCCTGACCTTGGCCTGCTCTGGTCGAATCCTTCCCTCACCCATTACGTGTCCCAGGAAGTGACATTCAGTTGTTCCAATGTGACATTTTTCAGGCTTAGCCGTCAGTCCTGCTTCCCTGAGCCGTTGCAGAACTTCTCTCACATGTCGTAAGTGCTCTTCCCATGTCACGCTGTAGATTACCAGATCATCAAGGTAGGCTGCTGCAAATCCTCGAACGTCTGCAAGTATGGAGTTCATCAGCCTCTAGAAGACTGCCGGCGCTCCCATAAGTCCGAATGGCATGACTGTAAACTGGTATTTGCCTAGAGGGGTGATAAATGCTGTCTTCTCTTGGCTGCTCTCCTCCACTGGTACCTGCCAGTATCCTTTACACAGGTCCAGTGTGGTTATGAAAATTGCTCTTCCAAGGTCATCCAACAGGTCTTCTATGCGTGGCATTGGGAATGGGTCTGCTGTCGTCAATTTATTCAATTTCCTGTAGTCGATACAGAGCCTCAGAGAGCTGTCCTTCTTAGGTACAAGGACAATTGGAGATGCCCATGGGCTGGTCGAGGGTGTGATTATTCCTTCGTCACAAAGCTGTTTGATCTCTGCTTCAACCATTGCATATCTTGCTTTGGGTAGACGGTAGGGTGGCAAGTGCACTGGTGGTGCATCACCCGTCCGGATTCGAATCTCTGTCAAGTTCGTCTTCCCAGGCCTTGTTTGAAATACATCCCTGAATTCTTCCACAAGTTCCCCGACCTCCTCTCTCTGCTGTCCTGATAGTCTGTTGTCGATGTCTGGTATTTGCTGACCATTGGTCTGTTCCCAGGTGTGTATGTCCTCTTGGTCTTCTGTTTCTCCCTCTGTTACTAGGCAGATTATTGTAGGAGTTTCCCACCGTGCTAACATGTTCACATGGAATATGCGTCGCGTCTTCCTTCTGTCTATTACAGCCACCTCATATGTTACATCAGTGATCTTTCTGGTGACAGTATAGGGGCTCTGCCAGCCGGCCTGTAACTGGGAAGGTCCCTCCGGTAATAGTACTAATACTTGATCTCCGACATTGAAGTTTCTGACTCTGGCATTCTTGTCATACCAGGTCTTCATCTGTTTCTTGGCCGTCACTGCATGATCTCCTGCTAGTGTGTGTACCAACTCGAGGCGCTCCTGGATTCGCTGCATGTAGTTCAGAACACTTTCAGGACACGAGGCCTTTGCTTGCCATTGCTCTTTTAGCCGGTCCAGTGGGTCCCTCACCTGTCGGCCATAGAGAAGTTCGAATGGGGAATATCCTGTGGTTTCATTCGGCACTTCCCTGTATGCAAATAACACATAAGGGAGTGCCTTGTCCCATTGCTGATCAAATTTGGTGAGCGTCTTTCGTAACATCGACTTCATTGTTGCATGAAATCGCTCCAGCATCCCATCGGTTTGTGGATGATATGGAGATGTGCGCAAAGACTGCAAAGTTCGGTCATCAGCTTCCCAGTCAGGTTTGCGCCACAATCTGACAAGATCTCCTCCGGCACCCCCATGCGTGTGAAGACTGTAACCAGTGCCTCCGCAATTGTCTCTGTCCGTTTTCCTTAGGGGGACAGCCTCTGGGTAACGTGTGCCATAGTCCATGATGGTGAGGATGTAACGATGCCCAGCCTTGGATCTTGGTAGAGGCCCTACCAGGTCGATGGCAATCCGCTTGAACGGCTCTTCAATGATGGGTAGAGGCATCAAAGATGCTTTACTCCTTCTGTGTTGAGCCCCCCTCTGGCATTGTGGGCACTCCCTGCAAAATCGTGCTACATCATCTTGTAGTCCCGGCCAATGGAATCGCTGGGAGACTCGTGCGGCTGTTTTTTCCCGTCCTAGATACCCTGCTATGGGTAGGGCATGCGCCATCTTCAAGACTGTCAATCGGTACTCATCAGGCAGTACTAGCTGCTCTGTCTCCTCTGCTGAGTCTTTTTTCATCAATCTCCTTATCAAAACTCCGTTCGTCCAGCTAAACTCTTGATCTCCTGCATTCGCCTTCAGTCGTACCATCTGCAGGGTAGGATCATTTTCCCGTCTCTTCCTCAGCTTATCTGCACCTCCATCTAGAGGGTGATCTGCATTCAAGGACGATGCATGCTGGTGTCGTTCGGCCCGTCTTTCATTTCGGGTTTGTCTTTTCTTGCTTTCCTTCTCAGGTAAAAAAATGTCTTCTTCAAACACGGGCAAGTCGTCCATGGTGACTTCTGGTCTCTCCGCCTCACCCTCCGACTCCGCACTCTTTTCCCAGGCAGTTGTCTCTGTTCCACTCTGAGCGTCTGCCTTCAGATCGTCTTCCAACTCCTGTTTCTCTTGCCTTGCTCGGCTCCTGGTCGTAACAGCCAATGCCTCCCCTAGATCTGCTTTGTGTTCGATTATTAATGCTTTTAAGAAGCTTACGTCTCTTCCAAGTAGAGCATCATGTTTCAGTTCATTGAAGATGCCTGCTGTTATCCTCATTTTCCGTCCACCTATCTCTATCTTCACCTTTGCCAATCTCAGTACTTTAGACTCTCTTGAGAATGATTCGACCCTCTGTGATTGTCCTGTGTATGCATCTTCTGGGACGAATCTATTATGCACAACCGACTTTGATGCACCAGTATCAATCATAATATCATCTGCTTGCTGTCCAGAGATCCTTCCCGTGTATCTGATTGGTGGTGTGTCAGTGCTTTCATTTTCCTCATCTGTTGCATCCTCCTCTGCCCAGTTCACAGAACTGTTATTTTGTGGGCATGCCCTAGATATGTGTCCATAGGCATTGCAGCTAAAACAGCGTGGTCCCTTTTCACTGTCAAATTTTGGGAGTCGCCAGGGTTTGACTATCTTGTCTGTTTCCTTGTTAGGCTTTCCCCATTGCTTTACGTTCTCATCTGGGAACTTATCTTCCTTGACTGCATTGTTGGCTTGGTTGATGTCCTTCCTGAAGAGGTTAATGCCTTGGGCCCGCTGTTCAGTATAGGGACGCTTGTTACTATCTTTGAATTCGGACAATTTCTTGTATTGTTCCTCAAAATGTCCTTGATTATGCAGATGTGAGTCTGCTAGTCTTGCTGCTTCTGATGCTGAGTTAGGCTTCTGGTCTCTTACCCATGATGCCAACTGTGGAGGCATTTTCTCCAATGCTATCTCCTTATCGTACAAGTCTGCTACTTCTTCCATGGTAGTGCACTCTGCTCTCCACTGGGCACTATACTGTTGATATCTTCGCAGATACATTGTCCAGGATTCTTGAGGTCGTTTCCTCATGGATGTCATTTTCCTTCTGTAGTGATCGATTGTCATGTGGAAATGAAGTAGCAGTGCCTTCTTCAGTGCTTAAAATCCCGCTTTATGTGTCTCTCCAGTGAGCTATGGACTTGCCTAACTTCGGCACTCAGGACTGGGACCAGGTGTGCTGGCCACTGCTCCTCGGGCACACTATAATTTTCCATATGCTCTTGGAATGAATTGAAGAAACTTGCCAAGTCATCATCGCATTCCAACTTACAGAATTTTGGTACATGACCTGCAATCAGTCCTGTCGCTCCTGACCCTGTTGACAAAACACTTGATAGGTCCTGCTGATGTATCAGCTCCTCCCAGCATTCCCTTTCTCGTTTGATATCCTCTCTGTGTCTCTGGTCAGCCTCTTCTTTCTCTCTTTCTCTACGTTGCTCGCGTTCGTCCTCTCTCTTTCTCTTCCTCTCGCTGCAATCGGTGCTGCTGCCAACGGCGCTCCTCCTGATCCTGCATATGCTTAAGGAGTAGCATCATTGCTGCCATTGGGTCTGTCCCCACATTGCTTGCTTCTGGTTCTCCTGACTGAAATGAGTGTCTTAATTCATCCTCCTCTGAATGGGTCTGGTCATCCTTCTTCCCAGCTGTCTTCCGCTTAGACATCTCCAAATTTACCTGCTCTACTCGTCCTGAACGCAATAACCAGGGAAACTCTGTGTCTGCCTACTGCTCCGCCAGTGCTGTACTCCTGTCGTTTAGGGTATACTACTTGGAACCTCGCCTGTGGACTGTTCCCCTGTCTTCCTGTCAAGAGGTGAATCTGGTAACCATGAGCTGTTTGCGTCCGCGTTATCTGCAGCTGGATCCGCTCCCTATCAATAGTTTCTGGTTCGCTTCGCTGAACCAGACAAATTGAAGCAATCAAACGAACAAGTAGAACGTCAAATACACAAAACTGCTGCGCATGCTCTCTAAATGCTGCCACCAGCAATACGAGTGTGGCGTTAACTACAAAGTCAGCGAACGACAAACTCCAAACGTTAACTAGATGCTTCTATTTCAAAACTGTTGAAAATAGCTCTTCTCTGGCTGAGTCCTGTTATGGTTAGCCCTGTACTGTATAGCTAACCCACAACCTCTGCCTTGTCTGTCTGATATCTGGTCTGAACTCAGTCCCTGTGCTAATTCTATAACTGCTGATAAAGTAATAAGAGAATGTATCTTGACTAACAATATCATACAATACAGAGGGGACTCTCCTAGCTGAGTAGACTGTTCCTTTTATAGGTTATCTACTCAGCTCTGACAGGTCCCTATAGCGAATAACATTACAGCCAATCAGATGACTACACCTGTTAGGTAACTACAACCAATCAAATGACTACACCTCTTAGGTAACTGTTTTATATACTGTCTGTGCATTGCATGACTATATATGTTAACAATAGTTCAACTGTTAGTTAGGAAGCTAGGACGGGCTGACACTCCCTAACAAGCTATAAATAGCTTCTGCCATAACTGGAAACAGCTAGAGCATCCATTTTAACCTGTACCATCCACCTTTTTAATAGTTGTATCAGAATATTCTTTTGGCTTATTTTACACAGTGCCTATGTGTGTAATTGTATCAGCAGTCAGTGTCATGGTGATCAGCCACTTTTTAAACTTACCTAGGAACTCGACCTCCTGTTCTTTGCATCAGTAGTGCTCACAAGCTAGCCAGACTGCTGCAACTGCCACTGGTCTGGTAGGTACAGGGTGTACAATGACAGCCTCAGTCAGAGCTGCCCAGTGGTGGGTACAGGATTCTGAAAAGGGAGTTGCAAATGATGAAGCCAAGCCAGACCCTTGACTGAATTGGTATGCTGAGCTCTCTGCATGGGGGGAAAAAGTTGGAACCAGTTTCAGAAAAACTAGGTCAAAATCTGGATTGCGTGCTTTTTTATGACATTGTCAGGCTGTCAGAAAGGGGGTTTCCATGGAACTCTCATAACCTTCCGCATTTGGCCTTGATGCCACTTTGCTGAATCAGCACTGGAAGTTGGACCTCACAGTACCTTAGATGTGCTACAGCTACCTTAAGTTTTTAATGCTCCAGAGAATTGCTGAAAACTGACATGTTAGACAGCCAGAAAGGGGAAGCCCCCAGGATCTGCCAATGCTGCTGACTGTTCTGTATTTTATTATGTTGCCATGCAAATATCTGTACTTTGCTCTTGCCTTCTGTGGGGCCAAAGTTTTGTGCGGACAAAAGTATTGTAATCTAATATAATATCCACACTTAACCTTGCTTCCATCTTGCTGAATCAGCGCTGAAATTTAACCTCGTGGTACCTTAGATGCCTATGTGCTATACCTTAGATGATTTTCACCCTCCAAAAATTAGTAGATCATAGAGTGATATATACAAATATAGATAGATATGAAATAGCATATTATGGTTTATAGTGGAATTTGGTATAAATACCACACAAGTAATGTAGCAGGGGGGGGAAGACAAAAATATTCACGAGGCAAACTGTCCCTTCTACATCAGGGGTGACCAAAGTTCACTCAACCCCCCCCATACTGTTACATTAATACCATGATACTGTTTCTGTACTTCAAAACGACAAAACATTGACCACCACATTTTCACATGCGATTAGCAAGCGCAATTCCACTCTATTGGTGAACAAAGTGGAATTGCATTCTGATTGGCTAATAACTGAAATATGAAGATTTTTATTTCTGATAATTTTGTGTTATTATAATCTGCATATAACATTATTCATGCTTTGATCCCACACTAAAAAACCAACGCAGTAAGACATTTATTTCTGGTCTGCACAAGGATGAGTTCATCATGCATGGAGCTATATAGGGTTATATATATAAGTGGCCTTGCTGAATTGGAGATGACATTGTTGCCGGAAAAGTCCTGTCATGCTAGCATGGAGATTGATATAATTAATTGCTGTTCTCAATGTTCTCAAGGATAGATTCCAGGAAAATAGATAAATACTATTAGCTTTTCTTTTGGAGAGGCAGAAATGTACACTGCATAGCAACTGACAGTATTCAGCAAACTGCCACGAGGAAAATGCTTCCTGGAGTCAATCATAAGAAAATGTTAGTTATTCTTATTTTTCATTCTTTACGAAGGTTTTTGAGACTGAGACGTCATAAACTAGAGAGTGTACTAGATAGTGAATTGTAATTAATATTATATTTTTGCCCTCCCACTCTTCCTCCTCCTCTCATCTGAAATTTAGTGTTCCTGTTGGTAAGCGCCTTAATTGTGTCATTAGTTCAACAACTCCAGTCCTCCCGCAAGGGATGCATAATAATTACAGTACTGGACCTGGAAGTACTGGACCTGGAATGACTGGACCTGGAATGGGACACATGGTCAACAAAACTGATACAATTTTTAATAGGTGAGCAGTCTTTCTAGAATCATTAATTCTCCATTAGAGATAAGGGTGGATACAATATTGAATACTATTAGCCAGTTGCATGTTTTGGATGCCATTTCAGGTACCAACAAATCAAGAGAAAGACTTCTACAGCTGTTAAATGTATGACATTTAGTAGTGAAGTGCTTGGCATGAAGCATAAGGGGAATTGTGTACTTGAGCTAGTGATGTATTGTTCACACTTACAATGAGCATTATTACATGCAGGACCCAGGTAGTGTCAAGTTGTACTCTGCAAGGTTCTCAAGAATCAAATATGTAAGCTAAACACCACTAATGTAAGCTAATGTAACAAAAATAATGTTGTAATATAATAGATATAGCTGGCTGTAGATATGCCCTTGTTAGGAGAAAGTGGGTGGGATTCTGTTGTCTTGATCTCGCGGTGCAAGCTGTCCAACTCCATGCATGCATAGATTATGTATTTACCATTGAAGTTATCCAAGTCTCTCCAATTCTATGTAGCTAGCAGACTGTCTCATGTAATAGATGTTCATGGATTAGCTACCACTCACATGTAGTAAATATTGCAAAATTAACTTTTGGTAAAAGTTGAGACTCTCAATCTTGGTCCTGGCACATTAATCTGTACCTGGTCCTGGCACATAATCTGTACCTGGTCCTGGCACATAATCTGTACCTGGTCCTGGCACATTAATCTGTACCTGGTCCTGGCACATTAATCTGTACCTGGTCCTGGCACATTAATCTGTACCTGATCCTGGCACATTAATCTGTACCCACATAATCTGTACCTGGTCCTGGCACATAATCTGTACCTAGTCCTGGCACATTAATCTGTACCTGGTCCTGGCACATTAATCTGTACCTGGTCCTGGCACATTAATCTGTACCTGGTCCTGGCACATTAATCTGTACCTGGTCCTGGCACATTAATCTGTACCTGGTCCTGGCACATTAACTCTTCTCCCGGTGAGTTTATTTGGAAAAAAATTAAAAATTGACCATTAAGTACAAATAAATTGATATTAAATCAGAGGTTAACAATAGTCCCTAGCAACCATATACCACAAGATAGCTCTACTGTTGGACATTATTGTGGTCAATTCATGTTGCTAGGTTAACAAACCGCACATGTATGAATATCATTATAGTGTTGTTTAATATAAAAATTATTAAAATTGTATTGTAGATTATAAATATCCTTCTATTTTCAGCCAACTTTAGGAACAACTGAGATATGCTGTGATATGACAGACGTTTCCCTGTATAACAGAGAGGACATAATTTCTACTGTATAGAATTCCCACCAATATTATTGATACAATTCCCATAACCAATAATATTGATACAATGTACACAGAATCAAAGAGCAATTATACAATAAAATACTCTGTAATTACAACTATGATATACAAGTGTCCTCGTGCAGTAAGACTATATAGCACTGGATGAAGGTAAGGGGGAGAGTTGAACGTTCCTACTTCTGAGAAAAGTACGTCCTCGTGTAGGTCTACAAGACGAGCGTCCTCGTGCAGTATGGATGAAGAGAGTGGGGTAGGTGTGTTTGCATCACTATCTTTATCAGAACTCATCTGAACATGGGGAAGCTGTGCCATGGTATTATCTCCGTCATGGTCCATCACTTGCTCCATCAAACCTGAACATGATAGAGTTGTTATTCGTCAACTTATTAGACAAGTCAAGGAATCAAGTACAGCTAGAACTATAAAGGAAAGTAGGCTATTACGCAGGTGTAGCTAACACCATGATTTAGCTAGCTCCTCAGACTATCAGGCTTTATATAAAGCTAGCAAAGTACATTGACTTACCAGGAGGACTGCCAGGATCAATGCCTTTGCCTCCAACAGCCATAGCTTCGTCCATACTGCCATGGTTTCGATTGGAAAAGTCTCTGCCGAGTAGCTCTACTTGGTCACGATCCAAACTGGGCTGTATACAGTAGGCTTCACTCTCCCCTTCCTCAGATTCATCGTCAGATAACCCGAAGTCGTTGTAGTTGTCGTCCAGGACCGCTGTGAGCACCTCATCAAAAGATAGCCTTTCGACCATTTTAAAATCTAGGGCAGAATTGACCCCTTGAACTTTACGGGCGGGATTTCCCTAGTTACCATGGCGCTATTGCCATATAATTTTGAATGTAGCTGCAGCGCAATTTTATGATATTTTTGTTTTGCAAAACAACCCAACGATTGATTTTTTATGATTTTTCAAAAGCAATTACGCCATATGGCGCTTACACCGGGAAAAGAGTTAATCTGTACCTGCTCATGGTACATTAACCTGTACATGCTCCTGAAATTATTGCAATTATTCCTATTCTTTTCAAGTCACTGTGCCTAAATAAAGGCAGGTGTGGTTTGCACACAGACCAATCAACATAAAGGCAGGTGTGGTTTGCACACAGACCAATCAACATAAAGGCAGGTATGGTTTGCACACAAACCAGTCAACATAAAGGCAAGTGTGGTTTGCACACAGACCAGTCAACATAAAGACTAGTGTAGTTTGCACACAGACCAGTCAAGTTTGCTTCTTTTCTTTGTGCAGGTTTCTTCTGGACTTCTTAGGAGTAGAGAAACTCGCCATTTTGTGAGTTGCTATTTTCGTTCTGTTGATATTATTGCCACTTCATTCATCACTTGGTAAAATGCATGACACAATACACAATAATCTGTTACAAAAAGGAGGGAAAAAAACACAACAGTCAAGTATATTTTTGTTGACGGGTAGTAAACATGAACAGAGACATCATAGAATATCCTCCCATTCTCCCCCCACCCTCCACCAAAATATAATCGTTGCTGACCATGTATCAATATCCTGCTCTCATAAAATGCTCTTATCCCACAGTAGTGCGTGCAAATATATGTTGTGCATTCCGCAGTGATTTTGGATTTGATACACTTTGGGATGTTTTAGGTACACTCAGACAAGAATCATGTATAGGGGTACACAGACCTGAATCATGTAGGTGTACACATCATGTAGGTGTACACAGACCTGAATCATGTAGGTGTACACAGACCTGAATCATGTAGGTGTACACAGACCTGAATCATGTAGGTGTACACAGACCTGAATCATGTAGATGTACGCAGACCTGAATCATGTAGGTATACACAGACCTGGGTGTACACAGACCTGAATCATGCAGGTGTACACAGACCTGAATCATGTAGGTGTACACAGACCTGAATCATGTAGGTGTACACAGACGTGAATCATGTAGGTGTACACAGACCTGAATCATGTAGGTGTACACAGACCTGAATCATGTAGGTGTACACAGACCTGAATCATGTAGGTGTGCACAGACCTGAATCATGTAGGTGTACACAGATCTGAATCATGTAGTGTACACAGACCTGAATCATGTAGGTGTACACAGACCTGAATCATGTAGGTGTACACAGACATGAATCATGTAGGTGTACACAGACCTGAATCATGTAGGTGTACACAGACCTGAATCATGTAGGTGTACACAGACCTGAATCATGTAGGTGTGCACAGACCTGAATCATGTAGGTGTACACAGACCTGAATCATGTAGGTGTACACAGACCTGAATCATGTAGGTGTACACAGACCTGAATCATGCAGGTGAACACAGACCTGAATCATGCAGGTGAACACAGACCTGAATCATGTAGGTGTACACAGACCTGAATCATGTAGATGTACGCTGACCTGAATCATGTAGGTATACACAGACCTGGGTGTACACAGACCTGAATCATGCAGGTGTACACAGACCTGAATCATGTACAGGTGTACACAGACCTGAATCATGTAGGTGTACACAGACCTGAATCATGTAGGTGTACACAGACCTGAATCATGTAGGTGTACACAGACCTGAATCATGTAGGTGTACACAGACCTGAATCATGTAGGTGTACACAGACCTGAATCATGTAGGTGTGCACAGACCTGAATCATGTAGGTGTACACAGATCTGAATCATGTAGGTGTACACAGACCTGAATCATGTAGTGTACACAGACCTGAATCATGTAGGTGTACACAGACCTGAATCATGTAGGTGTACACAGACCTGAATCATGTAGGTGTACACAGACCTGAATCATGGTACACAGACCTGAATCATGTAGGTGTACACAGACCTGAATCATGTAGGTGTGCACAGACCTGAATCATGTAGGTGTACACAGATCTGAATCATGTAGGTGTACACAGACCTGAATCATGTAGGTGTACAGAGACCTGAATCATGCAGGTTAACACAGACCTGAATCATGTAGGTGTACACAGACCTGAATCATGTAGGTGTACACAGACCTGAATCATGCAGGTGAACACAGACCTGAATCATGTAGGTGTACACAGACCTGAATCATGGTACACAGACCTGAATCATGTAGGTGTACACAGACCTGAATCATGCAGGTGTACACAGACCTGAATCATGTAGGTGTAGACAGACCTGAATCATGTAGGTGTACACAGACCTGAATCATGTAGGTGTACACAGACCTGAATCATGTAGGTGTACACAGACCTGAATCATGTAGGTGTACACAGACCTGAATCATGCAGGTGTACACAGACCTGAATCATGGTACACAGACCTGAATCATGTAGGTGTACACAGACCTGAATCATGCAGGTGTACACAGACCTGAATCATGTAGGTGTAGACAGACCTGAATCATGTAGGTGTACACAGACCTGAATCATGTAGGTGTACACAGACCTGAATCATGTAGGTGTACACAGACCTGAATCATGTAGGTGTACACAGACCTGAATCATGCAGGTGTACACAGACCTGAATCATGTAGGTGTACACAGACCTGAATCATGTAGGTGTAGACAGACCTGAATCATGTAGGTGTACACAGACCTGAATCATGTAGGTGTACACAGAACTGAATCATGTAGGTGTGCACAGACCTGAATCATGTAGGTGTACACAGACCTGAATCATGCAGGTGTACACAGACCTGAATCATGTAGGTGTACACAGACCTGAATCATGTAGGTGTACACAGACCTGAATCATGTATAGGTGTACACAGACCTGAATCGTGGTACACAGACCTGAATCATGCAGGTGTGCACAGACCTGAATCATGTAGACCTGAATCATGTAGGTGTACACAGACCTGAATCATGTAGGTGTACACAGACCTGAACCATGTACAGGTGTACACAGACCTGAATCATGTAGGTGTACACAGACCTGAATCATGTAGGTGTACACAGACCTGAATCATGTAGGTGTACACAGACCTGAATCATGCAGGTGTACACAGACCTGAATCATGCAGTTGTACACAGACCAGAATCATGTAGGTGTACACAGACCTGAATCATGTAGGTGTACACAGACCTGAATCATGTAGGTGTACACAGACCTGAACCATGTACATGTAGGTGTACACAGACCTGAATCATGTAGGTGTACACAGACCTGAATCATGTAGGTGTGCACAGACCTGAATCATGTAGGTGTACACAGACCTGAACCATGTACATGTAGGTGTACACAGACCTGAATCATGTAGGTGTACACAGACCTGAATCATGTAGGTGTGCACAGACCTGAATCATATAGGTGTACACAGACCTGAATCATGCAGGTTTACACAGACCTGAATCATGTAGGTGTACACAGACCTGAATCATGTAGGTGTACACAGACCTGAATCATGTAGGTATACATGGACCTGAATCATGCAGGTGTACACAGACCTGAATCATGTAGGTGAACACAGACCAGAATCATGTAGGTGTACACAGACCTGAATCATGCAGGTGTACACAGACCTGAATCATGTAGGTGTACACAGACCTGAATCATGTAGGTGTACACAGACCTGAATCATGCAGGTTTACACAGACCTGAATCATGTAGGTGTACACAGACCTGAATCATGGTACACAGACCTGAATCATGTAGGTGTACACAGACCTGAATCATGTAGGTGTACACAGACCTGAATCATGTAGGTGTACACAGACCTGAATCATGCAGGTGTACACAGACCTGAATCATGTAGGTGTACACAGACCTGAATCATGTAGGTGTACACAGACCTGAATCATGTAGGTGTACACAGACCTGAATCATGTAGGTGTACACAGACCTGAATCATGTAGGTGTACACAGACCTTAATCATGCAGGTGTACACAGACCTGAATCATGTAGGTGTACACAGACCTGAATCATGTAGGTGTACACAGACCTGAATCATGTAGGTGTACACAGACCTGAATCATGCAGGTGTACACAGACCTGAATCATGTAGGTGTACACAGACCTTAATCATGTAGGTGTGTACACAGACCTGAATCATGTAGGTGTACACAGACCTTAATCATGCAGGTGTACACAGACCTGAATCATGTAGGTGTACACAGACCTGAATCGTGGTACACAGACCTGAATCATGCAGGTGTGCACAGACCTGAATCATGTAGACCTGAATCATGTAGGTGTACACAGACCTGAATCATGTAGGTGTACACAGACCTGAACCATGTACAGGTGTACACAGACCTGAATCATGTAGGTGTACACAGACCTGAATCATGTAGGTGTACACAGACCTGAATCATGTAGGTGTACACATGTAGATGTATACACCAAGAAAGGCCCTGTCCACACCACGTTTATGTATACACACCAGGAAGGACCCCTGTCCCACTAAGTTCATGTATACCAAGGAAGGACCTCCTGTTCAGGTAATCTAGCTCCTCAGAAGAAAGGAGGGGCATAGCTAGGAACTACTCCCCACATGATCTTCCATTCCTGGGAGGGTACAAAAGCTTTGTTGCTCAAAGGCCAAAGCTAAAAGAATCATGTTGAGCAATTTGGTTGTTTTTCCACAAGCTCTCTCTCTACCTTGTGCTGACCCCTTATCTCCATAATGTACTGTAACCTCTTTATGATGACTGCCTCTACCATGCTCCCTCTGACAATAAATATCCTCATAACTGCAAGCCGGAGTTACTATAGTTTCTTATTACAATTCATCCTAACACACAATGCTAGTATTGTGGTTCACCTCAAATGCTGAGGCAGACACTTCCAAGAATCTTGGGAGACTCAGTCCTGGGAACAAAAGGTGGTTGGTAAGCTTCCCAGATTGTAGCTCTCTTCACCATAATTGGAAAGCCAGCGCTGATTGAATTAACAGAGTAATCTAGGAAACTATCATTTATTACTCGATTAACTGGTCAAAAGTAAAGGAAACAAGAGTGTGACCCAGGTAGACTACAACCACACTTTATACCATAAATCAGTAGCTATCACTACTGTTCCAAAATATAACCTGTATGAAACTGTACCCATTATTGGATTTTTATGGTACTTACAGAACCTAAGAAAACTGAAAACTTTTTTGAAAAATAGATGAATATTGGAACAAACATGGAGTTGAAAGTTCAACTTCCATACCATGCCATGCAACTATGTTGACCTTTTGAGACATTGTTTGTAGCTAGATCTAGCTAAGCATATCTAGTTGAATATATATAGCTTGTGTTCAGAATTTGTTGAGCCAGCACCTTTTCACTCCAAGTGAAAAGGTGAGCCTTCAGGGGGTACAATACAATAACAATTTTTACAAAGCGTCATAAAAACTTGTGGCTCCGACTTTGAAGGTCTATCAATTCTGCACACTTCACTAGATATATAGATCGCTCTCTCTCTCTGTGTACTCTATATATCAAGTTCATAGAGTGACGTGTGCAGAATTGATGGACCTCCAAAGTCTTAACCACAAGTTTTTATTTCACTTTGTAAATTGTCCCTCCTTCACACCAACTCAATAGTAGTTTGGTATATGTTAAAGGCACCAGAGATTTGGAATGACATCGTCACTATGTAAGATATAAAGTACAGCAGGAGAAAATGTGTTAAGAAAATAAGTACATATGAGCTGCTAAAAGTAAAGAAAATGTGCCTCATGTGCTGAAGTTTGGCATCCCCCCCCCCTCCCTCCCTCCTCTCCCCCCCTCAAAAAAAATCCTGTCTACACTGCACTTAAACTGATAAGTGTTGGGTCAGAGGGAAATGCTGATGTTCATTCATCACATCCACACTAGAGCACCAAAATAAACCGTACAAAACAAAAATAATCAGCCTATCTAAGTCAGTCAAAATCATACACTGTAGCTGTAGTGAGATGGAGTTTGTTTTTGTGTCTTTTTCTTGCTGATCAGCTCCTACAGATGCGCAAGAAACATTTTCTGCAGAGAAGAAAGAGGAGAGAGCTCAGGGGAAAATAGAACCAATGAAGGTTGCGAGTGCATGAACTTCAGAAGTGCAGCTGCAGGGTGTATAAACATAGCAACAATTCTCTAGCTATGTAGTTGGTCTAGATAGCTGCTAGTTTGGCCGCAGGCCATAACTCCAAAGTTCCCAACTGCAGCATCACAAAGACGCAAGCGAATGAAATTCTTTTCAAAGCACACCTGCATAGTTACTTTAATTTTTTGTTCTGATTTGCATAAAACCACCTCTGGAGATGGACCAGAATAATGCGCATTCTAATTCATGTGGACGCGACCAATGCGCATTGGCTCGTGCAGCGTTGACTGGCCTTTAGGATCCCTCATTAGCTCCAAAAGACTTAAAGTGTGCCTTGAGTCCTTCCCTAAGGCAGTAGCTAAACCAGCAGTGCAAAAAAACTCTAGTGAGTGTCAAAACCCTTGCCATTCATCTTCAAAAATCTCTGCTTCCATGTTTGTTTCCATCTCTGCTTCCATGTTTGTTTCCATCTCTGCTTCCATGTTTGTTTCATCTCTGCTTCCATGTTTGTTTCATCTCTGCTTCCATGTTTGTTTCCATCTCTGCTTCCATGTTTGTTTCATCTCTGCTTCCATGTTTGTTTCCATCTCTGCTTCCATGTTTGTTTCCATCTCTGCTTCCATGTTTGTTTCCATCTCTGCTTCCATGTTTGTTTCCATCTCTGCTTCCATGTTTGTTTCCATCTCTGCTTCCATGTTTGTTTCCATCTCTGCTTCCATGTTTGTTTCTATCTTGCTTCCATGTTTGTTTCCATCTCTGCTTCCATGTTTGTTTCCATCTCTGCTTCCATGTTTGTTTCATCTCTGCTTCCATGTTTGTTTCCATCTCTGCTTCCATGTTTGTTTCCATCTCTGCTTCCATGTTTGTTTCATCTCTGCTTCCATGTTTGTTTCCATCTCTGCTTCCATGTTTGTTTCCATCTCTGCTTCCATGTTTGTTTCCATCTCTGCTTCCATGTTTGTTTCCATCTCTGCTTCCATGTTTGTTTCCATCTCTGCTTCCATGTTTGTTTCCATCTCTGCTTCCATGTTTGTTTCTATCTTGCTTCCATGTTTGTTTCCATCTCTGCTTCCATGTTTGTTTCCATCTCTGCTTCCATGTTTGTTTCCATCTCTGCTTCCATGTTTGTTTCCATCTCTGCTTCCATGTTTGTTTCCATCTCTGCTTCCATGTCTCTGTTTCCATGTTTGTTTCCATCTCTGCTTCCATGTTTGTTTCCATCTCTGCTTTCAACTCACATCATACAATGTTGATTCATAACAACTTGAGTATCAGAAAACTGCAAATCCTCCAATGCATGTCCACGACTACTTTGTAGCTCGATTGTGGTAAACGAGTGTGGATAGAGGTGGTTGTTTTGATGGTGCAACCAAGCTAGCTCATGGTCTGTATATAATCAGTATGAGTGAAGACCTGGCCTGCGATATCATAAGCGTTATAGGCAGAACAAATGACCTGTATTCAATTCTGCTGTTTGGTTTGTGGACTTCTTGCTGGAAACTGTTACCAGATCCAAAGGAGACTGTAGCTGGTCCTGACATGCTGTTTGGTTGGGGGAGTTCTCCTTTATAACTGTTACCACTTTCTTGAAGGAGGTTGTAGCTGATCCTATTTGGGTTCAGTGAACAAGACATGGCATGTGTTGGTGTGTGTAGTGCACAACAACAATAGTTAAATAAGTTAGAAAAGGTGTTTAAAAGTCGTCGAGACACCGTAGTTCACACTTAACATAGTCTCTCACAGAATTAACAAACAAATAAACAAAACCACTTGAAACTAACAAAATATTTCTGACAGCTATATCGGTTTTAAAAAAAAGGGAAAAAAAGGAACAAGCTGTACCCACGTAGACGACAACCACTTTGGAACTTAACCATATGGTAAGGGGTCATCTAACTGGTTGTGGGGTATGTAGGTGCAGTTTTATTCCATTCTCTTTTAATAGTGTTTTTTTAATTTCATTTTTTTTGTTCTTGAATAAATAAGAGGTCCAGTGCATTGCATGACCATATTAAGTCACTGGATGGGTAACTGCCGGGAAACTTAATGCCTAATAGTTGGGAGGAAAAGCCAGTTAAAATGCTTTTCATGTATTTCACTTCTACAATTTCATGGCAAGCATCCCATGATAGATGGTTTGTTGTGTGTATTTCACTCGTACAAATTCTGTGAAAGTCCCTTCATGAAATTCTTAATTTTCATATACACTGGAACCTCCGAATAGTGGACAAGTTGGGACATACCTCTTTGTCCATTATTCGGAGGTTGTCCTTTATTGGGAGGCTTCTTTATTACTCTGTTGTATATAGGTCATGCACACACCAGCAATCAATATCTCAGTTTTGTAGGTCATGCAGACACCAGTATAAAACATTGTACATTCTCAGTTAGTTTTGTATTCATGTGAGGTAGTTTGTGTGACACGGACAGTGTGCCTAGAAGCACCTTTGTTAACTAATGAACTTGTACAAGCAGCTTCATCAAGGAATCCACGACTCTCTAGAAAATCTTTATAACACCTTCCAGTGACTCAAGTGCTTCTGTATAACTCTTTATTTTTGTTGGAGGTGTCTGTAAATATTCGTCTTCTTCATCAGATTGATTTTCGTCAGCATCTTTGGTTTCAACTAAGAAGTTTTGTTCCCATGTGTCATCATCGATGTTAGCACAAACAGGGAGGCCATTGTCTCCATGCTAGTATTTCATGGGCTGTATCGAGATCATGAAATGGATCTCCTCTTCATTTTAAGCTACTCAGGGATAAATCAGTGTTAAGAATACCTCCGCTTCGAAAACACTTCATTATAGTTTCCATCTTTACTTCTTTCCATGCTAGAGCTACCCATCGAATTGCTGCACGGACATTGATACATTTCACTGCTTCTGTTGCACAGCTACATGCATCAATCTTCGCTAAAACATAATGAAGAAATAGCTGACGGTAATGACATTAGAAATTCTGGATAATCCCCAAATCTATTGGCTGTAATTTTGCATTTCTCCCATCATCCATGCCTTGTTCTGGCAGTAATACTTAACAGGAAGACCATATGTATCAAAACCTTGGAAGCACCTAGGTTTTTCATATTTCCAGATGACAATGGGAGTTTCCTTTTTACCAGCTGCACTCACTATGGGGGTTACTATTCAGAGGCTTTCTAAAGCACTATTCCTATGGAAATATCCATCGGTGCATCTGCCTCTGTCCGTTATAAGCTATTTGGAGTGTCCGTTATCAGAGGTTCCACTGTATACAATTGCCATGGACAGAATTTAAAATTGTAGAATGAACATCTCTTGGTTATAACATGTTTTTCCCCAGCTATATTACTTTGTTTTATTGTAATAGTGCAATATGGTGTAAATGATTTAAATGGAGAGGGTCACTTACCAAGATGGTCTATATAGGTAAACTCTATATAGGTACACTCTATATAGGTACACTCTATATAGGTACACCCTTTTTGACTGGTTTTGACCAGTCAAATCATGTTTGTTTTTAAATAGACCCATTTATCATGAATTATTTCAAATAGAACCATAAGATGTATAGCTTATTCCAAGAGCCTTCCACTGATATACTTTATATTAGATCTCCAAAGTACAGCAGCTAGTACCCTAGTCACCTGACTTGCACCAGAGTGACTTGACCTGCACCATAGTGACTTGACTTGACCTGCACCAGAGTGACTTGACCTGACCTGCACCAGAGTGATTTGACCTGACCTGCACCAGAGTGACTTGTCCCTAGGTCACAAAAAGTATATTCATGACTGAAAGTGTGCACTTGGAATCACTTCCATTTATGGATAAAGTGACCACTAACTTATGCAGGTTTACCACAAACCTTGGTAGCAAAATTGCAGAATAACTGACTACTCAGCCATTTTGCTTCTGTAAAGATTAGTGGTAAACCCTGTATTCATTGCACACATAGTGGTCACTTTAGTACGTCCATAAATGGAAGTGATTCCAAGTGCACACTTTCAATCATTTGTCAGGTCACTACCATTCAGGTCACTAGAATAGACTACTTTCAGTCATTTGTGACCCAGGTCAGGTTACTACCATTCAGGTCATGCCACTAGGGTACTGACTACTTTGCCTCTAAAGTTGATGGAAGTCTAACATGAAGAAATTTTGAATTGGGGGCCAAAGCAGTTATGGGTGTTTTACAATTCATGATAAACAGGTGTCATCCCTCTTGAATTAAAGTTGAAAAACAACAGTATTATTCAAGTAGTTATTGATTTATAGGGATATCTCCACAAGCAACCAAATAGCAGAAATGAAACCACTTTCAAAAACTAACTTATTTGTTGTAGTTGCTCACCACACAAGTCAGCACATACCTTGTTGTTTGGTATTAGAGTCAGCCAAAGATCACCTCATACAACATCCTTCTAGGACTTGGCAAGAGTTACATGGCTCAGAATTATTGCTGTTTAGTTTCTTGCTTTTGCTTATCAAGACAGTTCATTAGAAAATTAACTGACTGAACTGCATAGCATGACTTGAACTGCATAGCATGAAAGAATTTCCAAAGCTACAATCATTACCCATTTCTGATTATAAAACACCGTGTTAGCTAGCCTGATTGCATCATATGAGCTAGCCTGATTGCAACATGTGAGCTAGCCTGATTGCATCATGTGAGCTAGCCTGATTGCATCATGTGAGCTAGTCTGATTGCATCATGTGAGCTAGTCTGATTGCATGCTTTATCCATGCCTTACAAATTAGTGGATGTGTGTTGTACTCAAAGTTTTTATGAATTGACCTTTTTATACGAGAGAAAAGCAGTGATGGGTCACAGATGCATAAGACAAGTGTATTTGAAAAGAAAGGGAGGGGGGGGGGAATTTCCCGTGTAGGCCATAAGACCTTTACCTTGTTATATATAGTACAGATTTTAATAGCCAAAGTTTCAGCCAGTCTTCATCAGGTTGTTGTCCCTGATGAAGTGTTTCAGTGACACACACATAGGCTTCAAGAAGCTATTGAAAGAGAAACCTTAAAATATTTAATGTCAGCTGAAAATAATCGCACAACATTATTTGTTGTTATTAGTTTGTTGTTTGTTTTCTTGTTTCTTTTATTTCTGTTTCTATAATTAGTTTAGCGGTCAGTCAAGTCGTTGCAACATTAAGAGGCTTTCTAACTTGTTTTTCTTGTTCTGCAGTATTCAAGTCCAACAATACCTATTATTATCCCCATAGTAGAGAATCTGCTACAGCTTCCTTCAACTTTCTGGTAGGAAAGAACTCCACAAACCAAAGAGCAGAGAAAGAAAAATTAATCAACTAACTTGTTTCTTGTTGATTGTCAGCATATCCACACTTTGTTGTTGCTACCAACCCCATGGTACAGGATGAGCTACAGCCTTCAGGGATTTGGTAACAGAAAACTCTAAAAACCAAACAGCAGGAAAAAACGCAAATCTCAATATATCAACTGAGCATATGAGCTAGCTGTGTCAATGAATTGATATGCCTGATGACCCTATTTTTCTGCGATCAGTAATCAAATTAATAGTGGATGAATGTATGAGCGCTCCACTAGGATTAGCTATGATTTAGATTTAGTTATAGCTAGCACTGCTTCTTCTCTCACTTACCTTATTAAGTAAAATTGGTGATTGAGATGATCATTACCAGATAAGAATTTGTGATGACAATTAGCAAGTACAATGATGCAAACAGTGCACATGTATTAGGATCCTTCTGGCACTAAAATTGTTATGAATGGACCACTTTATTGCAAGCTCTGTGAAGCAAAAAACACGTATCGGTATGATAAGATGAATTTCATGATTTTAACCGGTTGACTGGTTTACTATCTTAAAGAAAGACTCAAAGCATGCTGAATATCTTCTTGACTCAAAGCATGCTGAATATCTTCTTGACTCAAGGCTGCTGAATATCTTTACTCACGGCATGCTGAATAACTTCTTGACAAGGCTGCCGAATATCTTCTTGACTCAAGGCCAGCTGAATATCTTGACTCGAGGCCTGCTGTGAATATCTTGACTCAAGGCTGCCGAATATCTTCTTGACTCAAGGCTGCTGAATATCTTGACTCAAGGCATGCTGAATATCTTCTTGACTCAAGGCTGCTGAATATCTTGACTCAAGGCTGCTGAGTATCTTCTTGACTCATGGCTGCTGAATATCCTCTTGACTCAAGGCATGCTGAATATCTTCTTGACTCAAGGCTGCTGAATATCTTGACTCAAGGCTGCCGAATATCTTCTTGACTCAAGGCTGCTGAATATCTTGACTCAAGGCATGCTGAATATCTTCTTGACTCAAGGCATGTGCTGAATATCCTCTTGACTCAAGGCTGCTGAATATCTTGACTCAAGGCATGCTGAATATCTTCTTGACTCAAGACTGCCGAATATCTTCTTGACTCAAGGCTGCTGAATATCTTGACTCAAGGCATGCTGAATATCTTCTTGATGCAAGGCATGCTGAATATCCTCTTGACTCAAGGCTGCTGAATATCTTGACTCAAGGCATGCTGAATATCCTCTTGACTCAAGGCATGCCTAATATCTTCTTGACTCAAGGCTGCTGAATATCTTGACTCAAGGCATGCTGAATATCTTCTTGACTCAAGGCTGCCGAATATCTTCTTGACTCAAGGCTGCTGAATATCTTGACTCAAGGCATGCTGAATATCTTCTTGACTCAAGGCTGCCGAATATCTTCTTGACTCAAGGCTGCTGAATATCTTGACTCAAGGCTGCTGAATATCTTGACTCAAGGCTGCTGAATATCTTGACTCAAGGCATGCTGAATATCTTGACTCAAGGCATACTGAATATCTTCTTGACTCAAGGCTGCCAAATATCTTCTTGACTCAAGGCTGCCGAATATCTTCTTGACTCAAGGCTGCTAAATATCTTGACTCAAGGCTGCTGAATATCTTGACTCAAGGCTGCTGACTCAAGGTATGCTGAATATCTTGACTCAAGGCTGCTGAATATATTTTTTACTCAAGGCTGTTGAGTATCTTCTTGACTCAAGGCTGCTGAATATCTTGACTCAAGGCATACTGAATATCTTCTTGACTCAAGGCTGCCGAATATCTTCTTGACTCAAGGCTGCCGAATATCTTCTTGACTCAAGGCTGCTAAATATCTTGACTCAAGGCTGCTGAATATCTTGACTCAAGGCTGCTGAATATCTTGACTCAAGGCATGCTGAATATCTTGACTCAAGGCTGCTGAATATCTTGACTCAAGGCTGCCGAATATCTTCTTGACTCAAGGCTGCTGAATATCTTGACTCAAGGCATGCTGAATATCCTCTTGACTCAAGACATGCTGAATATCTTCTTGACTCAAGGCTGCTGAATATATTTTTGACTCAAGGCTGTTGAGTATCTTCTTGTCTCAAGGCTGCTGAATATCTTGACTCAAGGCATGTTGAATATCTTCTTGACTCAAGGCTGCTGAGTATCTTCTTGGAGCTACCAAGTTTAGTAAAGATGTTTTTGAATTACATTCAAACAGGTGGGAATGAACTCACATCTGGGAACAGGGTAACCAGGTTGTAGTCTAAACTTACTCTTTTCCATTCTTTATATATATATCTACTTTCTAAATATTTTTCATAATCAAGAAACAGATTAGACACAGGAAATTAGGAAACCCTTAAGAACAGACCTATGGGTCAAAGGTTGTGCATGGGAAAGAAAGAAGAAAAAAAAAAGGAGTGAACAGTTTTATGGTTTTGATGGAGTTTTCCTTTTCATTAATGTCTGCCAGTTCACTACTTCAAGCACAGATTCAAGGCATACTTGCAGAACTAAAATGGCTGAAGACATTAAGAAGCTGCTACCTACACAGGAAGGAAGATGGAAGGCTAACTACAACCGTTTAAAATCGACACTCACTATATAACCTGTACCTTAATTATAGATCATATCAACCTATCCATGTCAGAAGAGGAGTGGTAAAGAGCTTGTATTATAGAGCCAGGAGAGTAGTGACCGAGAAGGAGGACATTTTGGAAGGAAGAACATCATTTGAATAAGGTCTTTATAGAGAAGAGTTATCCGTAAACCTTCATCAACCTTTCGTCTGCAGATACATCTAAACATAAAAAGGAAGGTAAGTATACTGATGCAGGCAATGAGGGATCTAAAAAGAAGGATCCTATGGTAGTGATTTTTTATGCGACAGGGACATCAGGAGGGTCTGTGGGAAGTTCAACATTAAAGTTGTTTTCAGATCAGGAAGACCTCTGAGGACACAACTGAGCAGAGGAAGGATGTTTTACCAGCTAATATGCCCTCGTGCATTGTGTACTGCATCCCTTGTAGCTGTGGGAAATGCTACATAGAGGAGACCATCAGAAGACTGGAGACCAGAGTGAAAGAACACCAAAATGCCTGTAGAAAGTGTGCTAAAGAGAAGTCTGCAATTGTTGAACATGCATGGGATAATGGACATTCTATTTTGTGGAAGGAAGCCACCATCTTGGACCAGACCAGAAAACAGAAGGAACTGCTGATGAAGAAGGCATTGCACATCAGCCTTGCACCCGAGCGGTTCAATAGTGGAATGGACTTGCCTGGCTGCTGGGGAGCCACTCTCAACTTGAAGCCATGACCACTATAATTGCATATTTGTTTATTACTTATTATTGTTGTTGCTGTTATTGTTATTATTAGTAGTAGTAGTAGTATTTATTATTTGTTTATTTGTTTATTATTTATTATTATTATTATTATTTTTATATTATTACTATTTTTTGTTTTGTTTATCTATTATTATTGTATTATTGATTGTATTATTGTAGTAGTAGTAGTATTATTTTTATTATTATAATTAATTATTTTCACATCTGGTTCACATGCTTGATGCATGTGCCGAGATGTGGTTTTGTAGCATGTGGCTGGCTGCCAGTGGCAGGCTCACGCGAGTCTTAGCTTCTCTTTATTCCTGATGAAGGCTAGAGCATCTGCTCAAATCGTCGAGAGAATACAATTCCAAGTTGATTATTGAGAAGTTTATTGTAATTGTGTTTTTTTCTGTGCTAGTTTTTTTTTTGTTGTTGTTGTTTGGGGGGCAGTTGGTTTTTTTGGGGAATTTTGTCACTGTATACAAAACACTCAGTACATGCTTGGAATTGAGGATCAACACATGTGGGGACTAGAGAGCATTACTGCACATGTTTTGGTCTAGAGGGTGTTGGTCTGCACATGTTTGGTCTAGAAGGTGTTGGCTGCACATGTTTGGTCTAGAAGGTGTTGGCTGCATGTTTGGTCTAGAGGGTGTTGGTCTGCACATGTTTGGTCTAGAGGGTGTTGGTCTGCACATGTTTGGTCTAGAGGGTGTTGGCTGAACATGTTTGGTCTAGAGGGTGTTGGTCTGCACATGTTTGGTCTAGAGGGTGTTGGCTGCACATGTTTGGTCTAGAGGGTGTTGGTCTGCACATGTTTGGTCTAGACGGTGTTGATCTGCACATGTTTGGTCTAGAGGGTGTTGATCTGCACATGTTTGGTCTAGAGGGTGTTGGCTGCACATGTTTGGTCTAGAGGGTGTTGGTCTGCACATGTTTGGTCTAGAGGGTGTTGGCTGCACATGTTTGGTCTAGAGGATGTTGGTCTGCACATGTTTGGTCTAGAGGGTGTTGGCTGCACATGTTTGGTCTAGAGGGTGTTGATCTGCACATGTTTTGTCTGGAGGGTGTTGGCTGCACATGTTTAGTCTGGAGGGTGTTGGTCTACACATGTTTGGTCTAAAGGGTGTTGGCTGCACATGTTTGGTCTAGAGGGTGTTGGTCTGCACATGTTTGGTCTAGACAGTGTTGATCTGCACATGTTTGGTCTAGAGGGTGTTGATCTGCACATGTTTGGTCTAGAGGGTGGTCTGCACATGTTTGGTCTAGAGGGTGTTGGTCTGCACATGTTTGGTCTAGAGGGTGTTGGCTGCACATGTTTGGTCTAGAGGGTGTTGGCTGCATATGTTTGGTCTAGAGGGTGTTGGCTGCACATGTTTCGTCTAGAGGATGTTGGTCTGCACATGTTTGGTCTAGAGGGTGTCGGCTGCACATGTTTGGTCTAGAGGGTGTTGATCTGCACATGTTTGGTCTCGATGGTGTTGGTCTGCACATGTTTGGTCTAGAGGGTGTTGGTCTGCACATGTTTGGTCTAGAGGGTGTTGGTCTGCACATGTTTGGTCTAGAGGGTGTTGGTCTGCACATGTTTGGTCTAGAGGGTGTTGGTCTGCACATGTTTGGTCTAGAGGGTGTTGGTCTGCACATGTTTGGTCTAGAGGGTGTTGGTCTGCACATGTTTGTTCTCGAGGGTGTTGGTCTGCACATGTTTGGTCTAGAGGGTGTTGGTCTGCACATGTTTGGTCTAGAGGGTGTTGGTCTGCACATGTTTGTTCTCGAGGGTGTTGGTCTGCACATGTTTGGTCTAGAGGGTGTTGGTCTGCACATGTTTGGTCTAGAGGGTGTTGGCTGCACATGTTTGGTCTAGAGGGTGTTGGTCTGCACATGTTTGGTCTAGAGGGTGTTGGTCTGCACATGTTTGGTCTAGAGGGTGTTGGTCTGCACATGTTTGGTCTAGAGGGTGTTGGTCTGCACATGTTTGGTCTAGAGCAGGGATTTTTTTAACTGTTCCTCCATCATTTACCCCCTCAGCCTGATGTACTTGGACATTTACCTCCTTACTCCCATAGAAAAAATGCATAGCCATCATAAGGCACAGAAAAGTAAGAAGATAAGAAAACACATTTATTATCTAGGTTTTGTATATATAAAATATAAAGAAATGATATAGTCCATTCGTATCACTATAAAAATAAATCAAACAGAAACACCAGAAGCATTTATCAGTGGGAACACTGCTGATTCATTGAGTCAACCAGTTTATTTATTCGAGGAGCTGTTGATGACAACACTAATATCGTCATCAATTTTCACGTGATTCCTGGCCTTTGTCTTCATTGCTACTAAACTTGAAAACCCTGATTCATGTAGTGACAAATGGAAGAAGCAACTTGGAAGGCACGCTGAGTAAGAAGTGGTAGTTTTATCCAAAAATCAACACCAACCTTTTCAAATTCTTCTCTAAGATTAGCAGAGGATTGAAGATCAATCAGCTCATCTTTTGCTGGGTCGTCATCTTTCATTTCTGACAGTTCAGTGGTAAAAAGTCTTATTATCCATCTCTGTAAAAATCATGTATTTTGAAAAGTAGCCAGTGAAGTTTTCCTTTCAAGTTTTCAAATGATCTGTGATGTCTTCATTTATCTCAGGTAACACACTAGGTCTTTCACTAATGACCTCATCCAAGTTTGGAAAATTTGCCAAGTTACTTTGATGAACTCTTTGTACCCTTAAGTCCACAGCTTTGAATCCCGGTCACACGGTCACAAAGAAAAATCTCTACCTCAGTACGGAGCTCAAACACATGATTAAGAATAAGTCCACGTGAAAGCCACCTCACCTCAGTATGAAGCAAAAGAGTTGAATGCTCAGAACCCATCTCATCACAAAAAGCTTTGAACAAACGGTGATTCAGTGCTCGGGCACAAATTAAATTAACAGCCTCGACAACTTTCTACAAAACCATTTTCAGATTTTCAGGAAGCGTTTTTGTAGCCAATGCATGTCTGTGAAGAACACAGCATGTTATTATCACATTGGGTGCCTTTTGCTTCACAAGTGCAGTGAAGCCTGATCTCACTCCCATCATGGCTGGAGCTCCATCAGTACAGATTGAACCAACAATGTCCCATGTGAGATTGTTCCTTTCAAAGAAGTCTTGTGTTTTCGGCATTATCAGTAGCCTCTGTGGTTTGTTGGAAATGTTCACAGAAGAGAAATTCATTCTTCAGTTCTTTTCCACATATGTAACGGACAAAACAAGAAGTTGTGACAAATTTGCAACATCACAGGATTCATCAAGTTGCAAAGAAATTTTTGCTGGGATAGATTTGATCTGTTCAATAACTTGTTGACAAACATCTTGAGACATTTCAATAATGCGTCGATGAATTATGTCATTAGTAAGGGTCTTGAATCTTCTGTTTTGCTTCTTTCCCACATACATGTTCAACCATTTCTAAGGCACAAGGTTTCATCAGCTTCTTGGCAATGTCACGCGGTTTCATTGCCTTTGCTATTTGCTGCGCTACATGATAGGAAGTTGCAAGCATTGGTTTCTTCTTAGAGATACGAAGCCAAGTGTAGGCAGTGCCTGCAGCCCTAAACCTAGCTATCTTTACTTCAAATTTAGCATGGTCATTAGATGCATGGGCAGGATGTGTAGCTTGCAGATGCTGTTTCAGTATTGAAGGTTTCAGTGACCCATTTCCAAGAACTTTTGAGCACAGCAGACACTGAAGCTCCTCCATACCATCCACAACAACGAAGTCAAAGCCATATTGTACATATGAATCAAGGTATGTAGTACGTGTCTTGGACATGGCAAAATCTAAAAGAAATAATTATGTAATATAATTATAAACTTTGGCTACTAGGTCTATTACTACCTGAAACCAAGGTCAAAGGTAGTGTATTAGTTGAATAAACCTAGTTGCCTTAGTTCATATGTTATATACCTTGGTTGTTGTCTGATCTCCAGCAGCTGAGCTATTGTGAGCTAGCTTAAACTAGCTATTTTCTCTGAGCTACTAATGAGCTAGCTGTAGTAAATAGAAATTTTGGTTTGTGATGAGTTTTTCATGAATGGATATGCCAGTGGAAGGGACATGATGCTGAATAGCAATGAAAACTCTCCCAGACATATATATAGTAAAACAATGAAAACAATCACAGACCAAAGGCAATATAGTGTGAATTATAATAATAAGAAATAGTGACCTCAGGTAAGTTATATAATATACCAACCTGCTTAAGAGGTCTATAAGCCTCCCTTTTCCTTATTCAATTATCAGGTATGGCAATTATTTACCCCATGCCATGTCGTTTCTTACCCCCAGGGGGTAAATTTACCCCTGGTTGAGAATCCCTGGTCTAGAGGGTGTTGGTCTGTACATGTTTGGTCTGGGGTGTGTGATCTGGAGTATGTGTGTTGGTTCTTACAAATTGGCATGTATAGATTTTAACTGCAAAATGAGCTGGCTAATTTAGTCATGCTATCACTTGCATTTACATAATTAAAATTCCTATATATTTGGCTGTTACTGTACTTTATTGGATTACAGGTATGCAAATTCTAATCATGTGTATGAAACTGCTGAACTTGATGCCAGCAATCTTATACAACTGTAAGTACCAGTTCAGTTATTCATAATGTCTTGCTAAATCTCACCTTATGTGTACAAAATCATATTCCAACTTCTTACCTCTCCCTCTCCCCTGCCACCCTGCTCCTCATTCCTTCTTCCTCATACCCTTCTTCCACTTCTCCCCTCTCTGCCTTCTACCTTTTCCTTCTTACTCCTCCATAGTTTGTTTCAAGACCTGTCTATTCAAGGTAAATTAGATGCAGCTCAGCAGTGTTCTCTGGTATTTCTCCTTGACAAGTTGAGAAGATTGCCCATGCAGCAACCATTCTTGTGTGTTTATAAAGCTCCAAGGTCTGCTCCGAAGAATATCATCACATTCATAATCCGTTGTGGATAGACACATTTTTTTTGGTATATAGCTAGATCTAACACTACTTGCATATATTAAGTATGCATAAATTTGTGTGGATTATATTATATTCATAATCCATTGTGGATAGACATTCTAAAAGTACTTTATAGATAATAGAGCTATTGCTCATTTGATCAAAGATGCAACTAGGTATATCTTAGGAATAGCAATGCTGGTATTAACTGGCAGTATTGATGTTCTGCGCATGCGTACATGTATGGCAATAATGGGTAAAGGGTCGTGTACGAGGATGTGTCTACAGCTAGTGTATAATGTTATCTAGCTATTGCATAGTATTGTCTATCTCCCTCCAAGTCTTTATGTATGCCATAAAGGCTGAGTTAATAGTGTAACCGGTCCGGTGGTTTCCTATCTCTGGTGGATCTTCGGAGTGGTGGTGGGGTGGTTGGGGGGCCTGGTGTTTGGGGGCTGCCCTGTTTTGGAATGAGGGGGGCAGCTGGTGATGCTGGAGTCTGGATCGGTTGGCTTGGGTTCGAGATCTCTGGTGGGGGAGGGGTGGTAGGTCGGGTTGGGGAGTTGCTCTCCTGGGGTGGTGGGTTAGTAGATCTGCCTGAGCTCGGGGGTGGGTGGTATTGGGGTGTTGGAGCCTGAGTCTTGGGAGTAGAGGTGTTTCTTGGTATTGGTTGGTGGATGGGGATGTAGACCCTCAGGAATCTTCTGTTCCTCAGTGTTGTGCGACCGGAGCCATCAAGTCTGACTAGGTATTGGTGGTATTGGTGCACCGAGCCAGTCCTGTCCCATTTGGTGGGGTGGTGGCTTACTCGGTTTTGTACCCTCACGTGATCACCAACCTTGAGTGGGGTCAGAGGCCTGGTATGGAGGGTCCATCTGTCCTGGGCATCTTGGTGCCTGTGTGAAAGTGCAGTTTCCCTTGAGTCCAGCAGGTCCTTCCAAGGTTGTAGACGCTTGTACTTCCCAGGGAGGATGGGAATGAGGTCTCTGATCGTTCTGCCAAAGATGTAGTTGGCCGGAGATTGTTTCGTTGTCGGGTCAGGGGTATTCCTATATTGGAGGATGGCCTGTTGGAAGGTGTCCATGTCTATCTTCCCATCTGGCTTGGTGTTGTCGGCAGGTATCCTTTTTACCGTTTTAACCCCCACCTCCGCTCGGCAATTGCTGTGGGGAAACGCTACTGAGCTCAGCCGGTGAAGCACCCCCCAGTTCTTGAGAAAGGTCTTGGTGAGGTATGACGTGAATTCTGGTCCACCATCTATGGCTATTTCCTCTGGTATGCCATATGTGGAGAATGTGGTGCGGAGTATGCTGATGAGACCTTGAGCCCCATTAGATGCATGGGACACAATAGGCCAGTTAGAGTACCGGTCAACAATGACCAGGTATGACCTTCCCAGGTGGTGAAAATAGTCGGCACATAGGTATTGGAATGGGTAGGCTGGTGAGACAGGTGTGGTTGGGGGTAGGGCTACCTGAGATGGAGCCATCCTGTTGCAGCTGCTGCCTTCCAGTCTGGTGGTCTTGATGTCCTTGTTTATGCCAGGCCGATATATCGAGGTCTCTGCCTTTGATGTCATCAATGAGGTCCCCTGGTGGGCTGCATGTAGGGCCATCAGGCAGGTTGGCCTAAATGCTGATGGTATCACAAGTCGGTCGCCATATACCACTACTCCATCAATGGAGTATAGATGGTGTCTGATGCTATGGAATACCCGGATGTTGTGTGGGACGAGGAGTCTGTCCTCTGGGAAACCCTCCTCGATTGTGGAGAGGAGGAGGCACATGTCTTGGTCAGACGAGGTGGCCGTTTGAACCTGCTCCCAGTCTATGGGCTTGATCGACTCCAGGGCTGCCATTAGTGAGTCCAAAATTGTGGATTCTACCAATTGTGAGATGGAGTGATTCTCTGTGGGGATGCCTGCCATCAGTCTAGATGGGATGCGGGTTGGTGGCTGCTGTGGTTGGTGACCTGTCCCCCAGGATCTTCAGCAGTGGCCGGTGGTCTACTGCGATGGTAAGGTGGGTGCAGCCTAGGACGAAATGTCTGGTTTTATCCAGAGCATCAGCGACTGCTAGGGCATACCTAGATTCTGCACCATGGGTGAATCTGCTGCCAACAAGTGTTATCTTTCAGCCTGTCTTGCAACAGAATAGGTCCCTGGATGGGCAATGACAGTGCTTTTGGAATAACCAGTAGCCTTGGACCAGTCTGTTGCCAGGCATGTGGCTCTGCTTTTGTCAAATATTTCTACTCCTTTGACGATGTCAGCTGTGATGGCTAGTTTGGAGTCTGCAAATGCCTTCTGGTGAGTCTCACTCCATGTAAATTTCTCCGTGGGTTTGAGTAGGTCCCTGAACGGTTGCATTTCTTTAGTCATGCTGAAGGAGTACGAAACCTGGTTCACAAGCCCAAACCAGGATCTGACATCTGTGATGTTCTTTGGGGTGGGGAATGTGATTGCCCTGATGAACTTGCTGCAGGGTTTAACGGTCGACCTGGTAATCTCGAATCCTGCGAATTCAATTTCGTCCTCTGCGAACTTGAACTTGTCAGGGTTCAGGGTTATTCCGTTTCTACCACATATGTCCAGCCATTCAGTGGCTTGGTGGTAGCAGTATTGATGTTCGATGGACCCCAAACTAAGTTGCAGCCACACGAAGAAGCCAGCCGATCGGAGAGGAGACTAACCCGAATTAGCGCCCACCATCACGATGACTGAAGTAAAGTGCCCATTCGCCGGCTGTACGTATATCCTACCAGACCTAGAACCCACACTAGCAGCTGCAATGCTGTCAGCCCATGCCCTGAACCACAGAGCGACTGCACCAACACAGGCAGCCAGGGTAGAGAAGGTGAGGAGGCCAGACATAGAGAGGAGACCATCCAGAACAGGACCACCCCAGAGAGAGGAAGCATGCTCCTACTGTGGAGGAAGGGGCCATGAGAAGAACGCCCCAACCAGGATCAGAAGGACAGAATGCCCAGCATTCGGGACCACATGCACCGGCTGTGGCAAGCCTCACCACCTGGAAAAGGTATGTCGACAAAGGCACACACAGCAGGAGAATGCCATGAGTGATTACATGTGTGTCATCAATACCCCCAACACCGCCATGGAGCACCACACATACGACCAGACCAGTGGCAGATGGACCAAAGGTACATCGAAACCACAACCACATGTACAGCTCCAAATCGAAATAACCACTGAAGACTAGCCCACCTAGGACACACCTTGGCCACAGGTGACAGGAAGATCACTGCATGGGCAATGGCGGACACAGGATGTCAGAGCTGCCTCACAGGTACACACATCCTCAAGGAACTAGGCTTGACTGCTAACAACCTCATCCCTGTAAGACTACAAATGAGAGCAGCCAACAACAGCCACCTCCACATCTTAGGAGCAGTCGTCCTGAGATTTACTGACACCAGCTCAGCACTATCTACCAGACAGATGGTATACGTGTCCAAAGACGTTAAGAAGCTATACCTTAGCAGGGAGGCCTGTACAGACCTGGGCTACATCCCACAGAAGTTCCCAACAGAGGCAATCTCCACCATGGAAGCAGAAGAGGACAGCCCCAGGGCCACCGCAACTATACTAACCACCAAGAGCTGTCAATGTCCCAGAAGATCCACTCCACCTCCACTGTCCAAAACCCTGCCATTCGCTGCAACGGAGAAGAACAGGAAGAAGCTGGAAGACCACCTTAGGAGCGCTTACAATAGCAGCACATTCAACACCTGCCCACACCAACGCCTCTCACTCATGTCTGGGCCACCCCTGCGGCTCATGATAGATCAAGACGCTACACCTATAGCCCACCATAACCCCATACCAGTCCCCATCCACTGGCAGGAGGAAGTGAAGGAAGGCCTCGACTGGGACGTCCGTCTAGGTGTCTTGGAGAAGGTACCTATAGGCACCCCCATTACATGGTGCCACCGCATGATCATATGCCCCAAGAAGAATGGTTCCCTCAGGCGGACGATAGATTTTCAGGCACTCAACCAACATGCCACCACGGAAACTCACCACACCCAGTCCCCCTTCCACCAAGCACGATCAGTCCCCAGAGAGACCAAGAAAACAATCTTTGATGCCTGGAATGGATATCACTCCATCCCACTCCACCAGGCTGACAGACATTATACCACTTTCATTACCCCATGGGGTCGATACCGCTACTGCACCGCTCCACAAGGCTACATAGCCTCCGGAGACGGTTATACCAGCAGGTACGACAGTATAGTATCCCTCATCCCAAGGAAGATGAAATGCATTGACGACACTCTCCTATGGTCCGACTCCACCACAGACTGCTACCACCAAGCCACTGAATGGCTGGACATCTGTGGTAGAAACGGAATAACCCTGAACCCTGACAAGTTCAAGTTCGCAGAGGACGAAATTGAATTCGCAGGATTCGAGATTACCAGGTCAACCGTTAAACCCTGCAGCAAGTTCATCAGGGCAATCACAGATTTCCCCACCCCAAAGAACATCACAGATGTCAGATCCTGGTTTGGGCTCGTGAACCAGGTTTCGTACTCCTTCAGCATGACTAAAGAAATGTAACCGTTCAGGGACCTACTCAAACCAAGTTAATACCAGCATAGATAATAGAGCTATTGCTCATTTGATCAAAGATGCAACTAGGTATAAATAGGTTCTTAAGAATAGCAATGCTGGTATTAAATGGCAGTATTGATGTTCTGTGCATGCGTACATGTATGGCAATAATGGGTAAAGGGTTGTGTATGAGGATGTGTCTACAGCTAGTGTATAATGTTATCTAGCTATTGCATAGTATTGTCTACTTTATCTAACTCTCCTGGGGTGCAAGGTGGGGGGGGGGGGGGGGGGGGGGGTGGGGGGGGAGGAGGGGGCATTTCCAGTAAAATAATAAAGGTGCAATAGGAAGTACTACCAAAACCTTCCACAACTGAATAACAAGCACACTTAAGTATGTAACACTTAATTAAAAGGTTTTGCCTATTTCCACACAAAGATCTGGAGCATGTCATGTGTATATCCTAACTGCGAATGTCAAAGAGGAGGGAAGAAAACTTGCTGCACAGGGAAGTGAGAATGAGTTGCATGGTTAATAGGCAGGTTAATAGGCAGGAAAGGATGATGGAGCTTTATCTATTCAGTTTATCTGCATGCTCTAGCTATGGTGGTGTGACACTGCCTTAAATCAAATGTGTTTACTAAACTGGAAATGATCATCACAATGAATCCCGAGTCTCTCGCCTCAATCTCTTGCACCAGTTTGGTATATGTATATGTACAGATGAACTATGCTAAAGGTGGCCAGATATTTACCATACTAATTGCTTTAAAAAATATATATCCCTTTCGCTCACTACTCAATTTTGCAGTGGCTACTATATAATTTAAAAACCCAACTGAGAGATTTAGTATCAAGAACTACATTTTCTTCCCAGCTTCCAATAATGGGTCTTTCTTCCATGCTGGAAATATATTCACTCATTTACGAATAGATCATATCCGTCACTTACAGACCGTCAAAACTTGCTGCCACTATATATACACTCAATTTTTACTTATCACTGAAAACATTCCTATTAGACTTTTCTGGGATCATTTTACCCAAAACTTGAACTCAAATCTCACCTGCTGTTACACTGGATGTGCTCATGAGTAAATTGTGTTCAATTTCCCCCTAGCACAAAATTTCTTGTTTGTCAAGTTAAGTAAATTTCATGGATGCTTACAGTGCTTTAGGAATAGCTACCATCTTCAGCATTTTCACATTAATGATAAATGTCTATATAGCTAATCCTTCAGTTTGCAATGCATAATAGTAGCTAGGTACTAGCTCTCACCTTCCCAGTCAGACAAGTGTCACAACCTGGAAAGGGAATGGCTAGCAGAGCAATGTTAGCTATTGTAGAATGAGCTGAGAAGTAAATACGCTTAGCAAGCTGGGACCAGTTGAAGCATGGCAAGAGCAAGCATGGGGAAAACAAACCAAGGCCAGTTAATGGCGACAAGAAATCTGGCCAGATGCCAACCGTCACATAAACCAGCTATTTTAGCAAATTTGGCAAGACAAGTCAAGTCTGGACCAGCTTCCTAAGGATGACAGAAGCAAGCTGTTTAATTAAATAGGGTACTTTATCACACACTGTCAATTAGCTAGTTAGTTGATCCTTGTAAAGTAGTGCTAACCTCTGTCTGAACGGTTATATAGGTACCACTCTATGTTGTCATGCAAGGCTTCCTGCTTGGCTCACCCCAGACTGGCAGAAATGGTTTAATTTCAACATGCAGTGATACCTTTGCCCCATTAAACCTTTCGGCTGCAGTTACTGAGGTTGGTGCAGTGGCAGTCCAAGCGGAGATTTTGAAGGGTGAGAAGTACGCCCACCTGGACTCGGCATACAAGTTTGTACCTGTGGCGGTAGAGACGTGTGGATCCTTTGGGCCTCAAGCAAAGGCATTCTTCAGGAAGTTGGGACGCCGCCTGAGGTCAGTTACTTACGAAGAGAACTCCCACCAAAATCCTTCTTCAATGGATTTCTGTGGCTGTGCAGTGTGGAAATCCAGCCTCAGTAATGGGATCTTTACCATCAGGGTTGGGGACGAGCCATTTCCCTAATGTCATCACTTGAACATTTGAACTTGAGGGGAAGGTTTTTTTATGGAACTACCTAACCACCCACAGAGCCAACATATGAGGTTGCTACACAGTATATAATAATTGCCGATAGTATCAAGTGCCATACATGCACTACATATGCCCCTCTCAGCTTCAACTCATCCTCGAGCCGCATTGGTGGTTGTCGATCACCCAATGGATACCTTCGAAACTGGCAGATTAACTTCTGCAGGCAGAGAGATGTGTTCAATTTGAGGAGGTTTCCACTCAGTTTGTCTGACTGCTGGTAGTGGAGTCCTTCCAGATATGTTGGAACCCTTATTGCTTCTTACATGTCACCCACCATTCCTAAAGAAGAAGTAATTCTTCAGGGAGTTGGGACGCCGCCTGAGGTCAGTGACTTACGAAGAGGACCTCCATCAACATCTTCTTCAACGGATTTCTGTGGCTGTGCAGCCTCAGTAATGGGATCTTTGCCATCAGGGTTGGGGACGAGCCATTTCCCTAGTCATCGCATGAACTTTTTAACTTTTTAACTTGAGGTATGGCATGTTGTGTACAGTACCATAATAGTAATATAAACAATAATAATAATTAATAAAATTATCCACAGATTCACTTCTGGAGATTTTAAACGAGGTTTCCAGAATAGGAAATCTGATTATTGCTGGAGGAGACTATAACTGCCGTGCAGACAAAAAGGATTCACCAAAATTTCAAGCCCTGCTTCAAGTTATGAGGGACAATTCCCTTGAACTAAGAACTGATCCAATGTAATGGACATACATATGTCACAATGGAACTAGTACCATACAACCTAATTTTCTCCACTCCTCAAACATCACAAATTCATATTTGACGGGGTAACTCAACAATGAGGAAACATCTCCCCATTATAGCAACATGGACAACGGTTTTACAACATGAAGTGCAAACCCAGCCCACTAAACCTCTCACTCCACGAGGTATTGATATGATGAAATTTATTAACCACCCATATTTGGAGGAATCAAGAAAGGAGGTTATATTGATGATGGTCTACAGGTGTTCAGATCAGCACTGATGGATTGTACCACTGCAGAATGAGGTAATGGAAAACATGGCATGATAGAGAGTGCGGAGAGATGAGATGTTATACTGCACCTTCTACACCTCGTAAAATCTGGATACGCAGATCTTAGATCCCTGTCTGTGAGTGGAGGAAGTGTTACAAAGATCTAAGAAAGAAGAAAAAGAATGAGTATGATGCTTTTCAAGCAGAAAGGATTGTCAGAGAAGCTGAAGAGTTCCCGTGGTTAGCGATATCCAAGATGTCTTTAAATTTGGCTGTCCCAATTGCCTTGGAGACACTGACAACTCAATCACATTATCAGTAGCCTCTGTGGTTTGTTGGAAATGTTCACAGAAGAGAAATTCATTCTTCAGGTCTTTTCCACATATGTAACTGACAAAACAAGAAGTTGTGACAAATTTGCAACATCACAGTATTCATCAAGTTGCAAAGAAATTTTTGCTGGGCTAGATTTGATCTGTTCAATAACTTGTTGACAAACATCTTGAGACATTTCAATAATGCGTTGATGAATTATGTCATTAGAAAGGGGAATGTCTTGAATCTTCTGTTTTGCTTCTTTCCCACATACATGTTCAACCATGTCTAAGGCACAAGGTTTCATCAACTTCTCGGCAATGTCACGAGGTTTCATTGCTTTTGCTATTTGCTGCGCTACATGATAGGAAGCTGCAAGCATTGGTTTCTTCTTAGATACGGATGGAGTCAAGTGTAGGCAGTGTTCCTGCAGCCCTAAACCTAGCTATCTTTACTTCAAATTTAGCACGGTCATTAGATGCATGGGCAGGATGTGTAGCTTCCAGATGCTGTTTCAGTATTGAAGGTTTCAGTGACCCATTGTTGTTGGTGCTTGGTATTACTAGAGCAGTTGTTGTTGGTGCTTGGTATGTTGGTGCATGGTATTGCTAGAGCAGTTGTTGTTGGTGCTTGGTTTTACTAGAGCAGTTGTTGTTGGTACTTGGTATTACTAGAGCAGTTGTTGTTGGTGCTTGATATTACTAGAGCAGTTGTTGTTGGTGCCTGGTATTTCTAGAGCAGTTGTTGTTGGTGCTTGGGATAGAATCAGTTGTTGTTGGTGCTTGGTAATTACTAGAGCCAGTTGTTGTTGGTGCTTGGTTTTGCTAGAGCCAGTTGTTGTTGGTGCTTGGTATTACTAGAGCAGTTGTTGTTGTTGCTTGGTATTGCTAGAGCCAGTTGTTGTTGGTGCTTGGTATTACTAGAGCCAGTTGTTGGCCTTGGTTTTGTGCTGCCTGCCTCCATGAACACAACAGAAGTCTACCTCTCCATATTGAAGTTCGGATGGCTTGGCTTTGTGGGGATAGTGTTTCTTATGTGCTTCAATATTTCTGGCTTCCTCTTGTAAAAGTTAACATACTTTTCTGTGCCATATTCTTTAATCTTGCACTTGAAATCTTGAAAAGATTTAAATTGATCACCAATATGCAGCACTGAGTCTGCCAAATTACGTGAGTTACACATGTGACATCATAAATGTGACACAAATACGTCACTGCTGGTTAAATATAATTTTGCCAGCACCCCGGTAAAATAGACACTTTGTGTATATATATATATATATATTATAATATAAGCTAAACAAATCTGGGATAGTATGGTTGTATTAAACATATTGTAGCCAAAAACTTGTCCTATTGATCTCCCATTGCATTATCCATATTCATGGCTAGTTATTATCAGCTACAACACAAGTTCTCTCTTGTGTCCAAGCCCTCGTGCATGTGCCTCCTCTCTTAAGTGTTACACATTAGGACTAAAAATAGATACAAAGAATAGGAAGTGAGATGTGTTTGTTTATATTTTCACACCCTCTCACACCCAACTCTCATCTTCTGCCAGTGCAGGATGCAGGCATCATTTCCAGTATGACAAAAACTGAGCATTTATGACAAATTACTGGGTCAACAGAGACATAAGCCTTCTTATTATTTTGGGAAAGATTTGCTGTGAAATGAAAATGTACCACAATCTTTACTTATAATTTGATATACATCAGATTCCTATTTTTAAATAACCTGTGTCTTCCAGAATTAGTAAACCCACTGCGTATTGAACCACGTTAGCTTCTTTATAATGGAAAGTTTTCTTCCAAGTAGCTTCATTCCCCCTGTAGCCAATTATCTTCTGCCTTTGCTCTTTTCACTATTATATAGGCTAAAAAAATTTGCTGCAAAATTTCCCAACTTCTGAGAGGACTCGCTAATGATGGGGCTAATGATGGGATATCGACGAGTAGCAAGCGAAGGTAATTTATATGTGGTAAGGCTCGTACTCAATTTTGAAGTCGAGTGAAAATGCCGATAAGGGGTGTTGCTTAAATTGTCCATGAATTAGTTTCTTGAATGTAATTGGGGAGAGTGTTCCAGAGCCTAGTAGTAGCAGGGGAAAATGTAAGGTAAGCAGACTGAGTTCTGTATGGGTATAGCCGAGCTGGGTAAGGATCGGAGGTTGTAGCACGGACTAGGTTGACCTTTTATCAACACATAGATTTTGTTCACGTCATGCACTAATGCTGAAGTACCTTTTCTTACACACCACATGTTCTTTATGTTCTGTTCTATGAATTACATGACTTATTTAAGAATTTCATGGCCTTTCTGTATGAATTTCATGACCTCTATGAATTTTGTGACCTCTCTCTGAATTTTGTGACCTATATGAATTTCATGACCTCTCTAGGAATTTCTTGATCTCGCCTACGTTGTAGTTGTGCTCGTCACTAACTCGATGCTGAGCAAACTGACATCTTGATCTGTATTTACCTAAGGGGCATGTCAACTATAATATAGAAGAAAGGATTTTTGATTAGTTGTGGAATAGCAAGATATGCACGGGATAAAAATTATAACTAGTGACAAACTAGATGAGTGGAGTGGCATACCTCAATGGATGTCTTGAAATCACCATATCCTCTTCTCTGGATGACATTGTTTGCAACCATGAGCATATTTGGAATGGAAAAACCACAGCAAAAGCAAATGGTCTCCTGTCCATACATTTCAATCTTTAATGCAGCATTCAAGGTAAACCTCCAAGTATTTGGATATGCGAAGCCACTTAAGTGTATTTCTTCAATGTTCAGCTGTGAATATTCTCATGCATACCAAGAGATAGTAAAGTACAAACAAGACCCTCTGATCTCAGAGTAGGCTTGGAGAAAGTGTCTATCCCAATATGTGCAGCAATGATAACTATGGCTAACAAAGCATGCTTGAAGGAATGCCTATTGCAAGATGATGTGGGCATCAGACCACATGGAGTAATGAACCCACCCCAGTTAGATAAGTGAGGACTCGGTGATGGCATGATACTTATTCCTGAAAGACTAACTGATCTAGCAGCTGAAGATGAAGATGTAATTTTCACCATTAACCTGAGGAAGTGAAAACAAGGTTGTTCCAAACAAGTTCCAAATTCACTGTCTGCAATTCTTCTAAGCCTCATCTGATTATAGCTACTATATTTTTTGGTGGGCCCAATAACTGTAACAACACTAATTGAGTAACCGAGCACAACATGATTCCAAAGAGAGCACTGAAGGTCCCATGGAGGATACATTAGCATAAGTTATAATGTTGTTATTGACATTGTAATGTCAATCATTTGGGGGGTTTTCTTGCCATTTTTTTGTTTTTAACTTGACTGCAATTATAAGTGATTCTAATTTAAATCCTAAATCAAATATTAGTGATATATATATACCAATAACATTTTGTTGATCTGTACCTTCCCTTATTGCTTAATAAAAATATTGCACTTCATTTTCCCCCATCCCTCCATCCCCTTTTCAAAAGCTTGGATCCTCCACTGCTGCAGAGTCTGAGTGGCTGGCTGTAAGGGATGGTATTACAGTGTTTGGGATGCAACTTGCCATGTGGAGGTATTGATTGGTGACAGTGGGTATGACATACAGGACCAGGCACTTTTTCTGAAGATTTTTGTGGTATGCTTGTCATGCTCATATCCACTGAGTGATCCATGCCCTTAGTCGAAGATCTTCAATGACTCAACTTTGCCTTAACCCCCATTCTACCGAATTAGAATGAAGTTTGATATTCAAACCCAGTTACTACTTTATCCATAGCCTAAATTGTTAACAGCTATAAATGTTCCATCCAATCTATGAATCTGCCCAATCTATAGATTGTGCAGCACAATCTATGAATGCCCTGCCCATCAATACACTTTAAAACATGGTAACACCCTTTGCAACAGTTTCATAGATTGGATGGAACATATCGACCAGTACTTATTATCGACTAGTTATACTGAGCTAGTGTGCATGCCAAATATCCAAACCCACCCACACAATATGGGATAGTCGACGGGAATTTACAAAGCCCACACTACTCCCACGAAAAGAGAAGAAGGGAGAAGAGTGTTTGTGAGGCAAGTTTCTCTACATTTGGGACTATAGCAGTTGTACGAGTGTTCGTGGGTATTACAAACTGTGCTTTTTTTGACTTTTGACATAGCAATATTCTTCAAATATCTTTTTTTGCTCTAGCTACACTTGCCATGTCACTTAGTTCTTTATCTGCCAAGTCCATGTGGAACTTTTTCTCAGTACATGTATCACTTTTTTCTACATCACACTCTCAGTTGCTTTCTCTGTTTCTCTGTCGCAAAGGGTGTTAATATGTTACCATGTATTGATTGGCAGGCAATAGATGGGTTGTGCAACACAATCTATGAATTCATAGATTGGATGGAACATACCGGTAGTGTAAAGAATGTTTTCTCATTATTTGCGTTAATTAAATTCAAACAATGACAACATGCTTTGACTGAAATACACAGAAGAAATCAATGTATAATATCAAGAAATCAATGTCAGTTACAGTATCACATATACTCAGTTATTACAAATGTTATCACGACTTGGAAGATTCCACACAGCAAAGCAGTCCCTCTGAAAGTGTGAAACAAATATACACATTGTATATTACGCAATACTTGCCAGTTTTCTTGTATTTTCCCAGTGATTTGCACATCATGCAGTATTGTTGTTGTCTACCAAATCTTAACCTGTGTGGAGCTCGATTGTTAGGTTGAGGGAGTCATCCACCTGGTGTTGTTATGGGTGGAGCTAATGAGCTTGCTTGAATTAGATTGTGAACTAACTCAATAAAATAATATTTGTGGTGATATTTTGATAGTTCACACATTATATTCCCTGTAATGGATATAGGAGTCATTGGTTACTGAAATATCCAAGCAGCGATAATAATGTCTTCCAATGTTTGTGTTTGCCTGCGTGTTTGGAGATACTGTAAAAGTTGGTCAGATGGTCAACTCCTCCAATATAATGATTGTAGTTTTATATAGCATCAGGAAGTGGAACATTGACCTCCTCACAGCCTTCTCCTGGTTTCTTGTTTCTTCTCTTGACCTGATGGTTTGAATTATCTGTAGCTATGCATAGTTGATCTGCCTACAACTTTGGTATCTTTCCTTAGGTTGTAAACAATAAACCCATCACGTATCCACACACCATATCCCATGTCATTATGGCTAGGAGAACATCTGGACAACCCTATGATTCTGTACAATGGTGGCAGCATCTGGACAATTCACGCAATAGTCCCCACTACACCAAATCCCTGCTGTATAAGCTTAGAAAATAAAGAAGTAGCTGATGAATAAAGGTTATCAGCATACACTATGTACTTTTGGTGTTCTAAGCCAGAAACCATTCCCATTACAGCATCATAGCTAAGTCCATATTGTTTCCCCCTATTTTCCATGATGCACTTCAAAATGCCATGTACCATTACAGGAACAACACAGCACCCATAGTTTGAACCCCCACTTCACTGGTTTCATATGTACTTACAGTTTACAGGTGAACCCCCCCCCCACCACACACACACACCTTTTTTTACCATTCTTTCAACAGAAACATGTTGACATGGCTGGTAGCACCTTTGACAGTTACCTTTGAATATGTATTGGGCTTTATACCATGTGGATCAATATCTGTTGGATCAACACAACTTACATGAAGGAAGGTAAGATTAGCAGAAAAGGTGTTACAGCTAACTGGATAAACTCTGAAGAAAATGTTGACCAATAGTCAGTTCGTGGGTGGAGACCGAAGGACATTCAGGTCAATCTATCTTTAGGATAATAATGGAAACTCTATGGATACTTGTCACAATGTAACTCAGCATAATTATGCATATTAGGATCAACCATGTTGAGCAACCATAGGGCAGGTGCACAGAGTGGAGAAAAAGACGGAATGACACTGACACTGTAGCAGTATCAAGATCACTAAGTTTCTCCATACCTGGTTCATCTCTTAACAGGTGTTCTACTCCCTCCAGTGCCCACCACAGTTCATTTGCACCACCACCTCCACCCCTTTGTGCTCCATGTCCACCACCACCTCCTCCTTGACCCCTTCCTCGACCATGCCCACCTCTTCGCCTTCCTCCATGACCACCACCCTTTCCTCGACTATGTCCCACATCTACAAGGTTAATGGAACTAAACATAGCTGAGAATCACAGACTATTCTTAGAATACTTGTGCTAGAAGACTACCAGAACATCTTAAGAAGACTCATAGTATGGAAGAGTGTTGTCTCCAAAACTAGGGAGATCAACTGTAGTTCTTTCTGAATCAGACAATTCTACAACCATATCTTCATCAGAAAAACTTAATATCTGAAAACATGGCAAGTACTTTACAGCAAATCTTCGGGAAGGGCCAGCCCTGGAATGACCTGCAAGAGCTCCTGCTCTACTGATCCTGATGGCCCGGCACTGACTCGGCCAATCAAATCACAAAAAGCATTTTTCCAAAAAAATCACCTTACCATATGACTTTTAAAAAATCAATTTTTTTTTGGTGAATCGAGTCAGACTAGACAAAATTGATCTTACTAATATTAGTAATGTTTGTTGATGCCAGTGAACATGTAGTGAACATGTATATTGCATAAAAGTTTGGCCATTTTATGTTTAATTTTTTTAATAGTCAAAAAAGAACTGAAAAAAGAACCAATGTAGACCACCTGCACCCTTACCTATTAATATTTCAGACGTCGTTTTACTGAACTGAGAAGCTGAAGGGTTACTGCAACGTGTTGGACAATTTGAGGTCTTCTGGTCTTGAAGACAGATTTTGGTTTACTACCTTTGCAAGGGATCAAGGTGTATTAGAAGTGTTTTTGGAACTGAAATTGGCCTTTACACAACATTTAGGATGCTAAGAAGTATAAAACAAAATATGTGATTTTGGGAAAGGGGGGGCAGGGACTCGTGTCCTTCTTTTTAAACCAATTTTTCCGATATGGCGGACAAAAGAACATAAGTTTTGGCAGTTTTTTTAGTATCCTAAACAGTTTTGGCTGATTCTAGCTCCAAAAACACTTGAATATTTTGCTAAGATAGTAAATTGGTAGCCCTAAACTGTTTAAATAATCTGAAATTCGGTCATCATGGATTTTCTATCCCACATAACTTGCATAACTTGCATATAATATGTCCATTTGTATTAACTTCAGAAGACTTCAAATTATCCAGGGAATAATTGGCTTCTCGCTTCAGTAAAACACCTGAAAGCTTGTGTTAGAATATTCAGTCTTAGCTGATCTGAGTCAGTATATAGATAGCTACACGTTTTCAATGATTTGTTGGTTTTCTTATTCTAGTGACAATAATTAACAGCACGGACCAAAATAAACCAGGTAACTATATACTTATGATGCATATACCTACATGTATATGAATATACACATGCAGTGATAAACATGGTAAAGTAGTTTAATATCTCTGATTGCTTAATTCTGATGTATGGGAGGCCGCTTGAAAAAGAATACAAACAAGACGAATCTAAAAATAAATATATGTGTGTTTATATATATATATACACATACTATATATATAAATACTGGTATATATACTATATTATAATACAATAAAAATGTATTTTAAATATACTATATACATAATCATATATATAGTATATTATATAGTATATATATATATTATATAGTATATATATATATTATATTATATATATAATATGTAATACTATATAATATGTAATACAGTACTATATAATATATATATATAGTATATATATAGTATATATATATATTGGATTGACTTGTTCTTAATTTTTTTATTTTATTTTTTTAAATTTTTTAAAAATATATTTTAGTTATTATTTTGTATCATTATGTTTATAAAGAAATAATCAAGATTTACCGATGTAGACCACGAATATTTAAAAGACCTTTCACCTATTAATGACTAACATGCTACTATTTTTAATTTGTTCACTCTATTAATGAGTGAATGGTCCAATAATTTACTTTAGTAAATTCATGTTTTATTAATTCATTTTATATAAATATATGTATTGCATTATGACGCTTGATACTAATTGGCATACTGTGTATATCGTACTTGAGTCAACTTTTTTCAGGTAGAGCAAGCTGCAGTATGACTGAACGTCATGTTAGTTTACCGAAGTCATTTATAACTGGAGATTATAACTGGAGATGTAAGTGAGTGCCTTACACAATTTGAGATCTGTAGTAATTCAATGGATGGAATGATGAGGGGAAAGCTGTCAAACTTCCTATGCTATTGGAAGGAGAGGCTCTGGCATTATGGCTAGAGCTCGATGAAGAAGAGTACAAGGTCACCAAGGAGAAATTAATAGAAACTGCTACCATTCGTCACTTGATGAATTTCACCAACAGAAATTGAAGCCCGGAGAAGCACTGTCTCTCTTCCTTCATGACTTGAAAAAGTTGTTGGAGCATGCAATGCCGAATCTTGATGTTGGGTCAGAGGAACAGTTGCTATTGCTTCAGTTTTTGTCAGGCTTGCCACCAGCAATGTGCAATCAACAGGTGAGATTAAGACCCTTGGGTCAGCATTGGAACATGCCTGATTGCTGATCGTCATCAGTGACCAAGAACAGGCTGCACTCATACCAACACAGACTAGTGAGGGACGACAGTCAAAGCAAAATATTACAGCACTAACAGAACAGGTGGCTGCACTCACAGAATCTCAACAGCTGCAGCAGCAACGGGTAATCCACTGCTTCAGGTGTGGCCAACTGTGACATACCTGACTTGAGTGTGTGGTCACCAAGGATAAGAGAGTGTCAGTGGGGAAACGACAATGGGGCACCGGTCCAGGGCAACCATTCAACAGTAAGGCCACAAACAGTAAGAATAGGAACTGTGGGAGTGAAAGCAGCTGTAATAATGGGGGAGGTGGGAGGACAACTAACCGAGATGCTACTTTATTCAGAGTCACCAGTTTCACTGGTGCAGAGAGAAGTGGTGGCACAACTCAAGGAGAGTGTAAAGATCCAAACCGCAAGGTTACAAGTACAGATTGTTACAGCATCAGGCAAGCCAATGCAGATTTTGGATAACATCCAGGTACCAGTATACCTTTGTGAGTTGTAAATGTACCATAATTTTGTCGTAGTGAATGGCCTGGTCACCCCTGTAATATTGGGGACTGCATTTCCTGCAGTAACATCATCTAGTACTTGACTTTAATAGAACACCAGTAAAGAGTCGAGCAGTGCAGGACAAAATGGATGTTCAGCTGGAACATGACACTGCCCATACACAAGTGTGACAGCCAATATTTGAGGCCGCACACAATAATAAAACAAAGCCTTATATGGCTGCAGTTATCGAAGATGCCACGCTGGGTATAGAGAAGAATATACCAAACCACGATTCAAAGATGAGATAAGCTTAGAATTTCCAGAATGCCCACTTCCAAGCTTTGAAACTGTTACAGGACTACAAAGATGTGTTTCAAATGACATCCACTAAATTCCTACCATATGGACCCCAGTATGAGTATCACCAAGACGTATTCCAGCTCACTACAGAGAGGAAGATACAAGACATGTTTGACAAGGGCATTGTTGAGAAGAGTAGTAGTCCATGGATGGCCCTGGCTGTGTTGACCAAGAAGAAATCTGGAGATTCGGTTGTATGTTGACTATCACGAACTAGGAGAGCCAAGAATTACCCCCTTCCCTTCCTGACGAGGTTCAAGATAGACTCTACTATTTCCTCAACCCTCACCAAAGTGGGTATTGGCAGATTCCAGTTATCCCAGAGGATTACGAGAAAATTGCATTCTGCCCAGTCCCATGGGCCTCTTTCAGTTCAGGCGAATGCCATTTGGACTGCAAGCACATTCCAAAGACTCATGGATAAGATTTTCCACCCAGGGACTTCCATTTGTCACAACATATCTTGTGACATACTCATCCATTCTGTGAATGCAACTGAGCACAAAAGTCACTTGCAACAGGTTTTGGAATGGGTAGGAGAAGCTGGGCTAATACTTCGGGGAAGAAAGTGTCACATCGGTATGGCCCAGTTATCTTACTTCACTTGGGTCATAAACAAGGCCTGGGTACAGACAGTACAAGATTGGCCAGTGCTAACTGATGTCACGGCAGTGCTGCACTTCTTGGGCCTTGCTTCCTATTTCGGCATGCCATTACATCCTCAAGTTCGCAGAAATAGTGCCCCCACTTCATGCCCTCACCCAGAAGGGAGTAGTATTTCCCTGGTCAGTAGAGTGTCAACAAGCCTTCTCATCCTTGAAGGATAAACTAGTGCAAGCCCTAGTCTAGTTTACCCAAAATTTAACAGTCAAGCAGAATCATTCACGTTGCAAACAGGTGTGAGTGGCATTGCTCAGGTGTGATACTGGAACAAGATGGTCATCTTATTGCTTTTGCTAGCCGTTCTTTATCAAAATCTGACTACAGTATTATCCAGAAAGAATGTCTAGGGGCTGTCTATGGGGTGAAACAATTTTGACACTACCTACTGGGTCGGCACTTTACACTTCTGGATCATCACAAGCCCTGCAATGTTTATCTGCCCAGAAAATGGAGGGGATATTGAGCTGTTGGCTCTCACTCTCCAAGAGTATAATTTAAAGTATATGGCCCTGGATCCCACAACATGAATGCTGGATGATCCTTCACAATGTGAAATGACAAGCTCGCCCTGTGCACTCACTGTTGCTATGCCTGATATCTCTTTGGAGGAGTTCCGTACCAATAAGAAAAATGATTCACTAGTCATGGAAATTCACAAGCATTGAAGTCAAAACGACCATCACTATTCCAACATGGAATTATTCACCACTTTGTCATTATCGACAGGTTATGTTACACTCAAACTTGTTGATGATGTTGTGTAGACAATACTATTCCAAATCCCGGCCAGCTTGATCTGATGGGAGGGGAAGTGGACAGTCACAGCAATCAGAGGTCCACTCATCATGCAGATAATACACGGGAACGAGCTAAAACTGTGCATATCAATCGCCTGAGGAGACGAATTCAACCAGAACCGCACAACATTTCTGGATGGACTCCACTACCAGCAGTCAGACAAACCGAGTGGAAACCTCCTCAAATTGAACACATCTCTCTGCCTGCAGAAGTTAGTCTGCCAGTTTCGAAGGTATCCATTGCGTGATCGACAACCACCAGACCATCTTCAATGTGGCTCGAGGATGAGTTGAAGCTGAGAGGGGCACATGTAGTGCATGTATGGCACTTGGTACTATTGGCAATTATTATATACTGTGTAGTGACCTCATATGTTGGTTATGTGGGTGGTTAGGTAGAGACAATAGTCAGTTCCAAGTCCTGTGGCTGTTTTTAGTATTTTCCATGGATTGGGGTGTGCTGACATGAGAAAAGATCATTTTTGTAACCTGAACAAGGCTCTTGTAAGTGAAGTAAAGACAATTACGTTATAAAGAATGAAAAATGAAAAATAAGAATAACTATATTTTCTTACGATGGACCAGGAAGCATTTTCCTCGTGGCAGATTTGCTGAATACTGTATATGGTTCCAGTTGCTATGCAGTGTACATTTCTGCCTCTCCAAAAGAAAAGCTAATAGTATTTATCTATTTTCCTGGAGTCTATCCTTGAGAACATTGAGAACAGCAATTAATTATATCAATCTCCATGCTAGCATGACAGGACTTTTCCAGCAACAAGTCATCTCCAATTCAGCAAGGCCACTTATATAACCCTATATAGCTCCATGCATGATGAACTCATCCTTGTGCAGACCAGAAATAAATGTCTTACTGCGTTGGTTTTTTAGTGTGGGATCCAAGCATGAATAATGTTATATGCAGATTATAATAGCACAAAATTATCAGAAATGAAAATCTTCATATTTCAGTTATTAGCCAATCAGAATGCAATTCCACTTTGTTCGCCAATAGAGTGGAATTGCGCTTGTTAATAAGCATGTGAAAATGTGGTGGTCAATGTTTTATCATTTTGAAGTATACAGAAACAGTATTGCATGGTATTAATGTAACAGTATCGGGGGGGGGGGGGGGTTGAGTGAACTTTGGTCACCCCTGATGTAGAAGGGACAGTTTGCCTCGTGAATATTTTTGTCTTCCCCCCTGCTACATTACTTGTGTGGTATTTATACCAAATTCCACTACGAACCATTATGCTATTTCATATCTATCTATAATATATATATCTGTATATATCACTCTATGATCTACGAGGGTGAAAATCATCTAAGGTATAGCACATAGGCATCTAAGGTACCATGAGGTTCAATTTCAGCGCTGATTCAGATGGAAGCAAGGTTAAGTGTGGATAATATATTAGATTAGCTTGAAGACAACACTTTTGTCCACACAAAACTTTGGCCTCACAGAAGGCAAGAGCAAAGTACAGATGTTTGCTCCATGGCAACATAATAAAATATAGAACAGTCAGCAGCATTGGCAGATCCTGGGGGCTTCCCCTTTCTTGCTGTCTAACATGTCATATCATTTTGGTTTTCAGCAATTCTCTGAAGCATTAAAAATTTAAGGTAGCTGAAGCACATCTAAGGTACTGTGAGGTCCGACTTCCAATGCTGATTCAGCAAAGTGGCATCAAGGCCAAATGCGGAAGGTTCTGAGAGTTCCATGGAAACCCCCTTTTTGGCAGCCTGACAATGTCATAAAAAAGCACGCAATCCAGATTTTGACCTAGTTTTTCTGAAACTGGTTCCAACTATTTTTTCCCATGCAGAGAGCTCAGCATACCGATTCAGGGTCTTGCTTGGCTTCATCATTTGCAACTCCCTTTTCAGAATCCTGTACCCACTGGGCAGCTCTGACTGAGGCTATCATTGTATACCCTGTACCTACCAGACCAGTGGCAGTTGCAGCAGTCTGGCTAGCTTGTGAGCACTACTGATGCAAAGAACAGGAGGTCGAGTTCCTAGGTAAGCTTAAAAAGTTGCTAATCACCATGACACTGACTTCTGATACAATTACACACAGAGGCACTTAGTAAAATAAGTCAAAAGAACATTCTGATACAACTATTAAAAAGGTGGATGGTACAGGTTAAAATGGATGCTCTAGCTGTTTCCAGTGATTGCAGTTATAGAGCTGTTGAAATTAGAGTGACTCTGATGCAAAAGATCATTTCTCTCCCTATATGGAATTAAACACCTCTTATCCAGGCAGGTGTAAGTATAAACTCTCAATGAACTCTCAGTTCACATAATAAAATCACAATTTAATCCTGATGAACGCTGGAGTATCTAGTCGAAACATCGAGAGTAAAAATTATTGATAAGGTCATTGTAAGTAGAATCTGGCATAAATTGTTGTTCTTAAAAAAAAAAGTTGAACAAGTATTTTTCTTGCCCAAGAAAAACATCACAAAATAGGCATGTCCTTTCATTAGCCAATAATATCATGTCTATATACTGGACCTATACAATATCTATAATGACTGTTGATGATCTCAATTCTATTAAATAGGGTCACAGCCATTGGTATACTTTCAGATAGACTTGAATAAAGAGGCACTAAAATGGTTCATCCTACTAGGCTATGACTTGCCTTCACCCCAAAATTTGACATATGCATTGGATATCTTTCAACATGTGTGTATATGCAATAATGCTATTCATGCTAATAGTTGCAGCACATTTACTAATGTGCTCCTTTTTGCAGTAAAATAGCATAAATATCAGTCCAAACTGTGTCTCACATGTTGGCATCCGAGTCAACGTTTCCAGAGAGGGAGCATTGGATTGGTCCACTGCAGTTATAGGTTGGGGTCTCTGCTCCACATTTGCACAGTGTGTGTGATGGATTGAATAAAAAGTTGAAATCATAATTTTTCTACATGCACACTCAGAATGTCTCTTATATCCTCATTTACTTCAGGCACTATGTTGTTCTATATTGACATGGAAGAGCTTCCTAGAGCAGAATGGTCTACTACTCACTGTGGGGGGACTATATATACCTCAAGCCACACAAAGAAGAAAAGAGAAGAACAAGGGTCTGGGAAACAGCCGCTGTTTTGGTCCTTGCATTGTGCAATCACAACTAGGACTCCAGCATGGCTACATATTGAAATACATACAGGTGCAGTGGCAGGAAAACAGTTGAGAATTTGTTTCTCACAAAGACATCCATAGCTACTGACCACAAAAGTAATATTCAGCCAGACCCCGTTTTTCCTTCAATATTTATAGACAGGTTGATTATGGGCTATATATTTGGAGTCTACTAACATACCGATAGTTAACTGGCATTGTATCCCCATAAATTCAGGGAGGCAGGTGCAGATATAAGATCCAGCTATCAACTGGCATGTCCCTCCATTCTCGCAAGGGTTGACGTCACAGGGGAGGATTATGGGATCTGTGCATCTGTTTCCTTGGAACCCAATAGTGCAGCTGCAAAGATCGTCAGCCACGCACACACCATTAGCACAAGGAGGGGTACAGACAGCTGTGTGTGGGAAAAGTAAAAGAAAGGATCCCAGTTATCTGGAAGGCTAAGGACAAACTGCCTTGCTGGATAACTGAAGTTATGGATCATTGAGGTTCATTATATTCATAGTTAGGCCATAACTTTAATTAACTATCCACCCAAAAATGTACAAGAATGCTGTGGGAAAGTCTGACAAGCTGTCCTAGGAAACTTAGTTATCTAGGCCTGTTGTTATTTAGGTGAAACTAAAGTTTGAAGCTATGCTTGAAAGTTCCTTTCTATCTAGCTCTTGTTCTGGATGCCCATTACTACAACAAAAAGAAACAAAACTTGTAATGCAGAACTCAGGTTAGTTGCCAATCGGCTCATCCATACTCTCATTCTGTGGTTAAGACTATGTTGCTAAGACAACAGCAACTCTTAGTAGCTACAGTTATAGCCTCCACATGGAACTGTGTATATTGTTAGGTAGCGCTTCGCCTGCACATGTGCATACAATTAGTCTAGCTGATAATGCAGATAATCAAGGTTCTGCTTTGGATACATTTTTTGTAATACTTGCTGGTCCTATACTTGCTCGTCCTTCAAACTTATTGTGTCATTCTTTTCCTGATAGCTTATTTATCTGCAATTTTATAAATCATCCAACTCAAGAGCCTCATTTTTTAGGTATCTGATTCTAGTCACATTTTCTGCTTAGGATGTCTAAATAGCATTCAGTTTTGTTTCAGCTGTTTGTAGGTGGGGCCATCGTAGTAACACTTGCTATACTAACTTACCAGGAATTGAGATATTAACAATTGTCTCAAAATTGCGGTTTCCCTGGGCAGTAGTGACGCCTAGCTCAATGCGTCCAGTAGAGGCAATGTCAAAACGACAAAATTGGTCGCTTCCACATATTTCATCAGCTTGTAGTTCCAGTGCAGGATCAGAGAAGGTTGGGTTGAAGATGGGAGAGAATGTGGGATCATAAAAGAAGGAGAAGTTTTGTCCCTCTTTGTACGTGAAGAGGCTTTCTGATGCTCGAGTGATGATCCCTATGATTATATGACAAATGTAATGCAACTATATACTTCCTGAGAAAGATTAGCCATCATGTAGCATTGCGATCACCACAGATGATATTACTCACTACCACACAGCCTAGTAGAGTTGGTGTACATAATACTGTACCGTGGTACCTTGGGTATTAAGGAGGGGGGGGGGGGAGGGGGAGAGGGGGGGGGTGGGGGGAAGGACATTAATGGGACTCAAACCTCTGACCTCAGGAATCAGGCTGTCATGATGTTTAAACCAAGTGGTGCAACTCCAGCACATTTCTGTATATTCATCATAGCCAACAATATATATAAATGAGCTGGACAAAATAAAATCAACATAATGTTGAACGTAAAACTCTCACAGAACCTTCCTTAGCTAGCTACAAAACAGAATCTGAGTGAATTTAGAGTCAAGCATGAGGCTGCCTTCCCTTAAAATGTGTGTGCCTACATAGTTGTGTATTTAGTCTGTCCTCCATTATCATCATATCTGTCCTCTCAACGATGCAGCCGAGTTCCCTGGACCACTTTCCATGCACTAGTGGATGCAAGATTAAGTAATTGTGCATGTGCCAGCCTTTCTGTCGGTTTCTCTCTCCCTACGTATGTGTATATGTAAGTAAGTTTTTCTAGGCCACAAATTATTATTCAAATCTTTGAGTACTAAGAGAGTAGCTGAGAGAGTATTCATGAAATAGCCGAGAGCATACATCAGAAAACCTTTAAAACACTTTCATTAAGGGAGTCAAATAAATACACCCAAGACTCACAGGTCACTCCGAACACGTGGATATCTTCCAATGATGATGTGAGGGTAATGCCTTCATTCATGCCCCTTGGGATAAGATCATCTGCTGCCTCCCCATTAAAGTTTCCCATGAGACCCTGCGTTTGCCCACGATACCTGACAGAGAGACTCGTAATTAGAGTAGATATAATACCCCCAGACATCTGGACTTCTAGATAGACACCAGAGGAGAATGTAGCCATAAGGGTATTGTTTCCACGATCAGCAACAGTGACGTTGTTAAACACTTGCTCAGAGAGAACTTCAAAATCAACCACCTCACCATTCATCAGCATTTCTAGAGATTGGACATCTTGTGTCAACTGAATTTGGATGGTGTCTGAAAATTCTTCCTTGGCAGCAATTGCAGAAAACGCTGTGGCTTGCACTTGAGTTCCCTCGCTACCAAGGACAGGTACCATTCTTGCCTGGAGGGAGAAGCCATTGTTAGTTTGAATGAGAATATATTCTCCTCTCCCATTGAATGTGTATTTGAAGCTGTCAAGGGTGACGATGTGGGGATCACCAAAGACAAAGGCTGTGAGGAGGAAGGGAGGGAGGAAGGAAGAGAAGGAGGGAGAATAGCAAACAGAGGATTGGATAGAGAGGGAAGGGAAGGGGGAAGGTATAGAGAGAGGGTTATATGCAAAGAAATTCAAGGCTAGGAAAGATAAAGCAAGGCTAACACTTGAGATTTCTACATTAATTTTTTTTAGTATCCTCGTCTTCAAATGTTTCCACTACTTTCATATCTTACCAGGAGCTGGAGGGTTGTACCGACTTCCATCATCTGATTGGCGTTTCCGGTAATATTCGACACAGTTTCCCCGGGGGAGCTTGCAGCAATATATATAAGGTAGCACATCATTATAGAAGTGCCTCCATAAGTTTTTATCTGGAGACACAAAGTCCACTGTGCCACCAGATGGACTCCCTGTTGCGAGATTACCATTAGGCCAGTAGCAGCACTGCTGCCCATGAAGTGACCCAGAACTACATTCAAGATAACAGTCACAAATATGAAGTGTAATTACAAATTAGTATTATTACTACTAGAAAAAAAGAGGCCAAGGGCCTGTTTTTTTAGGGCCTCTTTTTTATCATAGTCAGAGATTATAAACCAACAATGAGTGGGGAAATAGAAATGGAGGGAGAAGGAAGGGAGGGGGGGGGGAAATAAAATAATAATTTAAGGGAAAAGGCAAGTTACTGCGGTAGTAACCTTAACAACCTCTGTTTGCATTAAGCGAGCTCTTATATAGCAAGTAGCCTTCCACAGGAGCAAAATAGGAGCTACCTACAGGATTTCCCCTAGTTCCTGCAGTAGGCTCTTCAATTCACTTGAATTTGCTGGCTATACTCGCAGTATATAGAAACTAATAAGAATGTTGAAGTAGAACATTAAAATGATCTCTGAGACTAAATTTAAGCCGACATTGGTTGGGAGGGCGGCTTAGCTAGAAAACTGCTTGCGATATGCAATCTCTAATGTAACTAGTGCAGCTTATCAATAATATTGCCCATTGCATAACTTGTGAGCTACCATCGCAGATGAATAAGCAAATATATCCCTCAACAAATGGCCGACAACATTAGATATTTCTGGAGATGGTGGCATTAAAAGACCTCTGAGACCCAACCAAGGTCGTCACTGGCTCCAGAGGAGTCGAGTTAACCTTAACCCCCAAGGAGTTAGTCCTTGATATTGCAGCAAGCTAGGAACAAACAGACGAATGACATTTCGATATAGATACATAGCAGCCATGATATAGATATAGATACATAGCAGCCGGGATATAGATATAGATACATAGCAGCCAGGATATAGATATAGATACATAGCAGCCAGGATATAGATATAGATACATAGCAGCCAGGATATAGATATAGATACATAGCAGCCAGGATATAGATATAGATACATAGCAGCCAGGATATAGATATAGATACATAGCAGCCAGGATATAGATATAGATACATAGCAGCCAGGATATAGATATAGATACATAGCAGCCAGGATATAGATACATAGCAGCCAGGATATAGATATAGATACATAGCAGCCAGGATATAGATATAGATACATAGCAGCCAGGATATAGATATAGATACATAGCAGCCAGGATATAGATAGATACATAGCAGCCAGGATATAGATATAGATACATAGCAGCCAGGATATAGATATAGATACATAGCAGCCAGGATATAGATATAGATACATAGCAGCCAGGATATAGATATAGATACATAGCAGCCAGGATATAGATATAGATACATAGCAGCCAGGATATAGATATAGATACATAGCAGCCAGGATATAGATATAGATACATAGCAGCCAGGATATAGATATAGATACATAGCAGCCAGGATATAGATACATAGCAGCCAGGATATAGATATAGATACATAGCAGCCAGGATATAGATATAGATACATAGCAGCCAGGATATAGATATAGATACATACCAGCCAGGATATAGATATAGACACATAGCAGCCGGGATATAGATATAGATACATAGCAGCCAGGATATATATATATAGATAAATAGTAGCCAGGATTTAGATATAGATACATAGCAGCCAGGATATAGATATAGAAACATAGCAGCCAGGATATAGATATTGGTACATAGCAGCCAGGATATAGATATAGATACATAGCAGCAGGGATATAGATATAGATACATAGCAGCCAGGATATAGATATAGATATATAGCAGCCAGGATATAGATATAGATACATAGCAGCCAGGATATAGATATAGATACATAGCAGCCAGGATATAGGTATAGATACATAGCAGCCAGGATATAGATATAGATACATAGCAGCCGGGATATAGATATAGATACATAGCAGCCAGGATATAGATACATAGCAGCCAGGATATAGATATAGATACATAGCAGCCAGGATATAGATATAGATACATAGCAGCCAGGATATAGATATAGATACATAGCAGCCAGGATATAGATACATAGCAGCCAGGATATAGATAATAGATACATAGCAGCCAGGATATAGATATAGATACATAGCAGCCGGGATATAGATACATAGCAGCCAGTAAAAACCAACAACAACACAAATTATATTATAATAATGGGATATCCATCTGTCCCACTCTCTGCTGTAAGATTACCAGTGAGCCAGTAGTACGTATAATGGTAATTATGACATCAACATCATTACTATATATAGCTAACCGCACAATGAGTTACAAAACAATTAATACATGCATGCACCAAATTAATTGGTGAGGGGAACAGTATCAGTATCCACCACTGCTAGCACAAGCAGAACCAGCAACAAAAACTACAGCACAGCAATAATTAATACCAACAGAGCCAGGGAAATATATTTGCATAAATGTGTCACTACATTCCATATGCATAAAAGTAAAATCACACTAAAGTTACATGCACCCAAATTCAGTGACCTAAATTACATACATTCATGTAGTCACCAGGTGCCTTGCTTTCTAACTGAATCTAACTTAATCTGATGTCATACTCGACCCTGTACCCACATAAGTAATGAATGTTACTGAATGACCCTTGCATGTGCTGTATTATAACTTACTCAAAAGTGGTTTGTCTGAAACAGGCATCAACACCAGGGTGAAAGAATCTAGTGCTACGAGATAGTATGAATCCAGTATCTTCCTTAAACCCGCTGTTCTGAGCACGAGCCTGCAGAATTGTCCGAGGACAAGCAGGCAGACTCGTGAGAATAACTTCTCCAATGTTAGGTGGTTGATTTTCAAGCCAAGTTTGGCAGTTTCCTCTGATACGTTTGTTCCTTGAGTAAAAAAAAAAGTGAGACCAAGAAGCAGTTTTTTTGATGACCTGGGGCATGTTTAGAAAGACTGAAATGACCATTTCTATAAGTACTGAAAGAACACCAACATTGTCTGCACTTCCAACAGTGAGACGAGGCATCATTATCTCTACTTCACCATCATTGATCTCATCTGTTAATAAAACACCAACTCGTTCTATTCTATTGTCTCCCATAAAGGATTCTGTCAATTCATACTGCGAGAGGTAAATGGTGACTTGGAACAATTGCGGATCCATCATCAGCAGAATAGAAATGGGATTCCAGGTAACTTTTATCATTGTGTCTTGAGTAACATAAAGGTTATCATTATCACTGCCTTCTATGATGGATATATCTGCAAAGTCCTCCAGTGATCCTACACAACACAGCGAGTCAAGAATCATGTATGAGAATGGCTGAAATTAACAAGTGTTTGAAATTAACAAGTGTTTGAAATTAACAAGTGCTGTACCATTGTCCATTATATATGCTACATTCACGACTATTCTTTTAAGTTAGAGAACTGCCCAGTCATTTACAACTAGGTAATGCTGCTACAAATGATTTGTTAAAGTAAATACAGACTGTTCCTACTTGCAAGGAGATAAACTTATAAGGAGCAAATATGGAAACACACTTTATTCCTGAGCTCAAAAATAACTGTTCCACATGATTGGTGGTCCTACCATGCAAGTTATCCACTTACTAGAATAGAATTGGCTTGATCCTGAGAATACTAGCATTGGATCTTCATTAGACTGAACAGTTACCTCGAATTTCTTCCAACGACTTGTCTCAAAATTCGGAGACACACAAATAGCCCTAGTCTTACTGAAGTAGGAACCAGAGACCTTTATGGATCCACCAAATGTACAGTTGATAACATCAGCTGAATCAAAGCATGGGCCGGCCAGAAAGATGACGGTTCCTCCCAGCATGTGGCCAAAACTAGGAGCAATAGAGAGAGAGTCTAGAAAGAGAGAGAGCAAATGTTAATATCCGATGTCAGTTAGTCTTGCACACCAGACCATTCCTGACTTTGTATGGAGAGGATCTGGCCAATTGATGCTGAGCATTTTGTTCTGAGCCCCATTCAAAAGGGTTGGGCAATAAAGGGGCATTTGTCTTGTTACCTTCAGTGTTATTGGTACAGGGTTTTTAAATTATTTTTTATTTTTGGCTATTCAAAGGCTAGCAGGTCAAGGATGTTAGTGAGTCACAAGAAAGTGTGTGTGTGTGTGTGTGGAGTTATCAAGACAACAAGATACATGAAGCACATACCACTACTCACTCATCCATTTCCAGTGGGGCTCAAAACAAAATGCTTTTTGTCATCAAGTCCCTTTCGGATATAATGAGAGTAATGACAATAAAAATAATGACCACGCTATGAATACCATTACAAAGTAGAACAAAACAGAAATAGTAAATTTAAAAAATGCAGCATCAACAACAACTACAACACAGCAACAACAACATTATCATCATCAACAACAACCCAGCAACAACAAAATTATCATCAGCATCAACAACAACACAGCAACAACAACATTATCAACAACAACACAGCAACAACAACATTATCATCAGCATCAACAACAACACAGCAACAACAACATTATCATCAGCATCAACAATAACACAGCAACAACAACATTATCATTAGCATCAACAACAAAGCAATAACAACATTATCATCAGAATCAACAACAACACAGCAATAACAACGTTATCATCAACATCAACAAAACACAGCAACAACACATCTCTCCTCACTTCTCATGTTGCACATGGAGACCACAATCTCTTCTGTGTCCACTCTAAAGGCCCATACTCCATTCCTCCCAACATTACTGGTGCGGGAGATATTGATAATATCTGCTGTTTGGGATTCTGGGACGATGGCAAATCGAATTCCATCCCCCACATTGATTCCCACCTGAGCTGGTGTACCCCCCAGGCCGCTCACACCGCCTGAGGCATCTCCTGTAGTCCACTGGATGAGTCCATCGGCATAGAGGAAGAGGACAAAGGAATTCGCACCATCACTGACTAGGACACACTGGAAGGTGTTAGTCTGAACCAAGCAAAAGAAAAGAATTCTGAAGGATGTTGGGGATGCTAGGTCACATTAATTAAATGCACCATTAGTTCACTACTATATATGGTAACTTGCTGTGTTGCTGATGACTTTTATTGAGCAACAACAATAATAGTGAAATAGTATTCATTTTCTGTTTTACTATTCGGTCTTATATGATTGCATGAAATAGAAATCAGCTACATCAAACAGCCATCACTAGAGTAATGTAGTTAGGTCATGTGACCAGAAATCACATGACAACAGCTGGTCATAAATGTGGCAGATCATCTCCCAAGTCCCTATGCAAATTCAGCACTCGGCTCTAGCTTCCTTCACGTTTTTATCTCCATAGATGGGTCTTTGGCTACAATCCAGCGGCTTTCACACAAGACCAAGGAACAAGACACAGAGAGCTATCCCTACTATTTTAGACGTGTCTGTGTTGGAGAATATACACACTATATAGTAGTATATATATATAGTAATAAATACTTGCAAACACAGTATATACCACAAAATCTATTATTATACTGTTTAGATTGCTATATCACACATGATAATAGTATAATAGTGCAGAGTAAATAATAATAGTACTTTAATTGTAATATCATTCATTATGAGCACATTATAGAGTTATGTTTCTAAAGAACCGTAGACCTTATTTATTATTATTATTTTTGTGTGTGTTAGTGTGACTTCATGCAGACTCACGCGTAGCTATTGCGTACGACTATTCCCAAGGAGATTATTCCCAAGGAGACTTGGTTATGTTTTTTTGGTGGCAATTATTTATAAATCCTCATTCTCTATCTGACTTTATAAATAACTTTTAACAGTTCTCTTAACTGGCACTACCTCTCTTGGCTTACTTGGATTCATCACATTTGGTGGCAGAGGTGGGATTATTTTCACCAAAGAACAAAGCTACATAATGTTGGAGTGTTTATGAGCACTACCACTGGAGCCAGGAGTGGGAACTAGCAAGAATGAGACTGCCAAACAAACAAAGCGGGCCATAGAATCTACACAGTGGAGCAGAATAGAGGAACAGATCTGAGCCTAAGCAGGTTGTCAAGGAGATTGAGATTCTGATGACAGACAGAGTTGAACCAGTAGCAGGATTCGAACTGGAGCCCTGTTGCTGGTGCAAGAGATGCTGTGAGACAGGAAACAGAGAGATGTATAGTTTGCCTAGGAAAGGTAAGTTCGGGAGGAGAAGCATTGCTGGCAGGAAGAGCACAGGCTGGAGCATGCCCAGCAAGCTGATAGAGCAGCTCTCAGAGGACAAGAAGTGCAGAAGTTAGCCATCCTCAGAAACTTGTTGGAGGAACCTACAAAGTGAGACTGCAGCTATGAGGGCCAACAGAGAGATATTTCAAAGTTACAAAGTTGCAGGTGACAATGAGTTTGAGGCCTCCCTGAACACGTTGGAACACATAATGAAGGCCTGCAACATTTCTAGCGATTAGTGGGCATACAAGCTGGCTCATGGTTAGTTGGAAAGGCACAGCGAGCACTTCAGCCATAGGAGCTGGCAAGTATACCACTAGCAAAGGGGGCGTGGGGAGGACTTCACTGTACCCTTTTGATTATAATGCCATTCAGATTGCAGGTAGTTCCAGATGGATGATTCCATTTATGGACTAGAGGACTAGCTACATGGAAGCCTGCCTGGATGATGTAACGTTAAGTGTCTAGAGCTAAACAACTTGGCTAACAATCAATTCATACAACAGCAAGTCATGGTGGGCATCGACAAGGCATGATGGTGGGAGTGTCCAATGACATCATACATAACTACTCGTGACATCCCGCCTTGTATACAAAATTAGCAAACAATATGGGTGCATGATTGTGAAGTAACAAACTATAGTAAGTATCTTATGATGCTGTCAATATGGAACGTAATCGGCTGACCAATGTGGAGGCCTGCGAACTCGGTCAGATCTTCGAGGAGGTGCAGGATCCATACGTAGGATGCCACAGGAGGTTAACTTTGTGATGAACCGTTAGGGTGTTGCTCGCTCTCTGTGGGACTGGTCTGGTCTGGTACTCTTGGCACCCCAGCTGGCCGCACAGATTCCTCTCTCTGTGGTGATGATTCCTCTCTCTGTGGTACTGAGTCCACCCAAGGATGATCTTGGAGTGGTAGGTTGTCGGAATGGATGAGTTGGCGGCGGTTGTGTCTGAATACTCTTCCTGCCATTTTGACTGCATAACTTCTTGGGCCGGCTGTACCTGTGCAGATTCCAGCACTCCATGTGGTTTGGCCAGGAAGACGCATCCAGACTGTATCCCCAGATGCAATAGATGGGAGATTTTTTGCATGTTGGTCATAGTAATGCTTTTGCAGCTCCTTTCGGGCGCCCAGTGCTTGCATATCCTCTCTTGTCGAATAACGAGGCTGCAGGAGTTGTCCGGAGACTGGTAGTAGGGTTTTACAGCGACGACCTAGGAAACGTTGTGCTGGACTAGTTCCCATACCTTCTGATGGTGTGTTATGCCAGTCTAGGAGGGCCAGATAGGCCTACTCTGATTGTCCTGATTCCCGGCATTTTGTGAACAGCGTTTTACTGTCTTCACTGCATTTTCTGCATTACCGTTTGACTGTGGGTAGTGTGGTGATGAGGTGATATGGTCAAACCCTGATGATTTGGAGAAAATGGCAAATTCCGCAGAGGCAAACTGAGGGCCATTGTCTGTGACCAGCTCATTCGGTGCACCATATCTTGAAAACAGGGTTTTCAGTGCTTTGCTCACGCCACGAGTGGGGACTTTCTGGATGTTCTCCACTTCAATGAAATTACTGAAATAGTCACAAACAACCAGTAAGGTGCGTCCCTGGAGATCACACAAGTCAGCTCCTACTTTGGACCATGGACGAGCTATGAAATCATGTTGCAGGAGTGGCTCTTTACCCGGTAGGGCACGATGTGCGATACAGATGTCACATTTGATGATGTACTCCTTCAATTCTGTAGACATGCGGGGCTAAAACATGGTCTCCCGGGCCCTGCGAATACAACCCTCAACTCCGATATGTGTTTTACGAGCAATGCCAATCATCTCCTTACGCATGGAGGCTGGAACAACCACAAGTGGCCCCTTAAACACCAGGTCCTCTTGGATGGTTAGCTCGTCACGAAAATCATAGTAGGCATGGAGAACGCTGGGGATGTCCGATTTACTCTTTGGCCAACCCTGATGAATAACCTTGCGAAGTACTTGCAGCACAGGATCATCTGCCGAGACATGCTTGAATTGTTGCAAACGTTCGTTAGAGAGTTCCAGTGACTTTGTGTGATCAATGCTTCCAAAGTCTTCCGATGAACTGCACACGTGAACTTCAGAAAGATAAGCATGGCTGAGTGTGTCAGCCAGGAACATGTGTTTGCCTTTTTTGTACTTAACGATGAGGCTATATTTTTGCAATTGGAGGAGCATATGCTGTAGCCTTTTCGGTGCACTATTCAGTGGCTTCTGCATGATTAGCTCCAGTGGCTGATGGTCGGTTTCCAAATGGACATCACTCCTCCCGTAGATGTACATCTCAAAGCGATCACATGCAAACACAATAGCCAATAGCTCTTTTTCTATCTGTGCATATCGGGTCTCTGCAGAAGTTAAAGCCCGTGACGCATAGGCTACTGGTTGGCCATTCTGCATTAGGGCTGCCCCAAGGCCAAACTGGGATGCATCGCACTGGAGTCACCGGTGTGGTGGTGACAGCCTTCTTTAAAGTGTCCAGTGCTTGTTGCTGTGCATCCCAGACCCATGCTACATCCTTCTGTGTAAGCTCTCTCAATGGCTTTGTCAGATCAGAGAGATGTGGTAGGAACTTACTCAGGTACTGAGTAAACCCCAACAGACGCTGTACTGCGGCCACATCGGTAGGAGGAGGCATCTCCCTGATAGCACGCACTTTGTCGGGGTCCACACACAACCCATCTGCTGTTGCTATATGCCCAATAAATGGTACCTTTGTCATCCTGAGCCGGACCTTCTCAGCATTCACTCTGATATTCCGTCCTACACACCGCTTGAGGAAGGCTTCCAAGTTCTGGTCATGGTCGTGAATAGCCTTCGATTGTGTGTCTCCAAAACCAACCACCACAAAATCATCAGCTACCACTTCAACTCCATGCAGTCCCTCAATCAACTCATGCATGCGGCGCTGAAATACTTCTGGTGCCGAACTAATTCCAAATGGCATACGCTTCCAGCGGTACCTCCCAAATGGAGTGTGGAAGGTGGTTAGAAACGATGATGGCTCGTCCAGTGGGACATGCCAAAATCCCTTACTCACATCTAGGATGGTGAACACCTTCGCTCCATGCAGGCGTGTTGCGATATCTTCGATGGTTGGCAATGGATAGTGTTCTCTTAGGATGGCCTTGTTGAGGTCCTTGGGATCAAGGCAAATACACAATGTCCCATTCTTCTTGGGCACCACCACCATGGAACTAATTCATGGTGTGGGTTCTGTCACTGGTGCGATGATGTCCTGCTTGACAAGGTCCTCAAATGCTGTCTTGAGGTTGTCCCTTAGCGGAACCGGGATACGCCGTGGAGAATGCTGCACAGGGTCAATGCCTGGATCAAGTCGGATGTGGTAGCTGCCCTCTAGCAAGCCAACTCCTTCACTAAAACACCTTGGGATACTTCTTAGTGAACTGCTCAGTTGATATAGGACATGAGTCTTCTAGAGTATACACAGTGGAGTCCTCTGTGTTGGGTCGGTTTAATTGGTCATTGTCTAGATATGTCACAATCTTTAACCCCAGACATGCTTTCCTTCCTAACAGTGGCCTAATGTCCCTACGATCGACCAATTTGCAAGCTAACCGACACTGGAGGTCACCACGTTGCACCCGCAGGAGGACAGTCCCAACTACAGGGAATGTAGTGCCCCCATATGCAGTGATCCCTGTTTTGGTGCGAGTCACCTTGGCTAGCTGGTCATCTTTGGTTGCTTTCTTATAGAGTTCTAAGGGTATCACATTACACTGGGCTCCTGTGTTGGCTTGGAAACGCATAAAGTTACCAGACTCTAACCCCAAAGTGACAAACTGAGACTCATCTATGTTAGCATTAGATAGCTGAAAGATCTCAGTGTTGTCCTTTGTGTCATCGACAGCCTTTATGTGCCGGGTTCCTCTTACACCACGACATTTTGCTGCAAAATGGTTTAGCTTGTGGCACTTTGTGCAAGTCTTGCCGTATGCAGGGCAGAGTTCCTTTTGGTGGTATTCATGTTTGCGGCCACAGTTCCAGCATTCACGGATGCGTCTGTCACCATCCATTGGGGTTTATTCTGCTCCTTGCCCACCACATTCCCTCTGAGCTCTCCTCAACAACCCTCAGCTGAGTGAGCATGCTTTCTGCAGCATGGCATATCTCATCCGTTTTGGCCAGAGTAAGCCTGGTTTCCCTGAGTAACCTCTCTCTAACCTTGGAATATCTGACTCCAAACACAAGCCTGTCCCTCAGGATTTCATCGGGTGTGATTGTCTGGAAGTCACACCCTGCTGCCAGCTTACGTAGTGCTGTGCGGTACTGATCGTAGGTTTCTCCTGCCTCTTGTACACGACGGTTAAACCGATATCTCTCAAAAGGCACATTTCTGTGAGGCTCACAGTACTGTTCAAATTTCCGTAGTACTGGTTCAATTTTTTCTTCATTTCCTACAGCGCCCCAGTCAGTGAACGTGGAAAAGACTTCACGCGCTTCTTCACCAATCACAGTGAGCAAGGTAGCAACTTGTATTACTTCCGTCTTCGCAGTAAGTTCAATCGCCAAGGAATAGTTAAGCCAGGCCCGCTTGAACTTCTTCCACTTCTCTGCTGCTTGTGGGTCATGAATTTCAAGAGGAGGTGGGGGTGGTAGCGTATATCCAGTTGTCATAACTTTTTTTTTTTTTTTGCTTTGTATCTTACACCCCTCAGTATTGTTCCCTCGATGATGTAGATATTCTTCTTGATCCCACCGCTGCCACCATGTAACGTTAAGTTTCTAGAGCTAAACAACTTGGCTAACAATCAATTCATACAACAGCAAGTCATGGTGGGCATCAACAAGGCATGATGGTGGGAGTGTCCAATGACATCATACATAACTACTCGTGACACATAGTCTCTGCTTTCTAATAGAGGCCTCCTCCACTCATAGTCTCTGCTTTCTAATAGAGGCCTCCTCCACTCATAGTATCTGCTTTCTAATAGAGGCCTCCTCCACTCATAGTCTCTGCTTTCTAATAGAGGCCTCCTCCACTCAGAGTCTCTGCTTTCTAATAGAGGCCTCCTAGTCTCTGCTTTCTAATAGAGCTCCTCCACTCATAGTCTTTGCTTTCAATAGAGGCCTCCTCCACTCATAGTCTCAAAAACAATCACCACTTTTGAATACTCACAATTCAGGCACGATCTTGAAATCAATTGAACTTTGAAAATACTTCACATTATTATGCTCCTTTGTTGATCTGGATGCCTCAAGCTAAGATAATTTGAACAGAATAAAGTCACATTCATAAACTTCTTGCTATGCTATAGTTTACTCTGCCTTGCGTGGGGCCCTGTTGTTGCCAAGTCATTATTTACTATGCCACGTGCACCTGAACTTGCCTCCCCAATAAATAAATAATCATTTTAGTACCAGCCTCCCTCTCCTCAATGCTAAAATGTTTAGTAGCCATGGTTACCGATCATGCAAAAATGGTATACGGAATTCGATTATACAGAATTAGATCTAAAAATGGAAAATTTACGACCCAAGCACATGTATAACTTGATATCATTATATATATACTATGATTGGGACAATCAAGTAATCATTATCTAGATATGAGTATCACATGGCTATCATGTGACTATTTCACTACATACCTTGTCAAAATGTTGATTAAAGTATCCAACACGATCCCATGTCGCAATGAAGAGGAATGTTGGCTTAAAGTTTCTCTGACTGAAGAAGTACAACATGACTTCACTTCTTGCCCGTTGTAAAAGAGTTGTGTCAGTGCTTGCTTCTCGATACCACACATGCCCCACTCCTGATCGGGTGTCGACATCAGCCCAGTAAGGGGCAATCAGTTGAACGTTCCCACTGAGGGGGAACGGTTCTGAAGAGAAGGTGATTCCAGTAATGTCAAAGGAGATGTCACCATTGTTGTTAACCTGTGAAAATAAGCATAAATGTTTAACTTGGTGTCTATGCAAATGCTAATTTTTATTTCACCACAGGAATCAATCATTTTTAATATCTGTCTAGCTTTAATGTTTACCTCCTTCATCAGATTAGAGCTTTTACACCGAGCTAAGATTAGCTCAATCAAAATTCTAATCACAAAATATTCCATTGAAATGTTGATATCCACAGAACATTAGCTGAAAGTATTGGCCATAACAGGTTGGTTCAGAGATCTCAATGACTTTTAGTTCTTGTGTGGCAGTGTAATATTTCAAAGACTTCCAATGTGCTTATTTAATTGTAATGCAGTTAGCAACCAATAATTTTGTGAATCTTGCATCTATATACCCTATATAAATAAATTTATGCTTTAAATATAGGTGTATTTATATATATATATATATATACACAATATATATATAACAGGGGAGGCTCCAATGATCTGGATGGTCCAGACCACTTCCAGTACAGTATTAAAGTTATGGATGCGGTCCATTAGGAGGTGCATGTGTATTTTCATGCTATTTACGCCAGCTACGAACTGCACCAGGAGCAATCATGCAGTGCAATACATCGTATCTGCACTTCACTTGTCACAAGAAAGATGAACAACTTGATGATATTTACATGTTCACTATATCTCAGACAAACTTAGCATATTTCTTTAATTAGAATGTGCCCTTGAATAAGAACACACCCTCGATTACACCACTTGATTAGACCACAGCTGAGCAGCTCATGAAATGTGCAGTAGTAACCTCACATATAGGACCTTTGCATTTCATGGTTGTTATACTCACCTCAGAGGCTTTGTTCTATAGCTTCCTCATTGTTAAGAGACACCACCCAACACCTCACCGAGGCTAAATAAGACACTTAACTTATTCATAAAACTCAGCCAGGCACTGAATATTCTGCACAGCACAATCAATGTTGATTAACCTAAGAATACCATAGTTGAAGACACTACAATTGGCGACGAGGATGGCCACTCAGGAAAGAACCCATGGCGCACTCGGACCATTTTGTGCAGAAACCGACTCTCAGAAATCATATGTTGAACGTTCATCATCTACTTCACTGCTGATAATGTGGCAGAATCCATTGAACACTGTAGCTAAGATGAGTAGCTATTTTGAGAGTTTGCGTGAGAAAGGAAAGAAGCGGTATATTGAGAAACTTAGCTGCGTTGACTTGTCACTACCAGATGACCCCTACTTGCCTGAGAATGAGGCTAAGTTCGCAGGAGACATGACCACTTGGCCCAAGGTAGAGTTGGGCATATCTTTGTTTACTTCATTCAACGACCTGGAGTATACAAGCTTCTATCTTGGGAAAAACTTGATGCGTACAATTACTTCCAGTCTGGGTATGTAAGGACTGTCTTTTAGTGGAGTTTCAGTCATTCTGGAGCCAAATATTGTGTGTTGAAGGCCTGGGTGAACCCCAGTCAGAAGGCAGCTACGAATGTACATGAGGCCTGGATCATAATCAAGGAAGCAGGTGACATTCTATCTTCACACTGCACTTGCATGGCTGGGTAAACAACTATTATTACGTGGTGTATATGCATGTTTATAGATACATGTACATTGTTATTTCAGCTTAGGTGAGGGTTGTTCTCATGTTGCGGCTGTTCTCTGAAAGTGCTGTACGACTAGGATACACTTCGGTTACATCAGACTACGTAATTGTGTATTTTCATTTTGTGTATTTCCAACTATATACCATCCATACCATCATTGTGAATTAACATACTATTGAATGCAATCAATGATCAATGACCTCTATCACCCCCCCCTCTCAAATTATTCGGAGAGCATGTCTCCGGCCTCTCTAGCCTCCTTTGTAGCTTTCTTCACTTCATCAACTTTCTTAAATGTAGGCACATAATCGACATTTTCAGCCATATCCACAGGTTTGCCTACAAAAAGAGAGGGTAGAAAACGGTAATTATTCATTGTACACAGCTACAAAATACAGCTAAATAACAAGAAACAGCCGCGTTAATAAACTTAATAAACTAGCTAGCTTAGCTTATAATCATGCTGGCTAGTTATCAATAATAAGACTAGCTAGTTAGTACCTGTGATAAAGTGGTCTCCACATATCCTGGTGTGTTTCTTGGGCATCCAAGATTTTCTTCTGATTGCAAGTATCCATTTCTTTGCTCTTTCTTTGGGAGAATCAGGAAACCGAAAAAAACCAAGCTCTGGACGTTCTCCACTCCTGTTTCTGCAGCCAACAGCACACAACTCATAACCATCTTGTTCTTTTGCCCACCAGGGTGTGTCAAGCGCGCGTCTAATAGAAGGTGTGATTCACGCCGATGCTATATATAGGTGTGGTCCACAGATACGCCATATTATTGTGAGTCCCTGTAATTCCAGTGAGTGCGCATGCCACGAATAATAATGAACTGGAGTTTGGGCATTTTGATCTGTTGCGTCTAGTTACAAAACGCAACTGCAGTTCCCCTGTCCGAGTTCTTCAGCTTTGGAAGCTCTGCAGGTGATCTAGAGCTAGCACGCAACGACGATGGAGCAGCAGGGCCAATCGAACTGAACAGACCTTTTCCATTCTTTGGAAGTTCTCACGGGAGCCTCTTTGTAAGTGACTAGTTCTCTACCACTTTGTTTCTCGATGATGAAATGTATGTCTAGTTTATTAGTCTCACAGAGCTAGTTAGATGTTCTTGGGTGGGAATTGAATTGGAACTGAGGAAGATGGCACATTTAGCAAATTGACAAGTAGATTTTTTAAAGATTTTTCACCTTTCAAGGAACATTTGAGAGATTGTGTTGGGCGTATTGATACTTTCTGGGACCACTTCATGTCTAATTTTGATGAAACTATTCCTTGCACCTTTCATTTCTCATGTCCATGTTCTAAATGTATGTCCACACCACTTCCATCCAATTACAATTGATCATTTTCACCATACATAATCTAACCAGACTGCCAGTATTTATTATGGTATGCCTTCAGTACATGAACATATGTCATCCCCTACTTGGTCACCTCTCCATAACATATCTGTACTGTAAAATCATTATCAAAATCAAATCAAATATATAGCTAGGATTCCAGGGACTAGATCATGATCAGAGTAATTATGTCATTATTGTACATGTGCAACACATGATGGATTTTCCTATATAACAATAGGTATGTAACGTATATATCCATCATATATTCAGAGGCATACATTAGAAGCATATATATGGGTGGCTTGGGTAATTGTAAGGTCACTAGGTCAGAAGTGGTAGTAGTATGGGTGGGAGTGGCTTTTATGCTAACATTGTAATTATGCATAAATAAGTTATTAAAATCTACCAAATATTGTTGCCTCTGTACACTTTTATCAACAAAGTCAAAGAACACAGCATTTTAGTGTCTTCAAAGGTATTTTGGGTTAATCCAGTGCCTGTGATGACATTGGTCATCTACTTGATGTCAATTGATTAGTGTATGTGTGGTAATTGTGCTTGGTAATTAGTGGTGAGGGAAGATGAATGAGTCTTTGCCAGTGTGTGCAGTTAGCTGAGGACTTTGATGTTGTTCAAGTGCTGTGATTTGTCTTTAAAGTAACTATAGCTGGCTATTGTTTGGGAAGTCATGGATGTTGGTCATTTGGTGGTAAGCTCTGGGACAATAACAATTAGTTTATTAGTGAGGCCCATTGGAGTTGGTATTTATGTCTTCAAGGTCAGGAACTGTTTCTAAACGGAATACAAGAAAGGCTTAGGGAGGATAGACTACCAGAGGATAGACTACCAGAGACTCAGAGTGAATGACTTAGAAATAATGATGCGAGTCTATAGGATTGATGAAGGCACCATAGCTATTTGGAAAGGCACGGCAGGCTATGCATTGAATTGTGCAGACTATGGAGGACAGATTACCTTGCAAGGGGAAGAGACTGCCTGCCCAGGAGGAGAGACCACTTGCCAAGGAGAAAGGATTGCCTGCCAAGGAGGAGAATCTGTCTGTCCAGGACTTGTGCAGGAGGAAAGACTGCCTGTTCAAGAGGAGAGACTACTTGCCCAGGAGGAGAAACTGCCTGCCCAGGCAGAGAGACTTCCTGCTCTGACCTAAAGTGACTTATCGTTGGAGAAGGGTGGAGGAATGTGATGGACCAGAGGTCATCTACTTGGTACCAAGTGTAAATTAAACATCTAATTTCCTGGAATAAACCACACATAGGTCTATTCATTTGGACCATCTAGAACCTGAACGTACTATGCGAGGGTGCAAACGGACTAAGGACGTACCTTATTTTACTTAGCATGAGCACCAGCTTAGTGACAAGGGTAGAGCGTCCTCTAGGAAGAATTTGTTCTGATTGGGGTGGGTATCAATGTGAGTCTTATGTAGCTTTTAAGGTGTGCCCTCAATCACAGTTGGCGAGACTTATTGAGCAGTGCAGTTGGTAAAAAAATATATACTTGAGCCATTATTAGTAAGTTTATTAAGCGGTTGGAACACTAGTTGGCATCTATAACAAATTCATCCTGTTGTGGGTCCTCCTCAAACTTTCCCTCACTGATGCTGGCGATGGGATCATGTCCCCTGTCATCAGTATTGTTGAGGCGGACGGTCTCATGATGGCCTAGGATCTGTTTCCTGCAAGTGCTGCTGTGATGTAAAGTTCCTCTGCCATGGTTGAACTGGAACTGCACACGAGACAAGACCACACATGTACAATATTTGCGATCATTGCTCGTGTATTAATTGTCAAATAATGCTCGGGTATCTGAATGCAAGCAAATTGGAGGCGTGAAGTGATCGAAGAAATACAGTACATGTGGTAATTGTGGAGCGGAGAGAGAAGATTAATGAGACTGTTGATCTTTGCCAGCGTGTGTGGTAGCTGAGGACTTGGGTGTTGTGCAAGTTTTGTGATTTTGTTAATGACTCTTTAAGTAACTAGAGCTGGCTATTCTTTGGGAAATCATGGAGTTGGTCCATTGTGCCAGTGCTGATCTGACAAGCTGTGTCTTATATAGTTAGTGAGGTGATGTGGTGACATTTGTCTCTTAACAATGGCTAGAGCAGAGCCTTCCATGTATTGTAGTGACCTGAGGTTAAAGTGGTAAGTGTGAGGTTACTACTACTACGCCCCTTCCCAGCTGCACAATAATGAGCTGGTTAGCCATAGGATTCTGATTGATGCCATTCCTGTTATATATCCTAACAGAGGTCCCTCAGTGGTAGTAGTTGTGGTTGACTCACTTTGCTCAGGTTGGCCATCAATCCCATGGCTTCAGGTGATGTGTCTCAAAGTGAATGCCTCAAGTGTTGCCAACTGCTGGAGGACTGTCGCTACATCTCCTAGCTTACCGAGTTGGTCCACGAGTCTCTTCCCATTTGTCTTGAGAAGATGCCTATTATGAAAGGGGCCTTGTTTCTCGATGACTAGACACCCACTTACGTGTATTTCCTGAACTGTAATTCCTTGCCATCACCTTCTCATCAACAGAATCATGTGCTTTTGCAGGTGCAGAACTTGGTTTGCTTGTTTAACAAGTTTTTTTGCAGGTAGGCTTAAATAGGTTCAACCCTGTGCGAAGTTCCTGCTGAAGGAATAGGGAGCTTGTTACTGGTAGGTGCATGTACTGGTCGGTGCATGTACTGGTAGGTGCATGTACTGGTAGGTGCATGTACTGGTCGGTGCATGTACTGGTCGGTGCATGTACTGGTAGGTGCATGTACTGGTAGGTGCATGTTGTGTTGAACTGTATGCCACTAGGAAACTTGAAGAGAGATAATTGATCGGCATTCCCGAATGAGCACCTGCCTTGTTTTAAAGTTTTGGCAAAGCATTCAGGCAATCCATCTGAGGAAGGGGATCGTATGGTACGCATCGAATATACTTCACACCATTCTTTTTTAGAAAGCTTGCAAACTCTGTCGACGTAAATTATGGTCTGTTGTCAGATATGATTTGTAGTGGAAGGCTGTAAGACTCAAAGATCCATCGCAACATGAAGTTGTGCTAAGTGAAGTGGTAGAGCTCATTTCGACCACTTCTGGCCGTTTTGGGTGAGCATTCACTAATATGAAGAACACCTTGCCACAAAATGGGCTTGCAAAATCGATGTGAAACCTTCACCATGGTTTTGGTACCAAATCCAAGAGTACAATGCGAAATCAAAGAGTATAATGCCTTGGGTATCCTTCGATTCCTGGCGTGGTATACAACAGCTTACCTGTTTTTCAATTTGCTGATCGACTTAGGGTCACCAGACATGTGTTCTGGCTACGTTCTTCAAACGGGTAGTGCCCAGGTGGTTGCTGTGAAGGTCTTGCTGCACATTTCCTTGGAGTTGATCTGTAACGAGAACACAAATTCCCTAAAATAGTACATCTCCTCCGTCAGTAAGCTCTGTGTGCTGGCTGTGAAATGGCTTCAGTTTGCTTGAAATGACCAAGTGAATCATTCTTAGTGTACTCTACGCTGAGTGTAAGGGTCAATAGCAGTAGCCTGTAGCATCAAGTCAGTTGAGCTACGCTCTAATCGTGTCCTTGGTGGGGCAGGTTGTGACTTCCAAAATTTTGGTAGCCCCACCTGCACTTTAAGCATTGCTTGGTATATTTTCACTGTTACCAGTCCTTCCTCAAAGATGACTTTGAGTTGATCCAACAGTGTATCAACACTCCCTGATGAAATCACAAAGATGTGCTTCCAGTAAACTGTGGCCAGTCTCATGTCCCAGGAGAGTATATCCTTCACCGGAGATACCACTAGTCTCAGTCATTTTAATTGACCTTGATACTGTACCTGCAGGGATAACTCCCCAAGCACTGGCAATCTCTGTTCAGTGTAAGTTTTCAATATGACATTACATTTAGACAACTGAACGTTAGGCAATAGTCTCTCTCTTGTCTTCTTGGCAATCAGTGATACTTCTGCCCCAATGTCCACTTCCATCATGCTGGAGTGTGTGCCTTCAATTATTAATTCACATCAGGTGCAGGGTTTAGTTTGGGTCTGAGTGATTGATCACCTATCGCAAAGAGGAGCAGCTCTTCTGCAAGGTTGAAACTTCTTCCACATAGTGAGCGCAAGTGTTCTTCTTGCTTGATCTGCATGCTGATGCATGTGCCCCTTCCTGCCACATTTCCAGCATGTAGTTCGTGTTCATGAATCTGCTGTTTGTCAAGTGTGTTAGATTTCCCACATCTGTAGGAAGATTGAAAGGACTTGACAGCAATGAATTTCTGAGTGTGGGTCTTGCTTGGTCTTGTGGAGATTATTGATGCCAGGTTCTCCATGCCATATCTTAGAATTCCATCCTTTCTTGCTTTAATCTGCAGTCTCCAAGTTCAATGTAATATCGAAACCTTGTTTGAAGGTTAGTCTATCGGAGCTACCATTTTTGTGCGCTTCTGGAGCGAAGTCTACCAGCTAGCCAATCCCTTAGATCCTCGCTAAGATGGATCCTGAAGTTACAATGGATAGGACAGTTGTCTCAGCTCTACTTTGTACTTTGACACACCTTCAGCTGGAAGCTGGTCCCATCAATGAAAGTGAAATTGTGCGACCACAATTGGTTTGGGATTGTAGTTTCCCATAGCTGCAGATATCCGTAAAATTTTTGTCTGCTGGTAGATGAGGAGCCACCAGATTGCGTAGAACTGCACAAGTTGTTTTACCCAATTCACTTCAGAAGTCTGTAGCAATTATGTCTTCTGCCACATTATCAGCAGTGAAGTAGATGATGGCACGTTCAACATATGATTTCTGAGGGTCGGTTTCTGCACAAAATGGTCCGAGTGCGCCATGGGTTCTTCCTGAGTGGCCATCTTCAACGCCAGTTGTAGTGTCTTCAACTATGGTATTCTTAGGTTAATCAATTGATTGTGCTGTGTAGAATATTCGGTGCCTGGCTGAGTTATGAACAAGTTAGTGTCTTATTTAGCAGTGAGGTGTTGGGTGGTGTCTCTTAACAATGAGGAAGCTAGAACAAAGCCTCTGAGGTGAGTATAGAAAACATGAAATGCGAAGGTCCTACAGGTGAGGTTACTACTGCGCATTTCATGAGCTGCCCAACTGTGATCTAATCAAGTGGTGTAATGAGGGTGTGTTCTTATTCAAGGGCACATTCTAATTAAGGAAATATGCTAAGTTTGTCTGAGATATAGTAGTGAACATGTAAATATCATCAAGTTGTTCATCTTTCTTGTGACAAGTGAAGTGCAGATACGATGCATTGCACTGCATGATTGCTCCTGGTGCTGTTCGTAGCTGGCGTAAATAGCATGGAAATACACATGCACCTCCTAATGGACCGCATCCATAACTTTAATAATGTCTGGAAGTGGGCTGGATCATTGGAGCCTCCCCTGTTATATATAATTATATTATATATATATATATAAATTCACCTATATTTATAGCATAAATTTATTTATATAGGGCAATATGCAATATTTAAAAAAATATTGGTGGTTAGATGCATTACAATTCTTTAGCCAAAAAATAAAAATAAGCACCTTGGAAGTCTTTGCAATATTATGCTGCCACACAAGTCATTGAGATCTCTGAATGGCCAATGTTTTCATTTCAATGGAATAATTCATATGCTTTTAGAATTTTGATTGAGCTAATCTTAGCTCAGTGTAAAAGTTATAACTAACTCTAATCTGATGAAGGATGTAATGCTAGACATATATTAAAAATGGTGGTGAAATAAAAATTAGCATTTGCATAGACACCAAGTTAAACATTTATGCTTATTTTCACAGGTTAACAACAATGGTGACATCTCCTTTGACAGTAGTGTAAGCACCTTCACTCCAGAACCGTTCCCCCTCAGTGGGAACCTTCAACTGATTGCCCCCTACTGGGCTGATGTCGACATACGATCAGGAGTGGGGCATGTGTGGTATCGAGAAGCGAGCACTAACACAACCCTTTTACAACGGGCAAGAAGTGAAGTCATGTTGTACTTCTTCAGTCAGAGAAACTTTAAGCCAACATTCCTCTTCATTGCGACATGGGATCGTGTTGGATACTATAATCGACATTTTGACAAGGTATGTAGTGAAATAGTCACATGATAGTCATGTGATACTCATATCTAGATAATCATTACTTGATCACCCCAATCATAGTATATATATAATGATATCAAGTTATACATGTGCTGGGTCGTAAATTTTCCATTTTTAGATCTAATTCCGTATACCATTTTTGCATGATTGGTAACCATGGCTACAAAACATTTTAGCATTAAGGAGAGGGAGGCTGGTGCTAAAATGATTATTTATTTATTGGGGAGGCAAGTGCACCACGTGGCATAGTAAATAATGACTTGGCAACAACAGGGCCCTACACAAGGCAGAGTAAACTATAGCATAGCAAGAAGTTTATGAATGTTACTTTATTTTGTTCAAATTATCTTAGCTTGAGGCATCCAGATCAACAAAGGAGCATAATAATGTGGAAGTATTTTCAAAGTTCAATTGATTTCAAGATCATGCCTGAGTGCTGAGTATTCAATGAACTTTGTAGACATGCATGTAGTCCAACAGTGTGGGTTTAACATTCTAGACATGCATGTCTTCCACCAGTGAGAGTTGAACTTTGTAGACATGCATGTAGTCCAACAGTGAGAGTTGAACTTTGTAGAGCTGCATGTAGTCCAAAAGTGGTGATTGTTTTTGAGACTATGAGTGGAGGAGGCCTCTATTGAAAGTAGAGACTATGAGTGGAGGATGTGGTGTTTCATATAGCTGAATAGTCCTTACGCATATTCATTGTGTTACCACGTGAGCATTCTGCTGACAGTGCGACATCCATTTTCTCCTCGTGTTAGTTGTGTGTATTGTATGAATCTTATTCGATCGCTCTCTTCCTACTTGTGTGACAAACTTGGTATGTTGTAGCTTGATTAGTTATCTTGTGATGATGTATATTATTCTGCTTGTGTGCTTATTGTGTAGAGTGAAATAATAAAACAACTGTTCTTGAAATCATAAGTTGCGACAAATTTCACTCAAGTTTTGTGCTATGTCTGGTGAAGAAGACGAACGGAGTTCGCCGGTTTCTATTCGCTCTTCAGTTTCTGCTTCACAAGTTCGTATTCCTCCTCCTCGCTTCGACTCCACTTCGGCATGTTCCTTCTCCGACTTTGCTCGAACTTGGCTAGCTTACATTCGGGTAGTGGAACCTCCCTTGGAGAAAAGACTAGACATACTTCTCCTGTGTGTTGACGACCAAGCTAGGCAATACTACTACAAAACTGAGAACGCGTCGACCTCTATGGAAGATGCTCTGGAATTCCTTCGCGCTCGTTTTGAAGGAGATCGTAATGCCCTAGCTGAACGTGTCTCACTAGCTAATAGGACTGCGCAGCAGCCTGGTCAGCTACTGCTGGATTATGCTTCCAGCATTCGACTGAATGCTCGCTACTGTGCTTATCCTGACAGCTACTACAATCAGGCCTTGAGAGATGTTTTTACTGCTGGTGTGCTCAATGAGACCATTAGACAAGCAATCTGCCGAGCTTATGGTTCAGCCACCAAGGCTGGCAAGTTATTCACATTGGAATCGGCCATTGAGGCGGCTACTATGGAGCAACAAGCACTGGATACTGCTGCTTCTCTATCTTGCACATCTGAGGTGGCATCCACAGTTACTGCTTCTGTGAATCATGCAGAACAGGGCCACATCACTGCTACATCTCGTGCCCGCTCTTGTAACTGGTGTGGACAAGGAAATCATCGTCCTTCTCAATGTCCTGCCCGTGGTCAACAATGCAATAATTGTGGCAAATATGGTCATTTCTCTAAGGTATGTCGATCAAAGGCCTTGAAGACATCATCCACAGATGCATCGTTTTCAATATCTGCAGTGAAGCACAAGCATATCTCTCAGAGAAGGTTTATTCGCGGTCAACTGAACGGACACTGCTGGGAATTTTTGCTCGATTCAGGCAGCGATATCTCACTCATTCATGTTAACATTGCCAGGCAGTTGAACATCTCATACAAGCCTGTTCGGAGGCGAGCTATGTCTGCCAATGGAGCAAACATAAACATTATAGGAATGGCTCAAGAAGTAGTGGAATTGGATGGTCAAATTATTCCTATCACCTTGTATATAGCTGCACAGCTAAGTGACCGTGCCATTCTTGGAGCCAACGAACTGGCTCAATTCTCAGCATTACTGGTGCATTACGGAGGCTCCAAGCCAACCCTACACGTGGCTACCACCCAGCTCGAAGTTGAAAAACCTGATTCACTGATGAACATTCCTCCGCAATCTGCGATTATACTGAGCACTCCGGATGTTAAGCCTGTCCGAGTTCCTTCATGCAAGCGGTCTCGTATGGATGAACAATTTATCAAGCGAGAGATTGATTCACTTCTAAAAAAGAGGTTGATTCAACCTTCTAATTCTCCCTGGCGTGCACAATTACATGTGGTGCATGATGAAGTACGGAGAAAGGACCGCCTGGTTGTCGATTACTCAGGTACAGTAAACCCTCACACAATACCTGATGCATATCCATTACCACTCATTGAACCTCTGATTGATCGTGTCAGCCAGCACCAGTATTTCAGTTCATTGGATTTGCAGTCTGCCTTTCATCAAATCCCTTTGGCCCCATCACAGCGGCAGTTGACAGCATTTGAAGGAGCAGGTCGCCTTTACGAATGGCTCGTATTACCATTTGGACTGACAAACAGTGGAGCTGTTTTCTCGAGAGTATTGGGCGACCTAGTTGAAGGCTCTCCTGGTTGTTTCCACTATTTGGATGATATTGTAATTGCCGGAGTTACAAAGGATGAACACGATGCAAATCTCTCCAGTTTCCTTCAGTTGGCTCGCTCTGCTGGCATTACCTTCAATACTTCCAAGAGCTCCTTTGGAAAAACCACACTCACATTCTTAGGTCATGAAATATCACAGAGAACAGTCAAACCTTCCCCCTCTCGGCTGCTTCCTATACTAAACTATGCCATGCCACAGAATGTTAAACAGCTTGAACGATTTCTTGGACTAGCCGTTTACCACTCCAAATGGGTGTCAAACTTTACTACCTTGGCTGCTCCTCTATTTGATGCTAAGGCCGCCAAAGGTCCCTTTCCTTTACATGACGGTTGCAAGGAGGCTATAGATAAACTCAAACGAGAGATTGCAGCAGCAATATTGGATGTTCCTGATCCTGACAAACTACTCCGATTGGAAACAGATGCCTCAGGTAATTCCATTGCAGCTACATTGTCACAGGAGGGACGACCAATAGCATTCTTTAGTCATGTACTCACTCCACGTGAGAAAGCCTGGTCAGCTGTAGAATTGGAAGCCTACGCAGTAGTTGCTGCCTGTGACAAACTTCGCCATTTCTTGCTCGGGCGAGAGTTTGAGATTGTTGTCGACCAACAGGGAGTTAGCTTCCTTTTCAATGGTAAACCTAAGTCCACCATTAAGAATGCCAAATTGGCTCGTTGGCGCCTACACATGCTTGATTATCGTTTCACAATCATCTATCGACCTGGGAAGCTTAATTGTGTTGCTGATGCTCTCACCCGCTGTTCTACGGTATCTACTCCAGCTTCTAACCATGAGACGATTAAGAAGCTGCATGAGTCTATGGGTCACCCCGGAGCTAGCCGGTTGCAGTCCTATCTGTTACCATATTTAGAAGTTTCCAAGAAGGAAGTATTGGAAGTGACTCATAGCTGTGGACTCTGTGCTGAGGTGAAACCCAGGTTTTTCCGCCCTCCTCCTGGAAGATTAATCAGGGCTACATCAGCTTGGCAACGTATATCCATTGATTTTGTTGGACCAAAGGTTAGCAACATGACTAATCGATACCTGTTTACTGTCATTGATGAATACTCCAGATATCCATTCACATTTCCTGTACCTGATCAATCCCTGCAAACAGTGATAAGATGTTTAACATCGTTATTCTACCTTTTTGGTCCTCCTCAGAATGTACACAGCGACAGGGGAGGACAGTTTGAATCTCCTCTCTTCCACAGATTCCTCGACTCCTTTGGTGTAACCAAGTCACGAACTACCAGCTACCACCCTCAGGGTAATGGTGAGGTCGAACGCATGCATGGAACATTGTGGAGGACAATTGTTTTGCGATTACGACAAGCTCGCATGCCGTTGAAAGCCTGGGAAAAACAATTGGCCCCCTCACTCAGCAATTTACGATCACTGGTGTGCAAAAGTACTGATAACACACCACACTCTCTCTTTTTGGGCTTCCCTAGACGATCACCATTCTTAGACCCTCCAAGTACATCTTCTGACAATGCATCTTCGCATTGTAGCGTTCAACATAGGAGGTCAAGGGTCATAGAGGAGATGTTGGATCGCAATATATAATAACAACAAGTTTTGTCTCGAGTGGTTCTGTCAATTATTCCTTGTTGGATTTTGTTTGTTAGCTCCCTACGAGGTAGCTACACTGGTGACCCCGACGTTCAGCACACTCCCTCCCAACACTGGCCTCCAGTTCTTCTCAACTGCAGTTAGTACAGTGTTGTGAAAGTTAACTCCAAATAACGCCCCGGCGTACTGAAACAAACCTCTACCCAGCATGGACCCTGCCGACATCACTGCCATCGCTCAACGGGTTATTGCTCTCCAAACAGCGGCAACCCCTGCAGTGGGTGCCGTGGGTGATATCGCTGGAGTAGTCCAAGCAGTAACAGTCAAGATACCAACCTTTTGGCCCACCCGCCCTGAAGTGTGGTTCTCCCTCCTAGAGTCACAGTTTGTCACCAAGAACATCATAGCTGATGATACCAAATACCACCATGTGGTGCAAGGGCTGGACAAGACAACAGCCGAAGAAATCTCGGCCTTCCTCCTAAATCCACCTGTCAGAGGCAAGTTTGACGCATTAAAGATGCTACTCATCAGCACCTTTGGCCTCACTCAAGCTGACAAAGATACTTCTCTCCTTGCCATCTCAGGTCTGGGTGACCGCAAACCATCGGGCCTCCTCCGGTACATGAACTCACTGACTACAGCTGACGACCAGAAGTCCACAGTCTACCGCGCCCTCTTCCTGCGGCAGCTACCAGAGTCTGTTCGGGTCGTACTCGCCCGAGATCCCCCAACCAACATAACTGACCTCGCCAAAGCCGCTGATGACGTCCTTGCAGCCCAATCCCCGGCCTATGGTATCGCGGTGGTCTCGCCAGGTAACAGGGACAGACGCACACATCCGCCTATAGGTAGGACAGGCACACGCTGTTATCACCACGCCAAGTTTGGGGAGAAAGCACGCAAATGTGGTGAAACCTCATCTGCGGCACTATGTGACATGGCCCACCTTATCCCGAGGTCGGGAAATGCCACCGCCGGCCGCTAGCCGTCGTAGCGGTCGGCCATCATCATCAAGACGGAAGCAACACAATGTCTGTCTGGGACCGTAAAACTGGCAGACACTTCCTCATCGACACAGGTGCAGATGAGTCGGTGTTTCCTGCTTCCCCCACTGATCGACAACATCGTGAAACAACCCAACCGCTCGCCGCAGCAAACGACTCTAAAATCTCAACCTGGGGCCAAAGAAGTATTACAGTCAATCTGGGATCCCGCTCCTTCGTGCAATCATTCCACATTGCAGATGTACGCCAACCTATTCTGGGCGCAGACTTTCTCGTCTCTAACAACCTCGCAGTCGACCTCCGAGGACGTCGCCTTATCGATCTCTACTCTTATTCCGTCATCCCAACCACAGCCTCGTTGGCATCAGACGTGCGCGGCATCCACCGAGTCAGGACAGATGACAGTGACATGGCCTCCATTCTCAATGAGTTTCCCGAACTACTAGTTCCACGCTTTCGTTCCTCTGACGAAAACTTGCACGGCGTAGAGCACCATCTGACCACCAAGGGACCCCCTGTTTTCGCTCGGGTACGCCGCCTCCATGATGAGAAACTAGCCGTAGCCAAGACTGAGTTCAAGAAGATGGAAGACTTGGGCATTATCCGGAGATCGAACTCTCCCTGGTCATCTCCTCTACATATCACACCCAAACCAGGCGGTGGCTGGCGACCATGTGGCGATTTCAGGCACCTCAACGCGGCCACCACAGATGACCGCTATCCCATACCTCACATTGGCGACTTTAACGGAAATCTACACGACAAGACTATTTTCTCCAAAATTGACTTGGCTCGAGGGTACCACCAAATTCCGATGGCAGAGTCAGACATTTGCAAAACAGCCATCATTACTCCCTTCGGCCTGTGGGAATTTCTCCGTATGCCATTCGGACTCAAGAACGCCGCTCAAACATTCCAACGACTCATGGACACCATACTCCGAGGCATCCCCTGCGTCTTCATCTACCTGGACGACATCCTCGTGAGCAGCAGCACCCGAACGGAACATGCAAACGACCTTCGCAAAGTCTTCAAAGCCTTGTCGGATAGTGGGATGGTTGTCCAAAGACAAAAGTGTGTCTTCGGTGTCGCCCAGATAGACTTCCTTGGCCACCATGTTACCACAACCGGTATCAAACCACTACCGGAACGAGTCTCAGCAGTCCGCGAGTTCCCAGCCCCGGATACCAAGAAAAGTCTCCAGATGTTCCTCGGAATGGTTAACTTCTACCACCGATTCTTCCTGGACTTGCCGGCCACCTTCATCCTCTGCATGAAGCCTGCAAAAGAAGGGGTCAAGCAATTACCTGGTCAGACAACTGTCAGATTGCCTTTGACATGGCCAAGTCCGCCCTTGCCTCTGCGGCCCTCCTTGAGCACCCCATCAATGGCGGCAAACTCGCCATTACTGTAGACGCTTCAGATTTTGCTGTTGGTGGTTCCCTGGACCAGTTCCGCGAGGGTTCCTGGCACCCGCTTGCTTTCTTCAGCAAGAAACTTACCACAGCTGAACAAAAGTACGCCACTTTCGACAGAGAACTCCTCGCACTGTATCTGGGCATCAAGCAGTTTCGCCACTATGTCGAAGGCCGATCATTCACAGCCTTCACAGATCACAAGCCCCTTGTTGGGGCAATGTCAAATGCTGTAGACCGCTCCCCTCGCCAAACAAGGCATCTCTCGTTCGTGGCAGAGTTCACAAACGACGTGCAACATGTGTCAGGTCGAAACAACGTGGTAGCCGATGCCCTGTCCAGAGCCCCTACCATCGCTGCAATGTTCTCACCAGACATTAACTACCGACAACTGGCCGCTGACCAAACCACCTCGGATGAGATCCATGCCTATCGCACAGCAATCACCAGCCTCCGGCTAGAGGACGTACCCTTCCAGGACTTCACTGTGCTGTGTGATATCTCCACTGGTCATACACGGCCACTTGTGCCACGCGAGTGGAGACGGCGCATCTTTGACACCATCCATGGACTCTCACACGCTGGCAGCCGCCCCACACTCAGAGCTATCTCACGTCGGTTTGTCTGGCACAAGATGAAGACCGATGTCCGCAGCTGGTGCCGAACATGCCACCCCTGTCAGGCTTCCAAAGTGCAACGACATGTCCATGCCCCTCTGCAGCCTCGTCCACCGCCAGAACGGCGCTTTGGATCTCTCCATGTAGACATTGTTGGCCCACTGCCCGAATCTGAGTGTATGACATACCTCTTTACCGTTATCGACCGTTACACTCGGTGGACAGAAGCAATTCCCATGGCAGGATGCACTGCGGAGACGTGCATCAAAGGCTTCCTGCGAAACTGGATAGCTCGCTTTGGGGTTCCTGGGGACCTCACCTCAGACAGAGGCCCACAGTTCACCTCGGAATTGTGGTCGGAACTCAACAGACTGCTTGGAATTTCGGCCAACAATACCACAGCTTACCACCCCCAGGCGAATGGTCTAGTCGAACGAATGCACAGGCAATTAAAAGCTTCCCTCAAGGCTCGCCTCACAGGACCCAAGTGGATGGATGAATTGCCAATGGTGTTGCTGGGCATACGAACCGCCTGGCGTGAGGATGCTGAGTGCTCCCCAGCTGACCTTGTGTACGGCACCGCTCTCCACCTGCCTGGGGAATTTTTCAGCGCCCCAAGGGCGTCCGACCTGCAATCTGGTTTCCTCCGCGAGCTTCAGACTTCCATGCACACTGCCCTACCTCCTCCTCCACAATACCATGGCACCCGACCAACTCACATCCCTATAGACCTTGGGCACACGGGCTTCGTCTACATGCGCCATGGTGCCCATCGTAACCCCCTCCAACGCCCTTATGCTGGGCCCTACCCAGTTCTGGAACGGAATGAGAAACACTTTCTCATTAATCGAGATGGCAAAGTAGAGAGAGTTACAGTTGATCGCCTCAAAACTGCCTACCCGTCCCCTATGGAACCACAAAGTGCCACAGCTCCTCCACCAACAACTACAGTGGAAACTCGGCCAGCACCTCCGGATACGGCTCCATCTCTCCATACACGAAGTGGACGTGAGATTCTCCCTCCGGACAGACTGAACCTGCGAACTTGGTAATGTTATAATACACAAACTGATTATTGTTGTATTTTACATTGCTAGGGGGGGCCATGTAGCGTTCAACATAGGAGGTCAAGGGTCATAGAGGAGATGTTGGATCGCAATATATAATAACAACAAGTTTTGTCTCGAGTGGTTCTGTCAATTATTCCTTGTTGGATTTTGTTTGTTAGCTCCCTACGAGGTAGCTACAGCATCATGAGGATGCCGAATCTACAGTTCCTACTTGGATGCATGCTGGTGCGGAAGCCTTGCTGGGACGCACTGTGCGTACAAAGGAAGAACCTTTGGTGGATCACGTAGTGATCAGTGAAGTCTTATCTCCTCATGTCATTCGAGTTCTTCACCCATCTGGTTTTTCTGAAACTGTATCATCTCGGCGCATAGCTCGTTGTCCCAGTTCTACTGATGCTGCACATAACATTGATCATGCTCCTTGTCCAAGTACTCTTGACGATGCACAGCATGCTCCTACAACCAGTCTTGGTGAATTGACACCTTCACCCGAAGCTGTTTCGCCACAAGTCTCTCAAATGGGTTCCCCACCAGAAGCTGATGCTGCACCAGTTCGGCCATCCTATACAACTCGATCGGGACGTGTTAGCCATGCTCCTGTGCTTTTTGGTTATGATGACTGATCATATTGTTAGGGGGAGTATGTGGTGTTTCATATAGCTGAATAGTCCTTACGCATATTCATTGTGTTACCACGTGAGCATTCTGCTGACAGTGCGACATCCATTTTCTCCTCGTGTTAGTTGTGTGTATTGTATGAATCTTATTCGATCGCTCTCTTCCTACTTGTGTGACAAACTTGGTATGTTGTAGCTTGATTAGTTATCTTGTGATGATGTATATTATTCTGCTTGTGTGCTTATTGTGTAGAGTGAAATAATAAAACAACTGTTCTTGAAATCATAAGTTGCGACAGAGGAGGCCTCTATTAGAAAGCAGAGACTATGAGTGGAGGTGGCCTCTATTAGAAAGCAGAGACTATGAGTGGAGGAAGCCTCTATTAGAAAGCAGAGACTATGAGTGGAGGAGGCCTCTATTAGAAAGCAGAGACTATGAGTGGAGGTGGCTTCTATTAGAAAGGCCTCTATTAGAAAGCAGAGACTATGAGTGGAGGAGGCCTCTATTAGAAAGCAGAGACTATGAGTGGAGGAGGCCTCTATTAGAAAGCAGAGACTATGAGTGGAGGAGGCCTCTATTAGAAAGCAGAGACTATGAGAGGAAGCCTCTATTAGAAAGCAGAGACTATGAGTGGAGGAGGCCTCAGGGGCAGATCTAGAGTATCACTAAGGGGGGGGTTTATTCTTGGACATGAGTTTGCAATTGAGGGTACTCATCAAAATGTAACATGGCATCCATACATATTACTATATATTGATAAAGAGAGAAGACATTCATGCATTTCTGTCCACGTAGTTTTACATAGGCCCTTCAGTTTATGCACTCTATTTAGGAGCAAAAGTGTACAAAATTAACTCAAGAAGGAATCAGATTAAAATAGAGATACACTTCATTTATGACATCAATTGTATTTCAAATATCAGGCACAGAGCATCATTTTGCTACAGCCAAATTTAAAACATTTGAGTGACAAAGAGTGTATAAAGCAAGTGCATTCTTCTTCTTGATAAAATCCTGAGTCCCTCTTCTTGTGCCCTCTATTGCTGAAGCTCCATCATATGACTGTCCTCTCATATCGTCAACTTCAATACCATGCTTATTGAGAAGATCAATAATACCAGCAGCAATGTTTTCTCCAGTAGCCCTTTCGAGGTGGAGAAAGTCCAATGGATATGCGGCTGAGCTTGACCAAGAAGATACATAAAGACAAAATTTCCTTATTTTGCATGCTTGTGTCTGTGACCTCGTCAGCCATAACACTGTAATATTTTGAGGTTTTTAATGGACCTAAAAGCTTTTCACGCAATATATCTGCCATAATACTTATAATTTCATTTTGTGTTACTTTAGATGTGTATTGCTGGTTCTTCTCTCCTAGTTGAAGACCATATTATTGGATCGTATTTGGCAACATATTCGAGCAAAGCTAGACTCTTTCCAGAAGGATTTGATGTCATGCTCTTTATGGCCCAGCATAGGAAGCCCCTGCATGCTGCAAAATTTAACAGCATCAACAATAGCTGAGAGGATGTGTTTATTTCGGTTAGAAGTTGTGTTAGACATTTTCTGGATTTGACAATCTATTCTGGTATCTAGATTTTTGAATGTCGTCAGGAATAATTTTGCAGCATGTAAAGCATCTTGGTGATATTGAAAATCCCCATGATTAGTTCAATACCTATCATTTTTACCCTTTGCTTTGCTGAAACTTTTGAAAGTTTTTTTCCACTAGAATTCCCAAATAACCCTTCGTAATTTGTCCAAACACTACATAATATTTACAGTAACCTCCTTCATGTGAGGGTGTATATGACAACCATTCGAATTCTTTTATCCATGACTTCTGAAATGTTAATTGTAGTTTCTTTCCCTTCTTTATCACTTCAAAGGTTGTAAACTTTGAATGTTTGCCTTCACTCTTCAAAAATTCATGTTTGTCACTATCCGACAAGGAACTTATTGGTATCATCCTACCAGAAGCAACAAGTCCAATATCATTGATACCTGTACTTCTACTTCTCGTTTCCATGAAAGCTGTTTGCAAAGAACTAGCATCATTAGAATCTGAAGGAATGGACTGGCACACAATGTCAGTTTCTTTAACACCTTCTTCAGGTCTCATGATAACCTCACATCCCACTAAATCCAATTCAATATCTGAACTGGCATGAGCAGGGCCAGAAATGCTACTTTTTGTTACCTCTTGATGTGGTCCTAAAGTATCTCCAGAAGAAGAGAAAGAGCACTGATGTAGTCTCTTAGGTGACAAACTATCACTTATCATGTTGAGAGCCAGAAGTAACTCCAAAGGATGACAAGGAACACTGACGTAGCCTCTTCCTCTGAGTTCTGATCTGATACTGTAGCACATATTAAACCATGTGATTGCCAATTGCCACAGCACATTCATCATGTGGTTGCTAGCCTAAGACCACCAACCACATAGCACTCTACCCAACTATATTATGTAATCCTACATGCCAAAATGTTTTGTCCCTACACTAAATAGACCAAGAAAGTATTTAAGCTTAAGCACATGTAATGTGTTCATTAAATATTTATAGACTGAAGGGGGGGTTTAAACCCCCAAACCCCCCCCTGGATCTGCCCCTGGGCCTCTATTAGAAAGCAGAGACTATGAGTGGTGGAGGCCTCTATTAGAAAGCAGCTTCTAAAGGAGAGTTGCCTAAGCAAATATGGGTCAATACAAAAGGAAATTTATCTACTTTTAATTTTTTAAATATATAAGTAGCTCCAATGCATTTAATTTTGATGTCAAAGGTATTTCAGTGTGCTTAAAAACACAATATAAAAAGGTTAGCTTAGTAGCAAGTGAAGTATTGGGCTCCTAGACATAGCTGTACCTCAACAACAAACTGCTGGCTAGAACAGCCAGACTGTGTTTGTGTTTGTGCCGTGCAGCCAAACTGTGGTGCTGTACAACCAAACTATGTTTGTGCTGCAGCCAGTGGTGCCATGCAGTCCGACTGTGGTGCTGTACAGTCAGACTTTGGTGCTGTACACCCAGACTGTGGTGCTGTGCACCCAGACTGTGGTGCTGTGCACCCAGACTGTGGTGCTGTACAGTCAGACTTTGGTGCTGTACAGTCACCCTTTACCAATATATGTTTTTGTTCTGAACATCAAATGAAAACTTTCCGGAGTCCCATGAACGGTCATTTCTGGACTCCTATAGTGGTGACCCCGACAAGCGAACAGACTACGAGCATTATCTATGTCGAGACCGTCTATTTTACTCATTTGAAATCTTCAGGCAAAGAGTTCGTCTCGTTCAAAGCACACCATTGCCACACCCTAGAAGTGAGCTTCTATATGGCCGACCCCACTGCTGCTGCCGCAACTGCCATCCATGCAGTATCGTTTAAGCTGCCAATTTGCTCTACGCCACATAACAGACTCGACCACTCAGTATTTCTACCTCCTTTCCGCCCTAGACCCCATGGTTGCCGAGCGTATGGCTGGCGATGTGGCTTCAACACCTGCAGACAATAAGTACACATATCTGAAAGAAAAATTGATAGAAGTATAATTATGGCCTCACAGACCACCAAAATCCGAGCCGCTTATTGTTTGTATGGGATCGTAGAGGTGGTCACAAGTTCCTCGTTGACACCGGAGCTCAAGTCAGCGTCTTCCTAGCTTCTGCCGATGATCGTCATTGGAAGAAAGCCAAACCTCTAGTCACCGCCAATGGCAGCAGGATTGACACCTATGGCATGAGCAATCATCTACTCATAGATATCTACACTAGACACATCATCGATGCTGAAACTTATGAGAGCATTACCTGTTCAGTATGATGCAGCACATGCCACCGGACTCAACACCTGCTCTACACATGCCATTGGACGCAACACTTCCTCTACCAATGTGTTTGCTGCCATCCTCAAGGAGTTTCCTTCTGTCACATGACCACAGTTCTCCAGTGTTGACGTGAAACATGGAGTAGAGCACTGCATTCCCACAGAAGGCCCTCCAACACACTCTAAAGCACGACGTTTATCGCCAGACAAGTTGGCTATCGCCCAACGTGAGTTTGCCGAGATGGAAAGACTGGGGATTATCCGTCGCTCCTCCAGCACTTGGTCATCACCACTTCACTTGGTTGAAAAGAAAACTCCAGGTACGTGGCGTCCATGTGGCGATTATAGGCGTTTAAATGAAGCCACACGCATGATCGGTATCCCGTGCCACACATGCAAGACTTCACCGCACAACAAGAACATTTTTTTGATGATCGACCTAGTACGTTGGTACAACCAAATACCGGTTGCCCCCACTGATGTCCCGAAGACTGCTGTGATAACACCATTTGGCTTTTTTGAATTCCTTAGGATGTCATTCGGCCTGAAGAATGCAGCACAAGCTTTTCAGAGGCTCATGGACCACATTTGTCGTGGTCTCGAGGAATTCCTTTTTGTCTATTTAGACGATATCCTCATTGCCAGCTCCGATCCCAGAGAACACCACCGTCACCTATGTCTACTCTTTAGAGACTGGCCGAACATGGTCTAATTGTCAATGTAGCCAAGTGCACGTTTGGTGTCGATACAATCGATTTTCTCGGTTACAGAGTCACATTGCAGGGTGTTGAGCCATTACCCGAGCGAGTAGATGCCATTCGTCGGTTTCCACAACCACGTGATGCCAAGGCCTTAACTGAGTTCTTAGGTATGGTTATCATAGATTCATCCCCCATGCTGCCGCCCTCATGGGCCCACTACATAGAATATCTCATATTAAAGGGCGAGACTTTCAGTGGACGGTGCAACTTCAGTCAGCCTTTGTTTGACTCAACAAAGATTGCTTTGGCTTCTGCGACCCTACTTGTACACCCCAGCAGCACGGCCACCACGTGCCTCACTATGGATGCATCCGACTTAGCAGTGGGGGGTGTCCTGGAGCAGTTCCTAGATAATAGCTGGAAGCCACTCGCTTTCTTTTTTCAGAAGCTGGACAAGGCACAGAAAAATTACAGGCAATGTACGCTGCAGTTAAACATTTTAGCTACTTCATTGAGGGTCGCCGATTTCATATCTACACTGACCACAAGCCCCTGACATTTGCCTTTGCCAGCAGCTCGGAATGCAGGATCCCGCGACAACAACGGCACCTAGCCTGTATAGCTGAGTACACCACAGATGTGCGACATGTTCCTGGCCGAGATAATTCAGTCGCAGATACCCTCTCCCATGTGGATCTTGACACCAACACAACGTGCATGGCAGTCAGTTGCCCTGACATTGACTTTCTGGGCATGGCTCATGCACAGCAAGAAGATACTGAGGTGCACGCTTACCGCACTGCCATCACCCGATTAGTCTTAAATGACCTACCAATTCCAGGTTCAAACATGACTCTACTCTGCGACACCTCCACCGAAGTCTCACGACCCATTGCCCCCCTCGCTTGGCGACGAATCATTTTTGATGCAATCCATAACCTGGCACACCCTGGCATTAAGACAATGAGCAAGATGGTGACAGCAAGTTTTGTGTGGCATGGTGTTAACAAACGAGTGGGCATCTGGCCAGAATGTGTGTGCCATGCCAAAAAGCAAAGGTTCAGCAGCATGTGACCACTCCACTACAGCATAGAACACTTCCAGATCGTCGCTTCCAACGAATTCACGTCGGTATTGTGGGACCCCCATTTCTCAAGGTAAAACTTATATCATTGATCGCTACACACGGTGGCCAGAAACTATACCAATAGCGGATGCTACAGCCACTTCATGTGCCCGTGCTCTTCTCTTTCAGCATATTGCACGATTTTGAGTCCCAGCAGACATTATCTCCGACAGGGGGCCACAATTCACATCACAACCCTTTGGATGGCCCTGACCAATTACTGGGAATGCATCACCATCGTACGACTGCTTACCATCCACAAGCAAATGGAATTGAGGACGCTTTCACAGGCAGTTAAAATCAGCACTCAAAGCCCGGCTGACTGGGCCTGCATGGATGGATGAGCTTCCATTGGTCCTACTTGGTCTCCGCTCAGCTCCCAAGGAAGCCCCCTAGGATGCTCACAGTCTGAACTGGTCTACGGAACAACCATCCGCCTTCCTGGAGAGTTCTTCGTCGCAACGTCAGGTATTCAGCCAGAAGCGTCCGATTTCCTTACCCACCTACGTACTGTATGACCATGGCTGGACTGAGACCAAAGGAGACAGCACATCATCACCATGGCATCACATACATGCCAAAGGACTTGCAGAGCTGCACCTTTGTGTTTTTCCGTCACCTGCACATCGCACACCTCTACAGTGCAACTATGATGGACCATTTCGAGCTTGAGAGGTCAGCCAAGTATTTCACATTGGATTTCTATGGCAGACGGGACACAGTATTGTGGCGGCTTGGCTTTTCCCGCCAACTTGATTGAATTATTCTAATTAATCATGCAAGTTATTCTTTGACCCTTTACCAATTATATGATTTTGTTCTGAACATCAAATGAAAGCTTTCCTGTCAAATAGGAGTACCATGAACGGTCATTTCTGGACTCCTACAGTGGTGACCCTGACAAACAAACAGACTACGAGCATTATCTCCGTCGAGACCGTCTATTTTACTCATTTGAAATCTTCAGGCAAAGAGTTCGTCTCATTCTTCCATTTAAAGCACATCATTGCCACACCCTAGAAGTGAGCTTCTATATGGCCGACCCCGCTGCTGCTGCCATCCATGCCGTATCGCTTAAGCTGCCCACATTCCTAGCAGCGAGGCCAGATGTGTGGTTTCAGCAAACGGAAGCCCTATGCCACATAACAGACTCGACCACTCAGTATTTCTACCTCCTTACCGCCCTAGACCCCATGGTTGCCGAGCGTATGGCTGGCGATGTGGCTTCAACACCTGCAGACAATAAGTACACATATCTGAAAGAAAAATTGATAGAAGTATCATTATGGCCTCACAGATGACCAAAATCCGAGCCGCTTATTGTTTGTATGGGATCGTAGAGGTGGTCACAAGTTCCTCGTTGACACCGGAGCTCAAGTCAGCGTCTTCCCAGCTTCTGCCGATGATCGTCATTGGAAGAAAGCCAAACCTCAAGTCGCCACCAATGGAGCAGGATTGACACCTATGGCACGAGCAATCATCTACTCATAGATATCTACACTAGACACATCATCGATGCTGAAACTAATGAGAGCATTACCTGTTCAGTATGATGCAGCACATGCCACCGGACGCAACACTTCCTCTACCAATGTGTTTGCTGCCATCCTCAAGGAGTTTCCTTCTGTCACACGACCACAGTTCTCCAGTGTTGACGTGAAACATGGAGTAGAGCACTGCATTCCCACAGCAGGCCCTCCAACACACTCTAAAGCATGCCGTTTATCGCCAGACAAGTTGGCTATCGCCCAACGTGAGTTTGCCGAGATGGAAAGACTGGGGATTATCCGTCGCTCCTCCAGCACTTGGTCGTAACCACTTCACATGGTTGAAAAGAAAACTCCAGGTACGTGGCGTCCATGTGGCGATTATAGGCGTTTAAATGAAGCCACAACGCATGATCGGTATCCCGTGCCACACATGCAAGACTTCACTGCACAACTGGAGGGCAAGAATTTTTTTCCGAAGATCGACAAAGTACGTGGGTACACCAAATACCGGTTGCCCCCACTGATGTCCCGAAGACTGCTGTGATAACACCATTTGGCCTTTTTGAATTCCTTAGGATGCCATTCGGCCTCAAGACTGTGACTCTGTGACCGAGAAAATCGATTGTATCGACACCAAACATGCACTTGGCACCTTTGACAATTAGAACCATGCCATCTTGGTGGACCACGATGCAGACCTGGAAATGGTGGTGCAGTCAGTGTTGTTTGCGTAAGTTTGGCAACAAGGCCAAAACCTGCAGGCCACCATGTGCCTTCTCACACTTGGCAAACGAGCACCCCCTGACTTCGGGAAAAGGTCAGGCCAGCACCTAGTGGAGCAGGTTGCTGGCCAAAATCCGAGCCGCTTATTGTTTGTATGGAATCAAAGAGGTGGTCACAAGTTCCTCATTGATGACACCGGAGCTCAAGGCAGCGTCTTCCCAGCTTCTGCCGATGATCGTCGTCGTAAGAAAACCGGAACTCTAGTCGCCGCCAATGGCAGCAGGATTGATACCTATGGCATGAAATCCTTATGGATAGACCTGGGATTCCGCAGGTTCAACTGGTGTTTTGTCCTTGCTGATGTTCATCGCCCTATGCTAGGCGCAGATTTCTTTTGCAGCAATCATCTCCTCATAGATATCTACACTAGACACATCATCGATGCTGAAACTTATGAGAGCATAACTGTTCAGTATGATGCAGCACATGCCACCGGACTCAACACCTGCTCTACAAATGTGTTTGCTGCCATCCTCAAGGAGTTTCCTTCTGTCACACGACCACAGTTCTCCAGTGTTGACGTGAAACATGGAGTAGAGCACTGCATTCCCACAGCAGGCCCCCCAACACACTCTAAAGCACGCCGTTTATTGCCAGACAAGTTGGCTATCGCCCGACGTGAGTTTGCCAAGATGGAAAGACTGGGGATTGTCCATCGCTCCTCCAGCACTTGGTCTTCACCACTTCACATGGTTGAAAAGAAAACTCCAGGTACGTGGCGGCCATGTGGCGATTATAAGCATTTAAAGGAAGCCACAACGCATGATCGGTATCCCGTGCCACACATGCAAGACTTCACTGCACAACTGGAGGGCAAGAAATTTTTTTCGAAGATCGATCTAGTATGTGGGTACACCAAATACCGGTTGCCCCCACTGATGTCCCGAAGACTGCTGTGATAACACCATTTGGCCTTTTTGAATTCCTTAGGATGCCATTCGGCCTCAAGAATGCAGCACAAGCTTTTCAGAGGCTCATGGATCACATTTGTCGTGGTCTCGAGGAATTCCTTTTTGTCTATTTAGACGATATCCTCATTGCCAGCTCCGATCCCAGAGAACACCGCCGTCACCTATGTGTACTCTTTAGAGACTGGTCAAACATGGTCTAATTGTCAATGTAGCCAAGTGCATGTTTGGTGTCGATACAATCGATTTCACAGAGTCACAGAGTCACATTGCAGGGTGTTGAGCCATTACCCGAGCGAGTAGATGCCATTCGTCGGTTTCCACAACCCCACGTGATGCCAAGGCCTTAACCGAGTTCTTAAGTATGGTAAATTTTTATCATAGATTCGTCCCCCATGCTGCTGCCCTCATGGGCCCGCTACATAGCATGTCTCATGTTAAAGGGCGAGACTTTCAGTGGACGGTGCAACTTCAGTCAGCCTTTGACTCAACAAAGCATGCTTTGGCTTCTGCGACCCTACTTATACACCCCAGCAGCACGGCCACCAGGTGCCTCACTGTGGATGCATCCGACTTAGCAGTGGGGGGTGTCCTGGAGCAGTTCCTAGATAATAGCTGGAAGCCACTCGCTTTCTTTTCTCGGAAGCTGAACAAGGCACAGAAAAATTACAGCACCTTTGACCGTGAATTTTGGCAATGTTCGCTGCAGTTAAACATTTTAGCTACTTCTTTGAGTGGTCGCCGATTTCATATCTACACTAACCACAAGCCCTTGACATTTGCCTTTGCCAGCAGCTCAGAATGCAGGATCCCACGACAACAACGGCACCTAGCCTGTATAGCTGAGTATACCACAGATGTGCGACATGTTCCTGGCCCGAGATAATTCAGTCCCAGATGCCCTCTCTCATGTGGATCTCGACACTAACACAACGTGCATGGCAGTCAGTTGCCCGGACATTGACTCTGAGCATGGCTCGGGCACAGCAAGGAGATACTGAGGTGCATGCTTACCGCACTGCCATCAACCGATTAGTCTTAAATGACCTACCAATTCCAGGTTCAAACATGACTCTACTCTGCGACACCTCCACCGGGGTCGCACGACCCATTATCCCCCTCGCTTGGCGACGAATCATTTTTGATGCAATCCATAACCTGGCACACCCTGGCATTAAGACAATGAGGAAGATGGTGACAGCACATTTTGTGTGGCATGGTGTCAACAAACAAGTGGCCAGAATGTGTGTGTCATGCCAAAAAGCAAAGGTTCAGCGGCATGTGACCACTCCACTACAGCATGGAACACTTCCAGATCGTCGCTTCCAACGAATTCACGTCGATATTGTGGGACCACTGCCCATTTCTCAAGGTAAAACTTACCTATTCACTATCATTGATCGCTACACACGGTGGCCAGAAGCTATACCAATGGCGGACGCTATAGCCACTTAATGTGCCCATGTCAGGAAAACTCCTGACTGGGGAAGGAGGAGCGCCCCTGAAGGACCTAGGTGAGCAGATGGCCCCGAGTGGAGGTCAGGAGCAAGTGTGGGTACGGGACGACAACACGATGGAACGGGACGACAACACCATGATGGAACGGGGGTGGCAAGATTCGGTAGGACCAGACCACAACCGGCAGACCACGGTTCATCGCCTAGATGAACGATTCGACGTCACAGCAGCACAGAAAATGACCTAATAAGGTCACAAGAACAGCACAAGAACAGAGTATAAAAGAGGCGGACATTTTAGCGAGAGAGAGGGAGAGACAGTGAGAGCAGATATTAGAGGTCGTTAGCGAGAGAGAGATAATAACGAGGTACTAATACTCTGCCATTCTACGTGTTATTATTATACCAGTTTATTGATTGTGCTCTGAACTGTCCAAGTATTTGATTGTTGTGCATCTAAGTTTATTTGTAGCAAAGTCAATACATCTACTACCCCTCTCTTAGTGAGTCGTGTGCGAGTAGTTCTGGTCCAGGTAGACTTTAACTAGCGAGAGTTAAAGGGTGGGCTTGGGCGTCATCGGATTGCGTGGAATCAGCTAAGAGAGCTGATTATTCGAGAATCTGGGAATACGAATCCGACAAGTGGTGTCAGAAGTGGGATACCTAAGCTAAGTGAGAGAGACTTAGTGGGGAAGGTATCTGGAAGCAGTAGTCTAGAAAGATTCTTAGTGCGTGTAGACCTAAGGTAAGAGGTCGCATTGTTGTATATATCAGGCCTAAGGTGAGAGGTGCTGAGTGTTACAGGTTTGGATTAGGCACCAATAGTGCTGGGAGAGGTACTATTCTGTGCTGGATTTTTGTTGACTTATCATTGCCTGTAATATAGAGAACGGCTTGAGTTATCAACTTTGAAGCCTGAAAATCAACTCTGACCTAGGGTGTTATTGAGTGTTTTGGTTTTGTTTTTCTTTAATTGTATATTAGCCTCTCGAGGCAAGTGCATATTTCAGTTTTTATAATCATTAGTTGATATTTTGTTATCAACAATTATTATATCTGTTTTGCGGTTGCGTGAGAAAATGTCGCGTCGACCAGGAGAGGATAGACAGTTGAGAAGTGATGATGACAGGGAGACCCCAGAGAGACAAGGGAAGCTCGACCGTTTCATGGATCGGTGGGTCGAGATGGAGCAGCAGAGAGCTGCAAGGGTGGACCAACAAAGAGAGGAGGACCGAGCGGAAGCAGCAGCCCAGCAACAACGGTGGTTTCATGCTCTGCAGGATGCAGCTGCCAGACCTCTTCCTCCACCTGTGGCCCCACAACCCCCCAAAATAACATTGCAGAAATTCCAGGAAGGGGTGGACGATATGCAAGCCTACCTGGAAATGTTCGAGACGGTGGCTACAGCAGGAAGATGGCCAAGGGGAGAGTGGCCCCTCCATCTCCGGAGTTCACTGGCAGGAGCTGGCTTGATGGCTGTGGCAACGTTGTCACCAGCTGACCAGGGAGATTATGACCGGGTCAAGACAACCCTACTCCAGACATACCAAATCACTGTGGAGACCTCCCGACGCAAGGCCTTCGAGACATCCTTTGATGCAACCAAACCGGATGTGTGGCTAAGAAAAAACAAACAACATTTCAAACAATGGTTGGATCTAGTAGGTCAACCACCAGAGACTGCAGTGTTGATGGAGATCACACTACAGCGATTGCCTCGTTGGTTGGAAGGAGAGATGAGGAATCTCAACTGCCAAACGTATGACCAACTTACCGAGTCCGTGGTGCGTCACCTTAACAACAGGAGGTCCGACAGAGCGTTCGGGGGAGAGAGAGTTAGACCAAGGGAAGGGCCTAATACTCCACTGCTCCGACAGGGAAGTACATCTACTCGCCCTGGGAACACCCCATTCAGTCAACCACCTCCATCAACCAAGGGAAACTCGTTCCGACCAAAGCTGGAGCCAGGTAGTACCCCCTCCGACCGACCAACTCGGAGCGATATCAGTCAGGTCGAGTGCTTCCGGTGTGGTCGCAAGGGACACCTGAGACGGGACTGCAGAGTGAGGATGGAAGAAGCTCATTTTGGGAGCAAGACGCCAATCAGGTCGAACTTACCTCGGTGGACGGAGGAAGTGTTGATCAACAACAAAACAGTCACTGCCCTACTCGACACCGGATGTTCAAAGACAATGGTTCATCCAAGGTGTCTTGGGTCGAAGAGATTGGGGTGGAAGATCCCCTACGTCACAGCTAGTGCCAAGAAGACGTGGTTTCCAGCGGCAAAAATCTGTCTTCAGATCAGGGGAAAGACATGTGAGTTAGCAGTTGGTGTTTCTAAACATTTGAATGTTGACATGCTGCTAGGCAGAGACGTACCAGGTTTCCGAAGGTTGCTGAAACAGGCAATTGAAAAAGAAGAAAGGAGTGAGGAGAGTGAACTTACGGGAATGCCGGAAGTGGCTGAAGCACTGGTCAGCACCAGGGCCCAAGAGAGAGTAGCAAAGGAGAGAGAGGAGTCGGGAGAAGTGGCACAGAAGGCAGATGAAGCGGTGATCCACGATCTGGAAGAAGACAAAGAGGAGGAGTCAGAGGAGAAACTGGAGCAGCTGTTCGACTTCTCTGATGACCTTTTCCTGACCGCCCCGGTTCAATCAGAACGGAAGCAGCGTACTGATGGGGAGGACCAGACGACATTGGAACTGATCTCTCCGAGTCAACTCCGTACTCTCCAACTACTCGATCCAACGCTGGAAGGATGGCGGAAGCAGGCGGATGAGAATAGTGAGGGTGACGTGACGTGGTCAGCTGGCATCCTTGTCAAGAAGGCGAGTACGACAGGTGAGGCAGAACGTGTAGTTGTCCCCCTGTCGTGTAGGCGAGAAGTGCTGAGGATGACACACAGCTCACCCATTGCGGGACACTTTGGTGAAGTAAGGATGCTGGACACTCTACGGCAGAGGGTGGTGTGGCCTGGAATGACTGGTGATGTAAAGGAGGCATGCCACTCTTGCCCTGAGTGTCAGCTAGCTGCCCCCGCGACGTTAAAGAGGGCCCCACTACATCCTCTTCCGGTGATGACAGTTCCCTTTAGTCGCGTGGCGATGGATATCTTTGGTCCTCTAAAAAGGACAAAGAATGGTAAGAAATACGTGCTAGTAATCATGGATTATGCCACCAAGTGGCCAGAGGCATTTCCTCTTTCTAATGTCACCACCGAGTCTGTTGTTGAATGCTTGGTAGAAGTCACCTCTAGGCTAGGCATACCTGGGGAGATTTTGACAGACAACGGGTCAAACTTTACATCTAAGCTAATGCAACAATTCTATTCTCTCACTGGCATCCACCACATACGTACTTCCCCATACCATCCCCAAACGGATGGTATGGTGGAAAGGTTTAATTCAACATTAAAACGGCTGCTCCGAAAATTGACGCAGAAAAATCATATGGAATGGGATATGTGCTTACCATATGTGTTGTGGGCGTATAGGGGAAGCACACACAAGTCCACAGGCTACTCTCCCTACGAGTTGTTGTACGGTCGGAAGATGGACACTCCTCTGGACGAGCTGGTACAACAGTGGACCAGGAAAGAGAAAGAAGGGGACGTGGAGGTCAAAGAGTACCTCCGACTGTTGAGAGACAAGATGGTCCTGGTACGGGAGTTGGCGGCGTCGACTGAGAGGAAGGCAAAGGACAAACACAAGGTGTATCATGATCAGAAGGCAACTCAGCGTACATTTGAACAAGGTGACTATGTTCTAGCTTTCCAACCTAGAAAGCAGGATAAGCTTTTGAGTGAGTGGCGAGGTCCATATCAGATTGTGAAAAAATTGTCTGATGTAACTTACAAGTTAGACCTAGGAGAGGGGAGGAAGCAGTACCGAACCTTTCATGTGAATGGGCTGAAGGAATGGCAAACCCCGACAGCGTCAGTGTTTCTCTCTGTGGGAGGCGAGGAAGGAGAAGCTGAGGGCGGAGAGTTGGAAGAAGACCAGGAGAACGTGTCTGAATTGACGGAGGAACAACAGCAAGAAATGACAGAACTGAAGGAAGACTTTCAGGACATCATCAATGATTTACCTGGGAGAACAACCCTGGTGGAACATCACATCGAGACTGGTGATGTGAGTCCTGTGAGGTTGCCCCCATACAGACTGCCCCGTACCTCCCACGAGTCCTTGAGAAAAGAAATTAAAGAGTTGCTGGACTTAGGAATTATTATACCTTCCAAAAGTCCATGGGCAGCTCCGGTGGTTTTAGTCCCGAAGGGGGATGGTACCAAGAGACTGTGCGTAGATTACAGAAAACTTAATTTACTCACCCGGGCAGATCCATACCCTATACCTCTCATTGAGGACTTAATCGACCAGCTGGGGGAGGCTAAATATATCTCAGCCCTAGACTTGACAAAAGGGTATTGGCAGGTGCCTGTAGACAAAGAAAGTCAACCCAAGACTGCTTTCATAACCCCATGGGGGAAATATGAGTTTCAAACCATGCCATTTGGTTTGGTGGCAGCCCCCTCAACCTTCCAGAGACTGATGAACACAGTGTTAGCAGGAACACACGAGTATGCAGCGGCTTACTTAGATGATATAATTATCTTCAGCAAGAGTTGGGAAGACCACGTGCAACACCTTACCAACATTCTCAAACGGTTAAGGTCGGCAGGTTTACACATTAAGCTAAAGAAGTGCAAGTTTGCATGTAATAGATGTCATTATCTAGGACATGTAGTTGGGCAAGGCAGGGTCAAACCTATCCAAGCTAAAGTTAGGGCAATTGAGAACTTTAGCACACCAAAGACAAAGAAGGACGTCAGGGCCTTTTTGGGTATATGTGGATACTACCGGAAATTTATACCAAATTTCTCGACGGTAGCCACTCCCTTGTCAGATCTTACCAAGGCACAGCAACCCGTTAAGGTCATTTGGGATGAGGTAGCCGAGAAGGCTTTTGTTACCTTGAAAGACCTACTTACCCACTATCCCATTCTCTCTACCCCAAATTGGGAAAGACCTTTCTTACTGCAGACAGATGCTAGTGCTACGGGAATCGGATACGTGCTAAGCCAGAAGGACCACTTGGGGGAGGAACATCCAATTGCGTATGGGTCGAGGAAACTGCTACCGAGGGAGATAAACTATTCGACCATTGAGAGGGAAGCACTAGCATTAGTTGATGGGGTGAAACATTTCCGTATCTACCTGGAGGGAACCACCTTCGAAATACAAACTGACCACAACCCCCTAACACGATTGGGACACCTGAAAGATGTTCATGGTCGGTTGGGTCGTTGGGCACTTGCTATGCAGCCTTACAGCTACACCATCTCACACAAACCAGGCTCAAAGAATTCAAATGCTGATGGACTCTCTCGAGAGCATGGCTCTCGTCTAGAGGAGGGAGGAATGTCAGGAAAACTCCTGACTGGGGAAGGAGGAGCGCCCCTGAAGGACCTAGGTGAGCAGATGGCCCCGAGTGGAGGTCAGGAGCAAGTGTGGGTACGGGACGACAACACGATGGAACGGGACGACAACACCATGATGGAACGGGGGTGGCAAGATTCGGTAGGACCAGACCACAACCGGCAGACCACGGTTCATCGCCTAGATGAACGATTCGACGTCACAGCAGCACAGAAAATGACCTAATAAGGTCACAAGAACAGCACAAGAACAGAGTATAAAAGAGGCAGACATTTTAGCGAGAGAGAGGGAGAGACAGTGAGAGCAGATATTAGAGGTCGTTAGCGAGAGAGAGATAATAACGAGGTACTAATACTCTGCCATTCTACGTGTTATTATTATACCAGTTTATTGATTGTGCTCTGAACTGTCCAAGTATTTGATTGTTGTGCATCTAAGTTTATTTGTAGCAAAGTCAATACATCTACTACCCCTCTCTTAGTGAGTCGTGTGCGAGTAGTTCTGGTCCAGGTAGACTTTAACTAGCGAGAGTTAAAGGGTGGGCTTGGGCGTCATCGGATTGCATGGAATCAGCTAAGAGAGCTGATTATTCGAGAATCTGGGAATACGAATCCGACAGCCCATGCCCTTCTCTTTCAGCATATTGCACGATTTGGAGTCCCAGCAGACATCACCTCCGACAGGAGGCCACAATTCACCTCAAACCTTTGGACGGCCCTGAACACATTACTGGGGATGCGTCACCATTGCACGACTGCTTACCATCCACAAGCAAATGGAATTGTGGAACGCTTTCACAGGCAGTTAAAATCAGCACTCAAAGCCCGGCTGACTGGGCCTGCATGGATGGATGAGCTTCCATTGGTCCTACTTGGTCTCCACTCAGCTCCCAAGGAAGCCCTAGGATGCTCTCCGTCTCAACTGGTCTACGGAACAACCATCCGCCTTCCTGGAGAGTTCTTCGTCGCAACGGTCAGGTATTCAGCCAGAAGCGTCCGATTTCCTTACCCACTTACGTATGACCATGGCTGGACTGAGACCAAAGGAGACAGCACATCATCACCATCGCATCATATACATGCCAAAGGACTTGCAGAGCTGCACCTTTGTGTTTGTCCATCACGATGCACATCGCACACCTCTACAGTGCACCTATGATGGACCATTTCGAGTACTTGAGAGGTCAGCCAAGTATTTCACACATTGGATCTCAATGGCAGATAGGACACAGTATCAGTTGATCGCCTTAAACCTGCATTCTTGGATGCTGATTTCGGCATTCACGAGTTGCCCACATCACAGCAAACTTATCGGACACCAGTTCAGCTACCTCAGGTGCAACTGAAAATCCCTCCAGTGGTTAATGACCACACCCACCACCCACTACGCATTGTGGGCCGAAGTAGAAAGGGCCAACTACTCCGACTTCCAGCCAAGCTGCACGCTACCGTGGCTTGAGCCACTGGCGCTCTGTGGCGGCTTGGCTTTTCCCGCCAACTTTATTGAATTATTCTAATTAATCATGCAAGTTATTCTTTGACCCTTTACCAATATATGATTTTGTTCTGAACATCAAATGAAAACTTTCCTGTCAAATTAGGAGTCCCATGGACGGTCATTTCTGGACTCCTATAGTGTTGTACAGTCAGACTGCGGTGACCAAAACTGTGGTGCTGTGCACCCAGACTGTGGTGCTGTACACCCAGACTGTGGTGTTGTACAGTCAGACTGTGGTGCTGTACAGTCAGACTGTGTTGCTGTGCACCGAAACTGTGGTGCTGTATACCCAGACTGTGGTGCTGTACAGTCAGACTGTGGTGCTATACACCCAGACTGTGATGCTGTATACCAAGACTGTGGTGCTGTGCACCCAGACTGTGGTGCTGTAAAGTCAGACACTGGTGCTGTATAGCCAGACTATGGTGCCATACATAGATCTCTGTGTGCTCTCTTTTGATACTAAAAACTGTTGGATAGGTACAACCATATCCAAGTTGCATGCAGCCAAAGTTGGGGTCCCTCAAAACGAGCCTGCCTTTCTGCATTTCTAACTCCCAGTTGAAATTAGTACCAGTGGCTAGAGGAAGCTCTACTCTCTACAATGAGTGATATCATTAGGCGGTAAAACATAAGTACCACGGTCTAGCACATAGGTGGAAAATAATTTTTTGAGATTAATTTTCCACCCAGAGTGCTTATCCACATACTTACGTTTTAGCGCCTAATGATAATACTCATTGTATAAAGTAGGCTTCCTCTAGCCACTGGGGCTACTGTTTAGCACTTTCTAATTCCAATTATGGAAAGTAATTTTTCTGTGAGTGTGCATTATTTAGCGATAGTGTTTAGTAAGGACCTATTCTCAGTTAGCCCCCTTTATTCTTGCATGTTAGTTGGGTTAGAAGCGGGGAAGGGGGGGATAAACAACCAGAGTTTGTAATATAAGATTGCCATCTGTACACACAATATAAGTCATGGTTCAAAGTGCTCAGCTTCATGGATGACAAGGTCCAGAGATGGTGGGTCTCAAGTGGTATGGCTAGTAATAGTTGTTGTTCCATGTAGACAAGTGATGTCAGACGTCAGGGATCCCACTGAACATATAAGCATTAACCCTCTCACTGGTGGATTTATTAAAATATAATAAACACAACGTATGTAAAAATATGCTTTGCTATCTTGGAAAAGTTCCTAGCAACAGTACCATATGTGATAGCATTTGTATTGATGAACATTGTGGTTAGTGTATGTTGCCATAGAAACCAATCACAAAACCAAAATGAGGTGAATCTCATTTGAACTTGGTATTCCTTGTTTAGTAGCCAGTGAAAATAACAACAACCAATGTCTCTTGGATTAGGCTGGGGGCACCACAGCACTAGGAGAGTGATAATAACAATACCTAATGTCTTTTGGATTATATAGGCTGTGGACCACAGCACTAGGAGAGTGAAAATAACAATAACCAATGTCTCTTGGATTAGGCTGGGGACCACAGCAATAGGAAAGTGAAAATAACAATAACCAATGTCTCTTGGATTAGGCTGGGGCCACCACAGCACTAGGAGAGTGAAAATAACAATAACAACAATGTCTCTTGGATTAGGCTGGGACCACCACAGCAAAAGGAGAGTGAAAATAACAATAACTAATGTCTCTTGGATTAGGCTGGGGCCCCACAACAGAAATAGGAGGGCTAGCCACTATAGGAAGAGGACTGAAGCTGATGGGGCTCGGGACGGACATGCCATAGACATCCCTACATTTTGCATTTTCTTTTTCAGTGACAGTGATTTGTGAGGTGCCACATATATACAAGAGATTGTAACAACAGTGAGCCAGCACTAACAGCTTATTGTTTACTAAACATCCAGAGGAAATAAACCAAGTGAGCCAAGTAAAGTATACCAGTTAAGAGACTGTTAAAAAATTAATTATAAAGTCAGATACAGAATAAGGACTTATGAATACTCACTACAAATTTTTTTAACAACTAAGTCTCCTTGGAAATAGTCCTATGCAATACCTATGTGTGAGTCTGCATGAACTTGCTCATGTTGGTGCATATAAAATTTAAATAATAATACAATGTGCTCATAATGGTATAGAACACCTTCATACTCCTCGTCCCTTCTCCTTCAACAGACTTTTGTTGTTGTTGTTGTTTTGCATATCTGGAGAGCATTTCCATTCATTTTTCCTGCTCTGTGGATGATTCAGAAACAAGAAGGTTGAAGGGGGAAGACTCTATCTTGTCATTCAGACATCGTTCTCTTTGCGCCTATCCAGCACAACAATGGCTGATGTCAGTTTGAATTGTAAATGGTCAGTCCAACAAGTATACTCTGAAAGCTTGCACTTCAAACTTTATGGCCGGGAATTTCTTTTCTATGGTGGGAATATCGCTGCTCACCTGGCAGGAGCTTTCTGCATAACATGCAATAAAGTAAGTAATCATTGCCAAGTCCATCAAGTTGGCTCATACTCTCTCCCTGTTCCTCTGTCTGAAGCTTCGGTTTGCAGCTTTGTGAAATCTGGCTCACCAAGTATGGGTTAGGTGCTCAACAGCTTCTTCAGCCATTGGAAGCTGTGGCACAATTAGTATCCCATAGTCAAGGGGGCTACAAGTGAAGCATAGTTTCGGATGAAATGCCGGTACTAAGTAGGAAGATTCGCACTTCCTTCTTGGTCATTAGACATGCAAGACTACGGATGGCTGCAAGTTTCGTTGCCTCTGGGCTCACTGACCAAAGTACACACAGTGGAGAGAACCAAGATGACACCTCCTGTCTTTTGCGGTCAGCCCAGCATCACTGTGAGCAAAGGAGTTGTATTTTCACTACAGGTCTTGCTGTAGATGGTTATGTCACCCAGGCAGGCTTCCATGTACATGTAGCTAGTCCTCTAGTCCGTAAATGGATTCATCCATCTGAAACTCCCTGCAATTTGAATGGCATTATTGTGAATCAAAAGGGTACAGTGAAGTCCTCCCACGCCCCCTTTGCTAGTGAGACTTGCCAGCTCCTATGGCTGAAGTGCTCGCTGTGCCTTTCCAAACTAACCATGAGCCAGCTTGTATGCCCACTAATCGCTAGAAATGTTGCAGGCCTTCATTATGTGTTCCAACGTGGTCAGGGAGGCCTCAATCTCATTGTCACCTGTTAACTTAGAAATTCTGTTGGCCCTCACTACTGCACTCTCACTTTGTGGATTCCTCCAACAAGTCTCTGAGGATGGCAACTGCTGCACTTCTTGTCCTCTGAGAGTTGCTCTATCAGCTTGCTGGGCAGGCTCCGGCCTGTGCTCCTCCTGCCAGCAATGCTCCTCCTCCCGAACTTACCTTTCCTAGGCACACTCCACATCTCTCTGTTTCCTCTCTCACAGCATCTCTTACCAGCAACAGGGCTCCAGTTCGAAACCTGCTACTGGTTCAACTCTGTCTGTCATCTGAATCTCCACCTCCTTGATGCTTAGTCCCCTGAACTCCTCAGGTCTGTTTCTCCATTCTGCTCCACTGTGTAGATTTTATGGCCCGCTTTGTTTGTTCGGCAGTCTCATTCTCGGTCTGTAGCTAGTTCCCACTCCTGACTCCGGTGGTAGTGCTCATAAACACTCCAACATTATGTAGCTTAGTTCTTTAGCGAAAATAATCCCACCTCTGCCACCAAATGTGATGAATCCAAGTAAGCCAAGACAGGTAATGCCAGTTAAGAGAATTATGAACTGTTAAAAGTTATTTATCAAGTCAGATAAAGAATGAAAACTTATAATAAATAATCGCACGAAAAACATAACCAAGTCTCCTTGGGAATAGTCGTACACAATCGTACACAATAGCTATGCACGAGTCTGCATGAAGTCACATTAACACACATAAAATAAAATAAATAATAAATAAGGTCTACGGTTCTTTAGAAACAACTCTACAATGTGCTCATAATGTTGATAGAGTAATGACATTACAATTAATGGACTATTATTATTCCCTGTGCATTATTATTGTATTGCTATTATCATGTGTGGTATAGCGTTTGTTTCAATCTAAACAAAAACGATGTATAATAATAATAATATTTGATTTTGTGGTACTGTGTTTGTACAAGTATTTATTACTATGTACTACTAGTGTACATATTCTCCGACACAGACACGTCTAAAATAGTAGGAATAGCTCTCTGTGTCTTGTTCCTTGGTCTTGTGAAATCCACTGGATCGTAGCAAAGACCCATCTATGGAGAAAAAAACATGAAGGAAGCTAGAGCCGAGTGCTGAATTTGCATAGAGACTTGGGAGATGATCTGCCACATTTATGACCAGCTGTTGTCATGTGATTTCTGGTCACATGACCTAACTACATTACTCTAGTGATGGCTGTTTGATGTAGCTGATTTCTATTTCACGCAATCATATAAGACCGAATAGTAAAACAGAAAATGAATACTATTTCACTATTATTGTTGTTGCTCAATAAAGTCATCAGCAACACAGCAAGTTACCACATAGTAGTGAACTAATGTTGCATTTAATGTGACCTAGCATCCCCAACATCCTTCAGAATTCTTTTCTTTTGCTTGGTTCAGACTAACACCTTCCAGTGTGTCCCTTTGTGCTGTAGTGTGGACACGACGAATGCACATCGGCATTTTCCTCTGACTCAATGCGCATCGGTTTAAATGCTATGTGGACCCATAATACACTGACTAATAGTAGTGCATGGAGTTAAATGCTATATATGCCCATAATACACTGACTAATAGTAGTTTAAGGGGTTAATGGGGGACTACGTCAGCACCACCAAAGTAGTATAAATCGCAATAACTTTTTTCTATACACTCTATGCGCAGCAGTATACACTCTATGCAGTATACACTCTACGCAGATAATAAATTTAAAAAATCCAGTATGTTCCTTATGCTTTGTGCTTTCTAATGATGTTGAATGTCTCTGCAGACATATTTTCTCGGAAGATACATCAAGATCCCTAAAAAAAAGTTGACCTAACTTGCAGAAAAGTTCATAACTGCCCTAATTATCAAGATCAATTATCAAGATCAAAGTCCCAGATTTGGTCAGCTAATAGAGGAGGCTCTGATCTGTGCGGAGACATGAACAGATTATCAATAAACCTCCTGGTTTTGAGTGGCAGGCCACTGGTTTTGCAACCGGGGAAAACACCAGGGAAAATCCCAAACCTCACCACTTCAAATCACCATAACTTGCCAAAACTTATAGTAATTAAAAATTTGTTTCGTGCGTTGCACAGATAATTAGAAGAGCTATCCAGTGATATATTTTTGGTGTGAAGTGTCGGAAAGTTATGAGCTTTATGGCCAAAAAAAAACAAGAAAAAATGAGCAAAATATAGTCCAAGTTAGGGAAATGAAATGTTTGGGTTTACAATGAAATAAGTTTCTTGATGCAACATAACTTCGAAATGGAGCATCCAATGCCTCTCAAACTTTGCAGAGGATAGATACAAGAACAGTTTGAAAGAAGAAAAGAAAAGGGGAGGCGGGGTCTAGTTTTTGACGTACAGTCCCCCCCTTAAGTGCTGGTAATATGCCTGCTCCGCCACATATCGCAGCAGGAGTTTGAAGAATGCATAAAAACTATTAGAAAAGAGTGATACGTGCCTCCGAGTCGGGGAAGATAAGAAAGGTGAGAAGAGGATTAGGAATGAGAAAGATAGAGCTAGGATGCCAAGAAAGTGCAGCTGAACATGAGCCTTGCGCTCGCCAAACAATGTACTGCACTAGTAGTAGTAATAACAATAATAAGAATAAGAGTACCATATTCACTAAGGGAGGATGTAACCACAGAAGATGTAAAAATGTATTACCTCATAACTTTTTAATTTTTAACACTGTGCAGCTGATTTTGATATCAAAATGTAGACAATTGTATGTGCTTTCTATTGATATAATCTTTGATGTATACCTACTCCCTAGGTGAAGTTATGGGTCCAGCTGTGACCTAATATGGGTGTCACTAAATTACACACAACTCAAGATCAATTAGTCCTAACCACTTCCCACTTAGACAGCACCTGTAGCAACTACAGTGGCTTGATTGCAAGCAGAAGATTTGGTCATATCATGTACATGTGATTTTTAATAATTTTTAAAAGAAAATCAATGAATTTTTCAACATTCTGACTCATATACCCACCAAAGTTGACTTTAACAAAAATTCCTCGAAAGAGCAGAAAAAGAGCTTTCTAATGATATCTTGAAAGTGGGTATATGTATAAAAAAATAAGGCAGTTACATGTAATTTAGTGACTCGAGTACATGATTTCAGATAAGAGCCTTCAAAGTTGAGAATGTCAATTATGTTAGTTCTTGTACTGCCTTTTCTGCTCTTCTGTCCAGGGGTCCAGCCATTCACTCTAATACATGTGGGCATAAAATAAGAATAACTTTCCTTTTAAGTTCGTAGATCTTGGGGGGAAAAAATGGGTCGGGGGGGGGGGTAGTAGGCTCAGTTTTCTCCTCGTCGCCTACTCCTCGCTAGAATTTGCCTGCCTCGTACGTGATTCCCTCTTCCTCCACAAGTGCTGCCTCTGACGCTTTCTCCGTGCTCTTCTTTGACTTCCTTCTCCGTTTGAACTCCTGAGTCTCCCTAGTCGCCGCCCGTTTGATGCGAAATGTATCTTCAGAGACTAGGTACGACTTGCACAGGGGGCCAGGATGCAGATCCAGCTCTTCCATAACGGAGAGCAGAGCCTGCCGCCCGCTGTTGAAAACCAAAACTGCATGACTGACAGCGATTTCTACGGCAGCTCTCCCGGAGAATTCGGTCTTCGGTGAACGAGCCCATATAAGCTTGTTGAAGCTCTCATTTTGGTTTTGCATGGCATCCAGCAGGCATCTCCCGAGGAGCTGTTCATTACACAAATCCTCCCAGACTTCCTTCAATGGCTCCACGAAATTTGCCGCAATGGTGGTGTTATATGGAGGCACATTCTGACCTTCAGCTAGTGCGCGTTGGTACTTGCACCAGCTGTCAGCACCAACTGGGCAACATTGGTGCTGAGGATCATCGTCAGTAGAGAGGGAATGGTAGAACACAGCCCAACAAGCTCTGACCATACCCACCAGGTCGTCCCTGTGACTCCTGATTGCGTTGGCGTAGTAATCAGAAATACTTGTAATATTCTTGTCTTTCATAACTCCTTGGATGGAGGCCTTCAGCTCTTCAATTTCCAAGCAGGTGGCTTCTTCAAGATCCAACTGGTCCCTAGAGCTGCCTTGCTCCTTCTCTGCCCCTTCCCTTGCCAACACTTCTAACCTTCTTCTTCAACTCCTTCTCCTTCAGCAAGTTGATCTTCTTCCTGACAGGTACTTTCCTGCCATTCACGATCACCTTCATCTTGCTGAATCTCTTCACCACCCGCTTCTTGACGTGTCCTACACATTCGTGCTTGAATATATCCACTTCATCACCATAAGGCTTCAGCTCATTCAATTTCTTCACTGTCTTAGCATCACCATCACATACAACACTGATGTAACTTAGCTTCATAGATCGCTCCCAGATCTTGACGGCACCGGCAACTTCCATGGCTGGCGAGGATCACATGTGGTTCTTCTCGCAAGAGTCCTTGTGATATTCAAACCACTCCTCAAAATCATCCTCACTGATTCCTGTTGCACGCTTCCTAGCACAAACACCACATCGTTTCGTCAAGATCTCAAAGTCAAGCACTTGCCCGGTCTCCAATGACATGACAACTACTACACCGTGTGTCGCTGTGTGACCACGCATACAACAGGTTCCATCACAAGTAACCGCAGTATCAAGCACCTCCTCGGGATCAGCACCATGAAGAAGACGAAGTCGAGCAGAGGCGGCACTCATGTTCATGGAGCAAACTTTGATGGAGATCTCTGCCAGATGTTGGTTGTGATCTTGCCACGAAGGTCCACTCAGTGGCGGAAGCATGTCCATCATGCCACAAAAGGACTCAAGACTTTTCTTTCCTCGTCCTATGGCCCTCATGCCTAAGATAGATCGAGTGTTCAGACGCTTGGACTTCTTCGAGTAGGGGTCACACACCGCCGCCTCCTTGCCACACTCAGTGTTGGTGCAGCAAATCATCAGCTTTGATGCTAACCCCCTCCTGCTAACAAGACTCTCTCAAACAGTGAGGGGAGAGCTACATTCATTGCACATACCGATCTTCATGACTGCTATACACAGGTCTTCACCGTCCACAAGACGGTAGCCTGGCATTTCCCCCACATAGTCTAAATAAGATTCAGACTTTGAAGGCTCACCACCGCTGGAAGTCTTGCTGGGCTGCGATGGTCATAGCTCCCTAGATGGACAATGCGAGGCAAAGATGGCAAGGTTCTTAGAAGAAGCCGTGTCCACGTGGATAGGCCTCGCTTCTTCAGCTACAGGTGAGAGAGAAAGAGGCCTATCAGGCAGCGAGTAAATCCCGAAAAAACCTTCGAACGCTTCTTACTGAATGACTTTGGTCGAGACATGACACAAAACAACTTACAGACTGTGAGGGGAAAAACGTGCTGACTGTAGTCAGGTGACAGGATGCGCAGATCATCACATTCCTCGCCCCTGCCGCGCAGTTAACTATGGCTATAGAGAGCTTACAATGAGCTTCAATTTGGTAACTTATTCGAGCTTCTAGTACTAGCATTAGCGATCGCCACTCACGGTTGAGGCCCCTTCTTCTTCAATCTTTTGGTGTAGCCCCCGTGTGTAGCTTGATTGCATTCAATTGCATGGAAGAGCATGCACATAAAGGTGCATAACTTCATTGTGGAGCATTGAAATGCTCTGAAACTTGAAATATGACTACTAGATAAGATTTTTTTTTGTTCAAGAAAAAAATGGTTACATCCTCCCAATAGATGTCACGACTTTGCCTAACTGCCATATGTTGTGGCGCAACCACAAGTCCTGCGGTATAACACTTGCACAGTGAAGGGGGGGGGAAGCCAAAGTCTTTTGCCTCTGATCTACAAAGCGCATTGTGCAGGTGGTGCAATTTATTTTGCTGAGTCACTGTGGTTATGTTTATAAACGCCATAGGCAAGAGCTAGCTACGGTCCAGCTGGTGAGTAACTTCAGCAATGGCTGGATCAGCTAAAACTGCAACCCTATCCACTTGAGGCAGTGAAACTCCACCTTTGGACTCTTCCACCTCTACTGATATCCCGCTAGCACAGAAGGATTTCTTTTGTCTACTCAGCAGCTTTTATAGTGTAGTGCAAGAGATTGACCGACTGCACGCTGGTTCCTGTACATTGGTAATTACTATAATCAACTAGGTGTGCTAGAATTAGAAGACTTATTTTTTGAGTGCAAGTGAATGAGGTAATAATAATGTAATCATTTATCTGTACAGTTAATTTAGCAAATAGAAGAGGTGGTAACTGTTTAATTGTGCACCCACTGGCAGCGTAGAAGAAGAGCTGCACACTTTCAAGAAGTGAACTGAATGTGGCAATCTCATTCTAGCTTCCGTGGTTTATGTTTGGAACTGACATACTGGAATAAGATATATGCCCATCAGAATGCAGCAATTTTAAAATATGCTCTACTACATATGTACTTTCAACCATCAAGTACAAAGTAGACGCCCATTGTGTTCAGCGATCTTTGATTGGGCAGGCTACATGTAGCAAGCATCTAGTTTGATTTTCTCGAATCACACCCGAAGACAGCGAGAAAAATTGCCCTGCTAATGGCTTTGATGGAGTCGAGATAGAGTACCTGAGAGTCAAGAAGAACAACAGCTGAAGCAGAGGCAGCAGTAGACATGAAGTCAACCAGAAAATCCACTTCCTGCACTGTTTAGGTGAATGAGACCGCGAATGACATAGGTGTGCATCTCTTAGAATGTGCAATGGAAGTTTCATAGTGGAAACACCCACTCCAAACACCCACTAAGCACGTGCTCTCTGCCATTGGGTGTGGTACATAATTTTCAAGGAACTTCTCTCCCTCTTGTGACAGTTTAATCATTGCATTGCATGTGTGTGTGTGTGTATTCAGGTCAGTTACAGGCCCTGTATCCAAGTCTAGGGCAGAGGGCCGGCAAGTCAGCCGAAGCAACGTCCTGCCAGGACCCAAGCGTTCCCACGCCGCACCCACACCAGAGTACGAGAGAGAATGTATGCTCTCTGCTGCCAATGAATTTGCAAACCCTTCACTGACCAAGACGTATGCGGACACACCTACTGATCATCAAGGCCACGCCCCCTCCAGAGATGCTCCAGCGCAGGCTATTTTGTGTTCGGACAAGAGACTGGCAGCTGCACCTCCCACCTCTGCTGATGATGACCGCATGATCGTAATAGTTCAGCGGAAAATTACCTCCACCATCGATGAGTTGGTCAACAATGCTGATTACAAGGTAGGGGTGTGGTTATTAGGTTCCGGCCAAGTGTAAGTGTGTGTGAATGTAGCAGGCTGGTTGGTAGCATACTTGCATCACCTGACTCGTACAGCCATCATGGCTGCTATATAGGGGAGGTGTTGGGCGTGCTGGGAGGTTTGAACATAATCCCAGCCCTTGAACTGGTGCAGTAAGCTGGAAAAGTTCAACCTCTGGTATGGAGATAAGGTTGCTGTTGGGGGGATGGTGGGGGCAATATGCATCCACTTGTCTGATTGATGTGAGTGGAATGCGTTGCCAAGTTTGGGCGTGGGTTCAACATTGGGCGTCCTTGCCAAGTTGTTAGAATTGGTGGACAGAATTTCTTCTGGGATTTTGCGTAATGGAAGGGAGCAAATCTGGGCTCGTGAAGTTTTTTGGGGAGAATGGAGGGTGACAGAGGTGCAGTAACCTATCGATCACATCAGTTGCTCTTTCCATGAAGGTTGTGCGTGTGAAGTTGTGTGTGTGAATGTTCCCCCCTCCCCCCAAAAGAGTTCAGGAATTGTGTATATACTATGCTTTGTTTACATAGGAGGCTATAGAGTGTGTAAAAGAGATTGATCTGCCCGGGGCTATGAGACAACTGGTGTTTGAGGGCATCAACCACACTCTGGAGAGGAAGGCGGGATACAGGTCCGTCACAGGGGAGCTGTTTAGCCAGCTAGTACAGCAGAAGATCATCTCGCCACAGGACTTCTCTGAAGGGTAAGGGGTCTCTGAAGGGTAAGGGGTCACTTCATTTGCCGCTCAATCAACCTCAATACAATACAATTCTGAGATAATTTTTTTTACACTAAAGGCCAGTTCACGATGCTGGCCTAGTGTTGCATGTTGTCATTGACCTTTGACCCTGGAATTACTCTCAAAAGATGGACACTGATTGGTCCAACGCTACGTTTCAGATGCTGGATCAGAACTTTTTTCTAGTCCAGCATCTGAAACGCAGCGTCGGATGAATCACTGGTTAATTTTTGTTGAGTGCGGTTCTAAATAAAAGGTCAATTGACAACACGCAACGCTCTGCCAGCGTCGTGTTGTGAACTGGCCTTAACTCTATTGTTGGGCTATGAATGTGTGGTGCCCTCCACAGATATAAGAGTTAGTGTGCAATAGAATATAGTGCATTGCAAGGATTTCTTGTTTGTAAAGCCACCAATGCATAACTTGGATAATCAAGTTCTTGAGTTCAATCTCTATGTAGCCAACTGGCCCAGTGACCCTCCATATTGGACAGTTCTATCTTGCATGTGCATGAACTCCCACAAGGACCAGTCTCGCGCTACCAGCTGTATACACACGTACCTCTACATGGTACACATTATTCGTCTAAGATCATTCTTTTATAATAATCCTCTATAATTTACACTCCGTGTTCTAGCTAGAGAGAATGGGAGGGAGAAGTGAATTAACAACTAACATAACAATTAACATAACAATATCATAATTATTATCATGGTAAACTAACAGCAACACTTATGAAAACAAGTTATGTTTGCCGATGGATCCTGCGGTTATGAAACGTCAAGGTGGCTAGCCCTTGCAAAGCAATAACTTGCCTTGCATCATAAGTAGGTTCATCACTAAATGTCAGCTGACTCTAAATAAAAGAAACGTCTGTGTTTGTTTTGAAGCTAGGAAGCTCAAACTTTGTGATGTACTTTTACACTAGGGACTGATAGCATTAGGTGATGTTGGAATGCACACTCACTGGAAGCCACCGTCACCAAAAACAGCACAGCACCTATGATCAGTGGCCATTTGATATACCTGTGCATGTGAATTTCACATGCCCAACAATAGCACAAAACATTGTGGCATGACCAACAATCTGTCCTAGCTAGGTTAGAGCTCACATAATGTGCTGTTAGCGAGGCTGCCTCTAACCCTATTCTATTAGGGGGGGGGAACCAGTTAGCTGAAGCAGTGAAATTTACAGAGGGCAACGTTGTCTTTGACAGGTCGACGAAAAAACGAGTAGCCCTAGTAGATAGCTATACATAGATCAAGTACTTGCCGTATCTAAAATCACTGCACAGTATTTGGCCTTGATGCTAGCGAGTAAAGATAAACGACAATGAAAATTCATCCTGAATGCTTTACGTTTATTCTAGGCTAGCTAGTTATTCAACACCACTCTTACCTCCTGGAGCCCTCAAGTATGAAGAGGCAAACCCTTGACTTCTGCTGTTGCTTCGTTCCTAGCCCTAGCTAGCCCTAAAGAGTTACTCAGGGCCGGTCCTTAAGAAGGACACCTTGCTCTGCTATGTTGCTTTAACTAGAACCTTGGCATGGTTCACCTCATAGCTCTGCCATCCTCTTTATCCCTTTCATCATTTCTCTTCCCCTCCCTCTGTCCCTTTCCGTCCCTCTCCTCCCTTTCTCTCTTCCTCTCTCTCCCTTATCTGTCATCTCCTTCCTTCTTCCCTTTGTCCGTAGCCTTGACAAGGTGCTGGAGGTGGCAGAAGACATGTGCATAGACATACCCAAGATCTGGGACTACCTGGGAGAGGTACTAGCGCCTGTGTTTGCACGTGGTAATATCTCGCTCTCTTTCTTCAAGAACCCAAATCTGGTGAGGAAGAGTGTGTGTCAATGGCTAGGGAGTGAGTGAGTTAACTGGTGGTAAATGCTGTCATTATTTACTTGTCCACATACTCGCTATGTGTCGTATAGGTCAGGTCGGGTCAAGCCCCTCTGCTTGCGGCAAAGGTGTTGCAGAGATGTGGTAGGGTATTAGGTGAGTCCGAGTCCGAGGAGGTGGTGAAGAACCTGTGGCTCCATTCAGGCCTCCATTGGGATGATTTGGGAAAGGAGAAGGAACACCTGGAGGAGTTCTTAGAGAAGCATGTACGTGAGGATAATGTTAACTCCACGTACTAGAGCACGTGTAGGCCAGAGTGGTCTCTTTTCTATTTGTGTTGGCTATCAAACATACTCAATGCAGTAGTGTAGTTAAAGCATGATAGTCTCCAAGTGCCACCTCCCTCTAGTAGCCTGCATGCACATCCCTTACCTAATTTCCTTGAGCCTTGGTTTATCATGATCTATCTACCTACACACACATGCATTCACCTGTGCAGAATCTAAGTTTCCTGGTAGTAAAAGAGGAATTGACAGCAGTGAAGGAGTTTCCCAAGTCCAAGTTGGACGCCCTCCACCAACTCTTAATATCATCCAGTGCGACCAATGATGACGTCAACACCTGGATCAAAGTACGTCCTCCTCCATTACCTACAGTATGTCTTGTTTGTCATCTCTATTTCTTTGTCCTACCCTGTCTTCCCTTCCTCGTGTATTTGCAGAAGAACTGCTCTGAGCTGGATTATTCCAGCTTGGTGACTAGCTTGAGTTCTGCAGTTGTCCGCTCCCCAGTAACAGGTAAGACAGTGTGTGGGTGCACTAGTAACATAGCTGGAGTATAAAGTTGTTGTTGGTGGAGTGTTAGCCCATATCATTACTTTATTGCTGCTGTTGGTGTGCCCTTCAGGAAGTGGAGACACGGCTATTTTACAATGTGATCTGTTTGACAAGCGTATGGAGGTGGTGAAGGCTATTTGCAAGGAACAGGAGCACCATGGTGTTGATGTGCTCTATGGCCTGCAATGTAGTCTGACTAAGCTATCACATCCCCCCAAGTGAGCAAATGAGCAGGGGCATGCAATAACCATGTGGCAGTCGAGTCATATGTTAATCTCCATCCTCTTTTCTTCCCTTTTCCTCCTTCGTTTTCCCCTTCCTCTCCTTCCCTCTCTCCTTCGTCTGTCCCTCTCCATCCTTCCTCCCCCCACCATGTCTCCAGGCTTGCTGTCTGATATGTTTAATGCCGTCTATAACTTGGATTTGGTCGCCGAGAAGGAGTTCTACAAATGGAAAGTCAGTACAAAAGTCATGTATGGCAAGGGCAATGCAGTCCACTCAGTCAAGCATTTTTTTGACTGGCTTAAATCTGATGATTTAATGTTCACTTGACTCCATCTAATATTATGAGGAAATGTTATTATTGTTGTATTTAATTTCTCTCTTCCCGTCCTCTCTTTCTTTGGTCTGGTCTAAAGTTGGACGTTTGCTGTGGTTTCCTAAATTAAAGTGTCATATTTGTTATAACAGTCACATGACCACATTAAACTATCACATGACCATAAAATAGGTGTAAGGAATGTTGTTTGGTCTTATGGCAACCACTTGATTTTTTGTGTGAATTTTTGCATAACTTGCTTTGGCATTTGCAGTTTGGACGTTGTAAATGTTCTATGTATCAATGAGGTCATCTCTTTTACACTTGGGAGGGGCATAATGGAGTTTCATGCCGAGTGTAGACAAGTAACTTTAAAATGGTATGCTGGAATATGTTTAAAATATAAATATATTAAAAACTTTCTGGTTCTATTTTTCTTTGTTTCTCTTAATTTAAAAAAATTTAGTTCAGCGAGCATATATAGTTAATCATGGGGGGGGGGGGGGTCAGAGGGAATATTGTACTGTGGAGGGAAATAATGGAAAGTTTGGCAGAGGGAAGGAAGTGGAGTTTTCTGGAGGGAAATGGGGGGGTTGATTGAGGGGAAGAGATGGGCGGCAGGGGGGAGGTGGGTTGGTGGAGAAGAAGGGAAGTTTCATGGAGATGAAGTGGAACTCAGGGAGTGTCATTTGCAGGCTGAGAAACTCAATTAAGAGAAACTGTAATCGACCAAGACGAGGGTGTCGGCTCTGACCAATGGAGTGCAGAAGGGACATGTAGGATGAAGATCACTGTATTTGGAGATCCCCTTTACCTGTGGAGGAAAGTTTTTAAAAAAATGGAGTGGGTGGAGGCGGGTATATAAATGTGAAGAACATTCGAGTTTGGGAGCTGGGAAATATCGTCATTCAGGACTCAAACTCCCACATGTACACCCTATCAGAAAAATTGAGCCTACTTTTAAGGATGTGAGTGCGATAAGTTTGTTAAAGGGAGTGGGAGAGGGACCAAAGATGGGAACTGGGTAGTAGAGTAGAGGATGGTGGTCAAGGGAGGTGGATTTAAAAGTAGTGTTGGATATGATGACATTTGGTGTGCTGGGGTTTTAAGGGGGAAAAAATACACCTCGACAATACCAATCATAACTACCACCCACTACCCTCTATCAACATAATTTTTGTACCAAAATGTAGCTTAGAAGATAAGCTATTTAATGATGTATTTAACTTTTGTCATAGATATTTTTTATGCCAAAGTGTCAGCCAGTCCACAAAAAAACCCCATTAATAATGCTAAGTGGCTGCTAGGGTTGAGAATGTAGTAGTTTCACCTAAACTATTTGAATTGGTATGATAATGTACCACAGGAAAGTTGGGAAAAATCCCATACAAACCTCATGCAGATATGCTGGTCTATATCCAACACATTCTCATAACAGTGAAAATAAAATAATTTAGGTTAAAGAGCACACAATAAGCATTCTGGTGATATATAAATTATGGAGTTTGGGTCAGAAATTTGTGGAAATATTGGAAATTCTTCTAATCTAATGCGACGCAATTCTTCTTCACACTTGCTGGGTTTCTATTGAAAATAGTGAGTGCAAAAGCTGTCGTAACTGCATCATAGAATCTTCACTGAAACTTGGAATATGACTTCTATATGAGCAGATACACCATTTAAAATAGTTGTTAAAAAAAGTGAAAGTTAGCATTTTGACATTATTCCCCCCTTAAGAAGACATTTCTGTAAAAGGTATAGAGTATGGCATGATCCGAGTGGTAATAACCTCAATAATCAACTTCAAATTGCATTCTTTCAACGTGATGCTCTAGCCTCATCAGGAATAATAATGAAGGCTAGAGCATCTAGTCGAAACGTTGAGAGTACAATTTGAAGTTGATTATTGAGAAGGTTATATTATAATAGAGGTAGGAGTGCTGGTAAATGAGAGATTAGAGTGTGAGGGTAAGGAAGTTGAGGGAAGGGTTGCTGTGGATGAGTGGGGAGGAAGGAAATGATGGCTGGGGTAGTGTGTGTGTGAATCCAAAAAGAGTGAGGTATATATTGCAGGAGATGTGAAGTATGAAGGGAAAGGTTTTGATGCGATAAGAGACTTCAACGCAAGAATTGGTCGTGGAAAGCAGCTGGTTAGGGTTGGAGGTCTGTTTGTAGGGATGAGTTGCAGTGCTGCGAGGGAAGGCAGACCTCGGAAAGTGGGGAGAGAAAGTGAAGTCCTAGATTATATTTTTTGTGTATTAGTTGGATGTAGCTAGTAGTAGAGGACTCCGGCAAGTTGAATGTGGGGTCGGACCATAACTTTATCTGGACTCATTTGGGGTGTGGCTGGAGCCAAGAACTGGAATCGAGAAAAGTGTGTGTACAAGAGGAGTATTGACCAGGCCGAATGTCAACATGTGTTATTGATTTTGATTGGTTCAAACATTCAATAGTGGTGACCTCATAGGGATATAAGGACCTATGTCTCAGTTTCAATAGTAGGCACCTCAATTCTTGCTTACTCATTTGGTGGGTGGGGCTGGAGCCATGAACTGGAATCGAGGTGCCTTATGTTGGAACTCTGACATAGGTGCCCTATATTGGAAATCGGACATAGCTACTCTATATTAGAACTGGAGTGACCTTATAGGGATATAGGAACCCATACCACAGTTCCAACAAAAGGCACCTCAGTTCCAACAAAAGGCACCTCGATTCCAGTTCTTGGCTCCACCCCCACCCCCCAAATGAGCCAGCTGGAATCGAGGTGCCTACTATTGACACTGGGGGAGGTCCCTATATCTTGTCAACCTTACCAAAGTTCATACACGTGGTCCGGCCACTCCGGTTTAAACCGGAGTGGCCGGACCATCGACGCCGCCACTGTCATAATGTTCTACCATTTATGCTACTGTTATCCAAATGCAAGAAGTGTTGAACACTAGAGAAAACGTTGGTAGCCTTAAAAGTGTACACCAACAAAAACGAGAGCCCAATTCTTCCAGTCGGCTGCTCTCCTCGCGTCACTGAGAAGGGGAGACGGATGCTATCCCTCACGGCATCCCTCAAGGAAGAAGGCGTGTTCCCAGTGTAGCCCTAGCCCTAGGGCTAGGGCCCTCCCTCTTTCCTTCCTTCCACAGAAGGAATGTTGTACTCGGTCGCTGCACATTATGTGAGGGTGTGCTGTCCCATGAGCAGAGATCGCAGCGACCGAGTACAACATTCCTTCTGAGGAAGGATGAGCAGCAGAAGAATCATCGATCACAAGAAGGTTATTTCTCATCAGCCACAAATTGAGCGGGTATGCTTTATGTAGCTTTAGTGTGCACTTGAGTTGACCCTGCCCCTCCCCCCCCTGAGTGTTTGGATTGTGTTGATCTCAGATTTGATTGTGATCAATATGCATAAGAGTAAGTAGCGAACACATTTGACCAAGATTATATTTGCAAGAATGTTGCAGTTTTGATTACATGAAGCTACAATACAGTACTTATAATACAGCCCAGGCCAAACTATTGTGCTGTACTACAGAGATAGAATGCAAGAATAGTGTACAGGTAGAATACTGAGCTAGAATACAATGATACAATTCTTGGTCACTATAAGGATAGATAGGGCTAGAATACAAAGGTTTATACAGTGTAGATTGAGTACAGTGTTAGTGTACAGGCTAGAGTGCAGGGATAGTGTGCAGGTTTGGAATACATACACAGAGTAAAAATACAACCACATTTTACAGCTGGTAGTAAATGTATTACTTCATTACTTCATTTGAACTTTGAATTGTTGCTCACAAACGTGGCATGGATGATGGGATACCTCAGTTCATTACATGTTTACCCCTTAATATCCCTTGTTGAATACACGGATGACTATATCTGAGCAAGACATTGGAGCTCACTCATTGGAACTGTCCTCATTTACTAAGCACAAATGTATATAGCTGCATTTGCTAACTTTTTTCCTAAATATATCATACATAGCGCTTTATTTTTGCAGGCATGATCTTAATTAATGCAAAAAAAATTGTGCCCTACAATAATTTGGTACAATAATAAGGCTTAGTATGGTGTTGCAATAACATTGAACATTATTCTGCAAAACAATTTTGGTTACATCAATCCTTGAAACTTTAGTTCCTCTAAAAACAAGTGCTATACAATATTAAAATCACCTTCTAAAATAAAATTAAATGAACAATTTTATTTATTTATTTATTAATTTTTATTTATATTTATTTGATTTGTTTTTATTTTTATTGTTATTATTATATATCCGGTGCACGTGCTTCTGGAGCATTTCCCAGGCGTGGTTTCGTTGTTGGCTGCAAAATGGCGTTCTGGTTTCAAGAGGAGTGCCTCAGCAACCACAACAGCTATTTCACTTAGTGCAGTGACTACACCCAATTAGCAGCTCCAGCAACCTCTAACGAGCTATTTCTTTGTCTACTGTTACTGTAAGTAGGTGCAAACTTTTTAAAGCAGCTAACCTCACTGCTGTATTTTGTCAATAGAGAATCTACCACTAACACAAAACACCCTCCAACAGTGATCTTTGCAGGACTGCACTGGCAAGTAATGTTACTAGGCGCTTGTTTAGTAAACATGCCTTCAAAAGGATAAAGATTGTCAGTGGAGACAATGCAAACTAGTCATCAAGTGAGTGGGTTGGTGTGATTCAAACTGTGGGTCCAAAAATGGAGAGCTTCACTGCCTCAAAGACCGTGGCCACACAAGGTACTCCCCAAGTGTAGGGAGGAGAATGGCATCGATGGGGAATATTCATTTGCCTTCCTGAAGGGTGGGGTCATTAAACAGAATAATGGAGCATAACAAATGAGCAATCAGCTAGATAAGATTGTTGTGTTACACCAATGAAAATGAAATCTTATATTGCCAGCACGAAGAATGGCTGTGCATGCACCTTGCGTGCCTGATACGTATCACTTGGCTCCATGTAGAATAGAAGGCACCTTCGTATAGGGCACAGCCTCAGGTAAATTGGTTTGTGAAAAGAAAATTCTTGTTGTCGACTTGATCATTAGTCACCTGTTCTAGGAAGTTGTCTTACCTGAGCAGGAAATGGTCTGCCCTAGCAGGAAGTGGTCTGCATGAGCAGGAAATGGTCTGCCCTAGCAGGAAGTGAAGTCATACTAAACATGTGTTTTAACAGTGGAGTTCTTTATCATTGTAAGGAGGTGCAAGTCTTTTCTGTTTGTTTTGAGAAAAGTAGCTGATGCCTGATGGCTACAACTGTCTTCTTGTACCATCTCTTCTAAGCAGATCGCAAATTTCTTGAAGCTTTTCTGCTTGGGATGACTGCAGGGAAGCACTCTGAGCCCCCCTCCTGGATGAGTTTGAAAGATAATAAATAATGGTAATCATCAAATCGTCTCGGTACATAATAAATGCCAATCTCCTCTGATGTCGAGATCTTCAAAGCTATAATGTTGCAACAACTGAGTGCTTTAATCGATTCACCGCCGTAGATGTCATATGGCATTTTTATAACGACTGCAGTAAAAAATCGTTCGTTGAGCTAACTCATGCTAAAGATATCTGGGCATGCCCAGTGCTCTGCTAGAGCTAAATTAAAAAATATCTGCATGTATATCTGGCATGTACACCTAGGTAATTATGGTAATCCTGATGTCAAACTTGCCTGTGCGATCGGAGGGAAATGGCTTTGAGACTAAATGTGAGTGATGTTTTTGCAATGCTGGATGAAGACGATTTTGGGCTCTGGAGTGGAAAGCAGTGAGAAGAAAAAGGGAATTTTGCCTACCATGGACAACACTAGAGACCCGGAAGGGCTAACAGCTCCTAGTAAAATAGTTGATTCTCAACCCGTTTTACATCAGGCCAGTGATATTTCTGCTGATGTGCCTAGCGATCAAGATATGGACTCTTATGATGCTGAAGAACAGGAACAAGAGCTTTCAGGTATTAAATAGCTGCACTTATAAGCTAGCTGAGGATACTTTTGTTTTTTCTGGCATACCAATTTGAGCAAAATAGCATTTACCCGGGTATTTCACGGGTACTAGCTCTAGTGGCTAGTGAACAAGAGAAGGACAAGTGTATTGAAGGATAACAACACAGAGAAATAATCTCCCTGATGCTGGCAGTAGTCATGAGTCTCTCATCAAATGCTCCATCCATCTTTGTGTTGCAAATGGCCGGGACTGTTAAAAAAAATACCACACTACAGATTACTGCTGTTGATGAATCCCTTTTATGGTGGACCTGTTAGTCCTTTGAACCATCACAAGCTCTACTCAAGCTCTACTACGATCATCGCTCTGCTGCCACAGTCGACTCCCTTTATTTTCCTGTTGGCTCCTCACATCTTCCCAAACACTCGTTTCACCAGCTCTACAAGAAACTTCACTCTGCCGCTACACTCGACTCTCTTTGTTTGTTTTGTTGTTGATGTGTTGTATTGTGTTGTATTGTTAGACGTTGCTTGTGAGTTGTGTTATATTTTGTGTTCCCCTGCTAAACGGCTGGGAATTGTACTCCAGCTGAGATAACATCTGCATCACAAGAAAGTATATATAGCAGCATGTTATCCTGAATCGTGTTGAGTGGAGCAGCCATGGCGAGTGTGTGCTCAATATCAATAAATATTGTAATATCAGTAGCCATATTTTGCGTAAAAATATAAAGAAGCTTATATAATGGTATTCATTGTTTGTGGTCAGTCGCTGGGCAATGTTATCCACAATGTAGGAAGCCTATGCTATAACACCAACCATGGTTGCTAAGGACATTTGTGCACTCCTGATCGAATTAAAAAATTAAATGTAATGTAAAATAGTGCGACTATTAATGAATGTGGTGTAAATCCAGCTGTGAAGGAGTTAACGTACAGATATTACCACATGAGGCTAGAGAGAAAGAAGAGGAAAGCCCTTAGCAATGTTCTCCCACCCTCCTCTTAAACATCATATCTCCCACTCCCTCCTGATGAAGCTGATCAGACTCTGATGACATGCAGGGAGGGGGGGGATATTCCAGAGTGGAGACGCCTGGAAGAGAAAAGTATTTTGTCTGGTATGTATGATCTACTTAACTTGGAAGTGGGTGTTAATGGCTACTAATTTACCTCTGCCTCGATGACTGCCTTGATAAGTCATCTGCTGTGCTGGAATGACTCATTATTCAACAGGTTGTTATAGCAGTTGAGTAGCAGAGTACTGAATGAAGAGGACTCGCTCTTGAATGCCCCTCTCCTATTTTATACCAAACTCAGCATCACTTGATCTACCGGGTCAAAGAACGTGATCTCTACATGTGCATAAGAGCTCATGGTTCTCACCCTCCATAGCAAGAATGCTTTTAGGTGCGACTGCTTGCTAGATGTTGCTAATGGTTCACAAAGCTGCTAAAAGGCAGTAAATGGGAAGGTTGTGTGTTTGTTTTTAAGTTGCGCTGCCTTTTAAGGGGGAACAAGTCCATATTTTTACAAAATGTTTTAAAAAAAACTGTGGTTGTGACTTGAAAGTTCCATAAATTCTGCACACTTCTTTCTATGAACTTGATATTTAGCTTAAAAAATAGATCTCTATGTGTGCTCTCTTTTGATACAAAAAAGTGTTGCATAGGAATAACCATGCACAAGTTACAGTTGGGGCATCAAAACCAGCATGCAGCATTCTAGCTCCTAATTGGAAAGTGTTTGACAGTTGCTTTTAGCACCAGTGGCTAGAGGAAGCCATCAACTACTAAACGAGTGTTTTGATTAGGTGCTAAAATGTAAGTGGTCAAATTGTGTGGGGAATTGATTTTCAGCCAATTAACTGGGCATTACTTTGAGCTATGGAGGTGACATGTTCCATGTGTTTGGGCGTTTTTGAGGTGCTGTCTTTCTGTTGTCAATCTTTCTGTTGTCAATCGCAGAAGGTTGAGCTGAATAAGGCATCTGTGCCGTGGACCCGTGCGGCAGATAACGTGGTTGAGTTGACAGAGGAGCAGATCCAGACTGCAGAACTCTACCGCAAGTTCCAAGGCATTCTGAACAAGCTCACCCCGCAGAAGTTCACTGCCCTGGCAGAACAAGCACTCAAGCTGGAGATCACCAACGAGGAGCGACTCAGTGGCTGCATCGACAAGATTTTCACTAAAGTAAGTCCCTCATCCAATCTCTTATTGCTTTCTCTTCATCTGTTTGCTTTCCATCCCACCCACCTTGCTTCTGCCCCCACCCCTTCCCTCTTTTGCACCCTCTCATCTCTTTGTTGTTGTCATATACCACTCTTTCAGTCACACCTCTTAAACGTGTGAGTAAGCTAGAGCATCGAGTCGAGCGAGTGAAATTCAAGTGGATTATTGAGGTCATTGTAGTAACAACTCGGCATTACTTGAGTGCACTTCTAAATTGTTTTAGTACGACTAGAACACTTCTACATACTTAAACGTGACTCTTCTTCACAACTTCAGTATGAATCTATAACTCCTTAATGTGGCATTACACTCTGCAGTGTGAAATGCAGTTCTACATCAATTAAATTTATTTTTTAACACCTTCAGTGTGAGTATAAGACCAACACTTCTACATAACCCGAGTGCAAACTCAATACGTTTAGTATGAATTAGGGCAAGTATAACACTTCTACATAACCCGAGTGCAAACTCAATACGTTTAGTATGAATTAGGGCAAGTATAACACTTCTACATAACATGAGTGCAAACTCAATACGTTTAGTGTTAATTTAACATTTTTAGGGCAAGTATAACACTTCTACATAACCTGAGTGCAAACTCAATACGTTTAGTGTTAATTTAACATTTTTAGGGCAAGTTTAACACTTGTCACATAACTTGAGTGCAGACACTCATCACTGCCACTCTTAGCTCCACAATATCTTGTGTTGATATACCTCTCGACCTTGTGTATGCAAGTGGAATGTTCATTAGTTGGTGATGAGCACCTGTACTTCTTCCGCAGGCCTTGGAAGAGCCAAGTTTCAGCATCGCCTACGCAAACTTATGCAAAGTAATGAGCCCTATCAAAGCGGAGTGGGTGTTAGAGGGAAAGACGCGTACCAACAACTTCAGACGCATGTTACTCACTAAGTGCCAGAAGGAGTTCAGAAGGACGACGAGAGCTTGGAGACCATGCAGGCCGAGATCGACAAGGCAGAGACGGTGAGAGGGAAGGGAGGTCTGAGTGTGTGTGTGTGTGACATGTGCATGCGTGCCGCTTCAGGAAGAAAAGCGTAAAGTGCTGACAGACGGGATGAGGATAGCAATGGATCGGATGAGGAAGCATTCTCTGGGAAACATCAGGTTCATCGGAGAGTTGTTCAAGCTCCAGATGCTGTCTGAGACAATCTTGCACGAGTGCATCACGCGACTCCTCAAGTCTACATCGGACGAGGAGAGTTTGGAGTGTTTTGCTCGACTCATTACCACCACTGGCAAGGACCTGGACAAGCAGCAGGCTAAGGTGGGTGTGGTGGGCTTTGAAGTGGATCTGGAATTTGCAGGGTTTGTATAGGAACGTGATGTGCTGCAGTAGATGTTGTCTGTAGTTTGAAAGTGTGGCACCTTAGGGTGAGTGGTCTTGAGACACATGTGGTGTGAGTGTAGAAGTACGTTATATTGAGGTGGGTGTGGTCTGTGGGTAAATGTAGGCATGTGATGTGTTATCGCAGAGCTTAGTGGATTTTGTTATAATGTTATACGACTGATGGCACGTGATGATGGGTTGATGTTCTGGTGGTGGTGCAGGAGATGTGGTGGTGATCATGTTACAATTGTGGGTGTGGCATATGCAGGGGTGTATTGACACCTACTTTAACCATATCACGGACATCATCAAGAAGGGGAAGGTCCCGGCCAGAGTGCGCTTCATGTTGCAGGACATTATAGAGCTGAGGAGTAACAAATGGATCCCTCGTGAGCGCCAAGACCAACAACCATTGACAAGGTACACCCAGGCCTTACTTACCTGTAATACAGGTAAGTAGTATGGTGTGTGTTGGATGTGGTGGGTGCTGTGTGTGTGTGTGTGTCACTGCTGAGGACAGCAACTCATGTTGTGGGCACAGAGAGCTGCAACTCCTTCTGTAGCCTACCTACCTACCTGGTGGTAGCTGCTGCCCTCACTTCAGTCTGGTCACCTTCAGACCAAGCACATGCCCCAGCTGTTGTTTTTAGAGACTAGCTTCTGCCCTCACTTCAGTCTGGTCACTATCAGACCAAGCACATGCCCCAGCTGTTGTTTGGAGAGGCTAGCCTCACTTCAGTCTGGTCACTATCAGACCAAGCACATGCCCCAGCTGTTGTTTGTGTCACGAGTAGTTATGTATGATGTCATTGGACACTCCCACCATCATACCTGTTCGATGCCCACCATGACTTGCTGTTGATTGTTAGCCAAGTTGTTGAGCTCTAGACACGTAATGTTACATGCTGGCAGCGGTGGGATCAAGAAGAATATCTACATCATCGAGGGAACAATACTGAGGGGTGTAAGATACAACGCAAAAAACAACAACAACCAAAAAAGTTATGGCAACTGGATATACGCTACTACCCCCACTTCCTCTTGAAATTCATGACCCACAAGCAGCAGAGAAGTGGAAGAAGTTCAAGCGGGCCTGGCTGAACTATTCCTTGGCGATTGAACTTACTGCGAAGACGGAAGTAATACAAGTTGCTACCTTGCTCACTGTGATTGGTGAAGAAGCGCGCGAAGTATTTTCCACGTTCACTGACTGGGGCGCTGCAGGAAATGAAGAAAAAATTGAACCAGTACTATGGAAATTTGAACAGTACTGTGAGCCTCACAGAAATGTGCCGTTCGAGAGATATCGGTTTAACCGTCGTGTACAAGAGGCAGGAGAAACCTACGATCAGTACCTCACAGCACTACGTAAGCTGGCAGCAGGGTGTGACTTCCAGACAATCACACCTGATGAAATCCTGAGG